>JAGSMV010000034.1:1200000-1800000 GCA_029286815.1 Troides helena
CTATAGTTCCCTTCAAACTGGAATACAGTAATGTTTACACATCTACAGCGCCCTTCATACCGGAACACAGTAATATATATGCTTCTATAGCGCCCTTCAAACCGGAATACAGTAATGTATACGCATCTACAGCGACCTTCAAACTTGAATACAGTAATGTATACATCTATAGTTCCCTTCAAACTGAATACAGTAATGTATACATCTATAGTTCCTTCAAACTGGAATACAGTAATATATATATGCTTCTATAGCGCCCTTCAAACTGAATACAGTAATATATATGCTTCTACAGCGCCCTTCATACCGAACACAGTAATATATATGCTTCTATAGCGCCCTTCAAACCGGAATACAGTAATGTATACGCATCTACAGCGACCTTCAAACTGAATACAGTAATGTATACACATCTATAGTTCCTTCAAACTGGAATACAGTAATGTTTACACATCTACAGCGCCCTTCATACCGGAACACAGTAATATATATGCTTCTATAGCGCCCTTCAAACCGGAATACAGTAATGTATACGCATCTACAGCGACCTTCAAACTGGAATACAGTAATGTATACACATCTATAGTTCCCTTCAAACTGGAATACAGTAATGTTTACACATCTACAGCGCCCTTCATACCGGAATACAGTAATATATATGCTTCTACAGCGCTCTTCAAACCGGAATACAGTAATGTATACGCATCTACAGCGACCTTCAAACTTGAATACAGTAATGTATGCGCATCTACAGCGACCTTCAAACTTGAATACAGTAATGTATACATCTATAGTTCCTTCAAACTGGAATACAGTAATGTTTACACATCTACAGCGCCCTTCATACCGGAACACAGTAATATATATGCTTCTATAACGCCCTTCAAACCGGAATACAGTAATCTTTGAACACTACTCTTTGTCGACTGCAATAGGCGTTATCTACACAGCCCCCGGCGACGGAGACCTTCCGACTCGAAAGACTTCTGGCGTTTAAATATCGAACAGCGCCATCTTGCGGACGGATCATTCATCCGACAGCTCACTGCCGCAGTGCCGGTTACGTCCGTCCCGCAACAGGTGGCGCCACGTCCGCTTTAGCACGCGCCAACGTTAACCGGCCCGCTCGCATACTACAGCCAGCAATAGCTCCGCTTCAGCGTTACCTTGAGATGAAAAGATGGTACGTCTCTAATTAGTCCAATTTTTTTATAAGCCTCCAGCATTTATATATGCTGTAAAGGTTTTATAGATATAATAATATAATATATATATATATATTAAAAAGTATATTCTTATGGAAAATTTGATCCCATCTATTTTTTTTTTTATATATATATAGGAAGGGTGGGCGCCAATCGAGGTAGCAGGACATATGGTGACACTCGTGGATAGTCGCAACACCAGAGGGGGGTCGCGGCTGTGTTGTAACCTTTAAGGGGATGATACGCTCTTACCTTGAAGGTCCTCACATCGGTCCTGATTTGGAAATATCGATGGCGACAACTGATTCCACAAAATGGTGGTGCGTGATCGTGGTGAGGGTGAGGTATACTGCGCTGATGGAAAGCACTGCAGGGATAATTCCGAACTCCTCAAAACACCCCAATTTTTTTTTTGTGAAGAGTACTTGTGATTACTTTCCGTTGCCAAAAGTAGGGTACATGGTGCTAGCACTGCTATTCCGGTTCGAAGTACGCTGCAGCTGGGATAATGAGACTCAACATTTTACGTATCAAGGCGACGAGCACAATGAGCAGTGTATATCGTTGTAAACCGCAGCGCAACCTAACCTACCACTTACCATCAGCTGAACGTCTCGTCGCTTCTTAAAAAAAAAAAAGGGTTGTTACTAATGAAATTACTGGGGTAACGAGACGTATCTCATACGAGGAGCGCAATGTGATGGCAGTGTACACCATCCTAACTTGGTTACGAGCACGCCTCTTTTACCATGAGGTAAACGTGCTGCTCATCGCTTCATTGAATATAAAAAAAGAAATATATAATCTGTAATGAACCTCAACCTTTTTGTATACAAGCCGCATGTCGCTGGCCGCAAAGAAAAAAGTATGTTTTTTTATTAAATGTCTGTGATTTATCTGTGACAAGAATTTAATGCGTACGTTTTTAACATGGCGCGCAATTTAAAATGAAATAACAGGGAGTGGGCCACAGATTAAATATAACACAACATCATCAGCCGATAGACGCCCACTGCTGGACATAGGCCTCCACTAAAGATCCCCACCACGCTGGCCCAATACGGGTTAATGGGAGTAACATACATTGTATATTCACTAGTAGTACGTCTCTGATACTGGAGACCGTCTAAGTAGGCACCAATGCAAAAACAGCAGTGTGCATTACTGTGATCCGGTTTGAAGGGCGCTGTGACTAGTGTAATTACCGGGGTAGCGTAACAACATTTTATACCTCAAGGCGACTAGCGCATTGTGGTGCTGTGTATATCACCCTAACTAGTCTCGCTTAGAATGCTTCCCTCGTTTTGGTTTAAAAAAAAAATAAACTAATATAAATAAATACATTTTATTACTATATAATATCATCTTTATTTATATATAAGAAAAATTTTATTTTGCCACTCACCTTAACATCAATCGCCGTGTATCTGAAATATGAGAAAATTAATAAATTTTTTTAATTAAAAAAAAAAAACTTATTGTACAATAAAGGCAAAAGTAATTTCCGTTCAGCCTCATCATATACATGGAATTTTTTCTTCTTTTTATTAGACGAAGCGACGAGAACCACCACGTTCACCAGACGGTAAGTGATGCGCCCACCCATAATAACGTGGCGCTAGTTAGGATGGTACACAACAATGTGATGATGATGAGTGATGAATGTGTGTGATGGTACAAATGGTAAACAAACAAGAACACAGTAATCTGCCTAGACAGTCTCCGGCAATAGGGACCTATTACCAACGATTTAGACCTACCACCAGTTGAGACCATCCATCAGTAAAGGCCTATCGCACATCACTTACAATCAGGTAACCACTTCGCTTGTCTCCTCACTTTGTAGAAAAAAAAAAAAAACCAATTGTAACTGTTACCACTCCTACGAACGTCCTATATTAATATAATATGTTGAAAGCCATGGGCTTCGCCAGTAACTAGCACATGCTTTGAACATCCCTCAAGCCGATTAACATCACATCATCATCACCATCTTTTATACTAGTACTAGTATATCCCGGCCTGTTTTGCTGACTGTAACACCTTGCATGTAGCTTCGGGGAAGGAATTTAGTAAAATCCATGCTTAGCTGACCACTACATGGTGGAGGCCATTATCTATCAAATTTCAGAAATGTCATGAGTGGAGTCAACGAATCTCAAGTTACCCAAAGATCTGGATAGATATCCTGTATATACTCACGGCTTCCGCAATATCAATCCAGTCTAAAGCTTTCACTATGTTATCATTCTTCGATGGTTTCTTATCCCAATTCCAATATGTGAACTCTTTAAATCCTCCGACAACCTATTCAATAAAAAAAAAGTTTACAGCTTTATTTTCTTTTGTTCTACAAGGTGACTCGACAAGTGAGTTCATCTGATAGTGATACACCTGCCCTTTGCATGTAAGCGTTTAAAGGGTCTCGCTCAACAATTTATGGGACTCAAGCCAACCTAAATTGCTCATGGTGATTGGTGCTAATCAACAAACAAGGCTCTGGCTCCTTCCAACCCGCATTGGGCCAGCGTGATAGAAAATAACCTGATATCCCCAAATGAACCCCTAAAACGAAGAAGTGGGATGCAGCTGAATGCGAGTAGTGCAGAACCCATAGATGTCGGGATCTTCGAGGGAGGCCTATTTCCAACAATGGATGTCTATCAGCTGCTGGTGCGTGATTCACTTACCAGTAATAAAGTGGCACTAGTTAGGATGATATACACATGAACCACATTGCGGTCATTGCCTTCAGATATAAATTGTTGAGTCTCATTACTCCAATACTTCCACTAGTTACAATGCCCATTATAATAGAACAGCCGCAGGGCGTGGATCCGGGTCCACAAGCCCAGTGTCAGATGAGATGTAAATCACTATGGCTTGCAGCCCGATCTACATCAAGAATATAGAAAAAAAATGGAACAGTAATGTTTGCACACAAATTTTTGTCTGCTGCAATAGGCAGTGTGGTAGTACCTACCAAGACAGTTTCTGGCAACAGAGAACTGTCACCAGACACCAGTAATTAATTTAATATTTATACTAAACCTGGTATTGCTATACTGAACATTGATTTCTACGGTTCTAAATAACTGACACTATCCAATTAGAAATTAGGTTCAAAAGCGGTCCTGGTGGTTTACCTGAAATTTTCTATCAGCATCGTCAGCCAATGGCTTCTTAGCTTCTGTAACCTGCACAGCTCTATAACCAGGTGGCAAGCTCATCTTAACACCATCAAGTGGATGCCCACGGAATGTTCCAGTAAGTTCTAAATAGAAAAACCTTTTCAGTAAACAATATAAAACATTGAAAGCAACAAAAATTTATGATAGTAAAATTACATAGTTTTTAAACAAAAAAATGTTAGTAAAACATTGGACAGTTCCAAGCAGTTAGATGTTTCGATAGGATTTGAATGATCATATTTAGATATTAAAAATATTATCATCATCATGAAGTGCCTTCTTCAAACTGAAGTCTAATATTTAAAACGGTCCACTCCTTTACATCATATTTTTAACTCTTTCTTATACTTGAAGGATATAAAAGTCACATTATGAAATAAGTTTATTACCTTCATTGAGTTTTGTAATGACGAACGGTTCAAAATATTTTTCTACGTTAGCTGGACTGTCTGATTCTATCTTGCATGGAACATAATGCGCTTTTTGCTCATACACCTCGAGATTACTACTAGTTTTTAAATTGTTTTCTACTTGAATAGACATAATATTAAACTTTAAGTAAAATTTTTAAAAAAATATATTATTTGTTTTAATAACAAATTTACCGCCAATAGAATACTCAAAATGACATGTGATTATTATCATTTTTTTCTTTCATAACTGAAAGACAAAAGCTTCTAGGGCAAAGTGTTTAATTAAACTGTTTTGTTCACATTGAAAATGTGCTTAATAATAACACTATATTTATCATAACTATTACAAAATATGTATATAAATGCTATTTTATTCATTTCGAAAGTATAAAACAATAGATTAGTATTTTTAACGTACAAAAGAATAATCTTAGCTATTAATAAAAGAAATAAAGTTTTTTAAAACAGCGATGTAAACAAACATTGCAGTTTTTAAAAAGAATAAATAGTTTTAACTAATAACTCAGAACATAAAATTAAAAGAAACAAGAAAAGAACGAATAACGAATTACTTTGACGATTAAGTCTGATAAAACAGTAATAAAAAAATTATTTTAACTAATAATGTTACTTACTGCGATATAACCACACAAACAATGTTAAAAATACATAAATTCTTAAGAGAAAATGCTAAAAAAAATTAAATAATTTCTTAACAAAAATTTGTAACATGTAAAAATACGGGACGATTAACTATTTTAATAATTTATTTTTATAAGCCAAATTGAAGATATTAATTAACGGTATAAAAAATATACAAACAAGGATTACTATTAAAATGTGATTGATTTGATAAACAATATTTGTATATATAACATGTGTAATCGATTAAAATATCGATTTTAAAGTAGCGATTTAATTAGAAGTAGACCAATGCGTCAATAAAGAAGCGTGCCAAAAAGTTTACATGCTTCATACACGCACGTTTATACAATTCAATGGTTAATATTTAGGTACTTTAATTACGTATAAATAAAAACCTATTGCTCATTTTGCACCTGCGTGTTATTACTAGTGTTACTATGTACGTATTAAAATAATTATTGTAACTTGTGTTTCTTTACTGTTGTGATTTAATTTCCATATTGTCATCAACTCATGCTGAACATTTCACGCGCAAACAGAATTATTATAACACCGATTAAGGCGAATGAACCCAACATTGAACTAGTTGTTGTATCCTTGTTACTCAAATTAAGACGCAACCTCTATACTAAGCGATACTGATTAGACTGTGTATTTGTAGGTTTTTATCGAAAATACTAATTACTAAACTACATATATTTAATAGTTATCTGCAACTGTAATTGGATGGAGTTAAAATATGGCGTACGTGTCTTCAGAAATCATTTATTTTAGAACAAATAAATTTTCACAAATCCACTTTTATGTATTGAGTATCAAGTTGTTCGGAGTATAGTACATTAGGTCATATAGACTGCCAGTCTTGTCTCTTCATATTGGTCATCCACGCAAATTTCAAGTTTTCATTCTATCGAAACCTCCTTACCAAGACTTTTGCCTTGGTAAGCATATATCCGAAAGAACCAGTTAAAATAATATTACACTCATCATTATCAGCCTTTGTTTATCCACTGCTGTATATAGGTCATCCTCAATGTTTTCCACCCATTACGATCCTCAGCTTCTCGCATCCACTCACCTTCCACCGCTGTGATGACGACGTCAGTCCATCTAATACACTAAACATTAATAAATAACTAAAAGCGGCCCCTGAAAATATTCAAGTACTAGCTTTAATTACATGAGAATAAATAAAACAATAAATAAAAACTGACCGTCAGAAAGTAATTTTAAGCGTTTTCTTACATGTTGTTGCGCTGTCATAAAAAAGCGTACTTTACTCTGCCATCCTCTTTTAATCTTTAGTAAGTAAGCACAACGATTCGCCGAAAATAAAAGCTAAAGAAAACTCGTTGTAGACATGCCTCTTATTTACAGCTTAACAAAATAGAAAACTGCTTTATATTAATTATATATGTGTGTATTAATTGTAACTTTAATAAAAAAAAGAAATAACATTATTGACCTTCAATAGAAGTGAAGAAATTATATATACCTATTTATGTGTTTGTGAATTTGTATTAAGTCTGCTTACTTTTTTTACGTCTGTGGATATACATTGATTATTGGTAATTACGTTGGTGAATTTTTTATCATATTTCGGGGGTGATTTTGAAATATGAGTATTTCCGTTTTATTATGTACTATTTTTTATTACCTTGATTACAACATGCACACCGAAACATATTAATAACTATACAATACGATTAGGATAACTAAGGAGTGAATGTACCTAGATGCTCCCACATAAGCGAAATATACCATCAGGTATTATTGTTTAATATGTATTAGAAATTTTAAATTTAGTTTGTGATAATTATTGTATTTAAAGCTGTAAAAAGGATAAAAATCCTTATTAATATATTAAAACGACCTTAAAATTTCGTCTATGTTTATTTGCCTAGTTTTAGCAAAATGATATCAAACTATTTATATCTAAACTTGAATAATGGTGAGGACATTAATGAATATTTTATCACGGAGCTGACTACTCAGCGTGTATAATTGCTATAGTTTTTAAAGCTTTTTATTTTGTTTATAGATAAAAATTAAACTTTATGATAAAGTTTATTAATACCGTTTGAATGAAAAATCAGAAATAAATATTTTTTTTTATGTTTAATTATAGTGTTGCACCGGTTTAATATTTTATTTCTCCTATTTATATTTATGTTGGGGTTACGCAAAATCCAGTTCGAGTATTGAGCGCGGCCAATAGGCGTCCTCCTTTTATTTTAAGTAAAGGTCAAAGGCAACATACGGCCTCTTTTGAGGTGTAGTGTATATAATAAAATCCAATTTACATCAAAGAAACTCGACTAATAATCATTTTATCATCATTTAATCATTAGTAAAATGATTTAAACACTAAAATTATTTATATTTGATCATTAATATGCGGCGAAGTAAAAGTAGCATATAGTTAATGCGACATGGTTTCAACTCGACGTATTGACATTGTGATACCCACTGCGAAAACATTTTTCTATTACATTAAATTGTTGAAATATTACTTTTAACAAATATCACGTATTTCGTATATTAATTTATTGTTATCAAATACGATTATATCGTGATGTTTTGGAAGGACCGGTTTGGTGAGTAAATATCTACGTATTTAACGTTCGTCCACTTTATCACAAACGCTTTACGTTTAATAGATAAGTTTGTTTTTTTTTTACTTTTGTGTGTAATATATATCAGATATGGGATATATTTGAGCATTTCGCCTAAAAATTGATGTATGTTTAACTTTTATGTTTAGATACAGGTGAAATACGATACCTGTAAGATGTTTGTTCTCATTATAATGGCACACCATTGTCTTTCAATTATTTAAATGAAGGACCTAATTTTTGCGTCTCTAGTTAGTTAATTATGTAAACCTGTTTTTTAATGTGGGATACGAATAATAACTTCCCGTACGCCATTGTACCTTAGGCATGTAATTGACATATGAAATGAAAGACCTCCAGAGAAAATAGAGGACCTTTTCTTGAGGTATTTATAAAGACTGTGTGTTGAGGCTGGCATTTACAACTGATTATAATGGTCTATGTTCAGCAGTTAGAATGAACAGACTGATATGATGTTTTTCTTAATAATATAATCTTTGTAACTTTTAATAGCAATAGTCAAGCACTTTGGCAATACTTTATATATTACATTAATTTTAGATTTATATTTAAACAAAATTTTTAGTAGTTTTTCTTAATAAGTATTATTATAAATTATATTAATTGATTCTTTTTTTACCTTTACAACTAGACAAAAGAAAAGAAGTAAATGTCTTAAGATTATTTATTTATATTGGGACTAGTTGCACCTGGCAGATGAGGTGCTGCTGGTGTCTATATTATTCATATAAAACATTTCTCATAAATTCAAGCACTGTAAGCGCCTTTAAGTAATGTTATGTTTAATATGTACCAATGCCATAATAAAATAAAGGTATTGATATTAAAAAACCAATATTAATGAAATTCATAAACAGAAGATTGACCTGTTGATATAAGGAAATCATTATATTGCATGAGTGATTGCTTTCGAAGACAACATCAGTTATCCCAGCTAGTGTTGTGGATAAATCTTGACTCTTTGTGAGTTACAGCAGTGCGAACATTAAATCAATCAATTATGTATAAAGAAATATTAAAAGTATTAATTATCATCATTAATATTAACATAGGCATGAATGTAATTTATTTTACAAACAGGATTTTCAATTCTTTCTTCTTAACTGTCAGTCCATCAGATGGTGATGCCTTTAATACATTTGAAAGTAACTTTCATTTCAGAATATGTACAATCAGTAAATTTTTCAAAGATATATAAAAAGGTTTAATCCAAATACAATGGCAAAATGAATAAATCTACTCCTAAGTCTTTCAAGTAATATACTTTATTTTTATTTCAGATTAACCATGACAACAATACAGTAAGAGTAAAACGTAGAAAGTGACAATGGCTCGTAGCATTATGCTCACTCGTTTTAAACTGTCTCAGCAAAAGGAGAAAAAGGAGAATGAAACCCAAGGAAATAAACTAGAGCAACTTTTCAAATCGCAAAGTTTACTAAAACAGAACAAAACATCCAAAAGTAATAAATCTCCAAAGAAATATAAGAAAGACGTGAAAGCACAGAATGTGGACACCACAGAGTTACATCCGAACAATTTGAAAAGGGATAAAGTTGTGAAAAAGGTTGTATTGAAACCGAAACATAAATTGATCATTATTGGTCGAACCAGTGGATCTAAGAGAAAAATAAATGACTTTAGAGATGGTAAGTTTATGATATATAACTGTTCCATACACCATGAAAAATTACCAATGGTATGTCTCTGTTGCCGGTGACCATCTAGGTACCACCGCAGCACCTATAGCATCCGAGAAACGACCTATAGCTATCACTGGTGGTGCCACTACAGCGCATTTTTTGCCGCCAAACAGTAGTGTGCACAAATTTCTGTGATCCGGTTTGAAGGGCTTTTGGAAAGCTATAGCTAGTGTAATTACTGTGGTTATGAGACTTAACATCTTACATCTCAGACAACGACTGCAATGTGGTGCAGTGTATATCGTCCTAACTAGCGCCACATTGTTATAGGCACTTATCACTTACCGCCAGCTGAACATACAGCTCATCCCGTCGCTTAATTACTTAAAATATTCTAACATTTTAACTCAGTTCATGATGATGAAATAAATTTACTCGCTCTTGCTGTCTTATATGTTGAGAACCAGTACAGCGGAGTTATTACATAGGTAGATTGACAGTGCCGGTAATAGCTAAATAGATGACTTATAGGAAAACTTGCTACCATCCAAAATCAACTGTGGATCTGGAAAACAGCCAGAGGCCTTTCTATTACAATACCAAATTAAGGCAGAGGCGTGCCGCAAATGTTTATCTGATGGTGTACACTTTATGTGTGTGTATACTTTTTGTTTCTTAACTTTTATAGTTGTCTTTAATAAATCATATTAAATTACCTTCAATTGCAGATGTAAGAACATCAACACCGAAGCGAAAGAAGACCACATCTAAAATCCAATCATTGGATTCTAGTGAAGAATCAAATGAGCGGTCCCAAAGTCCTGTGTACTCAGAGCTGGGCTTTGAGGAGATAATAAGGATGGCAGATGAGAACCAGGCCTTAAGCGACGAGGACCTCATGGAGATACTCACTTGCCCCAGTCCAGTGTGGTGGGAGAATCCGCCAGACGAAACATTCACTGATGGTAATAGATTATCCTTAGTATAGATAGCTTAGTTTCTATTGTCATACACTATGGTAATCTAGAATGTGTGGGTTCGATCCCTATTGAGCTTCTTCTTTTAGTAAAAGAACATATAACAGCTAATTTATGTCCTCACTGCTGGGTAACAGCCCTACCCTCAATATGAAGGCGATTGGGCCATAGTCACCACACTGGCCCAATGTGGGTTGGTGACTACACACACCTTAGAATAAATTCTAATTCATGTGCCGGTTTCCTCACATTGTTCTCTTTTTCTCTCTTCAACCTTTGTATCTCTGTTGACCTTCGGAATGAAGGCTCGCTCTAACCCCTAGGCTAACGAGCTACTGCTACAGCTACGAGCCACTACTAGTAATAGAATGCATCCTGAGAAAACCAGCTCATTCCAAGAACATATTTCTTCTATGTGTAACATGCCTTTTACAGTCATCTTGTGAAAGTAGACTAGTCCCAGCTGAAGGAACATTAAGCCGAAAATTATTGGACCTTTGTTTAACAAGGTTTTATATGACAATGAAACTGCACCACCATGCAGCCACGAGTATCTCTGTGTTGTAGTGAAAACATCCTAACATCATCGGATGAACACCCTGTTAACAAAAAATACCTGTATCCTTAAGTTATTTTATAAAATTGTTAAATGAAAACTATCTTTATTTGCTCTATAGGTCCACAGCAGCATAACCAATATTATCTCAAATATTTCAGGTCCCATTATATTGAAGTCGGTCAAGCAAATCCCATCACCAACAGGAGCTCCTCAAAGGAGTAAACAATCTAGAAAAAAAACACCACACAAAGTTATTATAGAACCTGAAATGCCTAAAGAGAATACAACAGACTTCATCACAAATATAGATGCGAAGGCTTTGAATAGCAAAACTGAATCTGATTGCAAGTTCAACAATAAAAGAAGTAAATTGGAAAATTTACTAAGCTCCATAAAAAATAAGTTAAATGATATCAAGACTGACATTGTTAATGAGAAAGAAACAGAGATAGAAACTGAGAAAGGAGCAGATGAGAAGACTGAAACAGTGGAAAATAAGAAAGACAGTTCAGATAGTCTGGATGAAGATACACTATTACCGGATATATGTCCCTTAGACAACGATTGCCTGGAGGATTTAGAAAATATGGTGATACCGATTGAAAAGAAAGAAGAATCACAAACTGAACAAACAGATCCAAAAATCGTTAATACATGCTCAGCGACTGAAGACAATGATAAATATGTACTTAACAAAATATCCAAAGACAACCCGTTAAAGAACTCGTCTACTTACCTGAAGAAGAAAGTACTGAACAAGTCAAACGTGAAAGGGAAACAGAATATCACGGAGAGCACAACACCAACGAAAAAGAAAGAGAACCAGGAGCTGATAAATAAGAAAGTTTACAACAGCTACACTATTAATAACAAAGTAAGTCCAAAGACAAGGCATAAATTACTAAATCAGACGGACAAATATAATTCATATATAATGGACAGCGAGGATAATTCAGCGGAGGGTTCAATGAGTGATATATCTAATAGTGAAAGTACTCACACTAACACTAAAAGCGACTATGAGGAATACATGACAGTGTTCAAAATTATATCAAGTGACGATGCACAAACCATCGAATCAGACAGCATTGACGTGGAAGAATCAACTACAGCAGCATCCGATGACAAGATTAATAATGAAGCTGTTGTAATAGAAAATGAAAGCACTGATAAAGGTAAACTGGATTCTTACTACAAAATATGCAAGAAAGCACCGAAGCCATCAAAGATCATCCGAGATGCACCAGAAACTGATCAACAATCTAAATCAACAGAACAGAAGGTTGACGGTGATCATGAGTTCTGCGATGATTGTAGTGTTGGTAACAAAAGTGCTATTGTCGTCCATGACACCGGTGACGTGAAGTACTGTCTGAAATGCTCCTCCATATTCGACATGGAAGAATGTAACTACTGCATCAGGAAAGAGCAACAGAAGCAGAACGAGAGGAAGGCAAACACATCAAACACCGAATGTGATAGACAGGACACAAAGCAGTCATCGTCATGAAAACAAAGCAAACCTTGGAGGTTTCTTGATATATGAGCGAATGAAGGATTTATTTCTTCCTCACGCAGTACAGTAGAATAATTACTGGTGATCCATTCCACCGCTTGAACTAGTCCTGGGTGACAAGTCCAAGTTTTATCTCTAACATTGGAGCTGTCTGGATTACACAGCAAAGAGAGGACATATTTTTACTTCATAGAGTAAGGAGAATATTCTGCTGGTAATCCAATCTTTGGTGATAAGTTAGGGCTGGATTACAGAGTAAATGGAAGATTTATGCCTTCACCATGGATTCCTGTTGACAATTCTGCCGATGGTCCACTCAACTTGAACTAGTCCTCGGTGATAACTCCAAGATACATCTCCAACGTAGGAACTATTTAGACTGTGTAAATGGCGGATTTATTTCTTCACGACAAAATGCAGGACTATTCCGCTGGTGGTCTGTTTCACCACTTGGACTTGGTGGTGAAATCCTTCAGTTTTATCCCAAATATAAAGACATGTGATCCGCTTACCGTGTTTCAACAAATGTAGTGAATTTCATGCATATTACAGTACAGAAAGAGATTGACTTTGGAAATTAGAGAAGGAGAAAGAGTTGTGTTATCTCCTTCTTCACGTGCTTTTTTTGTTCAGTGAATGAACTCGGTGACTTCATACAACATACGGGTTATGTTTCTATTTAAGTGTAAGACATTTGCCCAATTGTGGGACATTTATGTAGTGTGACAAACTTGTATGGATTACTTGAATTTCATAGAATTTCCGAAGATTTACAATGTACTTAAAAAACTAACAGATTTTAATGTAATTAGAATATTATGCGGCCACATCTTGGCCTGGCAACCATTGGATGCGGGTGGCCCAGGACCGGTCTAAGTGGAAATCTTTGGGGGAGGCCTTTGTCCAGCAGTGGACGTCTTCTGGCTGATTGGATTGGATTGGATTTTGACATCTTGGCCACTTGCAGTGAGCCTTGAGAAGGCTTCAAGTTGCACAGAAGCTAATGGAACGGGCTGTGCTCAAAGTCTTACATGATGAAATCAGAAATGAGGAGATCCGTAGAACTAAGGTAACCAACAAATTGCTAGCCTCAAGCAACAATGGGCAGGACAGATCTCGCGAAGGAGTTACAGACAGGTCCTCGAATGGCAACCGCTAACCGGAAGACGCAGTGTTGGCAGGCCCACCACCCGGTGGTCCACACCTCGAGAAGGTTGCGGGCAGCAGTTTGATGCGAGCAGCACTAGATCTATGTAGAGATCGGGGGAGGTCTAAGTCTCGTGGACGTCATTCCTCATTGAGCGTCATAATCATATGGCGCTAGTGTATATTTGCTAAGATTTATAGTATATATCAATTTTCAGTATTTAAATGATATGATAAAGACGCACCGGCAGGAGAATGCGGGTAGTAGGATATAATCTAAAAAATTGTTCTACCTTCATTAGGAAGTGTTAGGTTAGGAGTGTATATACTGAAGCTACAAAATTTTCGTTGCCGTGGTACACAATGATTTGATAGGTCCCATTGTAATGGTAACATTACATCCGGTTTGAAGAGCGCTGTGGGTAGTGTGATTACTGCGGTAATGCGACTCGACGTCTTACGTCTCAAGAAGAGCGCAATATGGTGCAGTGTATACTATTCTCACTAGCGTCATGTAATGGGCGGGCGTATCACTTGCAATCGGGTGAACGTCGCACTCGTCTCATAGCTTAATGCAAAAAAAAAAAAAATTGTAGTAGATAAGATTGTTATTCTTAAGGTCCGGTTTGAAGTGCGGTGTAGCTAGTGTAATTATTGCAACGGGCGCAATGCGATGAAGTGTATATCGTCCTAACTCGCGCCAAGTTGTAGGCAGGTGTGTCACTTGTTATCAAGTGATTGTCCCGCTCGTCTCGTTCATGGTTACATATAGATATCTGTGTCGGTAGGACTCTCTGCTTCAATTATGTGTGTTCTTTAATCCTATTTTATTTCACAACCACATATATATATGTGTAATAAATAAAATGAAAGTGAAATAATTTTCGTAAATAAATGTTTTTTTTTTTTAAATAGTGATAGATTTAGCGGTATTTGGGCGCCATTTTAACCGCGACTGTCCAAGTTGGGTGCGATGGCATTATCGTTACTTTCACCTGATGGTAAGTGATACGTCTGACCATAACTTGGCGTTTAGGATGGTGGACACTTCACCGCATTGCGCTGGCTATAGACTTAAGTTGCATGTATATATATGATGAATCTCGTTACCGCAGTAATCACACTATCTATAACACAGTAATGTCTGCACTACTGCTTGGAGCTGCGGTGGCGGACATCTTAACTAGCGCGACTTTGTCTATGGCGTACCTTACCATCTGATGTCATATATCAAGCAGCACTACGTGGTTTTATTATACATGTACCCTAAAACGCATTAAAACAGCAGTTCCAGTATTTTTCAAGATGGCGTCGTTTACATTTTTTTTTTTAAATTTCGCTGACAGTTTTATTGAATATCGTTTTGTATATAATAAATGTTGTGAATAAATTTACGTTTTATTTTCTATGTTTTGTAAGTTATCCGACACGACCCTGTTCCTGCACTGGTGGCCGTACAGCAGGTCCAGTGTTTTGCTATCGGACTCGCTGAGTTGGGTCTTGTGGCCCATAGACAAGCTCCTCTGCCACAGATGGTCCTGTAACACAGGGATGATAAACGCCAGCTATCTAGAAATTTCCTTTATCACCGAAAACTATTACGAGCTTCGGCGATAGGAAAGTCCATGCTAACCGTAAGGTCGATAGAAGACGCTGGATGCGGACAGCGCAGAACAGATCGATGAGGAAATTTTTGATGGAAGCCTATGTCCAACAGTGGACGTCTATCAGCTGATGATGATGAAGCGAAGAAAAGACTTCGCGCTGCGGACGCGAGTACGCTCATTATTCCGCCGCCGCTCATGCTCTCTACACTACGCGAACTAGGCTACCTGAACCATCTCCATCTTACTCTAGACATATCAAGATAGAGAGAGAAAAAGACTGAAATCTATATTACACTTATATTCTTCCTGGATCCTAATTGATTTTTTTTTTTATATTATCACGCCTTTTTCCCAGTAGGGGTAGGCAGAGGTGAATAAACACCCACTTTTGGACC
This sequence comes from Troides helena, assembly GCA_029286815.1. Taxonomy (NCBI): domain Eukaryota; kingdom Metazoa; phylum Arthropoda; class Insecta; order Lepidoptera; family Papilionidae; genus Troides; species Troides helena. Next base: position 1,215,934 of record JAGSMV010000034.1, read on the forward strand.
CATGTAACAGGGGGCGAGCCTGTTGCCACTTTATTGGGGCCACCACACACACAAAGATGATGTCAGTGTGCGCCTCCCCCCTCCTTTTTTCGGTATACCAAAATATCTGATCACCTGCAGCGGCCTGATGCTCTGATCGCCAAGCTCGCAGCTGGCGCACATGTAGTTAGCCGGCGCGTGGGTCACGCTGTCGAAGTCGTAAGGCAGCTGGATCCAAGCAGCAGACGGAGCTCTCTCGAAATGGTGCTCCTTACCTGTATCGTCATCATTGTCGTAATCATTATAAACAACGTGATCGTAATATTTATCATCATCACCATCGTCATCATTATTATCATCTTGACCATCATCGCCGACGTCAACGTAAATGTCATCATCATCATTGTCATACACAGATGCGACTGAAGAACACTCACAACGAGTTAAGGACCTTTGACTACAGACGAACACAATTCTCACATGATAATGAGTGCTACACCTACCCCCCATAAGTGCGGTGCTAGTTCGGGTGTTGCACACTGCACCCTATTATACTTGTCGCCTTGAGACTCCATACATCCATAATAAACAAGCGAGACGGTCCCCTGATAGCGAGTGATACGCTTGCCCATATGTGGCGCTAGTTAGGATGATATATACTGCATTATATTGCGCTCGTCACGTTGAGACAATGTTGTCTCCTCACCCCATTAATTTCAATATCTACAGCGCGCTTCAAACCGGAACACTGTAATATTTTCAAAGTACTAATTGGCGGAAGAAATAGAAGCTCCGGTGATACCTGCCTAAAAGGTCTCTGCCAACAGACCTCCACCAGTAACTTTACTAAGAACATCCCCGTTAAGATTTAAACATGGTAATATTTGCACACTACTTCTTTTCTAGGAGGGTGGACAATCTAGTGAACAGTTCACCTGGTGGAAAGTGATCACTGCCGTCCATGGACAGTCGCGACACGAGAGGCGTCACGGCGTCGTTGCCGACCTTTAACCGATTACTACAATTAGGCAATGAGTAGGAAGCGGAAACGTACCTTTCTGTATATTCCTCCAGATTATAGATACATAGTTGTCCCTGTCGAAGCGGTTCGACATCATGGGCACCCCCAGAACCCTCATCAGGTTCACCAGCACGTGCCCATTGTGACCCGGTGCGCCGTGCACCATGGCCTCCAGATTTATAGTCTGCGGGAAAATGGTACGTATATTTCTTAAAACTGTTACAGTATATGATATATATATAATACACGTCGACAGCGGCACGGTCGACAGCGACCCGGTTGACAGCGGCTCTTGGTCGACAGTGACCTGGTCAACAGCGGCACGGTTAACAGCGACAGCGATACGGTCGACAGCGACCCGGTCGACAGCGGCACGGTGGCCAGCCACAGTTACACAGTCGCCAGCGACAGGGACACGATCGACAGCGGCATGATGGCCAGCGACAGCGACCCGGTCGACAGCGGCACGGTGGCCAGCCACAGTTACACAGTCGCCAGCGACAGGGACACGATCGACAGCGGCATGATGGCCAGCGACAGCGACCCGGTCGACAGCGGCACGGTGGCCAGCCACAGTTACACAGTCGCCAGCGACAGGGACACGATCGACAGCGGCATGATGGCCAGCGACAGCGACCCGGTCGACAGCGGCACGGTGGCCAGCCACAGTTACACAGTCGCCAGCAACAGCGAAATGGTCACCAGCTATAGCGATAAAATTACCAGCAATAGCGACATGGTCTACTTTAGTCGCCTTTTACAACATCCGGAAGGTGGCGTGCTAAAGGCGGATAAATAAATATATAAGCAATAAAAGTCTCATCTATTTTACTGGCAGTAGATCTCTGTTGCAAGAGACAGTATAGGTAAGTACCACCGCAACGCCTATTGCAGACCGGCCTCCTACCGACAGACAGTAGATTGCAAACATTATTGTGTTCCGGTGTTAAGGGCGTTTTATCTAGTAAGTAACAGCGGTAACGAAACTCAACATCTTGTCTCAAGGTGACGAGCACAATGTGGTTTCTGTAATACCATCCTAAATAGCGCGGCATTGTTATGGGCGGGTGTATCACTTACTATCAGTTGAACCAACCCGTCTTGTTGCTTCACTTAAAAAAAATATGGCTGACCGGAAGTTAATAAATTGTGTACAACCTGCTTCCCGGGACCGAAGCCAAGACGCGGTGCCTCCTCGCCGTCCTCGGCGAACCAGAGGTAGTTCTTCGGCAATAGGATTCCATCACTGCGGTGAATCTCTTGGAACACTATACAGCTGGACAGCTCGATGGTGGTCATGCCGTATTTGAGGACTTTGTAATGGGACGTGGCTCCTGTAATGGAGGTGAAGAAAGAAATTTCGTCGTTATCTCGTTACCCTAGTAATTGCACTAGCTCCAACGCCCTTCAAACCGGAACACAGTAATATTTATAGGTTATTGTACATAGATAAAAAAAGAGTCTGTGGTGTTACCTAATTAGACGAGCTCTAGCAAGAGAGACCTATCACTATCAATGGAATTTATCTTCACACTTGAAGATGATACGACGAAGAGGGGTGCTTACCTCGTACCACTCATGTTTACTGGGTAAGACCACACTAAATTGAGCCTCACGTATTATTTGGTGATACCGGACAGTTCCAAGTATAAAAATAAAAACTAACGTAAGTTCTCTTCAACGCCAAACATAACGATGCCCAGCGGCCACATCTTCTCGTTGTAAAACTTCAGGTTATCGACGCTGAGCTGGAACTGCTCTGAACCTTCGGCCCCTTGCCTCCGACTCGGCACCGAAGGCTGCGCCAGCGCGCCGCACTCCTCATGATAGTGCGCGTTGATGAAGTTTCTATCCGTAGGCGTCAGTAGTGAGGGTCGGGATGGTACTTCATCCTTGAAAAGTGGAAAGTATTTGGATTATTCGTTAAATACAAAAAGAAACCGTAACCAAACGACTTCTGAAAACAAATATGATTTTTTGTACGAAACAACGAAACGAACAGGACATACACTTGACGATAAGTGACATGCCTACCCAAAGCAACCTGGCGACAGTTAGGATGCTTTACACTGCATTACATTACTCTCGTCACCTTGAGACATAAGGTGTTGTCGCGTTATTCTAGTAATACATCACCTACAGCCCTTCAAACTAGAATATAGTACTGTTTGTCGGCAGAAATATGAGCTGCGAGGTACCTACCAAGAGGGTCTCGGGCATAGAATACCTACTACTAGTAAACAGAAACCTATCACCAGCAATAAAAGAGCTGCTAACGGTAAATAGAGAACAACTACCAGTAAACGGATAATCCTATAAGTAAATAGGGACCCACCAGCAGTTAACAGAGACCCATCACATGTAAATAGAGACCCACCTCATGTAAACAGAAACCCATCACAAATAAACAGAGACCCACCACAAATAAACAGAGACCTACCACAAATAAAAAGAGACCCATCAAAAATAAACAGAGACCTACCACAAATAAAAAGAGACCCATCAAAAATAAACAGAGACCCCTCACAAATAAACAGAGACCCCTCACAAATAAACAGAGACCCATCACAGATAAACAGAAACCCATCACAAATAAACAGAGACCCGTCACAAATAGACAGAGACTCATCAAAAATAGACAGAGACCCATCACAAGTAAACAGAAACCAATCACAAATAATCAGACCCACCAAAAAGTACAGACCCACCATAAATAAACATAGACCCATCACAAATAAACATAGACCCATCACAAATAAACATAGACCCATCACAAATAAACAGAGACCCATCACAAATAAACAGAGACCCATCACAAATAGACAGAGACCCATCACAGATAAACAAATATCTATAACAGATAAACAGAGACCCATCACAAATAGACAGAGACCATCAAAATAGACAGAGACCCATCACAAATAGACAGAGACCCATCACAGATAAACAGAGAGCCATTACAAATAGACAGAGACCCATCACAGATAAACAGAAACCCATCAAAAATAAACAGAGACCCCTCACAAATAAACAGAGACCCCTCACAAATAAACAGAGACCCATCATAGATAAACAGAAACCCATCACAAATAAACAAAGACCCATCACAGATAAACAGAGACCCATCACAAATAGACAGAGAGACCCATCAAAATAAACAGAGACCTATCACAAATAAACAGAGACCCATCACAAATAAACAGAGACCCATCACAAATAAACAGAGACCCATCACAAATAAACAGAGACCCATCACAAATAAACAGAGACCATCACAAATAAAAGAGACCCATTACAAATAAACAGGAGACCCATCACAAATAGACAGAGACCATCACAGATAAGCAGAGACCCATCACAGATAAACAGAGCCATTACAAAATAAACAAATACCCATCACAGATAAGCAGAGACCCATCATAGATAAACAGAGACCCCTCACAAATAAACAGAGACCTGTCACAAATAGACAGAGACCCATCAAAATAGACAGAGAGACCCATCACAAATAAGCAGAGACCCATCACAGATAAACAGAAACCCATCACAAATAAACAAATACCATCACAGATAAACAGAGACCGTCACAAATAGACAGAACCCATCACAAATAAAGAGAGACCCATCAAAATAAACAGAGACCATCACAGATAAGCAGAGACCCATCACAAATAAACAGAGACCCATCACAGATAAGCAGAGACCCATCACAAGTAAACAGAAACCATCACAAATAAACAAATACCCATCACAGATAAACAGAGACCCGTCACAAATAAACAGAGACTCATCAAAAATAGACAGAGACCCATCACAGATAAACAGAGAGCCATTACAAATAAGCAGAGACCCATCACAAATAAACAGAGAGACCCATCACAAATAAGCAGAGACCCATCACAAATAAACAAAGACCCATCGATAAACAGAGACCCATCAAAATAAACAGAGACCCATCATAGATAAACAGAGACCAAATCACAAATAGACAGAGACCCATCAAAATAGACAGAGAGCTATTACAAATAAACAGAGACCATCACAGATAAACAGAAACCATCACAAATAAACAAATACCATCACAGATAAACAGAGACCCATCACAAATAAACAGAGACCCATCACAAATAGACAGAGACCCATCACAGATAAACAGAGAGCCATTACAAATAGACAGAGACCCATCACAGATAAACAGAAACCCATCAAAAATAAACAGAGACCCCTCACAAATAAACAAGACCCATCACAGATAAACAGAGACCCATCACAAATAAACAGAGACCCATCACAAATAGACAGAGACCCATCAAAATAGACAGAGAGACCCCTCACAAATAAACAGAGACCCATCATAGATAAACAGAAACCCATCACAAATAAACAAAGACCCATCACAGATAAACAGAGACCCATCACAAATAAACAGAACCCATCAAAATAGACAGAGACCATCACAGATAAACAGAGACCCATCACAAATAAACAGAGACCCATCACAAATAAACAAAGACCCATCACAGATAAACAGAGACCCATCACAAATAAACAGAGAGACCCATCACAGATAAACAGAGAGCCATCACAAATAAACAAAGACCATCACAGATAAACAGAGACCCATCACAAATAAAGAGAGACCCATTACAAATAAACAAGACCCATCACAGATAAACAAGAGACCCATCACAAATAAACAAATACCCATCACAGATAAACAAAGACCCATCACAAATAGACAGAACCCATCAAAATAGACAGAGACCATCACAAATAAACAGAGACCCATCACAAATAAACAGAGACCCATCACAAATAAACAGAGACCCATCACAAATAAACAGAGACCCATCACAAATAAACAGAGACCCATCACAGATAAACAGAGAGCCATTACAAATAAACAGAGACCATCACAGATAAACAGAGACCCATCACAAATAAAGAGAGACCCATTACAAATAAACAAGACCCATCACAGATAAACAGAGAGACCCATCACAAATAAACAAATACCCATCACAGATAAACAAAGACCCATCACAAATAGACAGAGAGACTCATCAAAAATAGACAGAGACCCATCACAAATAAACAGAGAGCCATTACAAATAAACAGAGACCCATCACAGATGTAAACAGAGACCCATCACAAATAAAGAGACCCATTACAAATAAACAAAGACCATCACAGATAAACAGAGACCCATCACAGATAAACAGAAACCATCACAGATAAACAGAGACCCATCACAAATAAACAGAGACCCACAAATAAACAAAGACCCATCACAGATAAACAAAGACCCATCACAGATAAACAGAGACCCATCACAAATAAACAGAGACCCACAAATAAACAAAGACCCATCACAGATAAACAAAGACCCATCACAGATAAACAGAGACCCATCACCAGCAATTGTTCTATTGCCGTTCTCATGATCAACGCTCGCAACCGACGAGCATGCATGAAGACGCTTATGAAAGTGGAGGAAGCGAGAGAGGTATGCCAGGATCGTAGCAGGTGGAGAGAGGTGGTCTCTGCCTACCCCGCTGGGAACGAGGCGTGATATATATGTATGTATGTATTAAGTACATTGTAAATTGAAGATAAAAAGGTTCCATTGCAATACTTACTCTGTCGTGAAACTTCTTCAGCAAATCGTAGCTGTTAATGGACGACACTGCGGACATAAACGTAGTGAACATTGATATGAGAACAGAAGTTGCACTGGTGGTAGTGTCACTGTTGCCGGAAACTGTCTTGGTAGGTAATTTTTTTTTTATTTAAGTGCAGACGCGGAGTTAAAGACAGGTTATGTCGGACCTGCACCGACTTAACCCCTACGATGTTCCATCGTCGTCGCTTTACGGTGGAGCCAGGATAACGCTTTCCAACACCTGCGAGACTTCACCAGCGCTGTGCACCACCATATCAGGAAGAAACATCCCTTCCCTTTCCACTTCAGTAAGGACGAGCCAAAACATATAGCGCGCCCTTCTCTCGACTTCTTAACGTTACCTAAGCAAAGGGAAAGATACAGTAATGTTGTTATAATGTAGTATGGCGTAGGAATCGAACCGGCGACTACCGTACTGCTATTCAAGTGTTCAACAATTGCGCCAACAATGTTACTGATACTGTTGGTTGTGTATATATACTAACCTGTTCGCTCGACGCTCGCTCGCAGCATATCCACCACGATCCTGGCGATGTCCTTTCGGTTCACGCACTTGTATCCTATTGGCATTTCCTGTAACAGGACGAACCACCCAAAGGGAGAAGGGGACATAATGGTCACATGGTTAGACTAATAATGTGGCGAAAGTAGAATTCCAGTAAAATTTGACTTTATTTGACAATGCGATGACTTGAGCGTGACGATCACCTGATGGTAAGTGAAACGCCTGCCTATAACATGGCGTTAATTAGAATGATATATACTACATCGCATTATGCTCGATACCGGAGACGTAAGATGTCGTCTCGTGACCCCAAAAATTACACTAGCCACAGCCTCCTTCAAACTGGAATACAGTTCTGTTTTTCGGCAGAAATGGGCGCCGCGGTGGTACCTACCTAATCGGTCTCCTTTAGTAGAATATCGGGGACTCGAACCAGGGACGAAGGTCTAAGTGAAGACTAAGATTTAGTTAAACTTACGACAACATTGCCAATAAAGTTGTATATGGTCGGCGGGCAGTTCTTCCTCTTATCGGGGTTACTGATGTACAGTAATCTCTCGTTGTCATTTGCGGAGTAGTTCAACGGCGTGTAGAAAAACTTCACACATATCTCACTTTGCAGTTGGGACAGAGTCGTTATGATCTCGTCTTGCGAGTGGATGTCTGCAAATGTATTAACAACGGTCAAAACGATACAATATGCCCACCGCTGGGACCATGACGCTGATGTGGTCAATCGATGTGAGGACAACTTGACCTTGTGGATGCAAAGAAACAATACGACAAGACTAGCGGGACGGTCACCTGAAGGTAAATGATACTCCTGACCATAACAATGTGGGGCTACTTAAGACGGTATACACTGCACCACATTGTGTTCGTCACTTTGCTGCAGCACACTTCAAATCGGAACAGTAATTTGCACTACTGTTTGGCGGACAACCACGGCTGGAAGAACCTATCTACCTAGACGGTCTCCGGCTGCAGAGACTTACCACCAGTAAAACACACTACTACACTGATCTCTCTCTTTAAATCGGTTCCTCAATGCTGAAGGTCGTGACTCCTTATAGATATTCTGATAGATATCCTGAAGTAATATTCTAATTTTCGTAAATTTTGAAAAATGTAATTTTTCTATTTAATCGACGATATAGTTTACATATAGCAAATCAGGTAATCTATCCGTGGTGTTTTTCTCTCACTTTGAATACGATAGAGAGTGACAGATAGATAGAGGGCGAGAGATAGATAGAGGGCGAGAGATAGATAGAGGGCGAGAGATAGATAGAGGGCGAGAGATAGATAGAGGGCGAGAGATAGATAGAGGGCGAGAGATAGATAGATAGAGGTCGAGAGATAGATATATAGAAGGCGAGAGATAGATAGAGGGCGAGAGATAGATAGATAGAGGGCGAGAGATAGATAGATAGAGGTCGAGAGATAGATATATAGACGGCGAGAGATAGATAGAGGGCGAGAGATAGATAGATAGAGGGCGAGAGATGGATAGATATAGGGCGAGAGATAGATAGATAGAGGGCGAGAGATAGATAGATAGAGGGCGAGAGATAGATAGATAGAGGGCGAGAGATAGATAGATAGAGGGCGAGAGATAGATAGAGGGCGAGAGATAGATAGATAGAGGGCGAGAGATAGATAGATAGAGGGCGAGAGATAGATAGATAGAGGGCGAGAGATAGATAGAGGGCGAGAGATAGATAGAGGGCGAGAGATAGATAGAGGGCGAGAGATAGATAGAGGGCGAGAGATAGATAGAGGGCGAGAGATAGATAGAGGGCGAGAGATAGATAGAGGGCGAGAGATAGATAGAGGGCGAGAGATAGATAGAGGGCGAGAGATAGATAGAGGGCGAGAGATAGATAGAGGGCGAGAGATAGATAGATAGAGGGCGAGAGATAGATAGAGGGCGTGAAATAGATAGAGGGCGAAAGATAGATAGATAGAGGTCGAGAGATAGATATATAGAGGGCGAGAGATAGATAGAGGGCGAGAGATAGATAGATAGAGGGCGAGATATAGATAGATAGATAGAGGGCGAGAGATAGATAGAGGGCGAGAGATGTATAGATAGAGGGCGAGAGATGTATAGATAGAGGGCGAGAGATTGATAGATAGAGGGCGAGAGATAGATAGATAGAGGGCGAGAGATAGATAGAGGGCGAGAGATAGATAGAGGGCGAGAGATAGATAGAGGGCGAGAGATAGATAGAGGGCGAGAGATAGATAGAGGGCGAGAGATAGATAGAGGGCGAGAGATAGATAGAGGGCGAGAGATAGATAGAGGGCGAGAGATAGATAGAGGGCGAGAGATAGATAGAGGGCGAGAGATAGATAGAGGGCGAGAGATAGATAGAGGGCGAGAGATAGATAGAGGGCGAGAGATAGATAGAGGGCGAGAGATAGATAGAGGGCGAGAGATAGATAGAGGGCGAGAGATAGATAGAGGGCGAGAGATAGATAGAGGGCGAGAGATAGATAGATAGAGGGCGAGAGATAGATAGAGGGCGAGAGATAGATAGAGGGTGAGAGATAGATAGAGGGCGAGAGATAGATAGAGGGCGAGAGATAGATAGAGGGTGAGAGATAGATAGAGGGCGAGAGATAGATAGAGGGCTAGAGATAGATAGATAGAGGGCGAGAGATAGATAGAGGGCGAGAGATAGATAGATAGAGGGCGAGAGATAGATAGAGGGCGAGAGATAGATAGATAGAGGGCGAGAGATAGATAGAGGGCGAGAGATGGATAGATATAGGGCGAGAGATAGATAGAGGGCGAGAGATAGATAGATAGAGGGCGAGTGATAGATAGAGGGCGAGAGATAGATAGAGGGCGAGAGATAGATAGAGGGTGAGAGATAGATAGAGGGCGAGAGATAGATAGATAGAGGGCGAGAGATAGATAGAGGGTGAGAGATAGATAGATAGAGGGTGAGAGATAGATAGAGGGTGAGAGATAGATAGATAGAGGGCGAGAGATAGATAGAGGGCGAGAGATAGATAGATAGAGGGCGAGAGATAGATAGAGGGCGAGAGATAGATAGATAGAGGGCGAGAGATAGATAGAGGGCGAGAGATAGATAGATAGAGGGCGAGAGATAGATAGAGGGCGAGAGATAGATAGAGGGCGAGAGATAGATAGAGGGCGAGAGATAGATAGAGGGCGAGAGATAGATAGAGGGCGAGAGATAGATAGATAGAGGGCGAGAGATAGATAGAGGGCGAGAGATAGATAGAGGGCGAGAGATAGATAGAGGGCGAGAGATAGATAGAGGGCGAGAGATAGATAGAGGGCGAGAGATAGATAGATAGAGGGCGAGAGATAGATAGATAGAGGGCGAGAGATAGATAGAGGGCGAGAGATAGATAGAGGGCGAGAGATAGATAGAGGGCGAGAGATAGATAGATAGAGGGCGAGAGATAGATAGAGGGCGAGAGATAGATAGAGGGCGAGAGATAGATAGAGGGCGAGAGATAGATAGAGGGCGAGAGATAGATAGAGGGCGAGAGATAGATAGATAGAGGGCGAGAGATAGATAGAGGGCGAGAGATAGATAGAGGGCGAGAGATAGATAGAGGGCGAGAGATAGATAGAGGGCGAGAGATAGATAGATAGAGGGCGAGAGATAGATAGAGGGCGAGAGATAGATAGAGGGCGAGAGATAGATAGAGGGCGAGAGATAGATAGAGGGCGAGAGATAGATAGATAGAGGGCGAGAGATAGATAGAGGGCGAGAGATAGATAGATAGAGGGCGAGAGATAGATAGAGGGCGAGAGATAGATAGAGGGCGAGAGATAGATAGAGGGCGAGAGATAGATAGATAGAGGGCGAGAGATAGATAGAGGGCGAGAGATAGATAGAGGGCGAGAGATAGATAGAGGGCGAGAGATAGATAGAGGGCGAGAGATAGATAGAGGGCGAGAGATAGATAGAGGGCGAGAGATAGATAGAGGGCGAGAGATAGATAGAGGGCGAGAGATAGATAGAGGGCGAGAGATAGATAGAGGGCGAGAGATAGATAGAGGGCGAGAGATAGATAGAGGGCGAGAGATAGATAGAGGGCGAGAGATAGATAGAGGGCGAGAGATAGATAGAGGGCGAGAGATAGATAGAGGGCGAGAGATAGATAGATAGAGGGCGAGAGATAGATAGAGGGCGAGAGATAGATAGAGGGCGAGAGATAGATAGATAGAGGGCGAGAGATAGATAGAGGGCGAGAGATAGATAGAGGGCGAGAGATAGATAGAGGGCGAGAGATAGATAGAGGGCGAGAGATAGATAGAGGGCGAGAGATAGATAGAGGGCGAGAGATAGATAGAGGGCGAGAGATAGATAGAGGGCGAGAGATAGATAGAGGGCGAGAGATAGATAGAGGGCGAGAGATAGATAGAGGGCGAGAGATAGATAGAGGGCGAGAGATAGATAGAGGGCGAGAGATAGATAGAGGGCGAGAGATAGATAGATAGAGGGCGAGAGATAGATAGATAGAGGGCGAGAGATAGATAGAGGGCGAGAGATAGATAGAGGGCGAGAGATAGATAGAGGGCGAGAGATAGATAGAGGGCGAGAGATAGATAGAGGGCGAGAGATAGATAGAGGGCGAGAGATAGATAGATAGAGGGCGAGAGATAGATAGAGGGCGAGAGATAGATAGAGGGCGAGAGATAGATAGAGGGCGAGAGATAGATAGAGGGCGAGAGATAGATAGAGGGCGAGAGATAGATAGAGGGCGAGAGATAGATAGAGGGCGAGAGATAGATAGATAGAGGGCGAGAGATAGATAGAGGGCGAGAGATAGATAGAGGGCGAGAGATAGATAGAGGGCGAGAGATAGATAGAGGGCGAGAGATAGATAGAGGGCGAGAGATAGATAGAGGGCGAGAGATAGATAGAGGGCGAGAGATAGATAGAGGGCGAGAGATAGATAGAGGGCGAGAGATAGATAGAGGGCGAGAGATAGATAGAGGGCGAGAGATAGATAGAGGGCGAGAGATAGATAGAGGGCGAGAGATAGATAGAGGGCGAGAGATAGATAGATAGAGGGCGAGAGATAGATAGATAGAGGGCGAGAGATAGATAGAGGGCGAGAGATAGATAGATAGAGGGCGAGAGATAGATAGAGGGCGAGAGATAGATAGAGGGTCGACGTACGGCTCAGGGCGGCAGGGTTATCAGCGGGGCCCTCTGGGTGGCCGCCAGTCACCTGCGTGAGGAGCTCCGGGGACTGTACGACGCCTGCATTCGGCGCGTGCAGTTCCCGGAGCGCTGGAAGACGGGCAGGCTTTGCCTGCTGCGGAAGGGGACCGTCACCCCGACTCCCCTTCCGCGTACAGACCGATCGTCCTTCTGGACGAGGCGGGAAGGTCTTCGAGAAGATCTTGGCCGGCCGTCTCGTTCGGCACCTCGCCGAGGTGGGACCGGGCCTCCATGAGGCCCAGTACGGATTTCGGGCAGGGCGATCCACGTTGGACGCCCTGCTCGACCTGAAGAACCTCTGTCTGGAGGCCTTCGGTAACGGCGAGGTGGTCCTGGGGGTGTCCTTAGATATCGAGAACGCCTTTAACAGCCTGACATTCGCGACGATCAGGGGGGCGCTGGAGTTTTTCCGGCTCCCCCCCTACATGGTCGGGCTGTTGGGGGCGTACCTCCGGGACAGGACGATCGTCTGGGTTGATGGCAGCGGCGAACTACATCGGCGGCGCGTGGAGAGCGGGTTCCACAGGGGTCGGTCTTGGGCCCCTTGCTGTGGAATCTCGCGTACGACTGGCTGCTGCGGCAGCCGGTCCTCCAGGACGAGGTACTATGCTACGCGGACGACACCCTCGTCTCGGCCCGGGAGGAGTTACGACAAGGCTGCTCGTCTGGCCGCCACTAGCACGTCGCTGGTGGTGGACCGGATCAACAGCTGGGTCAGGGTCTCCGTCACGAAGACGGAGGCCCTCCTCTTCCACGGACCCCGCAGAGGTCCACCCGGGGCGCTATCATCCCCGTCCGGGGCGAGAGGGTCCCAGTGCGGGGAGCCCTTAAGTATTTAGGGCTCACTCTGGACGGGCGATGGAGCTTCGGGGAGCACTTCGAACGGCTTCTCCCGAAGCTCACCGCCACCGCCGCTGCGCTGGGCAGATTGCTGCCCAATGTCGGGGGGCCGGGTCATTTGTGTCGGCGCCTGTACTCTGGCATCATGCGGAGTATGGCACTGTACGGTGCGCCCGTATGGGTGGATAGGTGCGAGACCGCCAGGAACGGGCCCGTGTTGAAGAGGGCCTAACGTATCCTGGCGGTCCGAGCCTGTCGGGCGTACCGTACGGTGTCCTGGACGGCGGGTACGCTTCTCGCGGGCGATGCGCCTTGGCATCTACAGGCGCAATCGCTCGCGGAAGTGTACCTCTTCCTGCGGGATGCCGGAGAGCGTCGGCCGGACCCGGCCACGGTCCGCCGGATCAGGCGCGTTGCCCATGACGCCCTGATCCGGCGGTGGGAGACGGAGTTAGGTAACCCTGCCGCCGGCCAGGACACGGTGGAGGCCATTAGGCCCCACCTGTCCCGGTGGATGAGCCGGCGGTACGGGGCCTTGACGTTCCACTTGGTGCAGGTGCTGACAGGCCATGGATGTTTCGGCAAGTACCTGCACCAGGTGGCTCGTAGAGATGACGCAAGAATGCGTCGGTGTGGTGCGCCGATTGACTCGGCGCACCACACTCTAACGGAAGTGCCCGGCATGGGGGCCGCAACGCCACGCCCTCGTCGCGCAAGTCAGCAGTGACATCTCGCTGCCGACTGTAATCGATCGTATGTTGAGCAGCGAGAGGTCTTGGAAGGCGGTGGCCTCCTTCTGCGGCGCAGTGATGCGTCAGAAGGAGGCCGCCGAGCGCACGAGGGAGGCCGACGCCGCTGCCGCATCTTGCAGGCGGCGGCGGGCCGGCGGGAGAGCGCGGCGGCAGAACCACGCCGTCCGCTTCCTCCCGCCGTGAGCGATGGGCCCCTAGCCGGGCACGGTGTGAGGGGGCGTTCGGGCCGTTAGATGTGGCCCTTTGGGACTTTTGTCGTGTTTCCCCTGGGGGTGCGTCCCCCGGGGGAGTCTTGGTTTTTGTCCCCCCCTCCCACTTCGACGAGGGAGGGGAGTCTGGAGGGAGGAGGCCGCCGCCCAATTCCTTCACGGGAAGGCGGCGGCCGGGCATGCGCTCCGTCGTGGGCGCGCGCGGTCGTCTGAGGGGTCAGGGGCCCCAACGTGCCGGTCCCGCGAGGGGCCGGTGCAGGGACAGCAGGTGGGTGCCTTTGCTCCCTGCGGGCACCCACCAGGAGGAGTTTTATACGCGGAGGCGCCCGGAGAGTTGCTTGGCTGAAACCCGGGCGTCTCCAGTATGCGTATTGCGGGACAAGCGGTGGTGGTTTTAGTGGGTATGGGGGTCACGCACAACATCTCAGTGGCCCCGAGCCCCACATAACCCGGCGTCCCCCCCCCTGCAAAGGACACTGGGTACGCGGTAACAGCATTTCCACCACCGATATCAAAAAAAAAAAAAAAGGTCCCATGTAACAGGGGGCGAGCCTGTTGCCATTTTATTTGGACCACCACACACACACACACAAAGATGATATCAGTGTGCGGGTTTCCTCACGATGTTTTCCTTCACCGTTTTTGTATCTCGCTGTTGTAACTAAAGTTCACAAATGTACATAACTTAAATATTAAGTCATTGGTACATGCCGAGGTTTGAACCCGCGACCTTCGGAATGAAAGCCGCACGCTCTAACCATTAGGCCAGCGAGCTACTCATGCTTATTCTTACATCAACTAAAAGATATATTGTCAATTAACAAAGCAAGCGTTCTCTCCCTGCTTAACAACTCGACAGTCATGTCATTCCCTCGCAAATTAATCAGAACAAATATGCACTTTGACCGCGTGTGAACTCGCGCCCTGTTTTTATTTGTTATTACCATAGTCCTTCTTGTTAATCGAATAGTGCACGACTCCCTTCCGCCACATAGTGCATCCGGCGCAGCACACACACAGCAGCAGCACAAAGCGGCGCATGATTGTAACTTTACAGGGGAACTGATAAACGGCCGATCGTTAAATTCGAATTTAATATTGCAAATGCAAGATTATCGTGAAATTTGTTATACGAATTACGATCACGAAACGCAATAGAAACATATGATGTACATACACATTTACTGCTGGTGGCTCTCTGTTGCCGAAGACCGTCTTCGTACTACCGTTGCATTTATTGCACTCGACAAACATTACTCTTCGGTTTGAAGGGCGTTTCAGCTAGTGAAATTACTGCGGTAAAGAGAATTAACAACCCGTGCGGTGAATACCATCCTATCTAGCGCCACGTTACTTCACTTACCATTAGAAGCACGTCCCGCTAGTCCCTTAATTGAACACGAGAAATGCCTACAAACAATCGTCGTTTTAAAGGGCGCTGCAGTTAGTTTGTGCAGTAGACAAACATTACTCTTCGGTTTGAAGGGCGTTTCCAGCTAGTGAAATTACTGCGGTAAAGAATCAACAACCGTGCAGTGAATACCATCTATCTAGCGCCACGTTACTTCGCACAATTAGAAGCATCGTCCCGCTAGTCCTCAATTGAACACGAAATGCCTACAAACAATCGTCGTTTTAAGGGCGCTGCAGTTACTTTATTGCAGTAGACAAACATTACTCTTCGGTTTGAAGGGCGTTTCCAGCTAGTGAAATTACTGCGGTAAAGAATCAACAACCGTGCAGTGAATACCATCCTATCTAGCGCCGTTACTTCACTTACAATTAGAAGCGTCCCGCTAGTCCTCAATTGAACACGAGAAATGCCACAAACAATCGTCGTTTTAAAGGGCGCTGCAGTTAGTTTATTGCAGACAAACATTACTCTTCCGGTTTGAAGGGCGTTTCAGCTGGTGAAATTACTGCGGTAAAAGAGAGAATCAACAACCCGTGCAGTGAATACCATCCTATCTAGCGCCACGTTACTTCGCACAATTAGAAGCACGTCCGCTAGTCCCTCAATTGAACACGAGAAATGCCTACAAACAATCGTCGTTTTAAAGGGCGCTGCAGTTGGTTGTGCAGTAGACAAACATTACTCTTCGGTTTGAAGGGCGTTTCAGCTAGTGAAATTACTGCGGTAAGAGAATCAACAACCCGTGCAGTGAATACCATCCTATCTAGCGCCACGTTACTTCGCACAATTAGAAGCACGTCCGCTAGTCCCTCAATTGAACACGAGAAATGCCACCACAAACAATCGTCGTTTTAAAGGGCGCTGCAGTTAGTTTGTTGCAGTAGACAAACATTACTCTTCCGGTTTGAAGGGCATTTCAGCTAGTGAAATTACTGCGGTAAAGAGAATCAACAACCCGTGCAGTGAATACCATCCTATCTAGCGCCACGTTACTTCACTTACCATTAGAAGCACGTCCCGCTAGTCCCTTAATTGAACACGAGAAATGCCTACAAACAATCGTCGTTTTAAAGGGCGCTGCAGTTGGTTTGTTGCAGTAGACAAACATTACTCTTCGGTTTGAAGGGCGTTTCAGCTGAGTGAAATTACTGCGGTAAAGAGAATCAACAACCCGTGCAGTGAATACCATCCTATCTAGCGCCACGTTACTTCACTTACAATTAGAAGCACGTCCCGCTAGTCCCTCAATTAAACACGAAATGCCTACAAATAATCGTCGTTTTAAAGGGCGCTGCAGTTAGTTTGTGCAGTAGACAAACATTACTCTTCCGGTTTGAAGGGCGTTTCAGCTGGTGAAATTACTGCGGTAAAGAGAATCAACAACCCGTGCAGTGAATACCATCCTATCTGGCGCCACGTTACTTCGCACAATTAGAAGCACGTCCCGCTAGTCCTCAATTGAACACGAGAAATGCCTACAAACAATCGTCGTTTTAAAGGGCGCTGCAGTTGGTTTATTGCAGTAGACAAACATTACTCTTCCGGTTTGAAGGGCGTTTCAGCTAGTGAAATTACTGCGGTAAAGAAGAATCAACAACCCGTGCAGTGAACACCATCCTATCTAGCGCCACGTTACTTCACTTACAATTAGAAGCACGTCCGCTAGTCCCTCAATTGAACACGAGAAATGCCTACAAACAATCGTCGTTTTAAAGGGCGCTGCAGTTGGTTGTGCAGTAGACAAACATTACTCTTCGGTTTGAAGGGCGTTTCAGCTAGTGAAATTACTGCGGTAAAGAGAATCAACAACCCGTGCGGTGAATACCATCCTATCTAGCGCCACGTTACTTCACTTACCATTAGAAGCACGTCCCGCTAGTCCCTCAATTGAACACGAAATGCCTACAAACAATCGTCGTTTTAAAGGGCGCTGCAGTTAGTTTGTTGCAGTAGACAAACATTACTCTTCGGTTTGAAGGGCGTTTCAGCTGAGTGAAATTACTGCGGTAAAGAATCAACAACCCGTGCAGTGAATACCATCCTATCTAGCGCCACGTTGCTTCACTTACAATTAGAAGCGTCCCGCTAGTCCCTCAATTGAACACGAAATGCCACAAACAATCGTCGTTTTAAAGGGCGCTGCAGTTAGTTTATTGCAGTAGACAAACATTACTCTTCCGGTTTGAAGGGCGTTTCAGCTAGTGAAATTACTGCGGTAAAGAGAATCAACAACCCGTGCAGTGAATACCATCCTATCTAGCGCCACGTTACTTCACTTACAATTAGAAGCGTCCCGCTAGTCCCTCAATTGAAAACGAGAAATGCCTACAAACAATCGTCGTTTTAAAGGGCGCTGCAGTTAGTTTGTGCAGTAGACAAACATTACTCTTCCGGTTAGAAGGGCGTTTCAGCTAGTGAAATTACTGCGGTAAAGAGAATTAACAACCCGTGCGGTGAATACCATCCTATCTAGCGCCACGTTACTTCACTTACCATTAGAAGCACGTCCCGCTAGTCCCTTAATTGAACACGAGAAATGCCTACAAACAATCGTCGTTTTAAAGGGCGCTGCAGTTAGTTTATTGCAGTGGACAAACATTACTCTTCCGGTTTGAAGGGCGTTTCAGCTAGTGAAATTACTGCGGTAAAGAGAATCAACAACCCGTGCGGTGAATACCATCTATCTAGCGCCACGTTACTTCACTTACAATTAGAAGCACGTCCCGCTAGTCCCTCAATTGAACACGAAATGCCTACAAACAATCGTCGTTTTAAAGGGCGCTGCGGTTAGTTTATTGCAGTAGACAAACATTACTCTTCCGGTTAGAAGGGCGTTTCAGCTAGTGAAATACTGCGGTAAAGAGAATCAACAACCCGTGCAGTGAATACCATCCTATCTAGCGCCACGTTACTTCGCACAATTAGAAGCATCGTCCCGCTAGTCCCTCAATTGAACACGAGAAATGCCTACAAACAATCGTCGTTTTAAAGGGCGCTGCAGTTGGTTTATTGCGGTAGACAAACATTACTCTTCCGGTTTGAAGGGCGTTTCAGCTAGTGAAATTACTGCGGTAAAGAGAGAATCAACAACCCGTGCGGTGAATACCATCTATCTAGCGCCACGTTACTTCACTTACAATTGAAGCACGTCCCGCTAGTCCTCAATTGAACACGAGAAATGCCACAAACAATCGTCGTTTTAAAGGGCGCTGCAGTTAGTTTGTTGCAGTAGACAAACATTACTCTTCCGGTTTGAAGGCGTTTCAGCTAGTGAAATTACTGCGGTAAGAGAATCAACAACCGTGCAGTGAATACCATCTATCTAGCGCCACGTTACTTCGCACAATTAGAAGCATCGTCCCGCTAGTCCTCAATTGAACACGAGAAATGCCTACAAACAATCGTCGTTTTAAAGGGCGCTGCAGTTACTTTATTGCAGTAGACAAACATTACCTTCCGGTTTGAAGGGCGTTTCCAGCTAGTGAAATTACTGCGGTAAAGAGAATCAACAGCCCGTGCAGTGAATACTATCCTATCTAGCGCCGTTACTTCACTTACAATTGAAGCACGTCCCGCTGGTCCTCAATTGAACACGAAATGCCTACAAACAATCGTCGTTTTAAGGGCGCTGCAGTTAGTTTATTGCAGACAAACATTACTCTTCCGGTTTGAAGGGCGTTTCAGCTGGTGAAATTACTGCGGTAAAGAGAATCAACAACCCGTGCAGTGAATACCATCCTATCTAGCGCCACGTTACTTCGCACAATTAGAAGCACGTCCCGCTGGTCCCTCAATTGAACACGAAATGCCTACAAACAATCGTCGTTTTAAGGGCGCTGCAGTTAGTTTGTTGCAGTAGACAAACATTACTCTTCGGTTTGAAGGGCGTTTCAGCTGGTGAAATTACTGCGGTAAAGAAGAATCAACAACCCGTGCGGTGAATACCATCTATCTAGCGCCACGTTACTTCGCACAATTAGAAGCACGTCCCGCTGGTCCTCAATTGAACACGAAATGCCTACAAACAATCGTCGTTTTAAAGGGCGCTGCAGTTACTTTATTGCAGTAGACAACATTACTCTTCGGTTTGAAGGGCGTTTCCAGCTAGTGAAATTACTGCGGTAAAGAATCAACAACCCGCAGTGAATACCATCCTATCTAGCGCCGTTACTTCACTTACAATTGAAGCACGTCCGCTAGTCCCTCAATTGAACACGAAATGCCTACAAACAATCGTCGTTTTAAAGGCGCTGCAGTTACTTTATTGCAGTAGACAAACATTACCTTCCGGTTTGAAGGGCGTTTCAGCTGGTGAAATTACTGCGGTAAGAGAATCAACAGCCCGTGCAGTGAATACCATCCTATCTGGCGCCACGTTACTTCGCACAATTAGAAGCACGTCCCGCTAGTCCCTCAATTGAACACGAAATGCCACCACAAACAATCGTCGTTTTAAGGGCGCTGCAGTTGGTTTGTTGCAGTAGACAAACATTACTCTTCCGGTTTGAAGGGCGTTTCAGCTGGTGAAATTACTGCGGTAAAGAAGAATCAACAACCCGTGCAGTGAACACCATCCTATCTAGCGCCGTTACTTCACTTACAATTAGAAGCGTCCCGCTGGTCCCTCAATTGAACACGAGAAATGCCTACAAACAATCGTCGTTTTAAAGGGCGCTGCAGTTAGTTTATTGCAGTAGACAAACATTACTCTTCCGGTTTGAAGGGCGTTTCAGCTAGTGAAATTACTGCGGTAAAGAAGAATCAACAACCCGTGCAGTGAACACCATCCTATCTAGCGCCGTTACTTCACTTACAATTAGAAGCGTCCCGCTGGTCCCTCAATTGAACACGAGAAATGCCTACAAACAATCGTCGTTTTAAAGGGCGCTGCAGTTAGTTTATTGCAGTAGACAAACATTACTCTTCGGTTTGAAGGGCGTTTCCAGCTAGTGAAATTACTGCGGTAAAGAGAATCAACAACCCGTGCAGTGAATACCATCCTATCTAGCGCCACGTTACTTCACTTACAATTGAAGCACGTCCCGCTAGTCCCTCAATTGAACACGAAATGCCTACAAACAATCGTCGTTTTAAAGGGCGCTGCAGTTACTTTATTGCAGTAGACAAACGTACTCTTCCGGTTTGAAGGGCGTTTCAGCTGGTGAAATTACTGCGGTAAAGAATCAACAACCCGTGCAGTGAACAAACATTACTCTTCCGGTTTGAAGGGCGTTTCCAGCTAGTGAAATTACTGCGGTAAAGAGAATCAACAACCCGTGCAGTGAATACCATCCTATCTAGCGCCACGTTACTTCACTTACCATTAGAAGCACGTCCCGCTAGTCCCTTAATTGAACACGAGAAATGCCTACAAACAATCGTCGTTTTAAAGGGCGCTGCAGTTAGTTTATTGCAGTGGACAAACATTACTCTTCCGGTTTGAAGGGCGTTTCAGCTAATTGAAATTACTGCGGTAAGAGAATCAACAGCCCGTGCAGTGAATACCATCTATCTAGCGCCGTTACTTCACTTACAATTAGAAGCGTCCCGCTGGTCCCTCAATTGAACACGAGAAATGCCTACAAACAATCGTCGTTTTAAGGGCGCTGCAGTTAGTTTGTTGCAGTAGACAAACATTACTCTTCCGGTTTGAAGGGCGTTTCAGCTGGTGAAATTACTGCGGTAAAGAGAATCAACAACCGTGCAGTGAATACCATCCTATCTAGCGCCACGTTACTTCGCACAATTGAAGCACGTCCCGCTAGTCCTTCAATTGAACACGAAATGCCACCACAAACAATCGTCTCGTTTTAAAGGGCGCTGCAGTTAGTTTATTGCAGTAGACAAACATTACTCTTCCGGTTAGAAGGGCGTTTCAGCTAGTGAAATTACTGCGGTAAAGAGAATCAACAACCCGTGCAGTGAATACCATCCTATCTAGCGCCACGTTACTTCACTTACAATTAGAAGCACGTCCGCTAGTCCTCAATTGAACACGAAATGCCTACAAACAATCGTCGTTTTAAAGGGCGCTGCAGTTAGTTTATTGCAGTAGACAAACATTACTCTTCGGTTTGAAGGGCGTTTCAGCTGAGTGAAATTACTGCGGTAAAGAGAATCAACAACCCGTGCAGTGAATACCATCTATCTAGCGCCACGTTGCTTCACTTACAATTGAAGCACGTCCCGCTAGTCCTCAATTGAACACGAGAAATGCCTACAAACAATCGTCGTTTTAAAGGGCGCTGCAGTTAGTTTGTTGCAGTAGACAAACATTACTCTTCCGGTTTGAAGGCGTTTCAGCTAATTGAAATTACTGCGGTAAAGAATCAACAACCGTGCAGTGAATACCATCTATCTAGCGCCACGTTACTTCGCACAATTAGAAGCACGTCCGCTAGTCCTCAATTGAACACGAGAAATGCCACAAACAATCGTCTCGTTTTAAAGGGCGCTGCAGTTACTTTATTGCAGTAGACAAACATTACCTTCCGGTTTGAAGGGCGTTTCCAGCTAGTGAAATTACTGCGGTAAAGAATCAACAACCCGTGCAGTGAACACCATCCTATCTAGCGCCACGTTACTTCGCACAATTAGAAGCATCGTCCCGCTAGTCCTTCAATTGAACACGAAATGCCTACAAACAATCGTCGTTTTAAAGGGCGCTGCAGTTACTTTATTGCAGTAGACAAACATTACTCTTCGGTTTGAAGGGCGTTTCCAGCTAGTGAAATTACTGCGGTAAGAGAATCAACAACCCGCAGTGAATACCATCCTATCTAGCGCCGTTACTTCACTTACAATTGAAGCACGTCCGCTAGTCCTCAATTGAACACGAGAATGCCTACAAACAATCGTCGTTTTAAAGGCGCTGCAGTTAGTTTGTTGCAGACAAACATTACCTTCCGGTTTGAAGGGCGTTTCAGCTAGTGAAATTACTGCGGTAAAGAGAATCAACAACCGTGCAGTGAATACCATCTATCTGGCGCCACGTTACTTCACTTACACTAGAAGCACGTCCCGCTAGTCCCTCAATTGAACACGAAATGCCACCACAAACAATCGTCGTTTTAAAGGGCGCTGCAGTTAGTTTATTGCAGACAAACATTACTCTTCGGTTTGAAGGGCGTTTCAGCTAGTGAAATTACTGCGGTAAAGAATCAACAACCCGCAGTGAATACCATCTATCTGGCGCCACGTTACTTCACTTACAATTGAAGCACGTCCGCTAGTCCTCAATTGAACACGAGAATGCCTACAAACAATCGTCGTTTTAAAGGGCGCTGCGGTTAGTTTATTGCAGACAAACATTACCTTCCGGTTTGAAGGGCGTTTCAGCCAGTGAAATTACTGCGGTAAAGAATCAACAACCCGCAGTGAATACCATCTATCTGGCGCCACGTTACTTCACTTACAATTAGAAGCACGTCCCGCTAGTCCCTCAATTGAACACGAGAAATGCCTACAAACAATCGTCGTTTTAAAGGGCGCTGCGGTTAGTTTATTGCAGTAGACAAACATTACTCTTCCGGTTAGAAGGGCGTTTCAGCTAGTGAAATTACTGCGGTAAGAGAATCAACAGCCCGTGCAGTGAATACCATCCTATCTGGCGCCACGTTACTTCGCACAATTAGAAGCACGTCCGCTAGTCCTCAATTGAACACGAAATGCCTACAAACAATCGTCGTTTTAAAGGGCGCTGCAGTTACTTTATTGCAGTAGACAAACATTACTCTTCCGGTTTGAAGGGCGTTTCAGCTAGTGAAATACTGCGGTAAAGAAGAATCAACAACCCGTGCAGTGAACACCATCCTATCTAGCGCCACGTTACTTCACTTACAATTGAAGCACGTCCCGCTGGTCCCTCAATTGAACACGAGAAATGCCTACAAACAATCGTCGTTTTAAAGGGCGCTGCAGTTGGTTTGTTGCAGTAGACAAACGTACTCTTCCGGTTTGAAGGCGTTTCAGCTAGTGAAATTACTGCGGTAAAGAAGAATCAACAACCCGTGCAGTGAATACCATCCTATCTAGCGCCACGTTACTTCACTTACAATTGAAGCACGTCCCGCTAGTCCCTCAATTGAACACGAGAAATGCCTACAAACAATCGTCGTTTTAAAGGGCGCTGCAGTTAGTTTATTGCAGTAGACAAACATTACTCTTCCGGTTTGAAGGGCGTTTCAGCTAGTGAAATTACTGCGGTAAAGAATCAACAACCCGTGCAGTGAATACCATCTATCTAGCGCCACGTTGCTTCACTTACAATTAGAAGCACGTCCCGCTAGTCCCTTAATTGAACACGAGAAATGCCTACAAACAATCGTCGTTTTAAAGGGCGCTGCAGTTAGTTTGTTGCAGTAGACAAACATTACTCTTCCGGTTTGAAGGGCGTTTCCAGCTAGTGAAATACTGCGGTAAAGAGAGAATCAACAACCCGTGCAGTGAACACCATCCTATCTGGCGCCACGTTACTTCACTTACCATTAGAAGCACGTCCCGCTAGTCCCTTAATTGAACACGAGAAATGCCTACAAACAATCGTCGTTTTAAAGGGCGCTGCAGTTAGTTTATTGCAGTGGACAAACATTACTCTTCCGGTTTGAAGGGCGTTTCAGCTGAGTGAAATTACTGCGGTAAAGAAGAATCAACAACCCGTGCAGTGAATACCATCTATCTAGCGCCACGTTACTTCACTTACAATTAGAAGCACGTCCGCTAGTCCCTCAATTGAACACGAGAAATGCCACAAACAATCGTCGTTTTAAAGGGCGCTGCAGTTAGTTTATTGCGGTAGACAAACATTACTCTTCCGGTTTGAAGGGCGTTTCAGCTAGTGAAATTACTGCGGTAAAGAATCAACAACCCGTGCAGTGAACACCATCCTATCTAGCGCCACGTTACTTCGCACAATTAGAAGCACGTCCCGCTAGTCCCTCAATTGAACACGAGAAATGCCTACAAACAATCGTCGTTTTAAAGGGCGCTGCGGTTAGTTTATTGCAGACAAACATTACCTTCCGGTTTGAAGGCGTTTCAGCTAGTGAAATTACTGCGGTAGACAAACATTACTCTTCCGGTTTGAAGGGCGTTTCAGCTGGTGAAATTACTGCGGTAAAGAAGAATCAACAACCCGTGCAGTGAACACCATCTATCTAGCGCCACGTTACTTCACTTACAATTAGAAGCACGTCCGCTAGTCCCTCAATTGAACACGAGAAATGCCACAAACAATCGTCGTTTTAAAGGGCGCTGCAGTTAGTTTGTTGCAGTAGACAAACATTACTCTTCCGGTTTGAAGGGCGTTTCAGCTAGTGAAATTACTGCGGTAAAGAATCAACAACCCGTGCAGTGAATACCATCCTATCTAGCGCCACGTTACTTCACTTACAATTAGAAGCACGTCCCGCTAGTCCCTCAATTGAACACGAAATGCCTACAAACAATCGCGTCGTTTTAAAGGGCGCTGCAGTTAGTTTATTGCAGTAGACAAACATTACTCTTCCGGTTTGAAGGGCGTTTCAGCTAGTGAAATTACTGCGGTAAAGAGAATCAACAACCGTGCAGTGAATACCATCCTATCTAGCGCCACGTTACTTCACTTACAATTAGAAGCACGTCCCGCTAGTCCTCAATTGAACACGAGAAATGCCTACAAACAATCGTCGTTTTAAAGGGCGCTGCAGTTAGTTTGTTGCAGTAGACAAACATTACTCTTCGGTTTGAAGGGCGTTTCAGCTAGTGAAATTACTGCGGTAAAGAGAATCAACAACCCGTGCGGTGAATACCATCCTATCTAGCGCCACGTTACTTCACTTACAATTAGAAGCATCGTCCCGCTAGTCCCTCAATTGAACACGAAATGCCTACAAACAATCGTCGTTTTAAAGGGCGCTGCAGTTAGTTTGTTGCAGTAGACAAACATTACTCTTCCGGTTTGAAGGGCGTTTCAGCTAGTGAAATACTGCGGTAAAGAAGAATCAACAACCCGTGCAGTGAATACCATCCTATCTAGCGCCACGTTACTTCACTTACAATTAGAAGCACGTCCCGCTAGTCCCTTAATTGAACACGAGAAATGCCTACAAACAATCGTCGTTTTAAAGGGCGCTGCAGTTAGTTTATTGCAGTGGACAAACATTACTCTTCCGGTTTGAAGGGCGTTTCAGCTAGTGAAATTACTGCGGTAAAGAGAATCAACAACCCGTGCAGTGAATACCATCCTATCTAGCGCCACGTTACTTCACTTACCATTAGAAGCACGTCCCGCTAGTCCCTCAATTGAACACGAAATGCCTACAAACAATCGTCGTTTTAAGGGCGCTGCAGTTGGTTTATTGCAGTAGACAAACATTACTCTTCCGGTTTGAAGGGCGTTTCAGCTAGTGAAATTACTGCGGTAAAGAGAATCAACAACCCGTGCAGTGAACACCATCCTATCTAGCGCCACGTTACTTCACTTACAATTGAAGCACGTCCCGCTGGTCCCTCAATTGAACACGAAATGCCTACAAACAATCGTCGTTTTAAAGGGCGCTGCAGTTAGTTTGTTGCAGTAGACAAACATTACTCTTCCGGTTTGAAGGGCGTTTCAGCTAGTGAAATTACTGCGGTAAAGAGAATCAACAACCCGTGCAGTGAACACCATCCTATCTAGCGCCACGTTACTTCACTTACAATTAGAAGCACGTCCCGCTAGTCCCTCAATTGAACACGAGAAATGCCACCACAAACAATCGTCGTTTTAAGGGCGCTGCAGTTAGTTTGTTGCAGTAGACAAACATTACTCTTCGGTTTGAAGGGCGTTTCAGCTAATTGAAATTACTGCGGTAAAGAATCAACAACCCGTGCGGTGAATACCATCCTATCTAGCGCCACGTTACTTCACTTACAATTAGAAGCACGTCCCGCTGGTCCCTCAATTGAACACGAAATGCCTACAAACAATCGTCGTTTTAAAGGGCGCTGCAGTTGGTTTATTGCAGTAGACAAACATTACTCTTCCGGTTTGAAGGGCGTTTCAGCTGGTGAAATTACTGCGGTAAGAGAATCAACAACCCGTGCAGTGAATACCATCTATCTAGCGCCACGTTACTTCACTTACAATTGAAGCACGTCCCGCTAGTCCTCAATTGAACACGAAATGCCTACAAACAATCGTCGTTTTAAGGGCGCTGCAGTTACTTTATTGCAGTAGACAAACATTACTCTTCGGTTTGAAGGGCGTTTCAGCTAGTGAAATTACTGCGGTAAGAGAATCAACAACCCGTGCGGTGAATACCATCCTATCTGGCGCCACGTTACTTCACTTACAATTGAAGCACGTCCCGCTGGTCCCTCAATTGAACACGAAATGCCTACAAACAATCGTCGTTTTAAAGGCGCTGCAGTTAGTTTATTGCAGTCGACAAACATTACTCTTTCGGTTTGAAGGGCGTTTCAGCTAGTGAAATTACTGCGGTAAAGAGAATTAACAACCCGTGCGGTGAATACCATCCTATCTAGCGCCACGTTACTTCACTTACCATTAGATGCACGTCCCGCTAGTCCCTTAATTGAACACGAGAAATGCCTACAAACAATCGTCGTTTTGAAGGACAGCCAGTTAAGTTACTGAGATATCTTATCTCAAGGCGACGAGCGCAATGTAGTGCAGTATATACCATCCTAACTAGCGCCACGTTACTTCACTTACAATTAGAAGCACGTCCCGCTAGTCCCTCAATTGAACACGAGAAATGCCACAAACAATCGTCGTTTTAAGGGCGCTGCAGTTAGTTTGTTGCAGTAGACAAACGTACTCTTCCGGTTAGAAGGGCGTTTCAGCTAGTGAAATTACTGCGGTAAAGAATCAACAACCCGTGCAGTGAATACCATCCTATCTGGCGCCACGTTACTTCACTTACAATTAGAAGCACGTCCCGCTAGTCCTCAATTGAACACGAAATGCCTACAAACAATCGTCGTTTTAAAGGCGCTGCAGTTACTTTATTGCAGTAGACAAACATTACTCTTCCGGTTAGAAGGGCGTTTCAGCTGAGTGAAATTACTGCGGTAAGAGAATCAACAACCCGTGCAGTGAATACCATCTATCTAGCGCCACGTTACTTCACTTACAATTGAAGCACGTCCCGCTAGTCCTCAATTGAACACGAAATGCCTACAAACAATCGTCGTTTTAAAGGCGCTGCAGTTAGTTTGTTGCAGTAGACAAACATTACTCTTCGGTTTGAAGGGCGTTTCAGCTAGTGAAATTACTGCGGTAAAGAGAATCAACAACCCGTGCAGTGAACACCATCCTATCTAGCGCCACGTTACTTCGCACAATTAGAAGCACGTCCCGCTGGTCCCTCAATTGAACACGAGAAATGCCACCACAAACAATCGTCGTTTTAAGGGCGCTGCAGTTACTTTATTGCAGTAGACAAACGTACTCTTCCGGTTTGAAGGGCGTTTCAGCTGGTGAAATTACTGCGGTAAGAGAATCAACAACCCGTGCGGTGAATACCATCCTATCTGGCGCCACGTTACTTCACTTACAATTAGAAGCACGTCCCGCTAGTCCTCAATTGAACACGAAATGCCTACAAACAATCGTCGTTTTAAGGGCGCTGCAGTTAGTTTGTTGCAGTAGACAAACATTACTCTTCCGGTTTGAAGGGCGTTTCAGCTAGTGAAATTACTGCGGTAAAGAGAATCAACAACCCGTGCAGTGAATACCATCCTATCTAGCGCCACGTTACTTCACTTACAATTAGAAGCACGTCCCGCTAGTCCTCAATTGAACACGAAATGCCTACAAACAATCGTCGTTTTAAGGGCGCTGCAGTTAGTTTATTGCAGTAGACAAACATTACTCTTCCGGTTAGAAGGGCGTTTCAGCTGGTGAAATTACTGCGGTAAGAGAATCAACAACCCGTGCGGTGAATACCATCCTATCTAGCGCCACGTTACTTCACTTACAATTAGAAGCACGTCCCGCTAGTCCTCAATTGAACACGAAATGCCTACAAACAATCGTCGTTTTAAGGGCGCTGCAGTTAGTTTATTGCAGTAGACAAACATTACTCTTCCGGTTAGAAGGGCGTTTCAGCTAGTGAAATTACTGCGGTAAGAGAATCAACAACCCGTGCAGTGAATACCATCCTATCTAGCGCCACGTTACTTCACTTACCATTAGAAGCACGTCCCGCTAGTCCCTTAATTGAACACGAGAAATGCCTACAAACAATCGTCGTTTTAAAGGGCGCTGCAGTTAGTTTATTGCAGTGGACAAACATTACTCTTCCGGTTTGAAGGGCGTTTCAGCTAGTGAAATTACTGCGGTAAAGAGAATTAACAACCCGTGCGGTGAATACCATCCTATCTAGCGCCACGTTACTTCACTTACCATTAGAAGCACGTCCCGTTAGTCCCTTAATTGAACACGAGAAATGCCTACAAACAATCGTCGTTTTAAGGGCGCTGCAGTTAGTTTATTGCAGTAGACAAACATTACTCTTCCGGTTAGAAGGGCGTTTCAGCTGGTGAAATTACTGCGGTAAAGAGAATCAACAACCCGTGCAGTGAATACCATCCTATCTAGCGCCACGTTACTTCACTTACAATTAGAAGCACGTCCCGCTAGTCCTCAATTGAACACGAAATGCCTACAAACAATCGTCGTTTTAAAGGGCGCTGCAGTTAGTTTATTGCAGTAGACAAACATTACTCTTCCGGTTTGAAGGGCGTTTCAGCTAGTGAAATTACTGCGGTAAGAGAATCAACAACCCGTGCAGTGAATACCATCTATCTAGCGCCACGTTACTTCACTTACAATTAGAAGCACGTCCCGCTAGTCCTCAATTGAACACGAGAAATGCCTACAAACAATCGTCGTTTTAAGGGCGCTGCAGTTAGTTTATTGCAGTAGACAAACATTACTCTTCCGGTTTGAAGGGCGTTTCAGCTAGTGAAATTACTGCGGTAAGAGAATCAACAACCCGTGCAGTGAATACCATCTATCTAGCGCCACGTTACTTCACTTACAATTAGAAGCACGTCCCGCTAGTCCCTCAATTGAACACGAGAAATGCCTACAAACAATCGTCGTTTTAAGGGCGCTGCAGTTAGTTTATTGCAGTAGACAAACATTACTCTTCCGGTTTGAAGGGCGTTTCAGCTGGTGAAATTACTGCGGTAAGAGAATCAACAACCCGTGCGGTGAATACCATCCTATCTAGCGCCACGTTACTTCACTTACAATTAGAAGCACGTCCCGCTAGTCCTCAATTGAACACGAAATGCCTACAAACAATCGTCGTTTTAAATGGCGCTGCAGTTAGTTTATTGCAGTGGACAAACATTACTCTTCCGGTTTGAAGGGCGTTTCAGCTAGTGAAATTACTGCGGTAAAGAGAATCAACAACCCGTGCAGTGAATACCATCCTATCTAGCGCCACGTTACTTCACTTACCATTAGAAGCACGTCCCGCTAGTCCTCAATTGAACACGAAATGCCTACAAACAATCGTCGTTTTAAGGGCGCTGCAGTTAGTTTGTTGCAGTAGACAAACATTACTCTTCCGGTTTGAAGGGCGTTTCAGCTAGTGAAATTACTGCGGTAAAGAGAATCAACAACCCGTGCGGTGAATACCATCCTATCTAGCGCCACGTTACTTCACTTACAATTAGAAGCACGTCCCGCTAGTCCTCAATTGAACACGAAATGCCTACAAACAATCGTCGTTTTAAGGGCGCTGCAGTTAGTTTATTGCAGTAGACAAACATTACTCTTCCGGTTAGAAGGGCGTTTCAGCTAGTGAAATTACTGCGGTAAGAGAATCAACAACCCGTGCGGTGAATACCATCCTATCTAGCGCCACGTTACTTCACTTACAATTAGAAGCACGTCCCGCTAGTCCTCAATTGAACACGAGAAATGCCTACAAACAATCGTCGTTTTAAGGGCGCTGCAGTTAGTTTATTGCAGTAGACAAACATTACTCTTCCGGTTTGAAGGGCGTTTCAGCTGGTGAAATTACTGCGGTAAAGAGAATCAACAACCCGTGCGGTGAATACCATCCTATCTAGCGCCACGTTACTTCACTTACAATTAGAAGCACGTCCCGCTAGTCCTCAATTGAACACGAAATGCCTACAAACAATCGTCGTTTTAAGGGCGCTGCAGTTAGTTTATTGCAGTAGACAAACATTACTCTTCCGGTTAGAAGGGCGTTTCAGCTGGTGAAATTACTGCGGTAAAGAGAATCAACAACCCGTGCGGTGAATACCATCCTATCTAGCGCCACGTTACTTCACTTACAATTAGAAGCACGTCCCGCTAGTCCCTCAATTGAACACGAAATGCCTACAAACAATCGTCGTTTTAAGGGCGCTGCAGTTAGTTTATTGCAGTAGACAAACATTACTCTTCCGGTTAGAAGGGCGTTTCAGCTGGTGAAATTACTGCGGTAAGAGAATCAACAACCCGTGCGGTGAATACCATCCTATCTAGCGCCACGTTACTTCACTTACAATTAGAAGCACGTCCCGCTAGTCCTCAATTGAACACGAGAAATGCCTACAAACAATCGTCGTTTTAAGGGCGTGTTACTACGGTAATAAAAAGAAATCAAATGTTCTTTCATATAATACAATGGCAATAATTGTTCCCAGATATAAACCTATAGTACCGGAGCTGAAGCAGGATGGCGTTCATAGTGAATGTCCAGCAGTGGGCTGCCGCGGACTGACACATACATATATATCACGCCTCGTTCCCAGTGGGGTAGGCAGAGACCAGCTCTCTCCACTTGCTACGATCCTGGCACACCTCTCTCGCTTCCTCCAATTTCATGAGCGTCTTCATGCACGCTCGTCGGTTGAGAGTACTCTTGACCCGGCCTTCCTTAAGGACATATCCGATTTGATCGGAATATGTCCGCCTAGGTCGGCCTGCACCTATTTTGATGACATTTGACATTAAACAATAAAGTTCCATATTAATGGATATGAAAATATCACTAATTTAATAAGATTATTCATTCACAGTCCGGGTATGGTATTCCGATAAAGATTCTAGTTTTCCTGAAGGAAGATAATTTCTCACTACATCTGTATACAAGTTTTCTTAAACTTAGATTAATCTTATTGAAATATAAGTTTTTTTTTTATATATAATATAATCGGTAAAAAAAATAAGTCTTTATTCATACGCTCTTCGGTTGAATCGATATGTGTTTCCTATTAACGATATTAATTCCATAAAATCGTTCAGAAAGTTTCGTCTGCATTCACGGCCTCTTGCTTTGCAATGCTCAAAATGTCTGACTGAACCATTTGAAGTATGACCTGTCCAAAGAATCCATCATCATCATCATCAGCCGATAGACGTCCACTGCTGGACAATAGGCCTCCCCCAACGATCTCCACATCGATCGATTGCGCGTTGCTCGCATCCATCTGCGAATCCGTACGGTCTTTTAATAAGTCGTCAGTCATCTAATAAGTCGTCCGTCTTCTGATAAGTCGTCGGCCTACTAATAAGTCGTCAATCTTCTAAGTCGTCGGTCTTCTAATAAGTCGTCGGTCTTCTAATAAGTCGTCGGTCTTCTAATAAGTCGTCAATCTTCTAAGTCGTCGGTCTTCTAATAAGTCGTCGGTCTTCTAATAAGTCGTTGGTATTCTAACAAGTCGTTGGTCTCTTAATAAGTCATTGGTCTCCTAATAAGTCATTGGTCTCCTAATAAGTCGTCCGTCTTCTGATAAGTCGTCGGTCTTCTAATAAGTCGTTGGTATTCTAACACGTCGTCGGTCTCTTAATAAGTCGTCGATCTTCTTATAAGTCTTCGGTCTTCTAATAAGTCGTCGGTCTTCTAAAAATCGTTGGTATTCTAACACGTCGTCGGTCTCTTAATAAGTCATTGGTCTCCTAATAAGTCATTGGTCTCCTAATAAGTCGTCGGTCTCTTAATAAGTCATTGGTCTCTAATAAGTCGTCGATCTTCTTATAAGTCTTCGGTCTTCTAATAAGTCGTCGGTCTCTTAATAAGTCGTTGGTATTCTAACAAGTCGTTGGTCTCTTAATAAGTCATTGGTCTCCTAATAAGTCGTCGGTCTTCTAATAAGTCGTCGGTCTCTTAATAAGTCGTTGGTATTCTAACAAGTCGTTGGTCTCCTAATAAGTCATTGGTCTCCTAATAAGTCGTCGGTCTCTTAATAAGTCGTCGATCTTCTTATAAGTCTTCGGTCTTCTAATAAGTCGTTGGTATTCTAACAAGTCGTTGGTCTCTTAATAAGTCATTGGTCTCCTAATAAGTCATTGGTCTCCTAATAAGTCATTGGTCTCTAATAAGTCGTCCGTCTTCTGATAAGTCGTCGGTCTCTTAATAAGTCGTTGGTATTCTAACAAGTCGTTGGTCTCTTAATAAGTCGTTGGTATTCTAACACGTCGTCGGTCTCTTAATAAGTCGTCGATCTTCTTATAAGTCTTCGGTCTTCTAATAAGTCGTTGGTATTCTAACAAGTCGTTGATCTCTTAATAAGTCATTGGTCTCCTAATAAGTCGTCGGTCTTCTAATAAGTCGTCGGTATGCTAATAACGAGATCATGGCAACTAAAAGGCTACCTGCCCTATCGGCTATCAAACCTTCACGCCGCGTGGTCCATTTCGATCTCGGCTTACTTAATAAATTCCCAAAATCCCGGAGCGGGCCTAGATTACAACCTTGTGGAACACCTCATAGAAACTTCACTGAACAAAAAAAACATTAAAAGCATTTGAAATAAATATTAGGTCTTTACCTATGAAATTGCCGTTTTGTATCAAAAAATTTAAATGAATTTTTTTTATTTGTATTAATCGAAGTAATCACTCGTGCAATCAATGCTTCTTTGGCAACGCAGTGGCAGGTTATTGATGCCCTTAAAGAAATCAGCTGGACGTGGGGGAATCAAATTCTTTAAAGGCATTTTGTTCTGCCTCCCGGGTATTGAATTTTTTTCCCGTCGAGTTATCCAAATTCTGGAAAAAGTAGTCTGTAAGCGTAAAGTCTGATGACGGAGAGCTTCCAACCCCAGTTCTTGCAACTTGGAGACCGTCCGCTGTGCAGTATGAGGTCATGCGTTGTCGTGCAGGAGCAGCGGAGACGAGCGATTGACCAATGCTGGTTGGAGATGTGCCAGCTTCTACATCATTGTGTTCAGTTCTTTACAGTACACATCTGCAGTAATGCTCACTCAGTTTAATAAGAAGCTGTGATGAATCGCACGGGCGCTAGACCACCAAACAGTGACCATCACTTTTCCAGGGTAGGTTTTCGTTTAGAGCATTGTTTAGGTGCTGAACCAGGATCCAACCAACTTGCTGAGCGCTTGCGGTTATCAAACACAATTAATTTTTAATAGCAGGTAACAATGCGGTTCAAAATTCCTTGGTTTATATGTCTGTTGAGCAGTGCAAGGCGCGTCTCGACGCATACTTCGCGCTGGCGCTCGTTGAGTTCGCGGGGCACCCATTTGTCAAGCTTTTTTACCTTGCCAATTTGGCGCAAATGGCTCAATAATGTTCTGACGCTAACGTCGAAAGCTGCTGCTAACTCAGCCGCATATTGTGTATCATCAGCTTCCACAATCGCCTTTAACTCGTCATTGTCGACCAGTCTTCGGACGACCGCGAGGTTCATTTTTCAGGTCGAAATTTCCAGTACGGAAACGAGCAAACCAATAACAGGCGTCGGTTTGTAGTGTTAGCTCCGTAAACGTTGATGTTGCGTGCCGCGGCCATCCATGATGATGAAAAAGATTGAAATGCGACGAAAATATAACACTAATCAATAAACAAATGACTACTTTTGCAAAAAGAATTCCATGTTTTTAAAATAAAATTAATTTGAAATTAGAATTCATAGCCAAACAAAAATTATTTTGATTTGAAATGGCCAGTACTGCAGAACGGCAATTTCATAGGTAAAGACCTATTATGACTTATTTGATAACAGTTACATAATTTTTGATGTTATATCAATGATTTGCACAATCACAATTTTTTTTTTTATATATCAATGAATAAATTGAAGGATTGAAGTTAGTACTAACAGTGTCGAATGCTTGAGTGAAAAGAAACATTTGAAAACTGGTTAATCAAGCATCTTGGTTTATAAGCACGCCAATTATTTTTCTCACAGCTGTGATCTACTTTAACAAGTGTCAAGAATATTTATCTTATTATAATAATAAACATTTTAAAGATCGAAATCCTATGTACAAATACTTATATAAAGAGATGATAGAGTACACATTTTTTTAAATATTCCTTTGCCATGTACAATGAGTTTCATGTGTAATTTTTTTTTTTAATATTTAATATCGAAACGTTTCATTATTAATTCTGTTGTGTATCAATTTTATAATACTACGTAGAATAATTACATTGTACAAAGACTTGAGGTTCTCATTGTTAATTACAGTTGAAGCATATAAAATTCTTATTTTACATTATATCAACATTCAAAATAATTTATCATATCACAGAATCCTCCCCGAATTGGAATTATTTACATAAAAAATATGTACTGCGGAAACAGACCTTCATTTCACAGTAGGATATGCCGACTAGATGTTGATCTTAAAACTATAATACAGTCTTCTTTCTTGAGGTACAATAAATGAAACACAATAGAATATGCTATAATTTAGTCAAATATACTTATAAGCTAAGTGACAAACATCTTATGTCCATACAAAATATGTTTTGAGGGTAGTTTGTATGAAAGAAATGAACTGCTGAGAAAATCAATACGCTCATCAACATATCCTTGGATATCTTGTTTTGGGGACTTGCGATATTTATCTCGTGGAATCAACAATCTGATCTCATTTAGATTGTGATATTCATCTAGTTATAATATTAGGATGCTAATTATGATCTACGCTGCAACACACTGTGCGGACACCTCGAGACAAACAATGTTGAGACTCGGTTAAACTTTTCAATATTAAAAACTAATGTTTGTGAACTACTGAAATAGAAACTGCAGTGATATTCATCTAGGTGGTCTCCAAGAGACCTACCTCCAATAAATTACAAAGATGAAAATTTTTTTATCATCATCAAGTGTATCTCTTTATCAGCAAGATTTTAAATATTGACTGTTATAATAGATTTTTGAGCAAATCAACTTTATTTTTTCTGTTGATCCTCTTGATGAATTTTACAGCTTCCGCAGATTCAAGGTTTTTAGATATTGTTCACTACAGACGCTAGATACCCATTTGCATATCTAGTGTGGAATTCAATATAGATATTTCTTTGACAATTGCCTAATAAATTTCTATATTGAATGTCCTCATAAAGAGATGGCAGTTCAATTTCTCTCTGAATTGGTCATCTACATATACACAAAGTTAAATCTGCATAAACTTTGCGAGAGTGAAGAAATAA
The DNA here is from genome assembly GCA_029286815.1 of Troides helena. Lineage (NCBI taxonomy): Eukaryota > Metazoa > Arthropoda > Insecta > Lepidoptera > Papilionidae > Troides > Troides helena. Next base: position 1,251,979 of record JAGSMV010000034.1, read on the forward strand.
TTGGACCATAGCCTTGGGCATTGTCATACAGTTCGAATAGAGGTGCCGCTACCAGTTTATAGTTTTTGGGGACGGCAAACAGGGCCCTGTCCTGTAGCTGGACTAGAAATAGCCTCTTATGCTCTTTAGGTTTTGTTATGTGCGGTGGAATGTAAGGGTATTGAGGTGGTTCAAAGTTCGGCCTCCACCAGTTACCTGGAAATTTAAGCATTTTTTTGTTATCATACAAAACAAAGATTACATCTATAGAAATTAAAAAATTACATGTAATATTTATTGAAATTTGAATTTGATAGAAAACAAACATATGGTCAAACATAACATTTAGATTAACTAGAAATGTCCGAGAAAATTCTCACCTATTGTATCCTCTATCACCCACTCCTGTTTGACACCATCTTGCCTTCCTAATGTCTCAGTTAATAACCTTTTCAAACCTTCAATTTCATCCTGTAAAACAAAAAGATATCAATACATAATAGTTTATGTACTTTTATAGCATTTGACAAAATATATCACATTTACTAATAGTGATATGGATGTGTACCTCAACGCTCTACACTTTGTCCTCTCTTACATAGTATACAATAGTTTTATGATAAATCTTTATAAGAATTTAATTCATTTTCTTAAATATAGTTTGTTAACAAACACTACAAACAATAATATAAAATATAGTGAAACTTCTTATGGGTTGTTATTTAAGATAAATCAGAAGTTCCAAGATAAAGAGTAAAGCTTTAAAATAAATCACTATTTTAAGCTAAACAAATTGTATGTAATAAACTAATGTTATCTTATAATTAAAACTGATTATTATTGCAACTTTGTTGTAATATAACATTTGTTTTCCTTACCTCCCCTGAATTAAGTTCGCCTCCAGGAAGCTTGAAAAATGCAGTACCCAATTGCAGTAATAACACATGGGGTAATCCATGCTCGTGGACTAGTAACACGCCTTCCACAGATCTGCAATAAATATTGATGATTGTGTGATGTCAATAAATTTGAGTACATTAAATTTCTGGAGCATTGGAAATTAAAATAAAAACCGAACAGCACAAAAGTACATATACTTTACTGATTAAACCTATTCTATTTCAAACTGAACATAACACTCCTATATTTAGATTGAACTTAAACTATTCGAGTGAGAGCTAGGTATTTTCAACAACTTATCCTTAGTTAATCGTTTATTATTTAAATTAATTCAAAACATATTCCTTCATGAACTGATAACAAACTCTAGCGACTTTTTACTTGAGGTCGTACATACATGTTTGTCATTTACATATTACTTGTGTAAAAAATTGTTAGTATTCTATCTTAAAGAAAAAGTTTTAAGTAATAATCAAATGCGAAGGAAAGGAATTAATATAAATTCTTAGCTTCTAACCTACGCATCCCAATTTTGACAAACTCTTCACGCATCCTCTGGAACCTCGCAGGTACAGATGCATCTCTTTCAAATAATGGATCTTTGGTTCCAAAGGTGTAATTCGTAAGAGGATATAAGTTTATTGTTCTGTTTAACGTTAAATTTCCTTGATTTTGACTATTTTGATGCTGCATGGAGGAACGCGCCGGCCACTGCTTTCCGGGTGCACCTTGTATTGTCGCCATTTCTTTGCTATTCTATATAATTTTTTTATTCACTTAAAAATAGAAAGAATGAAATAAATAACAGTTTTTCTTTAAATGTAGTTTTATGTGATACAAATATTATAGAACAAGCGTCACTCAAACGAATCGCGTCGCCATTAGCATAAAAAAAAATTAAATGTGTTACCATCAATAATATTAAAATGTTAGAATTATTTTTTGTAAATATCGATAAAATGTAATATTCTTAATTATTGCTTATGTGACTAAATTTTTTTTCATTAGCATCTCACTATTGCTGGAGACGATTTAAAAAGGTGCTAGTCTTTGCCACTGAAACATATTTAATATTCCCATTTAAAAGGCTTTTAGCAACTAAAACTAATAATTTATAATATTTCAAATGGACGAGCACAAAGTAATGTAGCGTATTTTATCATTGCCACAAACCTTTTCCGTACATTTGGAATGTTTAATTTGTTAGTTTTTTTTAGGGAATATTTATTAAAATTGTTTTTGTACCAAATTAGACATACTAAAATATTTTACACAAGGCTGCTCTTACATTTGAAGTTACTGAACTACCCGAACTTTAGATCTGTCATAATTAAATCATAACAATTGATATGTCTTAAAAACTTTAATTGTCATTTTACTTTATTATATTAAACACAAGTTCCCGATGATTATAACATTACAAAAGCATTATTTATAGTTTTTTATTCTTGTGTTTAGTATGTCACATCAATATGAATTACTAACAGAGAGCCCAGGACAATGGATACCTGCGTCATATGTAATCCCCGATGTACAGAAAAAGGAAATAAAACCGTTTGTTATTTGTGAGTACATTTTATTTCAATATACTTATTCTTGACTAAAATATTACTGGTTTAGCAGTTTCGTTGTTAAACTTAAACCATAGGAGAATATGTGGCAGCACTTTGTTTATTATCAATAATAGGCTAATACTTCATTTCAATTCGACATGGTGTTATCTAAATAGAGTTGTCTTCGACGAGGCCAAACTTAATTAACTGTTGCCTGTTACACTGGCTTTCATATTGACAGTTGCGATACGGCAATGTGCCACATTAACATTATGATAGTGGTTGCTTTTCCAGGCCACTAATAAAAATTCTTTCATCATCGAAATTCCACCACCTTGCGAGCTGCGGTTCAGGCATAGGCTTAAATTCATGGTCCTCGCTCATGTATCCAGGGCCTAAAAATAGAATTTTTCATAAGATTTATTATTATATTAATGCTATTGTTATAGTGAATTTAATAGGAGAAAATGTCTTTAAATATTATTTTTGCAAATATTTTGATATTGGTTCTACATATTTGAGAGATCTTAAACTACTGGACTAGTCAATGTTACAACTTTTATTTTAATGATCATCATCATCAGATAGTTGTTCACTGCTGGACATTGGCTTACCCCATAGATCACCATATCAATTAGTCTTGTGCTGCCTGCATCACCTAGCACACAGGGCCATCGTTTTTTGAGGTTTATTTGAGGGGAAATAGGCCACGCTGGCTCAATGATGATTGGTGGGAGATTTTAATGATGCGAGCAGACAAACTGGAAGTTCATCTGATTATAAGTAACATGTTCATAACAAAGTGGTTTAAGTTAGAATGTTGCATGCTGCACCACATTGTGGTTATCATCTTGAGACATAAGATGTTGGGTCTTCATACCCCAGTAATTACACTAGCTACTGTACCATTTAAACTGGAACACTAACATTTGCATACTACAATTTGTTGGCTGCTATAGGCACTGTGGTGGTACCTATCTAAATTGTTGTTGGCAACAAAGATATACTCCCAGTGTTTGAGTACACACTAGTGATACTTCTATAATACTGACGGTTTGCTCTCTCAGACGAAGAATTCTTATGCAGGCGATTGGTGGGTCGTACTGGTGTGAACTTATTAATTTAAGTGTCATATTAGGGTATGTAATGTGTTACAATAATAATATGTGTGCTTTTTAGTGACTCTAAAAGAACTGGAAGGCAAACCGGACAGTCGCATTTCTAGCCTGACAAACTCTACCAAGTTTTCTGCGGTGCGAGCTGTGGTAAGGCATGTAGCGAGATCAAGATCTGCCACTAAGGAGCCCTGGGATATCAGTGATGTACGCAACTTCCTAGAGAGTTTGAAGTTAGTAAAATATTAGACTTGTAATTAGTTTCTAAAATGTTATGACCTATGCAAGATTTTTTCTCTTATCAAAATTATGGTGATTCCCTTAATTGTAGGTCACTTAAAAATTTTATTTCTCTATACTATATAATTAAACTGAAGTTGATAATTCAATGAGAGATAATGTTCGTTATTTAAATTCATCATACTTAACATTTTAATTCCTTTTACTTTTACGGTTATGCATTAAACAGTAAGAGTGTAAAAGGTATTTTATTTTAAGATATAGAATAGTAATCAGGCTTTAGATAAATAAAACATTATCGCTAGAAATAAAGGTGATGTAAACTTTTAATGTTTCAGGTTCAGTCCGGAATGTTCCGAAGAACTAGCAACACTTTTATGTACAGATAAAATATATGAAAATATTCCAAAACATTTGCAAGTTAAACCCGGACTAGCTAGTATGCAGTGGAAAATTGATATGTCTTTATGGTGAGATAACTAGAAGTTTATAAATTTTTCATCATCAACTTCTTTATTAATCAAAGATATCTTCATCCAATAATACACTGCAGTGACTAATATATTTATTTCATAACTTTAATTCAAAACCGTTTTAGATATTTATATATATATAAGACTTCCACTGCTATATATAAGCGTCTTCATTGTTCTCCATACCAATCGCTCCAATCCCTTACAAATTCAGCAACCAGGCTGCGATTGTAGGAAAGTGATGAATGCGTCAGCGCAAGTGTGAAGGACTTACTGCCAGCCGGCATTTACTTAACCCTGGGTTTACCGAGCAGAAATTAAAGAGGAAAAGAAGTTATATACAATTAGCAATGAGACGAGCGAGATGTTCACCTGATGGTAAATGATACACATATAACATGGCGCTGGTGCGATTTATATATATTGCATCACATTGCGCTTATCTTTTTAAACACATGTTGAGTCTCGTTACCCCAGGAATTAGTTTCTTCAAACCGGAATGCAGTAATGTTTGAACATTACTGTTTGGCGGCAGAATTAAGCTTTGCGGTGGTACCTACTCAGGTGTCCGGCAATAGACAACTACCACCAGTCCAAACTTACTGTTAAACAATAAAGACCTTTCACCTGATGATAAATTCAAGGATTAATTTCTTTTATAGCCAGAAAAATATCCACGACGAGAAAGCGACTCCCGAGAGAAGCAAAGAAATAATCCAAAGGGACACCTATGTAATTTTAATCCTTGAACTGACAGACGGACAGACAAACATCTATCGATTGTCTATTGCCAAGTTTCACGAATTGAGATATGTGATAGCGAGCGCGTTGAAGTCGATGATCGTACTAGAGAAAAGGAAATGTATGAGGAAAGATTGACAGTTCTCTATTAGTGTTGCTTCACGTTGTTGCCAAATTTTGTCGTTGAAAATAATCGATATTATAAATCGATTAAACTATTAAAAATAAAACTTGTTAATTGCAAAGTGTAAAGGTTTAGTGTGGTATTTTAATTTATCAAATTTTGATACAAAGTAACCTAACATGGTGAAATTGTCTCAAAGCTTATTAAAAAGTCCAGTCCCAGCTGTGGGAATGTTCACAGGGCTCTTCACTTGTTATTAAATGCATAGCATAAAATATATTTCATTCCGTGATATATATTCAACTCAGGTTAGGTTGCGTCCATCTTGTGATATGTTATTTATATAACGGTATTTCTTAAAGACGCTCTCCAAGCGATGGAGGGTTTCCGATCAGTGGTGAGTATACACTTGTAGCTTTGTTATTAATATCTGTGATTTTTTTTTTATGAAGTACCAGCTAGCACTCACAGGAGCAGTTATCATCAGCATTTTAAATTGCATTGAATTTTTGTTTATGGCATTACAAGGTTTTTTTTGACAAAGCAACGAAAACGGGATGTTCACCTACCACCACATGCTCGTTGCCTTGAGACGTAAGACCTCTCGTTAACTCCACTACTTCTTAAAATGCCTCTCAAACTAGTGAAGATTGGCGATCAGCGTAGCGGTCCGTTGTCTCTGGTTCGGCGGAAAAAATTATTAGCTATAGCGCTCTTCAAACTGGGACACAGTAATGTTTTGCACTGTTGTATGAATAAGCACTACTGTAGTACCCATCTAGACGGTCTCCGACAACACTTATCATAAAGTAAAATTGAGGCTGTTTCTTGTGGAAAAAGAAAAAATGTAACTGCGTAATAGAGTATGGTAATTGGTAACTAGTAATTAATACAATTTATCTGTTAGAAATTATAATCTATTCTAAATGGTACATTCTATTTGTAAAGTTTATTTTAACAAAAAAAAAATATTAAAATTATTTTTTTTTACTTTTAATTATCGTTATTTAATATCTGTTTTGGCTCCATGGGATATATTCCTTTGCCTATTACTCTAGAGTAATTTAAAAAAAAATACTTTTGCGACATCAGAACTGGCTTGTTTTCATCGAAGGCGTTAGAATTATTCAACTCGCCATCGGATAACGTTCGTCGCTTCATTGAATAAAAAAAAGTAAACAATTATTAATACAGCCATGGTTGTTTATTTTATTTCCATTGTATAATCATTTCAACCGATGGATGCCCACTGCTGGACATAGGTCTCTAGTAATGTGTCCCACAAAGTATGATCACGCCCTGTTTGAATCGATTGGCTCCCAGCGATTCTTTTGATCTCTGTTCAACTTTTTTTTTTTTTGTTTCGGAGGGAAATCTATAGATACCTTTTGGAGGGAAGTCAGGGTTGTGTGAGATTCTTACTAAAACGCCCTTGGTGCTCGGCATCAGCATATCTGGAGACGCCCCCGCGATCTCTTACAGAACGCACCAATGCCTCCTCACTGTGTCAGCTCGTTTCTGAAGAGTCAAAGCCTCCTAAGCACCATCGCTGAGCCATACGCTGTGCCAGGCAGGCTCGCGTGTTCAGCAATAAGGGCCCCCACCCTCAAAGCCCTCGATACTCTTTTAGTCGCCTTCCACGACAGGCAGGGCTTACCTTACTCCTATTATTACTAGTCCGAGACTAGGGCTCATCCTATGTTAACCTAGTGAGAGGTATGCCAACACTGCGCTTTTCATTCCAGTACTTTAAGACCCCAACGTCCATCGCTTCTACGAGTTATGTGCTCCGCCCATTTTCCACTTCCGCTTTGCGTGTGGTAGGACTATGCCGGTAACTGTATCTTCATCCTGACTTCCTATCCCTTATTTGGGAAGGAGAGGTCAAATCTAGAGATGTTAGTAGGTAAGAGAATAGATATGGAAGTCATTGCCTCTCTGATGAGTGAGGACGGAAGTCGTCAAGCATTCATGGAATTTGGAAAAAAGGCAATAGAGGACATCATAAAAAAATAAATAGAAAGCTAAATAGAGAAATGTAGATAAAAACAAATAGTAAAGAAAAAAAAAAAAGGAGAAAAAGGAATGATTGTTTCAGGAAGGGATGATTAATTTTCAGATGGCGGCGGCGGTCGCGGTCTTCATTTATTGCGAGGTATGAAAGAAGGAAATAGGATGGAGTATGATAGGAGAAGGAATTTGGAAGAGAAGTAACGGAATGATTGATAACAAAGTATGAAAGGAGAGATAGAAGGAAAACAATGTTATAGATAGATTAAAAAACAGATGTTAAGTGATCTATGTATAATAAATGCCTTGACCCACAATATAAGGGAGAACAATAAAAAAAAAAAACTCTGTATCTTCTGCGGATCCCCTCATTTATAATTGATCACGCAGTGATACTCCAAGCACAGTATTAATGTCTTATAGATGTCCTAAGGCTGGGTAATGGTGCGAAGTTTCATCATCATCATCATCATTTGAACCGATGGACGTCCCACTGCTGGACATAGGTCTATTGTAATGCGAAGTATCATTCTATATTTATAGCAATTCGCCCAATCTGAGGGCTCTGGCAGGCGCATCACTATACACTAGCTGTTCTCCTCCTGCTCTGCTGGCAGACACCACTCAACTCCTTTTAGGGAAGGAGATTTAGTTAAAATCCATTCTTAGCTGACCTCTAAATAGCATAAGCATTGTGATATCAGAATAAGAAGAATATGTTATAAGAATAGAACTAAGAAGAGTAAAATGAAATAAAGAACTACAGTTGTCTTCACTTAAAAGAGATGTATGGGAGAAGGAATTATAATAGAGAAGCAGGAATATGATAGCGGGAACTGGTACATAGAAATTTTGGAAAGGAGGATGAGGATGTATCTATGTATATATTTTAATATATTTTAATACACCCCTCTCTCTTCCCTCATAGCACTGTCCTACTCTTCAACCCTTCCACATCCAATATCTTCTCATCTTTCTCGTCCCCCTCATACACGCTACTTTATCTACATATATTAGTTTGACAAATATCTCTCTTCCGTTTTTTTGCTCTTTGTTCAATGCTTTATAAAAGTGTTACAGTGATCGGATTTAGTTCAAATATGCGCCGTTTTGTTCGATAATCTGTTTCCATCTAGACGGCAACTTCATAATACCTCCCTCGTAGAAGCCCCCCTCCTTATTTGCGAAGAACTCGAACAGCCACTTTTCACAAGCCTCTTTTGAGTTCAACTTTACACCACCAAGGGCGTTCACCATGGACAGGAACAGGTGGTAATCACTTGGCGCTATGTCCGGGTTATATGGTGGATGCGATAAAACCTCCCATCCGAGCTCCCGTAGCTTCTGACGAGTCATCAACGAAGTGTGTGGTCTGGCGTTGTCCTGGTGGAACACTACACCCTTCCTGTTGGCCAATTCTGGACGCTTCTGGTCGATCGCCTGCTTCAAGCGGTCCAGTTGTTCGCAGTAGATGGTAGAATTAAGCGTCTGGCCATATGGGAGCAGCTCATAGTGGATGATTCCCTTCCAATCCCACCAAACACACAGCAAAACCTTCCTGGCCGTCAATCTCGGCTTGGCCACTGTTTGGGACGATTCACCGGCCTTCGACCACGACCGTTTTCGCTTGATATTGTCGTATGTGATCCATTTTTCGTCGCCAGTCACCATCCGCTTCAAGAATGGGTCGAGTTCGTTCCGTTTCAGCAGCATATCGCAGGCGTTGATTCGGTCCAGAAGGTTTTGCGTCAAATCATGCGGCACCCAAACATCAAGCTTTTTTTGTATCCAGCCTTCTGCAGATGGTTTAAAATGGTTTGGTGACTAACTCCCATCTCCTGGGCGATGTAACGAGATGCCACATGCCGGTCTAACTCGATGTAGTCCATGATTTGATCGGTATTTGTCGTCACAGGTCTTCCGCCGGCTGGCTGATCCATGGTGTCGTTTTCACCGGCTCTGAATCGTCGAAACCATTCCTCCGCGGTTCGAAGTGATAGAGTACCATCCCCCAAAACACCATTAATCTCACGGAACGTTTCTCTAGCGGATTTACCTTTAACGAAGGAAAACTTTAAAATAGCGCGTTTTCGGCGTTAGTGAACTCAATGTTTACACGTCTATAACTGTTGAACGCAATATCCAAACTAATTATGCATAGCGTCGTTTTGTAGGTTATGTCAAGACCTTTCAAATTATGTATAGTATTGCCAGATACGAGCTCTGTAGCGCTTTGTACATAGCCGTGAAATCCAAAAGACAAAAAGGCGGAAGGGAGATATTTGCCAACCTTATATGTGTATATATCAATTTATTTAGTTTAGCTCGCGGATACCGGATCCGCGAGCCCTGAGTCCGATGAAGCCGCTATAGTTGTCAATAAAACTGCGGCGAGAACATCACCATAAAAAAAAAAAAAAGGATGAGGATGTATATAAATGGAAAAATAAAGTATAGAAGTGAAAAGAAATACATAGGCTCCATCCCGACAAAGTGTGGTAAGGTGTTAAAAAAAAAAAATCCGAAGCAATTTCTCTACCAAACTGAGAGTCACGAGTCACTGAGTTCACGTCTAATAGTTTTTTTTTTTTTTATTGTATGTAGCGACGAAGATACCCTTGCTCATGACAATGTGGCGCTAGTTAGAATGGTATACACTGCACCATAATAAGCTCGTCTTAACTATCGTGAAGTCTGGCAAGTGTATAGTTGGGCAATAGGAAATTTCGTACTCAATGGTCGTGGTTAGGGGACTTATTCCCAGTAGTGGACTGATGTGGGATACATATATATATATATATTTATAACCCGCCGAATTTCTTGCTGTATCCCTTGCCAGGGTCCGAGGTACTTTTTTGATAATGGCTGGTAGATTTTAACTGTTCAATAAGTTATCCCAGTAATTACACTAGCTTCAACGCCCTTCGAACCGGAGCATAGTACTGATTGTAGCTGCGGCGGTACCTACATAGACGGTTCTTTACTGTATTTTAGCCGTTGAATAAGTCTCGTTATACCAGTAATTATACTGGCTACAACGCCCTTCGAACCGGAGCATAGTACTGTATGTCGCTGCGGCGATTACTACCTAGACGGTTCTTTACTGTATTTTAACAGTTCAATAAGCCTCGTTATACCAGTAATTACACTAGCTACAACGCCCTTTGAGCCAGAACACGGTACATAACAGATACCACCACGGCGCCTATTTCTGCCGTTAAACAGTACTTTGCAAACATTACCGTGTTCCGGTTTGATGGGAGTTGGAGCTAGTGTAATTACTGGAGGTAACTAGACTGGAAATGTGTAGTACTTGTCTCCTACGACATGTGCTACGCGGTGCAGTGTATAACATCCTAACTATCGTCACGTTGTTATAGGCGGGAGTATCACGCACCATCAGGTGAACGTCATGCTTGCCTAATCGCTGTATGTAATAAAAAAAGTGTTCGTGTATCGAATAAAATATTTTCTTTGACTTAGAACGATGGTGGGATTTACGAGCAGGCGAAGATTAAGGCAGGCCTATAAGGCGTGCTTGCGGCGTGCGTCGGCGCGCACCGCCCCCCGGTCGGAGTGCGCGCGCGTCTCGCATCTGTACAAACATACTCTATTAAGTCTTTTTTTTTTTTTTTTCATTTAACGAATTAATGAAACACCAGCAACGTGGCGCTAGTTAGGATGACAAACACCACCGCAGTAATTTCACTAGCTACAGCGGCCTCAACACAGTAATGTGTGCACACTGCTGCTTGTCGCTGCGGTGGTATGTAGACGGTCTGCGGCAACAGAGATAATGCCACCAGTGACAGCTACAGCGTCCTTCAAACCGGATAGCAGTAATGTATGCACACTGCTGCTTGTCGCTGCGGTGGTACCTAGACGGTCTCGGCAACAGAGACACTACCACCAGTGATAGCTACAGCGTCCTTCAAACCGGATCACAGTAATGTTTGCACACTGCTGCTTGTCACTGCGGTGGTATCTAGACGGTCTCGGGCAACAGAGACACAACCACCAGTGATAGCTACAGCGTCCTTCAAACCGGATCACAGTAATGTTTGCACACTGCTGCTTGTCACTGCGGTGGTATCTAGACGGTCTCGGGCAACAGAGACACTACCACCAGTGATAACTACAGCGTCCTTCAAACCGGATCACAGTAATGTATGCACACTGCTGCTTGTCACTGCGGTGGTATCTAGACGGTCTCGGGCAACAGAGACACTACCACCAGTGATAGCTACAGCGTCCTTCAAACCGGATCACAGTAATGTTTGCACACTGCTGCTTGTCGCTGAGGTGATATCTACCTAAACGGTACTCGGCAACAGAGAGATTGCCACGAGTGATAGCAACAGCGTCCTTCAAACCAGATCACAAAGACACTACCACCAGTTAATAAACTACCATTATTTAATATATAACAAAGCTAATATACATCTTTGATTACATCATCATCATCATCAGCCGTTAGACGCCCACTGCTGGACATCGGCCTCAACCAAAGGTCCACAGTCAGCATGGCCTCCGGTACCGCCCGGCACTAGGGGTCGTTGTTTGTAAAATTACATATGGGGATTTGGGCCATTTCCCACCACACTGGCCCAATGCTGATCGGTGGAAGCCAGAGCCGCATCTATTGATTATCACCACGAGCTGGTGAGGTTGGCTTGGATACTCGATGCAATGTCGGACAATAAATCATATCTGTCTGTCTCGCTCGCACTCACAGGAGAGGGTGTAATGATGTAAAGGTATCGATAACGGGTTAGATAATCGATATGCTAAATTATGTTAAGTATTAATAGGAATTTAATTTGTATGTTGACCCTACCCACAACGACCAATCAGGAGTCAGGGTGGTAATGAAGGTCACGATGACTGCGCGTGCGCACGTAGCTTAGTATCGATAACGGGTTGCATTGCACATCCCTACTGTCAGTGACATTTATTAGTCGACGACTCAGTTATAAATGCGACTGTAGCTGTCCCAACCCTCAACCCCAATTTTGTTAGAAATTTTCTCACCCTTAACTCGCTGCCTGCTGTGCGTACATTACTTCGTTCCGGTTTGACGGGCGCTGTAGCTAGTGAAATTACTGAGGTAACGAGACGCAACATCTCAGGTCTCACAGCGACGAATACGGTGCAGTGTACAACATTCTAACAGCGCTAACGTCGTTAAAACCGGATGTCACTCAATATCACGTGACCATAAAGTATATATAAGTATATAATATACTGACTTGTGAGATCCGTCGCGGTGCCTCTTCGCTCGCTTGAAGTGCAACTTCAGCGTGTCCTGGAAACAGGATACAGTATCACTCATCCACACACGTGACAGCGACCGAAGGTTCTCGAAGGGACGCGGTTTCACGTTCACGTGAAGTTAAGTGATACGCTTGCTCGTTGCATGCTAGTCAGAATGATATACACCGCACTCACATACCGCTCGTCGCATCGGGACATGATACCTCAAGTGTAATCACGTCAATAATTTTAGACACAGCGCCCTACAAACCAGTATACAGTGTTATGTGAAATAAGAGCTGCGGAATTAGCTAGCCGATCTTCGGTAACAAGCACAATGTGCAGTGTCATCATCAACTGATAGACGTCCACTGCTGGACATACGCCCAAAGATTTCCACTACGACCGGTGTTGCAGTGTATAACATCCTAACTAGCTCCACGTTATGAGCAGGAGCTTCATTTAATATAAAGCGAAGAGATCTATGTCCAGCAGTGGACGTCCATCGGTTGAAATGATGATGAACATCTCTTCTCTCTGCACAATGTGGTGCAGTGTATGTCATCCTAACTAGTATTAAAAAAAAATCTCACCATAGATTTGAACTTGACGTCGCACTCCACGCAGTAGTAGTCCCTGTGCGCGTGCACCGAGCGCACGTGCTTGCGGAGCAGCGTCGGGTACACGAAGCTCAGCTCGCACTGCTCGCACTGGTAGCGCTTGTTGTTCTCGTGCCGCCTGATCGGCAACATTCCAAATTCAAACCGTCACCCGCCAAGTGCGCCATAGACAACTTTTTTTTTTAAGCAAAAGCAAAACACACTTTGAGCCCCAACGAAATTAATATCTCACATTAACAATCTATGCTTTATAACAGTAAATTCCAAAATTGCATTGGTGATGAGTAAAATTAATATAGGTCTTGAGAAAAAGCTAAACCTAGACCGAATGAACGAGACCATGACTAAAAAAAAAGTAAAAATTCCGTTCACATGATTAATGGAAATATTTATCATAACTTCAACGTGTGTTTTTCTTCTGCTAACAAAATTTTTAATGTATTATAAGACTGAACATGCAAGATCTAGACTAAAAGTTTTTAAGTTAGACCTAGAACAAGACCAGTGCCAGGATTGTCCAAGTCTTGCTCCTGTTCTTGCTGTGCTCATCACTAGTTGCAGCGCGCCCCGGTCGACGCAGAGGCGAGAACATCCTAACACTGGCACCGCATTGTTATGGGCGGGCGTATCACTTAGTATCAGGTGAACGTATAAAAAAAGATAAATTCCCCGATAACATAAAAAAAGGTTAGTGCGCTTTACCACCATAGACAGCCATCACTAATTAACACTAGCTGTGATCGTGCCCAAGTACCAACACTGTGTGTGTGCGTGCGTGTGTCCGTCCGTCGGAGTAGGCGTGCGTGTAAGCGTGTGTGCGTACGTGAATGTGTGCGTGCGTGTGGGCGTGCTGTGTGCGTGTGTGTGCATACATATGCGTGCGTACATGTGCGTGCGTACTTGTGCGTGCGTGTGCATACATGTGCGTGCGTACTTGTGCGTGCGTGTGCATACATGTGCGTGCGTGTGGGCGTGCTGTGTGCGTGTTTGTGTATACATACGCGTGCGTGCGTGTGCATACATGTGCGTGCGTGTGGGCGTGCTGTGTGCGTGTTTGTGTATACATACGCGTGCGTGCGTGTATACTTGTGCGTTCATACATGTGCGTGCGTGTGGGCGTGCTGTGTGCGTGTGTGTGCATACATATGCGTGCGTACATGTGCGTGCGTGTGCATACATGTGCGTGCGTGTGGGCGTGCTGTGTGCGTGTTTGTGTATACATACGCGTGCGTGCGTGTGCATACATGTGCGTGCGTGTGCATACATGTGCGTGCGTGTGCATACATGTGCGTGCGTGTGGGCGTGCTGTGTGCGTGTTTGTGTATACATACGCGTGCGTGCGTGTGCATACATATGCGTGCGTACATGTGCGTGCGTACTTGTGCGTGCGTGTGCGTCGAGCGCACGTGCCGCTGCATCACCGTGCGCTTCCTAAAAAAAAAGAAATATAATATTATTGTAGTAGATCTCATATATATATATATATATAGTATTTACCCTATTTTTCTTATACTACTATTTATAATTTTTTTTTTTTTATTCAATTAAGTGACGTGACGATTGGAACATTCAGCCCATAGTAAGTGACACGCACTACTATAGAATTGGCGTCACATTGTTATGGGTAGGCGTATCTCTTATTATCAGGTAAACGTCTTGCTCGTCGCAAGAGTATGAAAAAAAAAAAAACAGTAAATAAGATTTCTTATATAAACGCGACGCGGAGCGAATAGGCTTATTAGAACTTTACTCTACAAATGATAGAGTCGATTTTGGAGTAGTTGCGTTGATGAAAATTGGGTCGTTCCTTGAATACGTGATGATGATGACGTCACGTCAACTATAGTCGACTCATTTTAGACAGCAGACAGTAGGAATGTCCTCACAATGCTGGACATGGGCCACTCCTAAAGATCTTCACGTTGCTCGCAGTGGATTCCCGCGAATCTCTCGCGGTCTACCTTGTGGAAGGCCTCTCAATACTACGTGAACCGGTACACGAGGACCTTACCGCTCCATCTGCCGTCGGTCCTTCGGGCAATATACCCTGCCCACTGCCGCTTAATCTAGCAATCGTTTGAGCTATATCGGTGATCGTTCTACGGATCTTCTCGCAGAGAAACTACAAGGATAGCTGTCTTCAATGACCTTTGGGTGACCTTCAGCATTTTCATAAAGCCGATAGTTAGAGGGTAGAATTGCAACTATTTCAATGAAAAAAAATATATTAAACTGATATCTTGCAGTCCATTTTAGAAGCTTATAGCGAAAAGGTTAAGTCGTCTCGGTTGATTTTCAAATTACCCCCCACCTGTGGGTTGTACGCCCCACGTTGGGTAACGCTGTTAGAGAGACTAGACTCTATTGTCTTTAACCGGTCATTGGCCGATGAGTCATCAGGGAGGTTTACCCAGTAGTGAAGTCGCAGAGCGCGCAGCTGTAGGCGGCGGGCGCGCCTGCGTGCGCGGTCGCGTGGTGCTCCAGCACGTGCTGCCGTGACCGGCGGGCGTACCCGCACACCTTGCAGCTGTAACGCGTGCTGTGCGACTTCATGTGGCCGCGCATAGACACCGCGCTCGGGCACCGCTGCGAGCACACCTCGCACACCAGCGCTCCGCCCTCCTGTCGACCGAAACGATATCCTCAATCTTCCACTACCAAGCTGGTAATATACCTGAGTCTCCTCTAACACGCCATAATGGTCACCGACGACCACAGTGTTCACCAAATAGTAAGTGATACGCCCGCCTATATCAGTGCCGTACGCTTTGAGACATGAAATATTAATTTTCATCACTTCATTTATATCACTAGCTACAAAGCCTATCAAACCGGAACACTAACAACAACATTGACTACAAAATGGCGGCTTGAGGGCTCGCGGAGACCAGGTCCGACCTCCAAATCTGATGAAACCGTAGTAGTCGATAAAGAAGGTACTAGCTCTCTGTTGCCGGAGACCATCTAGGTAGATACCACTGTAGCGCCTAATTCTGCCGCCAAACAGTACCGTGTTCCGGTTTGAAAGGCGCTGTAGCTACTGGGGTAACGAGATCCAATATAAAATAGGTGATGAGCTTAATTTGAAGCTGTGTAACATCCTAACTAATGCTAACGATAATAATTTTTTTTTTTTATACAATTAAGCGACGAGACAAGCGGGACGTTCACTTGATGGTGAGTGATATGCCAGTTCATAACAACGCGATACTATTTAGGATGTTGTATACTGCATCTAATCGCGCTCATCACCTTAAGACAATTAGTCTCGATACTTCATTAAGTACATTAGCTACAGCGCCCTTCAAACTGGATGACAGTACTGTATGTCGGCTGCAATAGACGCTGCGGTAGTACTTAGACGGTCTCCGGCAACAGAGACCTACCTTCATTAAAAATCGTTCAGTTGCTTCTTTATATATATATTATATATACTTTAACAAAAAAAAATCACCAGTGAATGTTTCTCCATATGACTCTGGAGGACATCTTCGAAATTGAATCCCTTGACACACTTCTCACACTTAAACGGGGCGCGTAGGTATTTCTCGCTCTTGGAACGCTCCACCATCTCCTCCAGGACCTGGAACATATCTATTTTAACGAAGCAGTGATTGACTTTTGGCAAGCGTCAAGCTCATCACCAGACGGTGGCCAGCTCATCCAGAATGCGATCACCAAATCGGCTCACCTGTTCTTTAGTCAGCTTGATCACTGTGTACTCGGTGGTCTCCTGCACCATTCGGGAGGTGAATCCCTCGCGGAGCACTTTCTTCTGCTTCTTTATCTTCCTTCCGCTCTCAACTGGTTTATCTTCTAATTTTATATAAGAATCAGTCTTTGAATTATCTCCTTTCATAATCTGTAATAAGTGACGGCGTCTTGAATTTTCTTTATTAATCGAAGAGGTGTGATCAATGGTCGTCATCCAACAGATGGTAATTATGATCAGGTGTAAGGAGGCAACGGGAAACCACTGCACTATATTCCCTAGTATTCAGCATGGGAAAGTACAAAAAAATAAAAAGAAAAAAGATAGGGCTGTATTACGCTGATCGCCAATCTTCACTAGTTGGAGAGGCACTTTAAGAACAAGAAGTAAGGAGACCGCTTCCGAGAACGGAGACCAGACGACACTACTGATACCTTTGATGATGGCACAGAAAAAAAAAAGGTTCAATTAAAAAAAAAACATATTTTTAAAACGTTTTATTGGTATTATTTAGCTCTATACTGTTAGTACAGCTAAATGAAATGATGGTTTCATAAGAAATAAATTACTTAAAAAAAAAAAAAAAAAAAAAGGCAGCAATGAAACATAAAATCAAAACAGCTGATGCCAATCTAAATGCTCCTTTTCTCTATGGAATAAGGTTCAAATTGTAACCAAATACATGTCGAGTTACCGCCGCGGCCGAACGCTCGTTGATACGAGCATCAGCTGTTTTTGATTTTGTGTTTCATTGCTGTTTCCTTTTTTTTAAGTAATGTATATCTTATGAAATCATCATTTCAGTTAGCTTTACTAACATTATGAAGCTAAATAATACTAATAAAACGTTTAAACATATGATTTTCTTTTATCAGAATCGTTTTTTTATCTGTGCCATCATCAAGTGTCAGTACTGTCGTCTGGTCTCCGTTTTCGGAAGCGGTCTCCTAACACACAGTATATATTACTACTGATTCAGATTTTATTGAAACAATGTTTCAAGATGAAAATTGTTAATTAATTATTGACAACAATTTTTTTTTTTTTAATTAACGCGGAGGCTATATTCTTGTTGTAGACAGGGCTGCAAGCCACAGCGGCTCTTACAGCTCATCTGACACTGGGCTCGTGGACCCGGATCCACGGCCTGAGTTTCTATAAACTAAAATGCGCTACGCGGGATGTAGCTGTCTGGCGGATGATTGTGTGTGTCTGGTTCTTGTAGTTCTTTATCTGGCGATTCTACTCGGTCGTCGAGGCCGGGCGCGGGCCCGTTCCTGACTACCTTCGCCTGTATCGGAATCTCTGGGCGGCGAGGACCGCCCACGGTCGCAGGTGTACTTAGTGTACGCGGTGTGTGAGTAGCTGCGGCGCCGCGTTCTGAAGCGAGGGCGGCGTGATGCTGATATTCGGAGCGTGTTGGTAGTGTCGAAGTGTGTGTGGTGACGTCGGTGCTGTCGGTGACTGAGGGTATGTGTGTGGTTTGCGGGACCCCTTGGGATGTCGGAATAAGCGCGTGCCGCGGTCTGCGCTTTTCGTCCTGGGATTCGGAGGTAGCACGTAGTTGGCCGCGCTGGCCACCAGAGGGTTGGGATGAGTTGCCGCCTTGGCGAAGTAGGTCACGGAGCACTCTCTGAAGTGCTCCTTGATCGTTGGGAGTTTAAGATCGCTGTGGATGTCCACATTGCGCTGGTACCATTCGGCACCAGTCGCGGTGCGGGTAAAGCGGTTCTGGAGAGTCTGCAGAGGTTTGAGACGGTCTTCGGACGAATGGGCGAAGACAACGCTTGCGTAAGACATTATAGGTCTTACGCATACCTTGTAAAGGTGAAGCTTGTGTCTGAGAGAGCTTGCTCTTCTTACACAGCAAGGGGTATAGCTTGCCCAGTACTTGGGCCGCTTTCTTTCTCGCCTCGCGGATGTGGGCGACGAAATTGAGTCTGGTGTCGAGTGTGACGCCGAGGTATTTGACCGAGCTTCTCCATGGGATCGGCTGGCCGAAGAGCGAGAGCTGGCCGAGTTCATGGCCGCGTTTTTCGCCTTCTTGAGAAGGGTTGATGACCTACGGTGGGTGAAGTGAATGGCTTCACTTTTCTCCGGGTTTATATCGATTCGCCACGTCCGGAACCACTCGCCTAGGCGGGTGGTCGCGTTCTGTAGGCGCTTCGTTATAATACCCGGAGCTCTGCCGGAATGATAAAGAGCGGTGTCGTCCGCGAAAAGGGCCATCTTGACGAAGGGGTCTCTCGGTATGTCGCTCGTGTAGAGCGAGAAGAGTAGCGGGGAGAGGCAAGAACCTTGAGGGACACCGGCTTTAATCGGCCGGGGCGAGGAGAGAGCGTACTCGACGCGAAAGCGGAAGGAGCGATTCGAGAGGTAGTCTCGAATGACGGTGACTAGACGGTCTGGCACTTTGAGAGTGTAAAGCTTGTATATCAAGCCTTCGTGCCAGACTTTGTCGAATGCCTTGGCGACGTCGAATAGGACGGCGCAGGTGTCGATCAGTCGTTTGTGCTCGAGACCGACCAGAATGTGCTCGGTCAGTCGGTGCACTTGATGAACGCAAGAGTGGTTGCTCCTGAATCCGAACTGTTCATCCGGGAGGAGGTTGTTCTCTGCGGTGAAATGGCGCAGACGCTCTAGAATTATGCGCTCGTAAAGTTTGCCCAAGGTGTTCAGTAGGCTGATCGGACGGTAGCTGTTGGGTAGGTTCCTCGGCTTTCCAGGCTTCGGAATACCTATCACTACGGCCTCTTTCCAGGCGTCTGGGAAGGAGCAGTCGGTTAGCAGGGCGTTGAATATGGCCACTAGCAGACCGACGATCGGGGGCGGGAGACTTTTCACAACTCTGTTGGAGATGTTGTCGGATCCCGGAGCTGATCTGGTTTTCAGCCTCTTTATGATGTCAACGACCTCACCGGGGGAAACCGGTTTTAGAGGGGGACCTTCTGGTGGGAGGGCTGCCCTGCGGCGCACCTCGTCCTCGACCAACTTGAGGTGATCGGGGTCCACTGGTGCGGTAGAGGGAGTGCACTGGCTCTCTAGACTGTCGGCGAGACAATCTGCTTTTCGGCATCCTCCAACGCAAGGGAGGAACCATCGCTCATTACGAGGGGAGGCATGCGGGCCATGTTCTCCGCTTTGAGACTGCGGGCCAGACGCCAAAGTTGGCGCTCGAAGGCTCCAAGTCGCAAAGCAGATTGTCCCATCTGTCGGATCTGAGTTCGGATATGCGCTCTTTTACCAGCCTTTGAAGGCGGCGCAGTTTTATCCTCAGCTCCTCGGATCTGTATCGTGAATAGAGTCTCATTGTGGCGTTTTCGCTCTTATCAGCCGACGAATGTCCGCCGGGAAGGACCCGAGCAGATAGTCCGACTCGGGCACCGTTCTCGACGATTCCTCGACGGCTGTGGCAATGTGATTCGTTAACGAGTCGATCGCTCGGTTTGCAGCGCCGAGCGAGTCGATCGTATCAGGGATTCCGTCTAGGTGCTGGGGTTCGCGGCCTTGAGTTTGACCTCGAGGCTGCGCCAGTTGACGATGGTTTTGGTCAGAGGGACCTCACCAGCGGGCCGGCCCAGCTTCATAAGAACCGGGCGGTGGTCGGATCTGAGATCGTCTATGGTCTCGATCGAATGCAGTGGGACGGTTACGTTATTGAACAACGCAATGTCTAGTGTGGATGGGTTGTGAAACGCGACGGTAGGAGTATCTCGTCGGGGTTTGCGGCGCTACAATGTTAAACTTGAGCTTATCCGCGAGTTTGGAGAGGATTATACCATTTCGGTTTGACATGATCGGGTCCCAGGTGCTATGCCTGCTGTTTAGATCGCCGGCGACGATGACAGCCGGCCCTAGGTCGAAGGGTTCTTATGTCTGTTTCCCGCATTTCTTTTGTCGGGGACAGATAGACGGATGCTAGGACGATCGGTTGATGACCGGTGAGGAGATTTTACACGCCGAGACTTCTATTTTGGCGAGGTTGGACTAACAAGCGGTATGCAATGCAGGGCCCGCTTGAAGTAGATAAGTGTGCCGCCTCCTGGGGCGGTCAGCCTGTCGTGGCGGATAATATGATAGTTCGCGATTTTCGGATCGCGATGAAACGGTTTGAGGAATGTTTCCTGAATGAGCATGACGTCGACGTCATGGTTCCTAAGAAACAGGCTTATTTCCTCCTTTTGAGAGCGGATGCCGTTCGCGTTGAAGTACGCGACAGTCAGCGAGCGGGGTTTGATTCTTCCTAAGACCTTGTGTATCTGCATAACGTTAGAATGAGATGGAATACCAAAGGTCTCGGGCAGAATCCTGGGGGGTGGTTACATGAAGGGTTCTTCGAGCGCAGCGAGTGTGTCTGCGTGCTCGATGCAGGCCCTCAACCTATCATGCGAGTTTTGAGCGGCTCGCAATTTTCCTCCTAAGAGAAGAATATCTTTAATGCTCACCTTTTGGATGTAGGCGAGAATGTTCTGGAGCTCCGAAGGCGGAGGTGTTTGGCTGGGAGCAGCCTGTGGTTTCGGCGGCCCCGACAAAGGGGCGGCTTTTGGCCTAAGGAGCGGTTTGCTCCACGCCGACACCGCCGGCGGAACGGCCGGCTGTGCGGGCGGTGGCCCAGACGAGGCAGATGGCTGCGGTGCAGCCTTTGTGGGGCGGTGGTGAGCCGTTGTGCGGCCCCGGGTTGCCTACGCGGGGCTTTGGTGCACCCGCGATAATTCGCGGGGTGTCCCTCGGTTTTGCACAGGACGCAGCTCGGCGGGTTTGTCGCTTCCGCGGTGCGGGAGCACTCCTTCGTCCGTGGTCCCCGGTGCATTTGACGCACCTCGGGCGGGCGAAGCAGTTACGGGCTGAGTGGCCGTAAAGTTGGCATCGGTGGCATTGGCCGATGATGCCTTTTGTGCGGTACCTCTACCCTCACGCTGGTGAGGTTGCACAGGCGGGTGATCTCGAAGATCTTTTACCCTCCGGAGAGAGTTCGAGACTTGTCAGAATGAGTGGGAGTGCGGCCTTTGTTCGCATGCTTGTCATGCGACGGGCTTCCAGCACGGGGAAGTTTTGTTTTGAGGTCGTCGACGACCTCGGAGATGTCGATCTCCGTTGGGATTCCGCGTATGACAACGCGGAGGTGCTTCTCCTCGGGGAGAGCGAACGTGTGGAAGCCGAGTCCGGCGTTCCGCAGGTGCCTGGTGGCAGCCCGGAAGTCGTCAACCGTTGCTAGGTTGATGCGGATACCCTGCGCGGTGTTCTGCGCTTTGGGGCATGCAATTTTGTGGTTCGCGAACCACCTGGAAACATCGTTCCATTTAGTCTTGTCCTGGAGGACAATCGGGGAGAGCGGCTTCGGGCCGCGTTTTCAGGCAGGGCCGAAGTGCTGGGGGTGCGCAAGAGGCGCAGCCTTTTGCCGGCGTGCTGGTCGGCGAGGAGCGATCCGAGTTTGACTCGGAGGGCCGCTTAGAAGCGCGTTTGCGCTTTTGACGTAGAGGGTGAAGCCCTCATCGTCGGTGGTCTTGGAGAGTGGACGGTCCACCTCCATGTCGCTGCCGCTAGCGGTGCCCTCCGAGTCGGATTCGGAGGAGGCGGGCAGCTCGGGCTTGGAAGGCCCGCCATGGGGCCCTCGCCTTGTTATGCGCTCGAGTCGCGGGAGTCGGGTCCGGAGAGGCCGGGCTGTCCGTGTCCAAGTTCACGGAACGCGTGGGAAGGGTAGAGGCCGACTTGGTGAATTCTTCCCAGGCCTCAGGGGATTGTTTGCGTGCAAAGCACGCAAACTGGGCAATAAGGCGTCCATTTGCACGGACGCCATTTTGTTGAGCAACCGCCCGCCGTGCGGCGGGGGTTGTGTATCTATTCGGCAGGGGACCTAGCCGTCGCCTAATGCAACAGGCTCTATGCTATAACCTCGCCTCTGAGGCGATTAAAGAAAGCTACTTACAGTGCCGGAACCAAGCTCCGGCAGAGTTTTCGCGTGCTGGTATCTAAACTTCACTATCTGCACTTGCACTGGCGCACGCGAGCGCAAATGGCGGCCGCCTGAGCGGCGTTGTGGCGCACGTGCACGGGCGAGTCGAACGGAGCGGGCGTAACTGTATCGCGCACTGGCAGCGGACGCATGGGACGTCCGATCGGTACGGCGGGCAGAACCCGAATCTAACGCGGAGGCGTTCAGAATAATATGCTCGAAGAGTCATGCACCGCATTGACCTTCTCGCCTGAGACATAATACGTTGTCTCCTCACCCACCCACCCGTAGTAATTACATTAGCTACAGAACTATTCAGATCGGAACACAGTAATATTTGGCTACTGTTTGGCGGCAAAAATTGACATTTCATCATCAGATCATCTGATTCTGTGATGATATACACAGTACCTCATTCCTATGAGACATACAATAGCAAATGTAACCGCTGTAATTTAACTAGCTGCGGCGCCCTTCAAACAGGAGAACAGTAATATTTGTATACTACTGTTTCACTGTTGATATGGGAGCTGTGGTGGTAGACGGTCTCGAGCAACAGAATCTTACCATCAGTAAATGTTGGCGACATTAGTAATATTAGACTCGCCTGATGCTCCTTCCTCACTGCATCACTCTCCGTCAGTGCTACATCGCTCTCTCGGAACAGCACCAGCGGCAATTCATCTTCGTCTTCCGTAAAGTAGGGTTCAGCATATTCGAACACTGATTCATCAGCTCTTACATCAACATCTGCTTTATCCTCTTCATCTGGACCGACGTAGTAGATCTTCACCGGCGATATCGACATGTTAGGTTTCAGCAGCGGAGTTAAGTTTGACTGAAAGATTAAAAATCGAACAATCGTATTTAAGTTTAAAAAAAAAAAAAAGAAGAATACTAAAGAGCCTTTTTAACTTGATATGAAGATGTAAAACTTAAGATTTGGCTGTATGGCTTAGTTCCATTGCTTTCGAGAAAAACCCTGCTACTACTACTACACAAGTTTAAAAATGGAACGAGTCGTCTGCTCGTAGAACTTGTCTATGGGAGTCCGTGGAACATTCCAGAACAATCCGGAGCGTTCCATTTTCAAACGGAACGCCAACTATCATCACTGACTGCGCTTTGTTGTAAACCCGCCGCCGCGCCACTTTCCAGAATGATCTATTACTACATTCGAATACCATAATTATAACAATATCATAAAAAAAAAACTTTTTTTTTTGTAGTATTAAGCAACGACATCGGGACTTCCGCCTGATAGTAAGTGATACACTAGCCCATAACTTCATGGCGTTAGATACGATGTTATATACACCACCACATTCCGCTCGTCGCTTTGAGACATTAGATGTTGAGTCTCGCTACCCCAGCAATTTCACTAACTGCAGCACCCTTCAAACCAGAACACAGTAATATTTGCACAATATGTTTGGCAGCATACATAAGTGCTGTGGTGGTAGCTACCTTGACAGTCTCCGGCAACAGAGATCTATGATATAAAGTCAACATATCTGTCTGCTTTATAATATACTGGAGTAGCATATTGAGCAACTACCCTACTAATGACTATGTATACCATCATCCGATTGACGTTATATATCATCAGCCCATTGATGTTCATTGCTGGACATAGGCTTCTCCCAAATACCAGGATGTGGGCCATTTCCTACCACTCTAACCCAATGTTTGTTGGTGGGAGTCAGGGCCTTGTTTGTTGGTGGGAATCAGGGCCTTGTTTGTTGATTAAAATGATGAACCATGATCAGATGATGTTGGCTTGGGACCCATGATTTGTTTTGCGGGACCCCTTATACCCCCCTTATCAGCCTCAATAGTGTACTCTTATAAATAATAATACTTACATCGTCAACTAGAGTTTCCTTCTTCAACACCACATTCTCATTATTTAATAGATGCCCATTGTTCCTACAAAACAGGATCATTTGTACTTTATCATCATCCTGTGTTATATAAGCATCATCATTAGCCAATGTCAAATCGCTTACTTTCAGATCTGGGTTCAAATTCTGAACACAATCCGGTCCTATGTAATAAGTTTTCGGCGGTGATATCATCATGTAATTGTAATTTAGAATTGGAGGTATAGTTTTCTGAAATATTTTTATTGTTTAATTTCAATTATAGACTAAATAAGTAGCTGTAACAATGAGGTTCTTAACTCCTATTTTTGCTACCGAACATTGGCGGGCGAAACATCAGTGTGTCCTAGAATGAAAGGACCCTCAAATAATGAATTCACTGGGATAATAAAATTTACCATATAATGTTTTAAAGAAACTAGCACGATGTGGTGTTGTTGATATCATTTAACTATTGCCATGTTGTTATGGACGGTCAGAATGCTTACTATCATGTGACTGTTGTATAGGTCTTTTCACTTTGTGATGAAATAATAGGATGAATTAAGTATCTTTTTCTTTAAAGTCTGTTAAAGATTTTAATTTCTAACAATTTGCTGTAATCTTGATGAAATGACCCCATGTAATATCACTCATATATGATTAAAAAGATTACCTGGTTAATAACTTCACTCAATAATAATTGTGATTTTCGACATTGTTCAATGAAATTTCCTAATTTCAGAAGTAAATTTGAACAGTATACACATACAAACATATCTGAATGTTTTGGCACCTGGAAGAATATAGAATATTATGTAAATACAATTTTTTCAATGGTGTATAACAAAAAACAAGATTAATTTCAATGGATATATTTGAATAGCAATGCATATGGATTCAAATACTCTTTAGGACAAGAGAACAAGAGGACTTGACAGTGCAGTAGAATAGCTATATCTATAATCTAACAATTTCAACAGTTTAGCACTATTTTAACAAAAAGTTACTAGTAATAACATAACACTTTTTATATAGGAGGAAATCATCAAAACGTATCCTACTATGGAGAAAAAGTCAAAAGCGTTGTAAAGAAATTTTACCCTCTATAAATCCTTATTATACATATCTGCATTGAAAGATGCAATGAGATTCCCTGTACTCAAGCACTTACAACAATATACATCGCAGAGGGCAAGTGAAAACCTGGCTTAATTATCAAATGTAATTATTACATTACTAATTACTACTTAAAGCATTATTAATAAAATTTGAACAGAACTTAAAAAGAAAATGAGGTATTTCGGCCATACCTGGTTTAAAAACAGGCAATACAATTCCCTTTGTTTTGTAGACATCCGAACCACATCGTCTCCTCGTTTAAGACAAGCTTGGCATATAGAGTAATTCATGATTAATGACTTCTTTAACAATATATATACGAAAACATACTTTTGGCATGTAAACACAACTAATTTTACATTTACTGTAATTGGTGCAACACGATAAAGACAAGTGAGTGTGGTGTATAAAGACTACAATGGTTTAATAATTTTTTTTAGATATTCATTTAAAAGATTAAATTGCTCAGAAACATTATTTTTTATGATTAAAAACAGCTCTTTGTTTTATTCTCGCTCTTTATTGACCAGAAACAGCTAACACTTTTCCGGCTGTCAATCTCTACCAACGTTTCGATATATATGAATATTTTATAAAATATTAATGACATTAAAAATAATATACGTTCTTATTAAACAAAATTAGTTTAAAACAAATAGAGTTGTAACCTTTTTATTTCATACTTATAACTACGTTTGTGAACTTCATCTTATCAAGAGGTAAAATGAATGTTGTAAATCTATCGTAGTAACCAATTCTATTGCCGCCCCTAAATAGTAGTTTGCTATAATTACAAATTATTTTAAAAGCTATGAAAGTAATTTTATTATAGCGTTAATGAATTTAGCTAAAGAAACACTTTTTCTTTAAAATAGATTAAAAATTGTACGTTTAATTAAAAATATTTCTGTTACTTCAGTTATTCTTACTAGTTCTGTTACATCAATGGCTTAAGGTTAAAATGAATAAATTAATATTCACTAATCACTTTTTTTTGGTTGAATAATTATAATCAGACGACTATCGCTAACACTTTCTGTGGCTCTAATTTTACTAAATTTATTTTAGAAAAGTTGAAGATAATAATCAACACTTGGTTTCTCGCAGTGAATGCATTAAATAATTGGGCAATTGTGATGATAATCCTCCTGAACAGGTTCCCATCCCGTGGTAGTGGAGCTCAGTAGTAGTGGCCTGATCACCCACGGTGAACCTAAGAGAAATCTGCTCGGCTGGTCTGAGGTGGCCGCTCGAGGTGAGCTTACTTGGGATGCGTGTCGGTGGGTTGTAGTGGCAGGTTTGTACTGCCCTTCGCAGCCGGGGTGGAATCGCGGAGGGAGAAAGATGTCGGTATTGCGGTTCGCCGCTCCCCTACCTTCCGCGATTAAACGATACCACGGGATAAGTGTTACTATCGCGTTACGCTAGTTTCCTTAAGCTCCGGGACCATATAACGATTGGCGGCGGAACCCGAAACCAGATCCGCCGCAGGTAGTCGGGAGTTTTCTCTCTTGGCTCCCATGGCATCTGAGTGACGGATTCGTTACGAGATTCCGTTCCGAATCCATTGCCCAGGTGTCTATAAAAGGCCGAGAGGAAGACGCGCAGTATGTTCCGGCTTACAGAGATAGAGAGGATGAGGTTTTCCATCGTTAAGTAATACGATTAGTATAATTACTTATATAACATTAATTTTAAATTTAGTTATAATACGTATAAGCTTTCTATACCAGCTAGGTTCTATCAGATTCTAGCCACGAGTGGTATTTGACTGAAATAAAACAAAAAAAATTTTTTATAGATCTTAATAAAAATATACAATACCGACATTTTTAACATATAAAATTAAGGTGAATTTTAAAATCATATTTGTCTATACTTAAAACACTAGGGGACTATATTATTACACTCATCTACACACCTTTTACATAAGTACTATAATATTTAGCAGCATGTTTTGCTTTTGATCATTTAACATAAAAAAAAAAAAAAATTCTTGAAAATATTTTTAAGAATAATTTTCTGTTTCTAATAATTTCTATATTTAAGCATTTATTTCGTACTGTCCTCATTATTATAAATATAATTATTCGGACGAATTTCTATACTATACTTAAAACTTTTAATGGTTAAAAAGTAGAGTTTATTATTGTTATTACAGATGAGCTTTTATATAATGTTTCTTAAATTTTTTTCTAGTCATACTAATATTACAAATGTTACACTGTACATGCTTATATTTACTGCTGGTGGGATACATATAGGATAAGTCCATTATATTAACTGTGTCATCGACTTCGACATCCGCGTCCGAGTCGAATCTCTTCATAACCAAAGTATTAGGACCGGTTTTTTTAATCTCAATCAAATCGTCAGTATTTCGAACTTTCTCCAACCAAGTCTGATTAATATTCTTTAGTTCGTAGTAAGGAGTTTTACCGGTCAGGTTGAAGTGCAACCTCCTGATGTGGTGCTTCAGATGCTGATTAATTGTGTACGTGGCGTCGCAAACTTCGCATGCGTATAGACTCTGCTTGTGGGATACGGACGAAAGTTTGCTGGAATAGTAGCAAATTTTAATTAAGTCAGATAACAATTTTGAAATATCATAATAGTTTTATTAAGATAATACAATTAAACAGTCGTCTTTGGGGTGTATCATGACTAATTATTAGAAAATCATCAGATGTAGGTCACATCGTACCTATCACATTAGAAATCTATAGACTAGATCAATGCTTAAAGGGGTGTATAGGGTCCCGCAACTCAAGGGACTCAAACCAACTTCACCTACTAGTGCACCCATCTAACTAATAAACGAGGCTCCGGTTCCCACTAACTCGCATTGGGCTAGAGTGGTGGGAAATGGCCCGAATTTCCCCATATGATCCCCTACAAGCGAAAGCCTCTAGTGCCCGGCGGTACTGGAGGACATGTTAACTGTAAGGTCGCGTGAAGCCGCTGGATGCGGGCAGCGCAGGACCGATCGATGTGGAAATCTTTGGGGGAGGCCTATGTCCAGTATCGGCTGATGATAATAATGATGCTTAAATCATTTGACTTTACGATGATGATGAATTCAAAATAGGTGATACGTTTTCACTTGCAATGTAGTCTAGAATAATAACTATTATCTACCATAGGATTAGATCTTGCGCTGACATGTCATATTTATATTAAAATGTGTAATGTAAATAATACCAAATGCCCTGAAGAGTAAAAGAAGACCAGAGATTTTTCTTGACGAATGAGATTGTCCTTCTCATTCGTCAAGCGACAGCTTAGGCTGGAAACGCTTGACGAATGCAATAGGAGATACGTGGAAGGTACGATGGCACCGATAACGCGGATCTTTTTTCCGAATGCGGCTGATAAGCCTATCGGACGCTCCGTCGGTTGGAGCTGGACACGGTTCTGGTCCAAATGTTCACGAAGTATAGGGGATTCTTCGAGTACCTTTTTGAAATTCTTCAGAGAAGCTATAGCAGATATAATTAAGAAAAACAAAAACTAAAAGATTGAAACATTAAAACAGCTACAGCAAAAGAACCAAAAAATTTTATCGAGAATAAAGATAAAATAGTCTAATGAAGAAGGAAAGTAAGAAAGCAGAAAAAATACACATGCAAAACTTTCATGTCTTTTACAACCTGGTGTCAAATATGAAGCGACGGTCTACATTTTTCAAGTGAAGACTGTCGACCTCTCTCGAGAGAGGAATGGTAGAAGGAATTAGGATCTAGAATGATAGAAGTTGGATAAGAAGTTTGAAAAAAAGCAGAGCATGCAAGAGTAGAAAGAATGAAGTATGAGTAGAAAATAAAGTAAGAAAGTACTCATGGTAAATGAAACAAAATGCAAATCAACCCACCATACGCAGGGGACCGATAAAAAAAGTAATACCGATAGACAATTTTTTCTGCAGCGGGCGTCCGTCAAAAAAGTTACGAGAATAAAGAATTATATATCACAATGTATAACAGGTAATTCAATCGAAACCATATTTTCCAATTAGACGTTTCAAATTGACAGCTCGTATATAAAAATATACGAGATTGACACATCATTGGTTTACTCTCGTAGTGACATAACGGAACACGATTGTTTGCGCGGGAAATTTGAGACAATTTTATTTATAAGAATGGTTTACAAATTATAGATGATACTACAATAAAAAGCATGTTCTAAACTTAGTCAAGATACTATTAGGTTGGGGAAAGTCATTTCGCATTATAGTATGTATGAAACTATTTGTATCTGGCTGATTTTGGTATCATTGAATGTTTAATTTTTAAAACCATAATTCCAAATTCAAATTACGAAAATATGTGATTTTCATTTGTTTTTCGTACCGAGTCAAGATGAGCGAGTGAATTTAATGAAGAAATTCGATACATTTTCAAATTTTACTACAAAAAACTTAAAAAAGCAACGTTCACCGCGAAAAAAATGTTGCGATGTTTATGGACCTAGTACAGTGTCTGTGAGAGTAGCACGAATTTGGTTTAAGCGTTTTCAATCCGGAAATTTTGATGTCAAAGATGGACGTCGCTCTGGTTGCCTTATTACAGATAAAATCGATGCCATTTTTGAAAAAGTGGAGCGGAGAAGATCGGCATATCAGCAGTTACGACGTAGCTGAAGAACTGGGAATTGATCACAGAACAGTTTTGGCGCATTTGTAAAAAAACTGGGTACACAAAAAAGCTCGATGTTTGGGTACCTCACGAGCTCACTGGAAGAAATCTAATAATGTACCGTGTACTCGTTTGTGATTGTTTATTACGACGCAATGAAACCGAACCATTTTTGAAGAAGCTGATAACTGGTGATCAAAAGTGAATCACGTACGACAAGAACGTGTAAAAAGGTCGTGGTCAAAGGCCGGTCAGACTGTGGCGAAATCCGGGTTAACTCGCAACAAGATAATGCTGTGTGTGGTGGAATTGGAAGGGCATTATTCATTATGAGCTGTTACCACCAGGCAGGACCATCGATTCTGAACTCTACTGCTGACTGAAAAACTGATGAGATTAAAGCAAGAAATTGAGAGAAAGCGGCCGGAATTAATCAACAGAAGGGGTGTGGTTTTTCATCATGATAAAGCTAGACTTCACACATCTTTAGCCACTCGGCAGCAATTAAGAGAGTTTGGCTGGGAGGTGTTAATGCATCCACCGGTTATTCCTGACTTTGCATCTTCAGATTTCCACCTGTTTCGGTCTCTTCAGAACAGAATGTGAATGACTATTGATGTTTAAAAGTTAAACAAAAATAAATCAATTTAATCAGTAATGTTTTTTTCGGTCATGATTGATGCAACTATTATCTAATATTTTTTTTCCCATTGCCATGTGTTCCTCAGTTCATTTGACATTAGACTACATAGGCAAGCACAGAGCAGGACAGTGGTCACTATTCTGAGCTCAGTGGCAATGTAGCCATCAATTCACTGTATAAAATGTGTTCATGATCGCAAGACCCCACATTCTTTGAACAATTTTGTTTAAAAAGCAATTACATCAAGGCTATTACCTTGCTCTTCAGTTATAAATATATAAAATCAAAATAAAATATATCATATCATTGATTAACATATTTATATCATAAAATAAATTACCTATATGTGCTGTATGTACATTTAATTTAAAACTATTAAACTTGCTATCTATTGCACTTTTATAAGTATAATGTAATAGCTTTTTTGATACACTTATGTCATGCATATATCCTTCCATGAAGGTAAGGCATTAATGTGAGGTTTTTAATTACACATAGAAGCTTAATAGTATTCCCTGGTACATCATAGAAATATCCAGGTATTGTGTATAACATGGCTATTTATTAGTACAGCTCTTTTTATGTAAATAATGCTAGCACTATGAAGATAGAAAGCGGAATCAATAATGCAATCTGTCAAACAAGGAATACTTTGTTATGTAAATTATTGTGGCCCAATATCCTCATTGTCTAATTAAAAAATATATAATGATAATAGCATTGCATTAAAGAAACTGCTTTAATACTAAAAATTTAATTCAATTTTAAGAACAGTATTCGGAGAACCTTTTAGGCACTTTAGTTATAAGAGGTGGCCTTATGTCTTCAGCGATTATTTGCTGCACCGCGTCATTCTCTTCGTCGGCAATAATTTTCTCCGTAGTCATTGTAATTCAATATTACCGTAATACGTATATAATTCATCCCATTTATAAATATTTATTTTTTAATATTAAAAAGTATATATATTTCACTCCACTTAAACTACGACTGGATTAATAAAAAATATAACATTGTTCTGCATAATTTATCACTTTTACTTAAATCTCTATATTATATTATTTGCTATGAATTGAAAAAGGTTAGTTGGTTATATCATTATCATATTACAAATTCTTTATTTAAATTTAAGCATAAGAGATAATAGGAGAAACAGTAATAGCAGAGATTTGATTCAAAATAGGGATGTTGTGAGAGACTTTATTAATCGATTTTTATCATCATTATCAGCCGATAGACATTCACAGCTGGACAAAAACCTTCCCCAAAAATCTCCACATCGATCGATTGATTAAAATAATTATTAAATTATATTTAAAATGTATAATATAGTTTAATCGATTTTAAATTTCTTTGGTATAATAGAAATAAATTTAATTCGAATGAAGTATATGGTACGCAGTAAAGATAGTTACAATTTCATAGTTATCATGGTTTTAAAAAGAATGTTACACGGATTCGGAGCTCACGTGAAACAATTGTGATAAATTAAATTATTATTAATACAGCTATTGAAACTGTGGACACAATGTGCAGTATACATCTTCGAATAATTTAAAAAGATCGATCAAAGCCGAAGAATTTGGACACCACCCTGGAATAGAATTGATCATTTAAAATGACGTGAGGATGTAATGACAACACCCGCGTGACCACTCACGGGATTCAAGTCAACCTCATCGGCTCGTGGTGTACCCTGCTAATCAACAAACTAGGCTCTGGCTCTCACCAACCCGCACTTTGGGCCAGCGTGGTGAAAAGTGGCCCAATTCCCGCTCTATGAATCTCTACCCGACCGATGCGGGAATCTTTAGGGGCGGCCCATATCCAGCTGTAGACATTTAGCGATTGATGATGATGATGAATAATAATTTTGATTCGAAGAATATATCCATCAAGGTTTAGATGACCAGTGATTATAAAATTCTTATTTTTATTCATTTAATAGTTATTATTACGTTTAGAGACGATTATTTTTTGTGAAACACATCTTTTCCTTCAATATTATTTACAAATTCATTTATCATCCATTGTTACAGAATAGTAAAACATTTAAAAAAAATTAAAATAGTAAGTATTTAATCTTTAGTTTTTAATGATAATGACAGATGTCATTATCAATTACAGTTGTCGATTAAGACATGATATGTATATAACTGATGAGTATTTTGATTGCATTTTGGGTTCTAGTATTATAAAATTAGGACTAGAAAGTACATTTTAAAATACTTTTAAGTATTTCATAAATATGCTTTGTTTAACTAAATTGAACTTAATTTTAAAGCAATAAAGAATAAAATCAATTGCACGAAACAACCTTATGATATATAGATTTTTTACTATTTTCATTGAAGTATTATAAATCTTGACTCGTCTTCTTCTTAGTATTATAAATGCTAAGAAGAAGAAAATTGATGTACTATGTAAAATAATTTGTGGGTATATGTTACGTGCTTTGTTTAGGAGTAAAATATAAAGAATGTTGTGTGAAAATGTTGTAAATAATAGAATAATGTAAAGCGCTGAAAAATAATATCAGGGATAATTTGAAATAATAAATAAATATATTTTTTTTTTATAATTTATGACATATTTAAATATGTTCTATAAATTATCGTTACTAATAAAATAATTAAGGATTATAATGTTAAAAAATTTTTTTTCTTCGTCGATATCGCTTTTTTTAGAGTGGTTGTGATCATCATTTTAGGAGTATTTTTTCGTCGCGTATGGCACTGAGAGGATGTGGCTATTGAGCGACATGTGGCCGTAGGAAAGGTTTAGAGTACCAGGCCTCGAAGAAGATCGGCTATGAGGTGGACTGATCAAATAAAAGCAGTAGCAATTTTAAATACTAGATAGCTTTACGCCCGGATATTTCATGTGTGTACTAGGAAATAAATACTTGGTTTCAATACTTGGTACTATAAATACGTCCATTCTGTGTTGAAATTGATTAATCTGACAGTTTATATCTCATAGTTAATCTTTGTTTTTCTTTTAGTTTTATTTAGTTCAACATTGTCCATTAACTAATAACAACGAACACATAAATTTTTACATATTTCTCTGTGCTAATATTAATGCTAAATGTTCAACATGGGTAAAAATAAAATGATAGCTAAAAGCTGTCCGAAATGTGAATTGCAGGTTTGATTATTCTTTTGTTTTTATAATTATGGATTGTGTTATGCATAATTAATAACCATAGCTTTTTAATTGTTCAGTCATTATTTACTATTTACTAATAAGCGTTAAATATGAATAATACGTTATAATTAAACTGATAATGAGTCGATTATTGTTAAAAAAAACTTAAATATGGCTACTATCCACTCCAGATAAATTAAAAAGTTATAAATGAATTTTGGAAATATCGGAGTAAATGAAAATGTTGATGTGTAAACATCTATATATGCAATCTAAACACTCTGTAATGAGTGAACCTTCTGTCTTGAGATCCTATTTATTCTTTAAAACTTTTTTGATAGTTTAAAGATTTTTTTATTTTGTGTCCATACTTATGAGTGATAAACCCATAAAAGAAAAATCATTTTTTAATTTGGTTAAAGAATTTCAAAGTGATTGTGCTAAAGTTTTCAATATTTTTATTTGTAACTTTTACTATCATTAGAGATTTTTTCTGTTCGTTGGCAAGCAACATTGCTCAAAGGACTGATTGCTTTTGGGACAAAATAGTTTTTTTCAATTGCGGTTGTACAAAAGTAGTCATAGTGAGAGACCAGTTATAATATGGACCTATTATCTGAAAAAGGTAGCAGGTAACCACAGGATGTGGGTTGCACAGGACTCTGTCCGTATAATGTTTGGGGAATACTTATATTTACCAGTAGTTAATATTTATTGACTGTCATTCTTGTTATAAACTGTGCAGCAGTAAGCAAACTTTAATCTTTTTTATTGCCTTGTGTTTTTGAGATGGGAGCAATGTGGTGCTGATGATTGAAACTAACTATAGTTTGTTATTGACAGGCTATACATACTTGATTCCAAAAATTAAAAAATGGTTTGCCATAGCCATATAGAGATATAATCAGAATTTGCATATGTCCAGCAGTGTATGTGTAATGACTGATATTAATGATGAATCGGAATATATTTGATGACTTAAATTTTCAAGTAACTGATACCCTTTATATTTGTTGCATTCCAGGTAGCTGTTGCCTCAAAATCGTGTAAATGTGGTCATACATTTTTCGCAGCACGACGCGGTGCCGACGCCTTGCCAGTGGCTGAAGATATAAGGAGAAGAACTGGCAGAGTCAGAAGATCACAACCGCAGTTCTATGACTCGCAACATTATCAGAAACAGAAAAAGAAAGTTAGTTTAAAAGTTCATTAATTTCTTAACTTGTTTAGATGTGTAGAGATTTTTAAATAATGCCTGTATCAGAGTATTTTAGTGAAGAGTAGGTATAGCTCTAGTTAGAGTACAGCTAATATCTGTGGAATGACAACCGCTGAGTAGGTACAAATAATGTTTGGTGATTACAAATTCCGGTACATTAAGAGACACTGGGAGCCACTGGGCTCAAACAGCGCAAGACTCCATTTTGGGTAATATCTCACCAGAGACTTGTATCATACCCGGATCGTCATTAAGATGATGATGATATATATTGGAGAGGCTCATTCATCTGTGGATAATTAAGACTGAAAAGGATGATAAGGGTTCGAATATTGACCCAAAAGTTCATTATACCCAAATACACAAAAGAGTATAATACCACTATTTAAATGTTGCTTCTGTTCTTGAAGACTTCTACAGCTTCATAGGACTTCATTGTCAAAAAATTTAACTTTATTATTAGTGTATATACATATTTTGAGAAAAGATATATAAATATATTCCCCAGCCATGTATGGATATATATTTGTACAAGTGTATATACATAATTTAATTCTTCGCGGCGCTGAGTCTGGTGAAGCTGTAGAAGTCTTCAAGGAGGCTAAAAGCACAAACGTGAAAAAAAAATCACTCTACATAATTTCACCTATTATGGAGGCATAAACAGTAATGTTGTCTATCTTCACATGTTTGCGACTCCTGAAAATATAGTGAAGATAAATTTTACCACAATCTACCAGAACATGGGTATTAATAAATAACATAAATGGCTTAAAATATCATATATCAAATAAGTTTACAGCATTGAAATCAGTAGCGATAATATATATATTTTATTGTGGATATAATCTCCTTAAAAGATACCATGTTTCTGAAGAAAGACAAGGTTATGAAAGGCGTCTACCCACCAAAATCCCTTTAGTGGTCTCCATATGTGCTTTAAAAGGAGCTCTGAGAAAACACCAGTGACCCTGTACTCTGGCTAAAACATCCCAGGGAAGGGCAAAGCCCTCCTTAGCACTCACGCTGTATTGCGGCAAATACAAGACCACCATGCATTTGCCGTCCTCCTAATGCTCGCTTATTGAGTTTTGAGGGCCTTCACTCTCAAGGCTAATCTGAAGACCCCTTTAAGGACATGCAGGGTATACCTTAGTTCCATTCTTAATATCCCCATACTACAGTGCTGAAGTGATAATATAAGGTTGGAAAATATCTCCCTTCTGCCTTTTTGTCTTTTGAATTTCGCGGCTATGTACAAAGCGCTACAGAGCTCGTATCTGGCAATACTATACATAATTTGAAAGGTCTTGACATAACCTACAAAACGACGCTATGCATAATTAGTTTGATATTGCGTTCAACAGTTATAGACGTGTAAACATTGAGTTCACTAACGCCGAAAACGCGCTATTTTAAAGTTCTCCTTCGTTAAAGGTAAATCCGCTAGAGAAACGTTCCGTGAGATTAATGGTGTTTTGGGGATGGTACTCTATCACTTCGAACCGCGGAGGAATGGCTTCGACGATTCAGAGCCGGTGAAAACGACACCATGGATAAGCCAGCCGGCGGAAGACCTGTGACGACAAATACCGATCAAATCATGGACTACATCGAGTTAGACCGGCATGTGGCATCTCGTGACATCGCCCAGGAGATGGGAGTTAGTCACCAAACCATTTTAAACCATCTGCAGAAGGCTGGATACAAAAAAAAGCTTGATGTTTGGGTGCCGCATGATTTGACGCAAAAAAACCTTCTGGACCGAATCAACGCCTGCGATATGCTGCTGAAACGGAACGAACTCGACCCATTCTTGAAGCGGATGGTGACTGGCGACGAAAAATGGATCACATACGACAATATCAAGCAAAAACGGTCGTGGTCGAGCGGCCAAGCCGGGATTGACGGCCAGGAAGGTTTTGCTGTGTGTTTGGTGGGATTGGAAGGAATCATCCACTATGAGCTGCTCCCATATGGCCAGACGCTTAATTCTACCATCTACTGCGAACAACTGGACCGCTTGAAGCAGGCGATCGACCAGAAGCGTCCAGAATTGGCCAACAGGAAGGGTGTACTGTTCCACCAGGACAACGCCAGACCACACACTTCGTTGATGACTCGTCAGAAGCTACGGGAGCTCGGATGGGAGGTTTTATCGCATCCACCATATAGCCCGGACATAGCGCCAAGTGATTACCGCCTGTTCCTGTCCATGGTGAACGCCCTTGGTGGTGTAAAGTTGAACACAAAAGAGGTTTGTGAAAAGTGGCTGTCCGAGTTCTTCACAAATAAGGAGGGGGGCTTCTACGAGGGAGGTATTATGAAGTTGCCGTCTAGATGGAAACAGATTATTGAACAAAACGGCGCATATTTGAACTAAATCCGATCACTGTAACACTTTTATAAAGCATTGAATAAAGAGCAAAAAACGGAAGGGAGATATTTGCCAAACTAATATATCTACAAACAGAAACCATAACAAAAACTGCTGGTGAGGATGATGTCCACAGTTCCTCATAGAGTTCATTTCAGTCATATGATGTTCACTAAATTATCATGAAATTTTTGCTAGTACTAATTATTAAAAATCACTTTCAGACACATCACCGATACAATAATACTATCACCATATCACAATTGTAATGGTGTCTTAAGGCTTATTCTTATTAAAGCTTTTTTTTCCATTTTTCCAGTCGCCAAAGAAAAGATCTTTATCAAACACCATAGAAAGAGATTTCAAAAAAGAGAAAGGGGAAAGCGGTAAGGGATCTTCAATTTTAATATAATAATTCTTTTTATTTGATAACCCTGAGTGACAAGTAGGATGTTCACCTGATGGTAAGGAAAGCTCGCCTGGAACAACCATCAGCACAGTGACTTACCAGTAAAGTGACAGGCTATTGTTATGGAGACTGACCTATCACAAGTGAAATAAAGTGGTGAATGCATATTGTATGGTTTATCATCATCAGCCGATAGACATCCATTGCTGAACATAGGCTACCCCATAAATCTCCACACCGGTCGGTCTTGCGCTGCAGTCAGCACGGCCTGTGGCATCACCAACACTAGGGGCTGTTGTTTATTGAAGTTCGTGTGGTGGTATTTGGGTTATTTCCACCACGCTGGCCCAATGCGGGTTGGTGAGAGCCGGAGCCCAGTTTGCGGATTAGCACGGTATACCACGAGCAGGTGAGGTTTGTTTGGGTTTCGTGAGCAGTTACGCGGGAACCCTTACACACCATTGTATGGTTTCTTTTAATTATTTGTAGCGACCGCGAGAGCGCGACGGCGACGCGCGCTCAAACGCGCCGCCCGCTCCCCAGCGGTGGGCGAGCGGGCGCGCGATCCCACGCCGCAACTGCGCCCAGCCCAACTGGCGCGCTGCAACCTCATACTGCAGGAGATAAATAGGAAAATGCGCGCGGTCACGTGGCGACCGCCGGCCGACACTTAGACGCCATTTGCATTTTTCGTTATACACTGTGTGTTGAGAGACCGCTTCCGAAAACGGAGACAGACGATAGTACTAATGGCAACTTTGATGATGGCACGGATAAAAAAACGATTCTGATAAAAAAAAAATCATATTTTTAAAACGTATTGGCATTATTTACGTTCCACCATGTTAGTGCAGCTAAATGTAACGATAGTTTCATAAAAAATATATTACTTTATTAAAAAAAAAACAGCAATGAAACACAAAACCAAAGACAACTGATGCTCGGATCAACGCACGTCCGATTTTGTGTTTCATTGTTTTTTTTTTTTTAGTAAAGTAATGCATTTTTTGTGAAACTATCGTTTCATTGAGTACTAACACTGTAGAACGTATCAAAAATCTTATATTTTTTTTTTTATTAGGTTCTATTTTTTCTCTGTGCGATCATCAAAGGTTTCATTAGTACTATCGTCTGACTCCGCTTTCAGAAGCGGTCTCCTAACTGGCAGTATAGAATTAAAAAAAAAACACAACTGTCACAAACCATTCTACCAAATGTAGGTCTTCAATAATGATAATAATTTCCTAATGACAATGAGTCCTTTCATCAACAACGAACGTTAGCATCGCGCGGTGAGAGACGGCAGCTGAGAACTACGGCGGACCGCATCACACTACTATCTCCATCTCCTTCTCTCGTTAGGGCAGCAGATTTACAATATGAACGGATAGTCGGTGATGTTTACAACGCAGCCGATCGAATCCCACGCGTGGGTCTCGAATCAAAGCGACGATACGAAACGATCCTGAAAAAAAAAAACTGAAATTCAGTAAATACTATAGTTTACTCAACATTGACCAATATTACTGAGTAGTGATAAAACAATTTAATTGAAATGTGATATTATTTTTACTTAGCCGTCGCCTTTGAATGTATATTTTGTTTTGATAAAAAAAAAAGTTATAAATTGCCCACTTCTTTTCCCGCTGCTGGGACATGAGTCTTCACTACGAGTCGAGCGACCCTGGCCAATTGTCTGACGACCTCGGAAACTTCTCCGGATGTGTCGGCTCCCCTCAGCGGGTGCTCAGGCTCGGTGGGAATCGAACCCGTGCCACCTCGGCGTACAAACTGACGGCTCCCCGTTAATTAAGTGTAGCCAATTGTAAATACTGTTATATGTTTTTATTGTTATTAAAGTTTTCTATATTAAATAAGTAAAAGTTATGAGTACATTGTTTTTTTTTTTTAAATTGAATAGTCAATGGCATTCCGATTATCGGGTGTTCACAATAAACTCTCCTCACAAGTCGTTGGCACTGGATGAGACGATTGGAATGTTCACCTGTTAGTAAGTGACACACCCGCCCATAACACGGCCCTTAGAGCGACACGTATCATCAGCCGATAGCCGTCCACTGCTGGACATAGGGCTCCCACAACGATCACCACATCAATCGGTTCTAAACTACCACCGACCATCACAAAGGAAGACTTCCTGTACCGTTTCCCACCATGTTAACCCAATACGAGCTAGTGGCGTACGTGGCGTGCTTTACCCAACCTGATACATACCATGTTGAGTTTTGTTACCTCAGTACATTAGCTATAGCGCCTTTCAAACCGGATTGTCACACTGCAATGTCCGCACATTACTGTCTGTCGGCTGCAATGGGCGCTGCGGTGGTACCTAGACGGTCTGTAGCAACAGAGACACTACCACCAGTGTAAAAAATTAAATAATAAAACTAAACTCCTTGCATCCGGATCATTGGATTTTATAAGTGTGAGTGAATTAGACATGTGTGAGTTTTTGACACTCTCATTTTCATGTTACATCTCTTTATATCGTAGTGGTAGATATACAGACAGATAGATCACTGGTGGTAGTCTTTGTTTTTTTTTTTTTTCCTTGCGTAGGTTGCGTCAGGGCATTTATTTTTCCTTTTACATTCATTTACCATCTTTTTTCTCTTTACAATTTTATTTCTTATTTCTATTCTGTACGTTTGTCTCTAACATATTCTGTACGTTTTTCTTATTTACATTTCCACTTCCTTATACTTAACTAATTATCCTCTTTGGTAGTGTCTTTGTTGCCGGAGACCGTCTGGCTAACACCGCAGCGACAAACAGCACTGTGCTAACGTAAATGCGTTCCGGTTTGAAGGGCGCTGTGGGTAATGTAATAACTAGGGTAACGAGACTCGACATCGTATGTCTCTGGCAACGAGCACAGTGTGTAGCAGTAATGTAGTGAAGTATATACCAACATAACTAGCGCCAAGTTACTATAGGGCGTATCACTTACCTATATTCTTGATGTAGATCGGGCTGCAAGCCATAGCGGCTCTTACAGCTCATCTGACACTAGGCTCGTGGACCCGGATCCACGGCCTGAGGTTTTAGAAACTAAAAAGTGCTACGCGGGATGTAGCTATCTGGCGGATGATTCTGTATATTGTGTGTCTGGTTCTTGTTGTGCTTTATCTGGCGATTCTACTCGGTCGTCGAGGCCGGGCGCGGGCCCGTTCCCCGACTACCTTCGCCTGTATCGGAATCTCTGGGCGGCGAGGACCGCCCACGGTCGCGGGTGTACTTAGTGTACGCGGTGTGTGAGTAGCTGCGGCGCCGCGTTCTGAAGCGAGGGCGGCGTGATGTTGATATTCGGAGCGTGTTGGTAGTGTCCGAAGTGTGTGTGGTGACGTCGGTGCTGTCGGTGACTGTGGGCGTGTGTGTGGTTTGCGGGACCCCTTGGGATGTCGGAATAAGCGCGTGCCGCGGTCTGCGCTTTTTCGTCCTGGGATTCGGAGGTAGCGCGTAGTTGGCCGCGCTGGCCACCAGAGGATTGGGATGAGTTGCCGCCTTGGCGAAGTAGGTCACGGAGCACTCTCTGAAGTGCTCCTTGATCGTTGGGAGTTTAAGGTCGCTGTGGATGTCCACATTGCGCTGGTACCATTCGGCACCAGTCGCGGTGCGGGTGAAACGGTTCTGGAGAGTCTGTAGAGGTTTGAGACGGTCTTCGGACGAATGGGCGAAGACAACGCTTGCGTAAGACATTATAGGTCTTACGCATACCTTGTAAAGGTGAAGCTTGTGTCTGAGAGAGAGCTTGCTCTTCTTACACAGCAAGGAGTATAGCTTGCCCAGTACTTGGGCCGCTTTCTTTCTCGCCTCGCGGATGTGGGCGACGAAATTGAGTCTGGTGTCGAGTGTGACGCCGAGGTATTTGACCGAGCTTCTCCATGGGATCGGCTGGCCGAAGAGGGAGAGCTGGCCGAGTTCATGGTCGCGTTTTTTCGCCTTCTTGAGAAGGGTTGATGACCTACGGTGGGCGTATCACTTACTTTCAGGTGATTGTCCCGCTCGTTTCATTGCTTAATTGAAAAAAAAAAAATAGGCGTTCATTACTTTATTATCTGTAATGGACCTTGGTGATTGTATATAACATATTCTGTACGTTTGTCTCTTTGTGGCGCTAAATCTATTCAGACAAACAGTACTGTGTTCCGGTTTGATGGACGCCGCAGCTAGTTAAATTACTGGGGTAACGAGACTCAAGCTTTTAATATCTCAATGCGACCAGCGCAAACTGGTCCAGTGTATAACATCCTAACACTAGCGGCATATTGTTATGGGCGGGCGTATCACTTACCGCAATTGCATCCATGAACTGGATCTGGAGAGATCCAATTGATGGATACAATTGTATACTCGGTCTTGACTAGAACAAAATCCTGGCATCATGAAGATTCAGACAGATCCAGTATGTATATATAGAATTGAATACTCCCTGATGACTTTATGATGATTACGGAGATCCAGTTAATGGATACAATCCTTTACTCCGTAACGACTTACGACTTAAGTCTTAGCATTACAGAGATCTTACTGTTCCGGATTGAAGGGCGCTGTAGCTAGTGAAATTACTGATGTAAAGAGACTGAACATTTTATGTCACAAAGCGACGACTGTAATTTGGTGCTGGGCATAACATACTAACTAGCGCCAAGCTATGGGTAGGCGTAACACTTAATATTAGGTGAACGTCTCGCAGCTTCGCAGTATAAAAAAAAAATACTGTTGTATCACACGGACATTATTCAAATAGCTGAAGCCTGGGAGCACAGTGTTATTGTTGCGCCGGCTATATATATATATCAATTGGTGCACTATTGTAGTGTACTTATACGTCAGCGGAGATGGCGCGAGGCTGCGCTCTAGTTTTGCTCTCGTACCTTTTCATTGTCGCCGCGGAACAGTGAGTGTTTTTTAAGATCCATTCAATTATACTCGAACAGGAGCCGAATATTACACATACACATTTTTTTTTTAAAATAACATTCAATAGACCAGGGGTCGACAATGCGACTCCAGAGCCTGTGGCTCTTTGTTCCCTTAAGTGCGGCTCTAGCACAAATTTCCACAGAAGAAAAGCAATAATATTATCATTAAAAAAAACTATCCAAGCAGGTCAAGCACATTGTTCGCATTAATAAATATTTATTAACTATGAAATTTAGTTTTGTTTAGTGTATAAAAATTTACTAAACAAGCAGATTTGGCTTCCATTTTGTTTTAAGTGTTGTAATGTTCATATTTGGCTATTTGGCTAATAAGTTTGCCGACCACTGCATTAGACTAATTAATTTGTATATAAAATAGACGTGTAAGATGTCCCGCACTGGTACTAAGCCAATCTCACTAGCTTGTGGTGTACCCTGCTAATAATCGATGCCCTGGCTCCTACCAGACCGTTTGCCGTACCGTTACCGTTACCGTAACCGCACCGTACGTGTGGAGATCTATGGGGGAGGCCTATGTCCAGCTGTAACAGTCTACTTCAATTTTATCTGATGGTGGGACGGTGAACAGCACACGTCCAGAAAATTTTATCGATCTCTTATATAGGCAGCCGAAACATAGCGATGCTGTCATGGCCGTAGATTCATAAAACGAAGATGATAGCTAACCAGGCGAAATCGAAAATGGTGGTATCTTCCGTCTCCGATCGTCTAGGTAGTTACTACCGCAGTGCCTATTGCAGCCGAAAAGCAATATGCTAATATTACTGTGTTCATCTTCGAAGGGTGCTGTAGCTAGTGTAATTACTAGAGTAACGAGACATTACATTTTATGTAGGCGACGAGTGCAATTTGGTGCAGTATATATCATCCTAATTAGCGCCACCTTGTCATTATCAGACGTATCACACATCAGGTGAACGTCCCGCTAATCTCGTCGCTTAATAGAATAAAAAAAAACTGAATTTCTAGAGGTTTTATAGCGTTCATTTAAATATTTATCACCCCCAAAGTTTCAAGTGCTGTACGGCATACGGGATCATGGGAGGAGAAGCCTGATAGATGTACTAAGAGTTGTCGCGTTTTTAGAAGCTAACAGTTCTCCAAGTTTTGTTAAAAGGTCTCTAAAGAGAAGTAACATTAATTTTTACACTTCAAATTCGAGGACGGTCATATCCAAAAGTTACTTATTGGGAATTGATGACAGCATACTTCGTTTTTTTTAAACAAAGAAGCGAGGAATCGAGCGAAACGTTAATCTGATGATAAGTGATACGCCTGCCCATAACTATGTGGCGCTACCTAGGATGGTATACACAGCATCAGGTTGCGCTCGTTGTCTTGAGACATTATAAGATTGAGTTTCGATACCTCAATAAAACATTAGCTACAGCCCCCTTCAAACCGGATACAATAATGTCTGCACAGTACTGTCTGTCGGCTGCAATAGGCGCTGCTGTGGAATCTAGACGGTCTCCGGCAACAGAGACACTACCGTAAAGACTTCTATTTGTTACCATACGAAGTTAATAAATTAATGGATTGTCCGTTCCTTT
Organism: Troides helena; assembly: GCA_029286815.1. Lineage (NCBI taxonomy): Eukaryota > Metazoa > Arthropoda > Insecta > Lepidoptera > Papilionidae > Troides > Troides helena. The sequence continues at coordinate 1,296,591 of JAGSMV010000034.1, forward strand.
TCTTATATATATAAATTTGTCTGTTTTCGACGAGCAGCGTATGTGTTCATTAAAACTTAATTTTTTTACAATTTACCGGTTAGAAGTGGCTTCGAAATCCAAATAACTCTTAAAGTGCTTAGGGCAGAAAGCAACTACAAATCGCTACTACTATAGCCAATGAAAGTCATATAGACCACATCCTCTCTTTAAAGAGGTAGAGGGACGGAGAGTGAACGACTAAAACGAATAAATAATATTTATATTTCCATTTTTGTTGCTTTCAGAACTATTACTGATTTTTTAATTTTTCTGTGACTAAATCATAATTTTACTATTACCAATTTAAAAAAATCTTATTTACAACCTATTAAAGATTGCGGGAGAAAAGAAACATGCAAAGCAATGACGACCTTGACGCTCGTGAAATATCTACTATTACTTCACACGGATGTTTATTGTAACAGTAGCTTATTATATTTTATCTAAAAGGCCAACTCCAATATAACCTTTGATAGATATAATGAGCTTAGATACTAATAAATATAAACATGGTTAACGTGTTATTAAGGGTATTGATAATATATTCTAGAAGATTATTCTTTCATCTACATTTGTATAACACATAGAAATTCATAGAAAAGTGACTAAAATACTTTAGACAGTAAAGCCTGCTCGACGAGAATAATTCCGGTCTCGTATATCGACAGCTGGTACAAAGCATTGTGTTATGTCGAGAGTTTAATTATAACTGAGAGCTGGAAAACCGTAACCAAATTCCATAGCATGTAACCCTGGAATTGAACTAGGGACCCTTGTTGATTGGCAATTGGCTATTACCATACCATGGTGGTAGTTAAAATTTTTGTAGAATACTTAAAACTAATTAAGTAAAAATAAATAACAGAAATTATATTGCAGCTGTAATCCTCTTTAGGAGAGTTTTATGGTTAACTCGTATTTATAATACATGAAAATATAACACTTGTAATAAGAATTAAAAAATAAAGTAGCTATATGGATTCTAATTCTTTTCGTTTCATATTTCATTCATTCAGGACAACGATTTTAAATTAATTGAATTTTGAAATTTAGGATTCCATAATTTCTTCGCAATCGGATTTTATTGTTTTGACTTTTTAAACCTATATAAAAAATAAGGGAATTCATAGATGTTAAAAACAACATGAAAAAAGAAAAAAAACGAGATAAAGACTTCAATGATTATTCTTATAAAGCTATCTATTAATTAGATTTTGTTTTATAACAATTCTTCCAGAAATATAAAGTATTACAAAAAGGCAGTATAAATTTATTCTTTGCCTTTCCTTTTAAGAATGGAAAAAAAACCGTTGATTAATAAGTCCTCAAGTGATACATAGTATTAGAAGTTGCGCTTATCAATTTTGATGATAGTTTACTATTATATAATATTATTCTAGCCGCTAGGGAAACGGGCCTTCTTAAAATACATCAAGGTAAATTCGTTACTTTATAATCAATTTTATTATGATTTAATCCTAACCTTTTACTTTGTTGTTTATCTTTTTATTGAACACTTTCCGTCCTAAATTTTGAGGTTTTATAACAATACAATTGCACACTAATTGGTTGTATTAATACTTTGATTAAGAAGATATATTGTGTCTTTGATAAATAACCTAATACTTATTTTACCACACTTATCTACCAAGATTAATATGGTTTAGTTAAAAGTGTAGTGTAGCTATTGATATTATATTTCAAACCTTAAGTGATACGGAAATGGTCAGAGGATTATGATGTAATAATTTACAATGTGCGTTGCATACAATATTCTGGGGCTACTTGCAAGGTATTAAGGGTTACATATGCTGAGCCTCAAACTATGCTTTCCTCAAAAAGTTCATGTCTTTCAAAGACTTTCTCTGTAATCAAAAAATGTTAACAGAGGTTACTACTAAAATGGTATGTTAGTGGTATTCTCCAACATTTGTAAAGACAGCATAGGCATTGTGGTAGAAGCTTTTCTCTATAAATATTCAGAACAAATGGTTTATCTCTTACGAGAGAAGATCTCTTAAATGCAGGTATTATGAACATTCTATAGGATATATAAGTTAAAGATATATGTCTATGATATAAAAGCATATAATATGTTTAATGATGCATATTTTCCAGGTCCAAAATGCAGTATGACACCATTGTGGTGGGGCTTGGTTCTGCTGGTGTAACAGCAGCTTCAACACTTGCTAAAGGTGGCAGGAAGGTTCTCGGCCTTGAAGCACAGAACAGGATTGGTGGTCGAGTTAATACTGTACCTTTCGGTGATGGTGTGGTCGAACTTGGTGCAGAATGGTGAGACTATTGACTGAATATTTTTACTATTGAATGGCCGATGTGTGTTTAAATACATTGACATTTATTTGATATCTACTCATTGAAAACTGTTTTAGTCATAACAAATATAAAACTGGTTGATTTATAAGGAGTACTAAATTTGATAGCGTAATTCACCGGTGAAGGATAACAAGCCTCTGAGTGTTTTACCAATTCGTGGAGTATGCCTAGGAACTACATGATTTGATTCCGCTATCCCTTCTCTTACTGCTGGACATACAGACACACTAGAGGCATTCATCCCTACGTTGTCGAGATCCCACACATGAAGAGGAAGCATTTTGCTTCGACCTTCTTCATGTGAACAGTAAAGTATTGGAACAGTCTATAAGAGAAGAGTGAATAGGCTACTTAAAGAATACTATGCTTTACCACCAAAGACTATATCGCCTCTTACCATTAGGTGGTGTCATAGTCAAGGGCTACTCTATACAACAAAAATAAAAGTATCATCATCTCATTGTGAGATCCCCAAAACTTTTACACATAAATACTCAAAAATTACTAGAAATATGGGTCTGTCATTTAGAGGTCAACTAAGGATAATTTTTACAACATTACTTCCCCAAAAAGGAAGTCTCATTACCCCTGTCATTATATTAGTTACAGCACCATTCAAACTGGATCACAGTAATGTGGGCACAATACATGTTTGTCGGTAGTTGGAGACTTATGTCCAGCAGTGAATGTCTTATTGGCTGATGATAGGAATAAATGGGTCTGCAACACAGATGTGACCCCTTTGGTGTTGCGACTGTCCATGAGTATCAGTAATCACGTTCTGCCAAGTGAACTGTCTGCTCGTTTGATCACCTTTCCGATAAAAAAAAAACAAAATACAGTCTCATGTGTGTAACAATCTCTTAAAGGCTAGTTCCATATGTACAAATCAGAATCATCATCATTATTAAAGGTCGCCTTGATGGTCTATTGGCTGATGATGATGCTATAATTAAGGCTTCTTTCCTATAGCAAGTCTTTTGTAATAAAGAAAAATTTTAATTGTTATCAGGATCCATGGACAGCATCCAAGCAGAGTATACGACACAGCAATCCAAAACAATATCACAGTGTTGTCGCAGGATTTGACGATGGAGGTGTACAGGTCAGATGGCAGCCATGCCGACAGTCAACTGGTGAATGAGCTGATCAACTATTGCATGCTGGCTGTTGAGGAGGGTGCCAATGATACAGAACCAATGAGCAGCTTCATCACGAGAAAGTGAGTTTGTAGCAAGACGCAACACCTTTGCAAATCTCTTAGCTGAACTTTAGTGGATGGTAGATAATGGATGGTAGTACTTACTGGTGGTAGGTCTATATAGCCGGAAACTGTTTATGTAGTTACCACCGCAGGTGTTTCTAATAAACAGTAGTATGCAAACTTTACTGTTATCCGGCTCGAAGGATTGGTGAACTTATACCACATTGGGCAAAGTGCATCACTTACCATCGGGTGAACGTCCCGCTCGTCTCGCTGTTTCGTTGAATAAAAAAAAATATTCATTGTCTCCCAAATTTCAGGTTACAAGATTATTTGAAGACAACAAAACCTGAGCTACTTGACGATAAGGACTTCATGGAGCAATTCCTAGATCTGATGGACCTAATAGTGGACAACTATGAGGGTTCGGACAGCTGGAATGACGTCAGCGCTTACACACACTTCAAGGAGTTGGACGGCGACCAGCATGTAAGCTGGCACAGGAACGGCTACAAAACATTCTTTGAATTATTACTGGTAATTGTTATTTATCATATGATAATAATTTTGTAATTGTTAATGTGGTCTGGTTTGAAAGTCGTTTTGCTGGTGGTAGTGCCTCTATTGCTGGTAACAATCTAGGTACCACCACAGCACAAATAGTAGTATGCAAACATTACTGCACTATAACTATTGAAACTACTAGGGTAGACGGACTACATCCTATGTATCAATGTGATGAGCATAATGTGTTGCAGTGTACAGCTGAGCAGCTCCTAGATGTTCATTAGCTAAAGATCCTTCATTACCAGATATTAATTACTTGGGTTTCCATACATTTTTTTTTAATTGTTCCCATTGCGTGTGTTTTATGGCCTTTATTTTTACCATTCACCTATCATCTGTTTATTCTATACAATTGTTTACTTCATTCTCTTCTTTCATACTTTCTTATCTCTCTTTCCATACTTATCTTACAAACTTCATTTCTACAGCCATCCTCCATCCCATTTCTTTCTTTCATATCTCTCGCTAAGTGAAGACAGTAGTCGCCTGGGCATTGCTGTAACAAATCATCCCTTTTGTCATATACCTTTCTTCTTTTTTTTCCTTCTTGATTTCTAACTTACATTGCTTCTATCTACTTAACATTAAACATCTAATTTACATTATTTATACTCTGCGCAACATTTCATGAGACCCAAGCTGACTTCACTTGCTTGTGGTGCCTGCTAATCAACAAACGAGGATCTGGCTCCCACCAACATGCATTGGGCCGGCATGGTGAGCAACAGCCCAAATCTCTCCACATGAATCCCTAGTCGATCATGTGGGAACCTTTGGGTCCCACACCCAAAAACCAAACAATCCAATGTCCAGTACTGGACGTTTATGGGCTGACGATCATCATTAATTACTGTTTGAAGGGCTTTGTAGCTAGTGAATCTCCTAAATCAAAGCAGACTACATCTTTTATCTCAAAGTGATGAGCGGGATATCATAACCAGCATCTGTTGTTATCCGAAGGTATATTACTAATCATTAAGATTACATCTTCCTTAGGCTTTAGTCAGAAAAAAACCATGGTCTTCCACAGAGCTCATTGGCTCACAGCAATTTTATTAACTGTCTGCCCACCATGTGGGCGCTATGCCCAGGATCCTCAAAATTTTGATACCTCTGCATCCATCTGCTCTTCAAGGTGTATGCCTATTGTCTCAGCTGTTCATGAAAATTTACATTATTTCAGAACACATATCAAAATGGGCCCGGGTTATCAAATTTGGACATTAAGTTGAACACGGAAGTGATTAAAATATCCTGGCCGCAAACACCATCGACTTCCGTTGAGGTCCAATGTAAGGATGGACAAGTATATAAAGCTGATAATGTCATTCTGACCGTCTCAGTCGGAGTATTGAAGGAGAGGTGAGTTCAAATATATGTATTCAAAGAGAAACTGTGACAGTCTGACTGCCTCCATGGATCCTTGTAGCAGTAGTCCCAGCTACCAACCTGTCTCTCACCAGGTTATTTAAAGCCTTCATTGGTGGTAGGTCTCTGTTGCTGGAGCCAATCTATGTAGATAACACCGGAGCGCCTATTTCTGCCGTTAAAAGTAGTATGCAAACATTACTGTGTTCCGGTTTGAAGGGTGCTGTAGCTACTGTGATTACGAGACACAATGTGGTGCAGTGTATAACATAGTGCCACGTTGTTACGGGCGTATGACTTACCATCAGGTCGCTTAATCACATAAAAGAAAACAAGGGATGGTCGTTAGTAGTTATGTTTATTTACTGGTGGTATATTTCTATTGCCGGATACTGTATAGGTAAGTAACACAGGCGGGAGAAAATTAACATTTAATGTGTTGATGCTTAAAATATAAAAAAAAGTGACAAAAATAATTATATAACTTTTTTTATCTGTGTTGATATTTCTAATTAAAAAAAGGGGACAAAAACAATTATATATCATTTTTAATCTGTAATAATATTTAAAATTTAAGAAAGTGACAAAAATAATTATATAACCTTTTTTAATCTGTGTTGATATTTCTAATTAAAAAAAGAGGCAAAAACAATTATATATAATTTTTAATCTGTAATAATATTTAAAATTTAAAAAAGTGACAAAAATAATTATATAATATAACTTTTTTTATCTGTGTTGATATTTCTAATTAAAAAAAGAGGCAAAAATAATTATATTACCTTTTTTAATCTGTGTTGATATTTCAAATACTGAGAACTGTTTATTGTTTGTTGGCGATATATAGTCAGTTTAATGGTAACCAAAAGTGATGGTAATTGTCACTTGAAAAATAGTGTGCAAACATTACTATGTTAGTGAGACGCCATTTTTCTTCTCGTGGATAGATGCTCTGTGCAAGTGTATACTTCCCAACTGTGCGCCATCTTTGTTAGGTTCGAATATGGTTCAGTTCTGTCCCATCGGGCTATTGAGAAGATTACTAGAACTGGTGGTAGGTCTCTGTTGGAGACCGTCTGAGTGGGTACTACAGCAGCGGCTATTTCAGCCATTGAACTGTACTGTAATCCGGTTTGAAGGACCAATAGCAATCACTGGCGGTATTGTCTCTGTTGCCGGAGACTGTTTAGGTACCACCGCAGCGCCTATTGCAGTCGACAAATAGTAGTGTGAAATCATTACTGTGATCCGGTTTGAAGGGCGCTGTAGCTAGTGTAATTGCTGGGGTAACGAGACTCAACATCTTATGTCTTAGGAGACGACCGCAATGTGGTGCATACAGTCTTATGGGCCAGGCGTATCACTTACTATCAGGTGAACGTCCCGCTCGTCTCGTCACCTAATCAATGTTTTGTAGCTTCGTGAAATATAAATAAACAAGCTGTCGTCCGTCTCTGGGTGGGTGGGATAAACAAGTTGCCCAACGCTTGGTATATTTGACACTTCCCAATTGTGGGCATTTTTGTTAGATTTCCATCTCGTTTCTGTTCCATAGACTCAAGCTATTCGGTATCAAGACTATGGTAATCTATGCTGAAGACAACTAGAATGTTCTTTGTGTCCGAGGTACAGGTGGGGCTGATCGTCTAGCTGGTTACGCGGACGAGGACGATAAATATGTATCCAGCGTCCAACGTCTATCAGCTGATGATGATGATGAATCTAGTGTATTCAATATGGCGCCCGAATGGATCAAAAATACTAACATGGTATTTTTAATCTATAGTCGAATACCATATTAAACTGTCGTCATCTCCCCGAAAATCTAGCTTAAATGTCCTCCATGTCCCTGTCATCAACCCTAGCTAAAATGATATGGGGTAATATGTACCATCCCCATTCCGTACAGTAGTATGCTGCAGTGTAAATATTCTAGATATCCATTAGTTTTCACCGGGACGTCTAAATGAAGGGAAAACTTTCAGATATTCAACGCTTTTCTCGCCGCCATTGCCTCAAGCGAAGGCGTCGGCTATCGAGAGGTTGTCTATGGGCGTCATAGACAAAGTGGTCCTCTCTTACGCCGAACGATGGTGGCCGCGGTACAATGTCTACTGGTTCAGCCAGAGCAAAGAGGAGAGGGATAGAGATGTAGAGGAGATCGGCTACGCGACGCACTTTGCGTCTGTCCCCATGGGTTCGAGCAACACCATAACGTTCTGGTATTCCGGCGAGGCGGCGCGATTGGTCAGTATATATAGGTCTTCAGAAATATTGGATCTATATCATCATCATCATCATCATCAGCTGATATACGTCCACTGCTGGACATAGATTCCCACATCGATAGGGTAGGAATTCATATGGGAGGACTTTTGCTATTTCCCACCACGCAGGCCCATACGGGTTGATGGGAGTCCGAGCTTCGTTTGATCAGCAGGGTGCACTACGAGCTGGTGAGGTTGGCTTGGGTCCCATGAGTTGTGCGAGAACATACCTCATTTTTTTTTTAATTAATACAATTTCAATGGGTTAAGAAAATATAATAAAACAATTAGCTGTATATAAAATCCTAGGGTCGAAGATTCGGATTTTGGCCTTCGTTGAGAGAAGGCTATGTCCAGCAGTGGGCTGCCGGCGGGCTGTTGTTAATAATATAATATAAGGTTGGCAAATATCTCCCTTCCACCTTTTTGTCTTTTGAATTTCGCGGCTATGTACAAAGAGCTACAGAGCTCGTATCTGGCAATACTATACATAATTTGAAAGGTCTTGACATAACCTACGAAACGACGCTATGCATAATTAGTTTGGATATTGCGTTCAACAGTTATAGACGTGTAAATATGGAGTTCACTAACGCCGAAAACGCGCTATTTTAAAGTTTTCCTTCGTTAAAGGCAAATCCGCTAGAGAAACGTTCCGTGAGATTAATGGTGTTTTGGGGGATGGTACTCTATCACTTCGAACCGCGGAGGAATGGTTTCGACGATTCAGAGCCGGTGAAAACGACACCATGGATAAGCCAGCCGGCGGAAGACCTGTGACGACAAATACCGATCAAATCATGGACTACATCGAGTTAGACCGGCATGTGGCATCTCGTGACATCGCCCCGGAGATGGGAGTTTTAAACCATTTTAAACCATCTGCAGAAGGCTGGATACAAAAAAAAGCTTGATGTTTGGGTGCCGCATGATTTGACGCAAAACCTTCCGGACCGAATCAACGCCTGCGATATGCTGCTGAAACGGAACGAACTCGACCCATTCTTGAAGCGGATGGTGACTGGCGACGAAAAATGGATCACATACGACAATATCAAGTGAAAATGGTCGTGGTCGAAGGCCGGTGAATCGTCCCGAACAGTGGCCAAGCCGGGATTGACGGCCAGGAAGGTTTTGCTGTGTGTTTGGTGGGATTGGAAGGGAATCATCCACTATGAGCTGCTCCCATATGGCCAGACGCTTAATTCTACCATCTACTGCGAACAACTGGACCGCTTGAAGCAGGCGATCGACCAGAAGCGTCCAGAATTGGCCAACAGGAAGGGTGTAGTGTTCCACCAGGACAACGCCAGACCACACACTTCGTTGATGACTCGTCAGAAGCTACGGGAGCTCGGATGGGAGGTTTTATCGCATCCACCATATAGCCCGGACATAGCGCCAAGTGATTACCACCTGTTCCTGTCCATGGTGAACGCCCTTGGTGGTGTAAAGTTGAACTCAAAACAGGCTTGTGAAAAGTGGCTGTCCGAATTCTTCGCAAATAAGGAGGGGGCTTCTACGAGGGAGGTATTATGAAGTTGCCGTCTAGATGGAAACAGATTATCGAACAAAACGGCGCATATTTGAACTAAATCCGATCACTGTAACACTTTTTATAAAGCATTGAACAAAGAGCAAAAAAACGGAAGAGAGATATTTGCCAAACTTTGATTATCATGACGTCATCTTTGGGGAAGGCGTATGTCCCGCAGTGGACGTATGCCGGCTGATAATGACGACGATGATCACAGTGTCGCAGTGTTACTGGCAACACTGTTTTAGTTTATTTAAAAACTTTTTTTTTGTATTGCGCATTGGTGTAAACTTACGTGATACTTTATTTTTGAATTGGTTTTCGGTGTGCATGATTATCACTTAAATTCAAGGGTATACCATTCGGTCAGGGTCTGATCTCCAGCAGCACTTGGACGCGATGCACACATACATATATACAGTACACACACAGGCTTTCACATATTAACTTGGTAATGTTTGCACATGGTGGTATTAAGTCATCAGTCCGTTGGTGACATGGGATACTAATCTAGACTGTACCGGTGGAGTAGAGGCTAACCTTCGTAAATCTGGCGCCATAACAGCAAAGCTGTCTTCCGGCTGATGATGCCGACAGCGTGCCTATAACAAAGTGGTTCTAGTTAGGATGACACACACTGCACTATTCTGTACTCATCGCATTGAGACGTAAGATAAGTCTCGTCACTTCAATAACTTCATTAGCTCTATGAGCCGGATAACGGTAACGTTTGCCCAGTGTTGCTCTCTGGAGGAAATTGAAGCTGTGATGGTTCCCACCAGGATATGTACATTGCGGCTTAAAATGTTAATTGAATTAATATTGTTCGTATACATACACTGCGGAAAGCATGTTCATCTCATTTTTTCAACCATCTTCCAGACACAGGGGTCTCTTCTTCCCCCCATTGCCGGAGTACAAAGTGAGAGCAATCGAGAACCTTGTGATCGGAGTCATGGATAAAATTGTGTTCTCCTTCGAGAGACCTTGGTGGCCCACCAGCGTCTCCTTCTTCGCGTTTCTATGGAGGGGGGAAGATAAGAGGAGTGTCGGTGACGAAGATGAATGGACGACGAGAATATTCGGCGCGAGCTCACCGATGGGCTCGAGTAACACGCTGACGCTTTGGACTAGTGGCGAATCGGGGAAACTGGTGGGTTGGCTGCTGATGCATGGCTTCTTATCACTGGAAATACCCCAACAATGGGGCGTTATGGGTTGGTCTTGTATTTGGGATGGTAAATCCAAAACGGCTGAACCGATTCCTTTACTATATCCTCAAAGCGGATGTATATTAGATGTGTGGCGCAGATGTTGTTCTCACTGAGCTTCCGGTAAAGGAAAACATTGTTAGGATAAATGTTCGGAAGTATCCATCGCACGTGGCCGGATAGATTGGTGGACTCTCTCCTTTTCTGAACATCCCATATCCCAGCAGTGGGGATATAAAGCAGCGCTAATTTTGTTGTTAAAAAATGTAACGTGTAACGAACGTTTTTTAATATTGAGAAAGTTAAAAAAAGAGCTAACTAGTGATGTACAATAATTATAGTGATGTGCCAACCGATAAAAGTATGGTAACGGTTTATTATTGCAACAATAACAATATTAAAATTTTGAAAAATCGGTTCAACCGTTTAGTAACCTTAAACTTTTTAATCTAACCTAACCTAACCCCTTCTAATTAAGGAGGCCAAGGTGGGGGCGCGCTGCATGTTCCGGCGCGCCCTGCAAGGGGGGTTTATCCCTCACTACCGAGGTGGGACTGCGCAAGCGGCCAGCGCCGGTAAGGGTCGCGTACGAAGGCATCAAGCTGTACCCGTGACCCTTGCCATATGGCGACGAGTCGAGAACATCGTGGGGTATTAATCGGTGCAAGTCCGACATAACCCGTCCTTGCCCCCGCGAGGACGAGTATGCGTAGGCATTTCCCCCTACTAAAACTAAAAAAAAAAAAAAAACCATTCTAAGTGGTTAATTATAATCCATAATAAATTATCCCCACTGGTCACCAAACCTTTATATGTCGTTAAGCAGATGTTGTGTATTGTTACTATGGTGTCGGAGTTACATTATAAATGGTGTCAGGTGGAGAAATTACCTGAAGATGTGGTGAAGAGGAAATCGATGGCTCTACTCAAGAAGTTTCTCGGAGCCAATGTCACTGTGCCGGAACCAACTGGGATGCTTAGGTGAGAGAATTTCGTACCTTGAATTTATATATATATTTATAGTTATGATTCTATATGTATGTATATATATATTCAAACATATAGGTGTGTAATTTGAACAGCATATTGGGCTTTACCAGTGACCTGATGAAAGTCAAAGACAATCTAGAATTTGGATTCTTTTTTTATTTGGCGAAGCGTGATACCTGATGGTGTGATATTGTTTACAAGATGACGTCCGTTACAATAGTGTTAATTAAATATATAGGGTATAAATAATGTAATACTTTTTTTTTAATATATTGTTACAAAAATGATGGCTCTTGCATATAGCTACATCAGGCCATAGACATCCACTGCTGGAGATAAGCCTCCCCCAAATATCTAATATAGATTCATTTGGAAAGATTTGAGCCATTTCTCACCACGCTAGCCCATTGCTTGGTGGGAGCCAGAGCCCCGTTTGTTGATTAACAGGGTGAACCACGAGCTGGTCAGGTTGGTTTGGATCCCGTGGGCTGTTGTGCGGGACCCTTTACACTCCCTCTTAAATTTAGGTACTAGGATATTCGATTGCTACGTGTCGTGAGTCAGCTCTTCGTGTGACGAGTCTACAATACACAACGTGTCATTGGTGATGGTAGTTCGTGCTGCGTTTGAAAATGAAACGCTTCGGATTATTCTCGAACGTTCCACAGACAAATGTTCGTGCATTCGGCGAGCGGACGGCCTGTTCCATTTTTGAATTTGGAAGCGATACCGCTACCAGTCCACCGGGACGGCGCATGGGTCGGCCGGTGTTGTACTTCTCACGGGCTTATTCTATTTGTACTTACTGTTAAATGAGCGATAAACATTTTCATCTCGTTGTATCGTTTCGATCAATATTAAAACCGATGCGTAACAATATGAAATGTTTCACCATTCTATTACAGGACCACCTGGTATTCCAATCCGTACACGCGCGGCAGTTACACGTTCGACAGCGTGAACTCGATGCAGCACCCCAACGCTAGAGCCGACTTGGGCAGCCCACTGCTGGACAGCGCCGGCACGCCCAAGGTTCTATTCGCCGGCGAGGCGACCGAGCTCGTCCACTTCTCAACGGTCCACGGCGCCAGCGAGACCGGCCACAGGGAGGCGATGAGGTTACTGCCGGCCAGTAAGATTTAAAAAATAACAAAACTATAGACAAGAGAAGTGTCCTCAGTTATTATTTAAAAAAAAAAATATCTTATAAACATAAACAAATTGTATGCCGGAGACCGTCTAAGTAGTTACCACTCCTATTTCTACCGCTGAGCAGTAGTGTGCAAACATTACTATATCTTATAGGCGTTGTAGCTTATAACTAACATGACTTACTATCATCACAGTGTTGTAGTGTAAACATCCCAACTAGCGCTACTTTGTTTTAGATATGCATATGACTTTCCATCAGGTGAACATCCTTATTATCACCACTTTGTGTAGTGGTCTTTAGCAGTCTGTGTTCATTAATTGTGTTAGTTGTTTTCATATATTTTTTTACATAAATTGACATCACATATGAAGCTCATAAGTAATTGTTAAGCACTAGCTTTTTAACAGTTCCCAGGTTCGATTCTGGAGCGATATGATGTAGAGTCGGCGATAGGATGTTTACGAACCGTGTGATCAATAGAAGTTATGCCGAACTCTTACCGGCTAAAACCACCCCCTTTTCCATCTAACGCTTTCTGCTGAGACCACGGGAACGTTTTCTAAAGCGGTCACCCATCCACGTTCAGACTGTCTAGAGCCTCATAAATTAAATGTACCGCCATAAGATCATCACCGTCTTCAATCAAGATATAAAAGCTGACGTACACAGGATGACCAGTCTTTACCATTTAGAATCTTATGGTCACTTAATACCATGTCAAATTGAGATCAGGTAACGGTGGCCCTTAAAAAAAAATTGTGTGGTACAAATGTGTTTGGTCCGTTTGATACCATCCTGGATGAATGGCCAGCGCGACTTGTTACAACATTTAAAAAAAAAAAAATCTACCTTTACTACACATCGTCATCAGCCGATAGACGCCCAGTAGATACAGGTGTCCTTCAAAAATTCCCAAGTCGATCGGGTAGAGATTTATAAAAGGGATTTGGGCCATTTCCTACTACGCTGGCCCAATGTGGCTTCGTGAAAACGAGAGCTTCATTTGTTGGCTGCACCACGAGCTGGTAAGGTTGGCTTGGGTCTCATGAGTTGTTGAGTAGGACCCCTCACACCTCTTTTACTAATACTCATACATATATCATCATCAGCCGATACACGTCCAGAGACGTAAATATATACACGATTTGTAGATTTTTTTTTATTATATATATATATATATAGTAAAGAGGACCACTGAGATTATATCAAATGCTTTATTATCATTATTATTTAATATTCCTGTAACCGCTAATTAAAACAAACAAAGTTCTATTTTATTGTTTCAACTCAAATCACCATGAGAAATCGCTGTACATCACATGTGTAATAAATACTCACTTTAATACTCTCTGTACTTACTTTCATACGAGCCAGTTTGACTGGTCGAAACGAAACTGTACAACGTGATGAAATCGTTTATCGTTGCTTAAAAGCAAGTACAAATGGAATGAGCCCGTGATAAATACAACACAAGCCGACTCGGTGAGGACTTGTCTCTGTCGCTTTCAAATTTAAAAATGGAACGATACGTCCGCTCCGCGAATGCACGCTCATTCGTACGCAAAATGTTCTAGAACAATCTGGAGCGTTCCATTGTCAAACGCAGCACAATTTGTTATCACCTAAAATGGGACGAGCTTTCCTATCGTCGAACGTCTGCGCATTTGTACGCGGAACGTTCTAGAACAGGTGTGTTCCATTTTTAAACCAACACGAATTGTATTGGGTTGTTCGGAAAGTCATTTCGTTTTTTTTTGGGGAACATGAAAGACAGTTTTCGTATAATGAATAAATATTTTATTGAATTATATATTGGCCATTCTGGTCCAACACCTTTTGCCATCTTTCTGGCAGTAACATAATTCCACTCTCACAAAAGTGTTGGTCCTTGCTGGCAAAAAACTGGTTCAGGTGGTTTTTGACATGTTCATTTGAGGTAAAGGTATGCCATCCAAAAAATTTTGCAGAGACCGGAACAAATAGTAGTCGTAAGGCGCCAGATCTGGAGAATATGGTGGATGTTGCAGTACGTCCCATTCAAGCTTTAAAAGTTTTTGGCGAGTGACCAAACTTGTGTGAGGTCTCGCATTATCCTGGTGGAACACTACACCCTTCCTGTTGATTAATTCGGGGCTCTTATCTTTAAGTGAATCATTCAATTTGTCCAGCTGATGGCAATAGACTTCTGAATTAATCGTTGTATTGTCCGGCAAAAGCTCAAAAAAAAACTATTCCTTTGACATCCCACCAAACGGAGTGCATCACCTTTTTTTGGTGAATGTTGGCTTTTGACACGCTTTGAGCCGGTTCATCTTTTCTGCTCAATGACCTCTTGCGTTTAACATTGTTGTATACAACCCATTTTTCGTCCCCAGTAATAATCCGCTTCAAAAATGGATCATTTTCTTGACGTTTAAGGAGCGAATCACACGCGTCAACGCGACGACACAAATTTCGCTCCGTAAGGACATGGGACAAATGGCCATAAACAATCGAATTCGACAAATTTAATCTCTCACCGATCTCTCGTGTGGTTATTCGCCGATTTGCATCAACTAATGCCTTTATCGCATCTTTGTCAGCTTCGACCGGCCTTCCAGACCGTGGTGCATCTGCGACTTCAAAATTGCCGGATCGAAATTTTGCAAACCAGTTCTGGCACTGGCGTACTGTTAACACGCCTTCTCCATACACATCCGTCAATTTTTTTCTCGGTTGGACAGCATTTTTACCTTTTCTGAAGTAAAAAAGTAAAATATGACGAAAATGCTGCTTATTGCTCTCCATATTTAAAAGGGCACCAACCAAAAACTACTGCGTAGAATTAATAGAACTTTTTCACACACAAGCCTTGCAATATCAGCTCTCAAGACATATAATGGTTATGCGGCTTAAGTGTGAAGTTGGTTTCGAAAAAACGTAATTAAGTCCTCTGATGGGAAAAAACGAAATGACTTTCCGAACAACCTATTAATTATCAAAAATGGAACAAGCCGTCCGCTCGCTGAACATACGCGTTCATTTATGGAAAGTTCCAGAACAATTCGGAGTGTTCCATTTTCAAACCAACACGAATTGTAATTATCAAAAATGGAACGAACCATCCGCTCGCCGAACATTCATTCATGGAAGGTTCCAGAACAATTCGGTGTGTCCCATTTTCAAACCAACACGAATTGTTATTATCAAAAATGGAACGAACCATCCGTTCGCCGAACGCTTGCACATTCTTTCGCGGAACGTTCCAAAACTATCCGAAACGTTCCATTTTCAAACGCAAAAGGAATTATTATTACCAAAAATGGAATGAACCATCCGCTCGCCGAACATACGCGTTCATTCATGGAAAGTTCCAGAACAATTCGGAACGTTCCATTTTCAAAGGCAATACGAATTATCGTACGCGCGCCGTGCGCGTATCAGAGCGTAGCCCTCTTAACCATTCCAGAATATTCTAGAGCATTCAATCGCCATAACATCTTTTAAGACTACAATTTAGAAAAAAAAGTTCCAGAACGGCGAAAAGGTAAAGGCATATTTAGAGGACATTTAAAGGTTAATGGTATGGAGTAAATTAATTCATATCTTTCATGATGATGGTGAAAAATAATCAGCTACGAGGTCGACAGACTTTCTGATGATCGCGGTAAACCCTTTGATACGGACAAGACCAACTACAACGTAGACCTTTGTGAAGCTCACGCCCAGCATTGGACTATCAGCTAATGATGATGATTAAATCCAAACTGGTCTTTATACTTCAACAGTTTAATTGGTTGAAATTTATACACTAGTGCTAATATAATAAACTAGATATTTTTGAATATTTTTCATCGCCTAAAAACGTTTCATTTTTTTTTCTAACTTTGACACTGACAAGTAAAATTAATGCCAGTAAAAAAATAATAAATACTAATAATAAAAACTCGTGCTAATGTCTGAAAAAGGTTTATATCGAGAATTTATTCGTCTTCATACATCGAGTGAACTGTCTTTTAATGTTAAAATATTTTGGATGGTATAAAAAAAAATTAAAAATAATCATAGTTTTTATTTAATATAATAAAATTTTACGGATATTATCGCATAACAATGGCTGTTTCCTGATAACTGTTTCCGTTCTCATTATTAATAAAATTAAATCAAATACTAAGCAGAACGGAAGATTTCAAGATGGATGGATCGATGTGAGTAGATCGGAATGTAGATAATAAAAAGCTTTTATACTCTGTGCTGACTATGACGTAGACTTCAGCTCCTGTGACTATGGCTGCTGCAAATCACTCGAAATGCCGTGTTGATGAACAGTGAAAGTAAATGCGATATCCATATAATTATTATATTAAAAATAAATTATTTATCCTGTAGTTTTAAGCACCGATGCCATTTATGTGAAGAATGTATCACAAAACTATATACTCCATTTTATATACCATAGATAAGTATTTTTCTAAAATTCAAATATATATTGTTACAGATTAAAAAGTTTACATATACTTTTGTAGTTTTTTTTTTAAACATTTTTGATATGATGATGTTGGAAAAAAATAATAATAGTAAATATATAATATACATAATATTTCTCTGAGGTTTCGCTATGTTAAGTAGAAACTGCAACAGCCGCCGTGGCCTATTGGCTTATCGTCCTCATATATAGCTACTACCATTATAAAGTTTATATCCTGCCTGCTGCGAAGAGCTGCTTCACCATCAATGGCCTTGCGGTCACAATTTGAAATTGGGTAAAAGTGTTAATACCTTGTATACATATAAAAATGGCGGCAGTGTTTTGCCGCCAATATTGTTCAATCGGTATTTCGTCAAAAAGAAAATTTATGTATATATTTCAGGCAAATTGCCTTTTTTTATTTTTACTTGCATTTAATGTCGCTTTTAAATTAAATAGTACGACTTACGAATATTCTCTAACAATTACGTTGTTAACAGCAAAATAATGAAGTATTTTTTTTTTTTTACAAGAATAAACCATTTTATTGTAATAGTGTTTCATATCTATATCGAAAATATTGTGATTTTTGTAATATTTCAAATAAAGAATTAAAAAATTGTCTTATTTTTTTTTCCCTACCACGTATATTTTTGTAAGGAGTCTCTAACTACAACTTAGGGGACACAAGCCGACTTCATCAGCTCGAGGTGCACCCTGATAATCAACAAACGAAGCCCAAGTTCCCACCCGCCGGATAGGGCCAGCATGGTGGGTATTGGCCCAAATCTCGCCATATGAAACCCTATCAAAGAGGGCTCATAGTACTCGGAGGTATCAGAAGCCATGTTTACGTTAGGAAAGCGCCGAAAACAGCAACGCAGGACCGATCTATGAGGTCTTTGGGAGAGGCCTATGTCATAACAGTGGACGTCTATCGGCTGATGATGATGATGATTAATTAAATGACAATTAACCTTTGTTCTATATTTAAAATTGGGAGGAGGCAAATGATTGTGTGGCGTGTATCCATCACTACAAAAGTACCGTTGTGATGCTGCTCTGAACAGACGTTCTCTGTTATTCCGTCATCGTCCTCTCACCTAGCACTCGAAGACTAAGCAATCGAATCTGTCGCTTGTATTTATAATAAATGTTGAGTTATTTATTTGTTTATTTATATTTAAGGAAATAAGAGCACTGTCGTGTGACTCAAATATTCAATTGAGTATAAATGTATTGCGGTAGAAATCACATATTCCTACGACAGCTGAGTTAACTGTAACTGCTAATATTTAACTTTTTTTTACTATTGTAAAGTGAATTTTACGAAATACATGGGTGCTGTTTGAATACGCGAATTATTTACAATAACTAAACATCACAATCCCCACATTGGTGACCGACCTCATCATAAGCAATTGAGCCGTAATTGATTTATCACCTTTTGAAGTAAGTCAAAATCATTACATAAACCACTTCCTCTGCTCTTGAATGCCGGTACTATCTGTTTGCGGATGACCTTCAGATATATATACAATCTCATACTGACGAAATCTATATTTTTCTATGAAGGGCTGAAACGAGCAAGGCGTTCACCTCACGGTAAGTGATACGCTTGTCCATAACAATGTGGCGCTAGGTCCTCGTCACGTTAAGACTTAAGAAGTTGAGTTTCGTGACCTTAGTAGTTACACTAGCTACAGCGCCCTTTAATTCGGAATACAGCAATGTTTGCACAATACTGCTTATCCGCTGCAGTAGGAGCTTCTGTGGTACCTACCTAAACGGTCTCTGCGAACGGTGACACTATTACCTGTAATAGCTATTGGTCGTTCAAACCGGAACACAGTAAGATCAGCACAGTAATGTTTGTCGGCTTCAATAGGCACTGCAGTGGTTCCTAGACGGTTTCTGGTAACAGAAGACACTACCACCAGTAATTACTGCTTATGTCGCTTATGTCCTATAGTCACGAATAAAATGTGGTGTTGTGTACACAACCCTATCTAGCGCCATGTTGTTATGGATTGGCCTATCACTTACATCGTCGTATCAAAATAATAAAATGACTAGGGTACTATGTCCACTTGTATATTATTAAATACATATATTCCTCTCAAAGGTTTGAGATCGTAGTATTAGACGATGCATCTGTAGCTATCGTTGTGTTGGCACTGACTACTTTGTCTGGTTGTACTGTGATCGAATTTTTCCCATTGGAGACTTTAACGGCATCTTCTTCAGCAATGGCAACGGTTACTGTTTCCGCTGGCGATGTATTGAAGTTTTTGGTTCCGTATGATTTTACCACTGCAGTCGTTGTGTCGTTTGTTTGATTTATCTCATTGGAATCCATCACCGCTCTGAATGTAAGGTTGTGGACATTTAACTCTTTGATAGATACTTCCGTCGTTTGTGTTTCATTCGTCTTCGTTGTATCGTTTCTATCTTGGCTATCGTTTACTCTGCTCCTGAACACTGCATCTGTTTTAGCAGTTTCCGATGTGACCTCTTCGGGTGGTTTAGTATCTTCTACTTCAGCTGTAACTGCTTGAGTTGAATTTGAATCTTTAAGATATATCTCACCATCTTGTTCGCCGTAGTCACTGTATTCGTCTATAGTCTTATTTACATCCGCTGCTAGTTTGTTCGATATAGATGATATCTTCGCGGTTAGTTCCATTTTCATTTTGTTGAGTTCCGTTTCTAATCTCTTTATACGTTCTAGATAGTGCGATGATGCTGTTTCATCATTGCCGTTGTACTGATCGGCCCGTCTAAGCCATTTGTCTGATTTACTTGATGAACTTAAAATTCTTTGATCCTCTTTTGGGGCGTTTTCTTGGGTAATTTTGAAAAAGGTTTTTCTTTTGGTGTCTCGCTAACCATAACGCCGATGTGATTTCCCTCCTAAATTATAAAAAGTATATAGAAATCGTTGGTGGATCATTTCTTTGATAACATATTTTCTTAATATTTAAAGTTTTCGCGGAAGTTTTCCTCTACAACCCGTATCTAGTTACTCTCGTTTCTATCGATTGACAGTAGTGTGCAATTATACTTACATTGTACACTTCATGTCTATCGTTGTAGCTGCGTATATTTCTTATTACTTGGTATACATGAAAATATTGTGATAAAGTTTGAAGGGTGCGTTTCTATCAATTGAAATTACTGAGGTAATAGAACTTACCATCTTAAATATTGAAGTAACGAACACGATGTGGTACTGCGTGACTGGCATATCAATATTAGGAACAAAGCATCAAAAAATGTACAAAAAAAAAAAACTAACCTATGGGTTCTCCAATCATCTTCCAAGCTGGTAGAACTCGAATTTAATTTACTCCCTTCTCTATCACCAACTTCTCCCTTAGATCTCACCGCCGGTGGTATCGCTTTAATTAAATAAAAGTAATTCTTGTCCGGTACCGTCCGCTCTGACCATGCTGGTTTCGGTGTCCTGAGTGTTCGGTGTTCGAAGCTCTTCATTTCGAAGTGAATTTCCTCCGGATATAAAGTAACGAACGTGTACATACGAGGGCTCGATCCACGCAATCGTTTCATGCGATCCGTCCTCGTTTTCTTCTCATCGGGATTTTTATGCGATTGCTTGTTTAATTTGAAGTTTGAACTCTTTGCGACTGTCTCGAGCCAGGTTTTGACGTCGCGTCGTACATTTTCGTCGAGATTTGAGTATTTATCGTATACCAGCGTTTTGACGGCCGCTTTAATAATGTCCCTCAAATTGAATCCCGACTCGGCTGATCTCTTCCCATAGAGTCTCAAATTTTCCACAGTCTGCTTTAAAGTCTCCGACGATTTCCTCTTGTAAATGATGTTTAAGAAGTTCAGGAAGCTTGTGTTCTGCTTATCGATACTTTTCCTTTGAAGTGCATTTAGGTTCTTCTTTAGCTGATTGCGCAGGAACTGCACAGGCGCTTCGTTTGTCTTCCTCAGTATGTCTACGACGCGATACCTTAAGTTGTCGTTATCCATTATTTCATTGAACCTCGAACCCCTGTACCTGTAGTTATGTATTTCATCATTCAATACTTTAAATACTGCTTTTAAGTTATCGTCATCGTATGTACTGATCGTGGCGATGAGGTCGCGCAAAAAGTCGGTGAACTCGTAACGAGTTTCATCATCACCAAGTCGAATAGCCAGCTTCTTATCCACGGCGTTTTCGATTGTGTCGAGGAACTTGCGTACTCTCTCGATTACTGCGACATCTTGTTTGTTGTTAAATTCGAAAGTCGTCTCCAGCGCCAGGTTCACACTCCTGGGTTTCGACGCTAATGACAGAACTGCGAAATGTAATTTTTTTTTATATTTTTAACGATTTCTTATTTATTATATAAACGAAGAGCCAATAAGGTACGACTCTCATCAAAAGGTTTCTGTTGCCGGAGATGGTCAAGGTCCACCACAGCTTCCTATTCTGTCGTCGAACAGTAGTGAGTAGACATTACTGTGTTTATGTTCTAAGGCCGTAATTACTGGGGTAACGAGACTTAATATCTTGTGTCTGTAACGAGTGAAACGTGGTGACCACTATATAGTATCACAGGCATATTACTTACCATCAGGTGAACGTTCTGCTCATCTTTTTATAATTCACTCTTGTAGCTTCTCTACCACAGAATCTCTCGTACCTGGTTGAGTGTATATCCTCACTTTTAAATGTATCAATAAAGATTATTTTTATATAAAGTCAACTTTGAATAGTTAAATTACAGTTACTATTATGTCACCATTAATGAGGTTTAAATCAGACCACAGTAAAATATAACTTTAACTTTAACATGTACATGACCTCAAGTCCCAAGTACGGATATAGCGAATTGTGAATATGACAAAACTTATTTGCTCTTGTTTAACTGTGATGAATCATAAAAAACATCAGTGAATTTAATATCTGTATTCATATTAAAAATGTAAATAATCGTATTTATTAACCGAATAACGTAGAAATTTTTCTAATTTTGTGACTATATCTATACGAAAAAAAAAAATTACTATACCGTAAAACTGTAACAGAAGTAAACACCGCACGCTTTTCATATTGAACTCAATGAAAATATAAACATATTTATCTGTGATCGTAAACTTTATCCAAATTGCATATTGAGAAAGAAAATCATCAAATGTACAGTATAATGTAAAGAGTGAAGAAAAACGATTGAAACCTTTGCCTCCGGAAATTCTTCGAGTTATTTGCTACATTACTAGGCATTTATATATTTTTTTGATTATGATGAAATGATTTATATACTAGTTAAAAATTATAAGGTATGATACTTATGATATAAAGTCTATTCGTGATAGATCTGTTATTTGATATCGTCTAGGTACCGCTGCAGCGCTTGTACTACGGCCCGAAGGATTGAAGCGCGTTGTAGGTAGTGAATGCAACAATAAGATTATATTTGAGGAGGAATGATAAAAAACAATCATTATCGAATATTTTAAACATAAATTTGACAAAGAATTTCATAAATAGTACTTCAGCTCACGGAGCAGTATTCACTTAAATAGGAGCAGTCGGAGTGGTAACACGAAAATGGAGAAAAACGAAGTGATTAGTGCCATCAAGTAGCTTCGTGTGATAATAATGTCTACTAGAGAAGTGGATGCTGACTTGGTGGAAACACTGAAAAACGGCTCGGGTATATTCTATAGATTCACTCTGGTGCAAGGTTTAGGTTGATAAGCAGATTCATAGAAGATGAACACTGCGAACGAAGGACGGCTATCTCTCGGGAAACCATAAAAAAAAGTCAAAAACTTGGGGTGGCAGACCGAAGAGTGATTCGTTGTTTAATTGAGATCACTATAATTTCACATCGCAGATTCCAATAAATAATTACAGGCGAAAGGAAGACAATAAAGATCTCAAAATTAAAATTTAATTTCTAAATTTATCTTTCTTTTTGTTATACAGGGTGTCTGGTGGCAGATTTATGTTTTCAAATTTAAATAAAAAATAATATGTTTGACATATAATTTTACTAATCGTATTAAAAGATAGAGTACAAATGCGGATTTTATTTTTTAAAGATAATGTCATCCAAATGTCTTCCATCCTGTTGCACACACACACACTGTTCGAAACGGAGCCTCGTATTCCGTGCTTCCACGCAGCAGTAAACTTGGTTCAATTGCGCTGATTCCTCGCCGAATATTTTCTTTTAAGTCAACAACAGTTCGCGGATTGTTGGCGTAAACTCTTTCTTTGAGGTAGCCCCACAAAAAAAAATCCATTGGAGTTAGGTCGGGTGACCTCGGTGGCCACGGGATGTCCCCAAGCGACTAATCAGTTTTTGAGGGAGATTTTCTTGCAACAAATCCATCGAAGCTCTGGCCGTGTGTGCTGTCGCACCTGTACCGCATCCTGTTGAAACTACGTGTGTGATGAGAATGATGAATGAGCTCGCAGGTTCGGCAAAAAGAAATACGAAATCATGAGCCGATAATTCTCACCATTGACATTCGTCGCTTGGCCCCGTGCATTTTCAAAAAAAAATGGTCCGATTATCCCATTCGTGGATAAAGCGCACCAAACAGTTACCCTTGGGCAATGTAATGGTTTTTGGTGCTTCAGTCGAGGATTGCGAGTTCTTAGAGCCCCGTAACGGCAATTTTGCTTGTTTACGTGTCCGTTTAAATGAAAATGAGCCTCGTCGCTCCAAAAAATGGAATTCACAGTGCGAAAACACTCCAACATGGTTTCACAAAAAAATTTGCGTGATGCAAAGTCATTTTTTTTCAAATCTTGAATTATTTGAATTTTAAAAGGATGAAACTTCATATCTTTTTTCAAAATTTCATGCACGCATGCTCTTGGAAGTCCCAGTGAAGCTGCTCTTTTCCGTATCGAAAGTCGTGCATTTTCACGTAAACTGCGTTCAACCAGTTCAATGTTTTCGGGGGTCCTTGACGATCGACTAGGTCCTGGCCGTGGTGTGTTCGTAGCCGAAGCAGTTGCGCGGAACCTCTCCACCCACGAACGAATTAAATTCACACTCGGCTCATCGCCTATCCGTCGAATATTGAAATGTGAACAAAACTGTCGGCGAGCGAGTACGTAAGAATCGTTACTCTTGAAAAATGCTTCAATAGCGAACGCGCAATGCTCACCCGACCACTGCACCACTGCGACATCGTGACTACGAAATCCGCACGATCGGTGATTCTAATGACACAACCGTCCCCTCGCACTGTTTATAACTTATTGAGACATTAGTTTTTTAAAATATAGTATAAATCTGCCGCCAGACACTTAAACTAGACCAGAAATAAACTCGGACCAAGCACGCTTCCCTGAGCGACTCTATATTTAATCCGTGATTCTGAACTTGTATAGGGACCTATTCTGACATATTGCTGTCTATTTGTTAAGTAGCTGTGAAATAATAATAGCTGAATCCCTTTCATACCCAACAAGCATTATTTATTAATTAATATAGGTATCGAGACTGTGTCAAATGCTTTGGTCAAATCCAGGAATAACCTTATACATTTATGCCCATTATCAAGACAACAAGCAATATGATTTACTAGGTTATGGACAGCACCAGTTGTAGATTATTTTTTCCTAAAGCAAAATTGGTTCTGTGAGAGCAGGTCCCATGATTCCAATTATTTGATTAACCTACTATTAATAATTTTTTCTAGAATTTTTGATAAAGTACTCAACACCGATATAGGTCTGTTATTTTCAACACGATTAGGTTCACTAGACTTAAATATAAGGTAAATAATTTCCTTTTTTAATAAGTCAGGAAATACTCATCTATTAAGACAGAGATTATATAAGTGTGTTAATTTTTTTTTATTGTCACGCCTTTATCCCATCAGGCAGAGGTGAATAAACACCCACATATCGCCAGATGTGGTCAGATTAGGTCCCATGTAACAGGGAGTGAGCCTGTTGCCACTTTGTTGGGGCCACCACACACAAGCTTCGGGGATGGGAGCGGCGACTCCTCGAACCGTCGTACGGTCGCCTCACCGTTGAGGCCGTCCGGCCGGTCATCGGTAACTGGCTGGGCCGGGACTTCGGAGTCCTCAGTTTCTGCCTGGTGCAGGTACTCACGGGGCACGGTTGCTTCGGGAGCTATCTGCACCGGCGGAACTGCACGAGTAGAACGGACGAGGCGTGCGACGAGTGTGGCCACCCGGTGGACACATCGTCCCACACCTTGGCCGATTGCCCGCGATGGGGACAGGGCCGCGCTCGTAGCGGCGATAGGGAGTGACCTCTCGCTACCGTCCGTGGTCCGGACGATGGTCAGTGGCGAGGCGACATGGAATGCGGTATCCCGATTCTGCGACTCTATTATGACGCAGAAGCGGGAGACCGAACGTATTCGAGAGCGGGCGCCGAGGGCACAGGACGCGGTCGGAGCGCGATGACAGCTCACCGCCGCAAGGCGGGGCCGAGCGCACGACCGCCGAATGGCTCCTCAGCAGGAACCTGGCGGCGCGACCGACAAGGGCCGTCGGGCCGGTGCCCCCCTTGGAGAGGGTTCCTGAGGTGGATATGGTGATGCGTCTCCTATTCCGACGCGTCGCCACGTAGGGATTTTTAACGGAAGGGGTGCTTCACACCCCTCCTCGAGGTGGGCCCGGTCATTCGGGCGCCGTTCGGGGGGTCGTAGATGAACTGCAATACTTTATCCCGCGACCCCACGAACACGTGGGTGAGAGTGGAAGAATTAAAAAAAAAAAAAGACACACAAAGATGATTTCAGTGTGCGGGTTTCCTCACGATGTTCTCCTTCACCGTTTGTATCTCGCTGTTGTAACTAAAGTTCACAAATGTACATAACTTAAATATTAAGTCATTGGTACATGCTGTGGTTCGAACCCGCGACCTTCAGCATGAAAGCCGCTCGCTCAAACCATTTGGCCAGCGAGCTACTGTTAAGGGACGAATAAAAATATTCTTGTACTTTTTGAGAAGCCCAGAAGATATGCCGTCCCATCTAAAGTTTATTATGCCTTCAACTTCTAATTCATCCATGTCGAGCATTACAAAAGATTCAGACCGTACTGGGATTGTTGATGAGAAAGGTGTAGTGGGTAGTACCTAAATATTATAGAAAGAGAATATATCTAAATACCGTCAGAAGGTGAGGAGGACAGTCAGTGTGGCGATGAATAAAACCGTGTGAACATCTAATGACTTATTAAGAGATATACCACAACAAAAACCTTATAGGGTATTTCTTCAGCAAGTTTCTTCCCGATACTAACGAAATAAGAATTAACATCATTTATGTTTTGTTAATGTAAAGAATTAGTTTGTAACAGATCCATTGCGGATGAGCACTGTTATAACACAGTTTGTGACTGATTTGATCCTTTTCAAAGAGTTTTTTTTTTTTATTTACGTGTGTAACAAAATGCTAACGGAAATGCACACCCCGTCGCCATTTTGGGCCGGCGACGGTGGTAGTGTCGGACTCCAACCGACTAAAAAGCTTCACACGGTATTCCACTCTCATCCACGTGTTCGTGGGGTCGCGGGATAAAGTATTGCAGTTCATCCACGACCCCCCGAACGGCGCCCGAATGACCGGGCCTACCTCGAGGAGGGGTGTGAAGCACCCCTCCTGTTAAAAATCCCTACGTGGCGACGCATCGGAATACGAGACGCATCACCATATCCACCCCAGGAACCCTCTCCAAGGGCGGCACCGGCCCGACGGCCCTTGTCGGTCGCGGCGCCAGGTTCCTGCCGAGAAGTCATTCGGCGGTCGTGCGCTCGGCGTCGCCTTGCGGCGGTGAGCTGTTATCGCGTTCCGACCGCGTCCTGTCCCCTCGGCGCCCGCTCTCGGATACGTTCGGTCTCCCGCTTCTGCGTCATAACAGAGTCGCAGAATCGGGATACCGCATTCCATGACGCCTGGCCACTGACCATGGTCCGGACCACGGACGGTAGCGAGAGGTCACTCCCTATCGCCGCTACGAGCGCGGTCCACCTGGTGGCCACACTCGTCGCACGCCTCGTCCGTCCTACTCGTGCAGTTCCGCCGGTGCAGATAGCTCCCGAAGCAACCGTGCCCCGTGAGTACCTGCACCAGGCAGAAACTGAGGACTCCGAAGTCCCGGTCCCGGTCGAATGACCGGCCGGACGGCCTCAACGGTGAGGCGACCGTACGACGGTTCGAGGAGTCGCCGCTCCCATCCTCGAAGCACCTCTCGACGCGCCTTTCGGCGCCACCTCTCCACCTCGTCGGGCGACGGAAACGAGCCCTCCCGCTCGAGGGTCCTCTTCCGCCGCCAGTACAGGCGCGCCAGCGACTCCGCTTCGAGTTCTCACGAGGGTGTCCCGGCGAGGACGCACGCCGCCTCGAAAGAGATGGTACGGTAACCTCGTACGATCCGTATGGCCATGACGCGCTGTGGCGAGTGCAGCAGCGTCACGCCACCGGTCGACAGGTGTTGCGCCCATATGGGCGCACCGTATAGCGCCATAGAGCGCACCACCCCCGTGTAGAGTCGCCGGCCACCGACGCTCGGCCCGCCCAGATTGGGCAGGAGGCGGCTCAGGGACCCGGCTGCTCGAATGAGCTTCGGGCCCAGTTGCCGAAAGTGCTCGTCGAACTTCCATCGGCCGTCGAGGACGAGTCCCAAGTACTTCATCGAAGTACCGACGGCGATGGAAGTCTCATCGATTATCAGCTCCGCTCCCGGCGGAGGCGCATTCCGGGCGCCGTGGAAGTACAAGGCCTCGCATTTGCCCAGCGCAACCTCCAGCCCCAAGCGCCGAATGCGCGAGACGACGTGGGCCACGCCCGCAGTCGTCAACACGCGCGCCTCCCTAAAGGTGCCTGCGCGAGCCGTCACCAGGGTGTCGTCGGCGTAACAAGTCACGTCGACTCCACCGAGGTTGGCTCCGCGCAACACCGAGTCGTAGCCGATGTTCCACAGGAGCGGTCCAAGGACCGACCCCTGCAGAACACCGCACGACACACCGTGCCGACACCACTCGTCGCGCGTCGGGTATCTCACGGACCTGTCCGAGAGGTACGCCCCGATCGTACGCTTCAGGTAGACCGGGACCCCGAAGTGGACCAGCGCCGCGGTGATCGTGCTCCACGGAAGGGTGTTGAACGCGTTGGCGATGTCGAGTGACACCACAAACACCACCTCTCCGCGAGCCACCGCCGTGTCCGCCAGGGCTCGCACCCGCGCTATCGCGTCTACGGTGGACCTGCCCCGGCGGAATCCGAAGTGGTGTTCGCTCAGATCCGCTCCGACCTCCTCCATGTGTCGAACGAGGCGAGCTGCGAAGACGCGCTCGAAGAGCTTGCTCACCTCGTCCAACAACACGATCGGCCGATACAACGACGGTGAGTCGGCCGGTTTCCCGGCTTTCCGAAGCAGGACCAATTTCCCCGCCTTCCATATGCGTGGAAACCGACCCTGCCTCAGCAACGCCGTGAACAGCGTCCGCGTCCAGGACTCTAGGGACCCATAACTAAAGCCCACACGCGGCCGGGTATACCGTCGGGCCCAGGAGCGGTGTCCTTGACACGCATCCTTTGAACGGCAGCCGACAGTTCCCCTACGCTGACGCCCGGGACGTCGTCCGGGTCGAAGGAGTCTTCCCTCCCCCCCCCCCTTTTTTTTTTTTTTTGATATCGGTGGTGGAAATGCTGTTACCGCATACCCAGCGTCCTTTTCAAGGGGACGCCGGGTTATGTGGGGCTCGGGGCCACTGAGATGTTGTGCGTGACCCCATACCCACTAAAACCACCACCGCTTGTCCCGCAATACGCATACTGGAGACGCCCGGGTTTCAGCTAAGCAACTCTCCGGGCGCCTCCGCGTATAAAACTCCTCCTGGTGGGTGCCCGCGGGGAGCAAAGGCACCCACCTGCCGTCCCGTACCGGCCTGGCGGGCTCGGCGCGTTAGGGCCCCCGACCCCACAGAAGACCGCGCGCGCCCAAGACGGAGCGCACGCCCGGCCGCCGCCCTCCTGTGAAGGAATTGGGC
This sequence comes from Troides helena, assembly GCA_029286815.1. Taxonomy (NCBI): domain Eukaryota; kingdom Metazoa; phylum Arthropoda; class Insecta; order Lepidoptera; family Papilionidae; genus Troides; species Troides helena. The sequence goes on from JAGSMV010000034.1 coordinate 1,325,709, forward strand.
GGCGGCCCCTCAGACTCCCCACTTCGACGAGGGGAACAAGAATCCCCGGGGACGCACCCCAGGGGAAACACGACAAAGGCCCAGAGGGCCACGCCCAACGGCCCGAAGGCCCCCTCACACCGTGCCCGGCTAGGGGCCCGTCGCTCACGGCGGGAGGAAGCGGACGGCGTGGTTCTGCCGCCGCGCTCTTCCGCCGGCCCGCCGCCGCCTGCAAGGTGCGGCAGCGGCGTCGGCCTCCCTCGTGCGCTCGGCGGCCTCCTTCTGACGCATCACTGCGCCGCAGAAGGAGGCCACCGCCTTCCAAGACCTCTCGCTGCTCAACATACGATCGATTACAGTCGGCAGCGAGAGGTCAATGCCGACTTGCGCGACGAGGGAGTGGCGTTGCGGACCCCATGCCGGGCACTCCGCCAGAGTGTGGTGCGCCGTGTCAATCGGCGCACCACACTCGACGCATTCTGCGTCATCTCTCTACGAGCCACCTGGTGCAGGTACTTGCCGAAACATCCATGGCCTGTCAGCACCTGCACCAGGTGGAACGTCAAGGCCCCGTACCGCCGGCTCATCCACCGGGACAGGTGGGGCCTGATGGCCTCCACCGTGTCCCGGCCGGCGGCAGGGTTACCCAACTCCGTCTCCCACCGCCGGATCAGGGCGTCATGGGCAACGCGCCTGATCCGGCGGACCGTGTCCGGGTCCGGCCGACGCTCTCCGGCATCCCGCAGGAAGAGGTACACTTCCGCGAGCGACTGCGCCTGTAGATGCCAAGGCACATCGCCCGCGAAGCGTACCCGCCGTCCAGGACACCGTACGGTACGCCCGACAGGCTCGGACCGCCAGGATACGTTGGGCCCTCTTCAACACGGGCCCGTTCCTGGCGGTCTCGCACCTATCCACCCATACGGGCGCACCGTACAGTGCCATACTCCGCAGGATGCCAGAGTACAGGCGCCGACACAAATGACCCGGCCCCCGACATTGGGCAGCAATCTGCCCAGCGCAGCGGCGGTGGCGGTGAGCTTCGGGAGAAGCCGTTCGAAGTGCTCTCCGAAGCTCCATCGCCCGTCCAGAGTGAGCCCTAAATACTTGAGGGCCCCGCACTGGGACCCTCTCGCCCCGGACGGGGATGATCGCGCCCGGGGTGGACCCCTGCGGGGTCCGTGGAAGAGGAGGGCCTCCGTCTTCGTGACGGAGACCCTCAGACCCAGCTGCTCGATCCGGTCCACCACCAGCGACGTGCTAGTGGCGGCCAGACGAGCAGCCTCGTCGTAACTCCTCCCCGGGCCGAGACGAGGGTGTCGTCCGCGTAGCATAGTACCCTCGTCCGGGGAGGACCGGCTGCCGCAGCAGCCAGTCGTACGCGAGGTTCCACAGCAAGGCCCAAGACCGACCCTGTGGAACCCCGCTCTCCACGCGCCGCCGATGTAAGTCGCCGCTGCCATCAACCCAGACGATCGTCCTGTCCTGGAGGTACGCCCCCAACAGCCCGACCATGTAGGGGAAGCCGGAAAACTCCAGCGCCCCCTGATCGTCGCGAATGGCAGGCTGTTGAAGGCGTTCTCGATATCTAAGGATACCCCCAGGACCACCTCGCCGTCACCGAAGGCCTCCAGACAGAGGCCCTTCAGGTCGAGCAGGGCGTCCAACGTGGATCGCCCTGCCCGAAATCCGTACTGGGCCTCATGGAGGCCCGGTCCCACCTCGGCGAGGTGCCGAACGAGACGGCCGGCCAATCCCCTCCCCTACCCAGCGCCGCGGGACAGAGTCGCTATCGATGGCGACCCTCGGTTGTCCCGCCGCGGAAACAGTGTGCGAACCGTCCGATCGAGAGACTCCGGTGAGAGGCTACGAGTCAATGGGGGTCGCCAAGGGCGCAGCTTTTGCCGCACCCTCTTATACGGCTTCCCGAAAGGGTCGCCGTCCAACGACTCGAGCATCTCACGTTCGGACGCCTTCTTTGCCTCGGAGATCGCCGCCACCAGTACGGCCACGTTGGCCCTGTGCGCCGCGTACAGCCGCTCCTCCTCGGCCGTATCGCGTCTCCGTCGACGTCGGCACCTGTGGTACTTGCGTCGACTCGCCACGCACGCGCTGCGAAACCGCGCGAGGTCCGCCGTCCACCAGTACGCACGGCACTTAGGAGGTAGGGAGCGGCGCGCCCGCGGCATGGCCGCGTCACACACGTGCGACACGGCCTGCACGAGCCTCTCCGCTTCCCGCTCCACGTCGACCGGCCCTCGTGGACCCAGGCCTCGACTAGGGCCCTCTCCTCGAGCCGGTCTCGGTCGAGGCGCTTCAGCGCCCACCGAGGGCCGTCCCCGATCAAGGGACGACAAGGATCGCCCGGAGTCGCCGAGGTCGCGGACACACTGTATCGGACATACAAATGATCCGACAGAGTCTCCACGCCCTCGAGCACCTCCCAATTCCCGATACGGCGGGCCACGGCGACCCCGGCGAACGTTACGTTCACTATGGAACCGCCGTTTTTCCGCCCGCGCGTGTTTGCCGTCCCCCGATTGATCACGACCAAACCCGCTCCGATCGCGAACTCCTCGAGCGCCGCACCGCGCGCCCTCGTCCGCGGGCATCCCCACGCCACCGACTTGGCGTTGAGCTCTCCGGCGAGGAGAATGAGACCCGACCCTAGCCGGCCGATGAGAGCACCGATCTCGTCGAGAAGCCGCTCGAACTCCGCCAAGCAGCGATTCGGCGTGAAATATGCTCCCACGACCAGCACGTCCCCACCCGCCCGGCGAGGTAACCCCGACCGCGTTCCACCAACTCTAGGTCGGGGAGCTGCTCCGAGGTCACCGTGCCTATGGCCACCGATCCATCCACGTCTTCCGCCCAGCATTCCCGCGGTGGGACGTAGTACGGCTCGGTGACCACCGCCACGTTTATCGACCGCTCCGCCATGCTCTGGAACAGAAGGTCCTGAGCTCTGGCGCAGTGGTTGATGTTCGCCTGGAGGAAGTTCAGGTCCATCGTCACTCGACGGACATTTGAACCTCCTCCCGCGCGCGGCTTTCGCTCGCTACTTTCGCCCCTTAACAATACCGCCGCGCGCCTGCCGCCCTTCGTCGCCCACCACCGACGACGCGCGCCCTGTCGCAGGCACCACCGCCGGATTTATGGTCGGCCTGCTTACCGGCCGCACAGCATCGGCCCGCAGTGCGGATTGGCGGAGCAGGTGGCCGCCCTGTGGCCGCTCTTTCCGCAGCGATAGCACTCATCGCTGCGGTCCGAGTCGGACTTACACTGCGCCCGCCGGTGCCCCTTTTCGAGGCACCGGAAGCAGCGTTGCGGTCTGCTCGCGGGCAGTGTGACCTGCGTAGACACCCAGCCAACCAGGAGTCTGCCGCCGTCTACCAACCGCTTAGCCGCAAGCACAGGACAGCGTAGCCACGCCGTCCCGAGGCCGGAGGCGCCGAACGAGACGCTGCCTGACCGAACCTGGTCGGCCGGACAGCCCCCCGCTCGCGCCACCGCGGCGACTACGTCGGCGCTGGTGATCGAGTCATCCAGTCCGGAGACCTTCAGCTCGGCGCACTTCACCGGCCTCGAGATCCGCGCGACATCCTCGCCGAGAGACTCGCGGAGACTCTTGGCGAGGGTATCGGCTTTCTCGCCGTTTTCAAGACCGGGCACTTCAAATATTCGTGCTCCGGTCGCGGCCGTCTTGCAGCGCATCCCGAGAATGCCGAGACCGTTCAGGTCGATCCGCTCCTGCGCCTGGGCGATCACTTCGGCGTACGTGACGCCCTTCGCGACCGCCTCAGGCGCAAGAGTAACCACGACCGCCACCGTCCGTGGGGCGCGCAGTTTTGCGGCCGGTTCTTCCTGCCGGCTTTGCGCTTCGCGCTCCGACGCTGTTGCTGCTGCTGCTGCTGCGGCTTCGGCTGCGACTGCTGTCGCTGCTTCTGCCGCTGCTGCGGCTTCGGCTGCGACTGCTGTCGCTGCTTCTGCCGCTGCTGCGGCTTCGGCTGCGACTGCTGTCGCTGCTTCTGCCGCTGCTGCGGCTTCGGCTGCGACTGCTGTCGCTGCTTCTGCCGCTGCTGCGGCTTCGGCTGCGACTGCTGTCGCTGCTTCTGCCGCTGCTGCGGCTTCGGCTGCGACTGCTGTCGCTGCTTCTGCCGCTGCTGCGGCTTCGGCTGCGACTGCTGTCGCTGCTTCTGCCGCTGCTGCGGCTTCGGCTGCGACTGCTGTCGCTGCTTCTGCCGCTGCTGCGGCTTCGGCTGCGACTGCTGTCGCTGCTTCTGCCGCTGCTGCGGCTTCGGCTGCGACTGCTGTCGCTGCTTCTGCCGCTGCTGCGGCTTCGGCTGCGACTGCTGTCGCTGCTTCTGCCGCTGCTGCGGCTTCGGCTGCGACTGCTGTCGCTGCTTCTGCCGCTGCTGCGGCTTCGGCTGCGACTGCTGTCGCTGCTTCTGCCGCTGCTGCGGCTTCGGCTGCGACTGCTGTCGCTGCTTCTGCCGCTGCTGCGGCTTCGGCTGCGACTGCTGTCGCTGCTTCTGCCGCTGCTGCGGCTTCGGCTGCGACTGCTGTCGCTGCTTCTGCCGCTGCTGCGGCTTCGGCTGCGACTGCTGTCGCTGCTTCTGCCGCTGCTGCGGCTTCGGCTGCGACTGCTGTCGCTGCTTCTGCCGCTGCTGCGGCTTCGGCTGCGACTGCTGTCGCTGCTTCTGCCGCTGCTGCGGCTTCGGCTGCGACTGCTGTCGCTGCTTCTGCCGCTGCTGCGGCTTCGGCTGCGACTGCTGTCGCTGCTTCTGCCGCTGCTGCGGCTTCGGCTGCGACTGCTGTCGCTGCTTCTGCCGCTGCTGCGGCTTCGGCTGCGACTGCTGTCGCTGCTTCTGCCGCTGCTGCGGCTTCGGCTGCGACTGCTGTCGCTGCTTCTGCCGCTGCTGCGGCTTCGGCTGCGACTGCTGTCGCTGCTTCTGCCGCTGCTGCGGCTTCGGCTGCGACTGCTGTCGCTGCTTCTGCCGCTGCTGCGGCTTCGGCTGCGACTGCTGTCGCTGCTTCTGCCGCTGCTGCGGCTTCGGCTGCGACTGCTGTCGCTGCTTCTGCCGCTGCTGCGGCTTCGGCTGCGACTGCTGTCGCTGCTTCTGCCGCTGCTGCGGCTTCGGCTGCGACTGCTGTCGCTGCTTCTGCCGCTGCTGCGGCTTCGGCTGCGACTGCTGTCGCTGCTTCTGCCGCTGCTGCGGCTTCGGCTGCGACTGCTGTCGCTGCTTCTGCCGCTGCTGCGGCTTCGGCTGCGACTGCTGTCGCTGCTTCTGCCGCTGCTGCGGCTTCGGCTGCGACTGCTGTCGCTGCTTCTGCCGCTGCTGCGGCTTCGGCTGCGACTGCTGTCGCTGCTTCTGCCGCTGCTGCGGCTTCGGCTGCGACTGCTGTCGCTGCTTCTGCCGCTGCTGCGGCTTCGGCTGCGACTGCTGTCGCTGCTTCTGCCGCTGCTGCGGCTTCGGCTGCGACTGCTGTCGCTGCTTCTGCCGCTGCTGCGGCTTCGGCTGCGACTGCTGTCGCTGCTTCTGCCGCTGCTGCGGCTTCGGCTGCGACTGCTGTCGCTGCTTCTGCCGCTGCTGCGGCTTCGGCTGCGACTGCTGTCGCTGCTTCTGCCGCTGCTGCGGCTTCGGCTGCGACTGCTGTCGCTGCTTCTGCCGCTGCTGCGGCTTCGGCTGCGACTGCTGTCGCTGCTTCTGCCGCTGCTGCGGCTTCGGCTGCGACTGCTGTCGCTGCTTCTGCCGCTGCTGCGGCTTCGGCTGCGACTGCTGTCGCTGCTTCTGCCGCTGCTGCGGCTTTCGCGCAATGATGGTCCACCCTCCTCCAATGGAGGTGGGGCGGGCGCGGGCACAAACTTGCCTGCGGACTTAGGGAGCTTTCCCGCAGCCTTCTGCGGCCCTCCTTTCCCTTTCCCCTTAGCCACGGAGGCTTTGGGGCGGGGTTGGCGGAGGCCGCGGCCGCTTTCGGCGCTGGGCCGGCATTCTTGGCGGCCGATGCCGCCTGCCTCGCGGCAGCCAGCGGTGGCCGGACACGCTTCTCCGGGAGAACCCTGTCCTCCAGTGATGCCAGGTGGGCCGATACCATCGTCCCCACCTGCACCATTACAGTGCGGCAGATCTCCTCTACCGACGTAGTCGCCGGTACGAGGCAATCGGCACCCGTACGCCGTTTTTTTGCCGGCCGAATCGTCCCCTCCCCAGGAGACTCATCGCCGGCGTCCGGACGAGGAGGTGCGGGTCTATCCCGCCGCTCCAACTCGTCAATCTTCGCCCTGAGGTTGGCCAACTCCTTGCGGAAATCGGCCGCCTCGGCGCGCAGGCGGGCGTTCTCCGCCTGCAGCTGCCGCGTCTCGTCCGTCGCTGTGCGAGACGTGATGGTGGTCACGGCCACATTGATGGAGGCCGCGGCGTCACTCAGGTCACGCGCCAGGCCGGACTTGAGGTTCCTCGACTTGCTGGTGATCATATCAGCTCAGCGTCGTCGAGAACCATCCGCTGCAATGCCCCAACCGTCTGCTCGTCTGGAGCCGTCCTCGACTTCAGCGCAGGCAATCGGGAGAGCTTCCGCTCCCGGTTTCGGCGGAGCCTAGCCGCCGTCGCGACGAGTTCCTCTTCCGCCTGGAGCCTCAGCTCCTGACGCCTCTCGGCGTCGAACGCGGCCTTGGCCTTGCTAAGGCCGACATACTTGCCCGTCGTGGGCGGAAGTCCACGTCGCTCCGGCAGGGCCGGGGTATAGCTCCCCGGCGCTCTTGCCGTCCTCCTCCGAGGAAGTCGACAAGCCGTCCTTGCTGGGACGCCGTCGTTTGCGGTCCTGCCAAAAGCGGGATCCGCCTGACGCAACCGCAGTGAGGCTGCCGTCTGAAACGGCAGCCTCGTTGTCGCTGATGCGGGAAACAGGGGCCATGTCGACATCGCCCCCGGTTTTGGATGACTCCCAGGGCAGCCGCTCCAGCATCGCCCGCGCTGTGAGCAGCGCGGTCAGCGATAGCGCACGTCGCGCTAGTCTGTCACCACCGTGTGGTTGGCCAGCGCCCATCGCGGGGCGCGGCACTTCCGCCATTGTGCGACTCGCCGAACCATCGGCACTCATCTGCAAACATACACTGTCGTCGAAAGCAGTCTTGCCCACCCCAGAGTACGAAGGGCAGACGGCGCCAGGCGCCGTGTGGGATTCCCCAGCCGTAAAGCCGAGACCCACCTGGGGACGAATCTCTTTAGATCTGCTTGTCATGTTGGGTTGCTGATCCACAGCTTCGGGCGCTCGGGACCAAGTTCCCCTTGGCCATTCATCCCATCGGCGCGCCGTACCTTAGGATTGGGGTAATTTGGGAGGTTGTCTTCCTCTCGACTCCGGTCGCAATGACCGCAGTCTCCGCTCCGCTCGGGGTGTGCTATGAGCGGGCTACGGGTGCGCCCGGCGTGGCCGAAGCCAAAAGCCGCCCTAGGAGCGGACTCGCCGCGCGACTCGACTGATTGCGCCGAAGAGAAAATTGAATCCACGAGGGATATCAGTTTTCCCCTCAGCGGGCGGTGGGATCGTCACTTCCCGACGCCAGTGGTGTCGGATTATTAGCCGTCAGTTGTCCTATGCCCGAGAGCATAAAGCAGCTGCCGTTGCCCAGGGTACACCAGTCCCAGGAGATGCCCTTACCCCCGGACCGAGGTCCGAAGGGTAACTGCATCCCCGGGCACACGTGGAGGTTATCCGACCCAGCACCCCCTTTTCAAAGACTCTTTTGGCTTTCCTTAAGAGATTTGTGCAGGAGTTGCGGTATCTTTTATAAGAAGTAATAAGTATGTTATTTTCAGGGTTTTTTCTTAGTTTTTTATGCAAATTCTCTATGGCGCATGCATTATAATAAGCCAGGTGTAACCCAAGCTTTCAAAGACCTGTGTCTACAGGACGAGGTAACAATTTTTGTATTATCAGACAAGGCTTTAATAATAGGGTCTATTATTAATCTAGCGGCTAAGTTAGGATCAGTTTATTTGTAAATGGGCTGAAAATCTATTTTATATAAATTAACATCGTCAACTTTTGTGATAACCTGTTGAATTGGCATGGAAATTTTGTTCTAGGGTTTTGTAAGAGCTACTAGGACAACTAAGTGATCAGTAATAGTAACTTCAAATATAAGGTTGTCAAATATCTCCCTTCCGCTTTTTTGCTCTTTATTCAATGCTTTATAAAAAGTGTTACAGTGATCGGATTTAGTTCAAATATGCGCCGTTTTGTTCGATAATCTGTTTCCATCTAGACGGCAACTTCATAATACCTCTCTCGTAGAAGCCCCCCTTCTTATTTGCGAAGAACTCGGACAGCCACTTTTCACAAGCTTCTTTTGAGTTCACCTTTACACCACCAAGGGCGTTCACCATGGACAGGAACAGGTGGTAATCACTTGGCGCTATGTCTGGGCTATATGGTGGATGCGATAAAACCTCCCATCCGAGCTCCCGTAGCTTCTGACGAGTCATCAACGAAGTGTGTGGTCTGGCGTTGTCCTGGTGGAACACTACACCCTTCCTGTTGGCCAATTCTGGACGCTTCTGGTCGATCGCCTGCTTCAAGCGGTCCAGTTGTTCGCAATAGATGGTAGAATTAAGCGTCTGGCCATATGGGAGCAGCTCATAGTGGATGATTCCCTTCCAATCCCACCAAACACACAGCAAAACCTTCCTGGCCGTCAATCCCGGCTTGGCCACTGTTTGGGACGATTCACCGGCCTTCGACCACGACCGTTTTAGCTTGATATTGTCGTATGTGATCCATTTTTCGTCGCCAGTCACCATCCGCTTCAAGAATGGGTCGAGTTCGTTCCGTTTCAGCAGCATATCGCAGGCGTTGATTCGGTCCAGAAGGTTTTGCGTCAAATCATGCGGCACCCAAACATCAAGCTTTTTTTGTATCCAGCCTTCTGCAGATGGTTTAAAATAGTTTGGTGACTAACTCCCATCTCCTGGGCGATGTCACGAGATGCCACATGCCGGTCTAACTCGATGTAGTCCATGATTTGATCGGTATTTGTCGTCACAGGTCTTCCGCCGGCTGGCTTATCCATGGTGTCGTTTTCACCGGCTCTGAATCATCGAAACCATTCCTCCGCGGTTCGAAGTGATAGAGTACCATCCCCAAAACACCATTAATCTCATGGAACGTTTCTCTAGCGGATTTGCCTTTAACGAAGGAAAACTTTAAAATAGCGCGAATTTCGGCGTTAGTGAACTCCATGTTTACACCTCTATAACTGTTGAACGCAATATCCAAACTAATTATGCATAGCGTCGTTTTGTAGGTTATGTCAAGACTTTTCAAATTATATATAGTATTGCCAGATACGAGCTCTGTAGCGCTATAAACACGTAGAACTATGAGTAGGTACAATATGTCCTAAGAAAAGCCCATGATATACTAGATCCCCCGAGCCGCTGACAACAAGTGAGAGGACAATAGAGAGAAGTGAGCGAGGTCGTCTCACAAGTACGTCAGCTTCCATCGCTTTGTGTGCACAGATGTAAGAAATATATACATAACATAATTAACAGTTATAATTTAATACACCTACATACACACAGCGCTCTTCTAAATAGAACAAAAATTCCATGACAACAAACCTTTAAATTAAAATACTGACCTTCAAGATTTACCTACAAGTGGTACAATGCCTGAAAACAATATACTAGGTTTTACGCTGGTGTTGCTCGCTTTTTCGATCTAGATTCAGGATGACGCTCGGGCTGCAAGCCGTTCCGACTCTCACAGCTTATCTGACACTGGGCCTTTGGACCCGGATCCACGGCCTGTGTTTCTAAGATAAATAGGTGTAGTACGCGGAGTGTAGCTATCCGACGGTGGACTTTTCACATTGCGTGTGTCTAGTTCTTGTAGTTCTTTCCGGCGATTCAACAACAACAAAATTTTAAGAAAATGCACGAGCAACACAACGTGTTGTAACCTTTCTCCCCTTCTCTTATATAGAATAAGTTTTAAATATTTTAAAACTATATTTAGTACTCAAATAATCATATTTTACGTGACCAGGTTGATGCACACTATTCTTTGTAGTATGATTAATGTTTATATTTTGGCCATTAATTATTTATATTAATTTGTGATCGTCTCGATTAGGACCTTGTTCTACGTTGTGTTTATAGTAATATTTAGTTCTTTTAGTTTAATATAGAAGGATGAATAGTTGTTAAGACAGTCTGATGCCGTTTGTGTGGTTTATTTCCTTATTTACAATCCCTTCACGCTTGTAAAGGTCTTCACAGCTTGTTACGGGTTTACAATATTTATTAACTCTTAAGACCCCGACACAAGTGTCTAAGTTCGCATCCTCACATAAAAAAAATGTGGGGATTGCATACGGCTCCAGCAAACAGACCCCGCCGTATGCGGTGAGCGCCAACCAAATACTGCGCTTCCCCCGATACAGGGAGAATTTAATTGACCTCGGACCGCAGTCCACAGCAAGGTTTACTGGCGAACCAGTAGAAGAGCACTCGGCTCATTGTTAGTGCGTAAGCACAAACTGTGATCAAATAGCGCATGGCAATGTGAGTAGGCATCTCGCAAGATACAACCGTAACCAGATATACAGTGTATGGTCAGCGCACATTCCAGGACACATAATAGATATAAAGGGTACTCTGACCCAAAGATTAGTCCTTTGTACGAGCCACCACCTTCACTAGTCCGGTGCACTTGCAGACACATTGTAAAGTGTTGGAATTGACTTCACCACCAACTACGCAGTCAGCACGGATCGCAATCCGCGGAGTGCGTTCGAGAGCTTATAGCTCACCTCATAAAATAGCAAAGCGATTACATCGCAGCCTTGAGAGATTGTACTCCCACCAGCTATCACCGTTCATGAAGTAAATGCATAACTCCACCAACTACTGTAGTGGATACAGCCAATAAATATCATTTTTATTATAAGCCATCGGGCATAGAGTCTTTGTCGTTGAGTTAAGTGTTGTTTTGATCAAGTTTGTCTCGCCCACTGACAACTCGCCACATATTTTAAAAGGTGGGGAGCTATTGAGGCCTTTATTTGCAATTTCCATAAAATAGGGAGGGCAGACAGTCTGCAGCCCCGTCATCAAGGGACCCGACTTGGAAAAATCTAATAAGATAAAGTGTCAAACTATAACGCAAGGCGCAACCTTCAAAAATGACATGTAACCTAGAAGTCGTCGAAGACGTCATATCACCGAACTGTGACAGACATTTAATCAACCAACATCGGCGCACATCATCACGAAAGGCGCACAAGACATCACAGCAGACATCAATATCTTGCAAAGGTCCTCAGCCTACCAGATCTGTATGACGCATCAGTTCAATAACGATGCAAACGTCCCGCTACGACAAGACGCAATATCAATGTTTGGTAAGCATCGAGGCAGTAGCTCACATCCGCTTCCGCTACCTCATAATGCATCGACACTGTTCAAGTTGACTTTGGAATAAACAAATATCATTGAACACGTATCATAGTGGCAAGCCACTAAGAGGCCGAATACCCACGTATCATGACATGGTTCTGAGAATTTCGATATCAGCGAAGTGTCATCTAACTCTCTTCCCGAACCAGAGTACAATCAAGTAGTTACTCAAATAACCACCAACTACGCCCGGCTGGTATCTCAACTCCTTCACCAACATGATGCTATATGTTGTGTCATGCACCACTTTACACGGTTTCAAATCCAGATACTTTATAAATTTTATTTGAACTATTTAATAATTGATATATTTGTTTAGAATCATTAATTTTAATTTTATAAATTAATGTATCTCGTTACAGTGTGTTGCAGTGTACGGTATCCTAACTAGCGCCGCGCAGTTATAGGCAGGCGTATCACTTACCATGGCTGTTATTAAGCTTGCGATCAACAAGTAAGGCGATGTCCACAACCACTCTATCAAGAGTTACACCGACGCGGAAGAACAATCACTTACCATCAGGTGAAGTTTCGCACACACACACGTATACACGCAAAAACACACGTGTGTGTGTGTGGGTGTGTGGTGGACGTAACACAGTCTGTGTAAACATTAACAGAGCCAACACTAGACCTCCACTGACTATATATACCGCGCAGCTCTTCAGTCAGCAGCAAAGCGTCTTCAAGATGAACTTCAATATTTTCTTCTTGTTGTATAATTATCATTATTTTTGTTGTCGGAGGAAATTCTTCTAATGAGACACTCTGCTTCTGGAGGAAAAGTAACGTGGTCATTAACTGAGCGTTACGGGAGGCCCTGAGGTCTACAAAACACAGGTGCCTCCCGGCTGTAACTCTCCTCGGCGCCCTCGCGTTGGTACAAGCACTAGACCACCTCGTACTTGTACAACCCGGGCTCCCTTAGTCTCTTGAGGGCCTCCTCCTTCAAAGCTCACGAACCCGCAAACCGTTTTAGACGCCTTTTACAAAAGGCGAGGCCTTCCCTTAGTTCTATTTTTACTAGCCCGAGACTACAAGGCGAGATAAGTCTACCTACTGGCGGTAGTGTATTTTTTTTTTATATTGTCACGCCTTTTTCCCAGTAGGGGTAGGCAGAAGTGAATAAACCAGATGTGGTCAGATTAGGTCTCATGTAACAGGGAGCGAGCCTGTTGCTACTTTATTGCGACCACCACACACACACACACAAAGATGATATCAGTGTGCGGGTTTCCTCACGATGTTTTCCTTCACCGTTTGTATCTCGCTGTTGTAACTAAAGTTCACAAATGTACATAACTTAAATATTAAGTCATTGGTACATGCCGAGGTTCGAACCCGCGACCTTCGGAATGAAAGCCGCACGCTCTAACCATTAGGCCAGCGAGCTACTAGCGAGGTAGTGTATCTGTTGTCGGAAACTGTCTCGATAGGTACGACCGCAGCGACAAACATTAGTGTTGTGCTTTGAGGGGGCGCTTTAGCTAGTGTAATTACTGGGGTGACCAAAACAACATCTTAGGTCGCGAGAGACAAGCGTAATTTGGTAGTGTGTAGTATCCTAACTAGTACTACGTTGTAATGATGAGCCGTATCACTTACCATCAGGGTCATGAGGGACCCGCTCGCATTATCGACTTATTGAATAAATAAATAAAAAACTAATTTCACTAATTCGAAAAGTTACATCCGAAAGATATTGTCAGTTCATCACAATCCGTTTTTGTTTCAGGTGATGGTAGCGTTGAGTGGAGTACAATCTGCTGGCGGTAAGTGTGTTTATTACTTTATTATCAGGGTGAAGGGTGAAAATTAGTGTTGTACCTGTGGAAGGGGTGGACGTAGGCCGCATTGAACCCGGGCCCTTTGCAGCACCTCACTACGCACGGAATGGAAATATCTCATAATTGTTATTGACTCATTAATGTTTAAGTTTTGTTTTTTTTTTATTAAATAAAGCGACGAGACGCGCGCGACATTCACCTGATGATGAGTGATACGTCACCCATAACAACGTGGCGCTAGTTAGTGCTATAAATCCAGCACCGTATGTGCTCGTCGCTTGCGTCAAAATGTTGAGTATCGTTTTATCAGCGACAGCGCTCTTCAATGTGAAACACAGTAGTGCGTGCACACTACCGTTTGTCAGTGGGGTGAACGGTCTCCGATAAAAAACCTACCACCAGTACGTTACGTGCTAATCTTGAATTGCATTTAACTGATCATTCTCGCGCCGTGACCCGTGGCCTGGTAAAGTACCTGCAGCGCTTTTCATGAAGCCTGCAGAACTGCAAATGTAAAGTTATATCACAGCTGTGGAGATGTGAGGTCCGTTGGCTCCACCAGCGATCTTCCGGTGTACCTCTTTGTTTGCTACAAGCAGCTCAGAGATGAGGCAGAGGCTCTGAACGTGGTCTGGTTATTAGCTAAAGCGCCCTTCATGACTGAGCACCATAAGCTCTGCACATTTCGTTTCGCTGTGACTTCCTGCAGCTCGCATTCGAGAGCTGTTATCGGGAGCGGTGCCGATACTTCTTATACAATAATACCATGTTCCGTTTTGAAAGTGGCTGTAACTTAAAATTTAATAATAACGACAAGTAATGTATTCCCACAGATGATAACATTGTGAATGTGCACAGAGGCGACTCCCAACCTATTAGGGAGAGGCACCTCCCGACCGAGCCGAATCCGAACGTTGGACCACCGGGCAAATGAATAATGCAACAGTAATACTTTTTATTAATATGGATTTTAAAACGTCTTGTTATAATCTTGTAATGAATAAAGCAATAATAATAATAACGTTATTTATTAATCTAAAAACTAAATTGAATCCAGTACATTGTCTGCTATCTATATGTCCCCTATACTGTGTGTTATTAGACCGCTTCCGAAAGCGAAGACAGACGATAGTACTAATGATACCTTTGATGATGGCACGGAGAAAGAATCAATGCTGATTAAAACTAATGATAATTTTAAAATTTAAAGTTTCATTAGCATTATTAATGTTCCATCGTGTTAGTATAGCTGAATGAAATGATGGTTTCATAAAAAATATATTAATTTCTTAAAAAAAAAACCAGCAATGAAACACAAAATCAAAACAGCTGATTCTCGGATCAAGGGACGCTCGGGCGCGTCAATCTAAATGCTCCATGGCCCTACGGAATAAGGTTCAAATTGAAACCAAATACATGTCAGGTTCCCGCCGCTGTCGTGCTTGCATTGCTGATTTTTTTTAGTTAAAACGGTTTTAAAATATATTTTTTTTTTATCAAGATTGATTTTTTTCCCATCCTTCTATCAAAGGTGTCATTAGTATTGTCTTCGTTTTCGGAAGATCGACCACACCATCCAGACCAGACCATTTCGATAGATCGACTAGATCGGACGCTGAGAATAAAGTTATGAGTAAAATTAGCTTGGCTTATATGACCTTACATTGCAGCAGCTATACCGTTTGATAATGTATATACTTTGGCAGACCTCGAACTGAAGTGATTGGAGGTAACTTTAATACCACACATTTATTAAGATATAAATATTTCTTATTCATGATCAAATATCTTCCTTCCGCTTTTTTGCTCTTTATTCAATGCTTTATAAAAGTGTTACAGTGATCGGATTTAGTTCAAATATGCGCCGTTTTGTTCGATAATCTGTTTCCATCTAGACGGCAACTTCATAATACCTCCCTCGTAGAAGCCCCCCTCCTTATTTGCGAAGAACTCGGACAGCCACTTTTCACAAGCCTCTTTTGAGTTCAACTTTACACCACCAAGGGCGTTTACCATGGACAGGAACAGGTGGTAATCACTTGGCGCTATGGCCGGGCTATATGGTGGATGCGATAAAACCTCCCATCCGAGCTCCCGTAGCTTCTGACGAGTCATTAACGAAGTGTGTGGTCTGGCGTTGTCTTGTTGGAACACTACACCCTTCCTGTTGGCCAATTCTGGACGCTTCTGGTCGATCGCCTGCTTCAAGCGGTCTAGTTGTTCGCAGTAGATGGTAGAATTAAGCGTCTGGCCATATGGGAGCAGCTCATAGTGGATGAAATGAGAGATGAAATTCAAAAGACAAAAAGGCGGAAGGGAGATATTTGACAACCTTATATTATAAATGTTTTGATTTGTTAATAAATAAATGGGAAGTGAGATCGGGCGAATGACCCAATCACATTTATTACAGTTTAAAAGTTTAACATTAAGTGTTAAACAACTATTACAGGAAACAAATATCTTTGCAAAGTAATTTACACTGAATTTTATTACTGCATATAAAGTCGATTATGATCTAATCGAAGAAACTGTAGCTTTATAAGACAAGTAAAACTATATATAAATGTATTCACATTTTAATAAATATGGTTGGAGAGGTGTTGGGGCGGTCATTTCCTGGGATTTATTTCATTTTCCTTATTTTAAATATAATTTTTTTTAAGAGATACAGTTTATACAAAAATTTTTTTGGGAAGTTAAAAAAAATAAATAGACATTTCTGAACTCTCTAAGAGAATCAATAACGTAAAATTTTGGGGGTGGATTGTGACGAGATGTTATAAAAATAAATTATTGATTTTTAAAAAAAAAAAAAACAAGTAATAAATAGTTCAAATAATATTTATTGAAATTTATAATGATGAAAATATAATTCAACGAAAGTGAAATAGATGTTTCTAAAATAGAAAACTACACAAAAATATATTTAAAATTATTTTAAACAAACTCTGTTTTATGTCTAAAATATGAATATATATAAAGAAGTGAAATATGGAAAGAGGATTCATTATAATAAATAAAAAAGTTAAAGTACAATAGTTGGGTATTCGTGAAACTTCCATATGACGTAATTAGGAACAGTTCGTGTATCGGCCGGCCGTATGGGCGAGCGAGCGCGGCGGAGACGCATACTCGCGCTCCTACGTACACACGGGCTCCGGACATGTACTGCGTACGTGTCGAATGTGAAAATTTGCTTACCTCCAATACATATTAAAATGATGTATAGGAATGATGTACTGTATACTGTATACCGATTGAAATGCTAAAATATAAAAATGAAATAGCACACATCACCATTGTCCACGATAGTTTAGCGACTTGGTAGTTTCGGCAAAGTGTGAATAAGATTCTTGCTGAAGCTTTAATTGTATATTTATAGGTTTAGTTTCGCTATAGATAAACTATATTTGGTTAGCACAGTGATTCCCAAAGTGGTCTATATCGACCCCTAGGGGTCTACGTCAGCGAAAAAAAATGTGGGGGTCCATGAAAGGAAAATGGGGGTCCACGATAGTGGATCTATCTAAAAGTACCTATGAAGTAAAAAATGTATTATATATGTATATAAAATTTTGTAAGTTGTAGGATGTTGGTATTCGCTTTGTGTGTGTGTGTCGCAATACACTTTGAACTTGTAAAAAGCTGAAAGTCGCAGTCTCAGAGCTTCGCTAGCTTGCACTGACTTGTTCAATTCGTCACTCTATAAATACGAATACGTTTATTCGTTTCCTGTATCTTGAAAAGGAAAGTGCTAAGAAAATATTTTAAAAAATATAAACAGATAGTATATCACACAAATTATAGTGACGTCAGTGTTACTTTGTTTGAGAGCGCTGGAGAAAAGTAAGTACATTATTTTTTATTAAAGTTTAGTTTTATACTCGTAGTTAAATTACGGAAATCATGATTTTAGTTATTAGTACTTTAATATTCAATCATGCAAAATTATACGAGTAGAATCAGATTTTGAATCTAGGTTTGAGGATATTTTGACTATGGTAATACCACCGTGGATAATTAATCTATATGGTGACATAGAAGAAACGAATGTCATACAAGAGGAACTGACTGAACTAAGTACAAACGAAGAACTTAAGGCTCAGTTTAAAAACGGATATCAGCAATTCTGGCTGCAAAACAACATACCTGTTACTTTTCCCGTACTATGGAATATAGCGAGGAAATTTTTAATTTCCTTCCCATCGTCATACCTGGTGGAACGGGGTTTCGGCGCTGTTACCAATCTCCTAACGGCAAAAAGAAACAGACTGGACATCATTAGCGGAGGAGATTTAAGATTAACCCTTACAAAATTGACGCCAAATGTTGATAATTTTTTATTAAAGCATCAGGTTCATCCTTCTCACTACAAATATTGACTTAGAGCTTATGTTATTTTATTTATAGTTTATTTAATGATACGTATATTTTACATAACAGATACAAAATTTTATTTTGAGTAGTTTTAATTTAAATTCAATTAATAAAAGTTTGGGTAACTCTGGGTTAGCACAACTAGCGGATGGGTTATACATCGCTCATCCGAATTGCGCAATATTAAAAAACATTGTGCAATAAATCAAACGTGAAATGCGCATTCGCGAACAGGAAGCGTACTTTTCCCAAGGAATAAATATAAGTCGCGCACGGGTTCGATCCTTTTCTGCGCGGGCCGTCGTAGAGTTGACACGCGCTACTGCTCCGGACTTCGAGGCGTCGTGTCGCCGGGTGGCGTCATGTTGATGAAGATTCTTATACCGCGACTGACTGTTCTTTTGCGAACAACTATATTGTTTCAATAAAAATTGTTCTTATGAGAACATTCGACCTAGCGGTCGCGTTTCTAGCTACCAGTAGCCACTTTTAGCCGCCAACTAAGGGACTTGGTTATGCGAATACCATGATCTTTAACATTACCATCGTATAATGTCGTCGCAAAGTTGTTGAATCCAGATTACGAGTAGTCCGATGGTCCCCCACTATTATAGCTCTATATACAAGGTGTCTGGTGGCAGATTTATGTTTTCAAATTGAAATAAAAAACAATATGTTTGACATATAATTTTACTAAAAGTATTAAAAGATAGAGTACAAATGCGGATTTCATTTATTAAAGATAATGTCATCCAAATGTCTTCCATCCTGTTGCACACACACACACACACACACTGTTCGAAACGGAGCCTCGTATTCCGTGCCACACGCTGCAGTAAACTTGGTTCAATTGCGCTGATTTCTCGCCGAATATTTTCTTTTAAGTCCACAACAGTTCGCGGATTGTTGGCGTAAACTCTCTCTTTGAGGTAGCCCCACAAAAAAAAATCCATTGGAGTTAGGTCGGGTGACCTCGGTGGCCACGGGATGTCCCTAATGCGACTAATCAGTTTTGTGGGAGATTTTCTCGCAACAAATCCATCGAAGCTCTAGCCGTGTGTGCGGTCACCTGTACCGCATCCTGTTGAAACCACGTGTGTGATGAGAATGATGAATGAGCTCGCAGGTTCGGCAAAAAGAAATTCGAAATCATGAGCCAATAATTCTCACCATTGACATTCGTCGCTTGGCCCCGTGCATTTTCAAAAAAAAATGGTCCGATTATCCCATTCGTGGATAAAGCGCACCAAACAATTACCCTTGGGCAATGTAATGGTTTTTGGTGCTTCAGTCGAGGATTGCGAGTTCTTAGAGCCCAGTAACGGCAATTTTGTGTGTTGTTCTTGTTAACGTGTCCGTTTAAAAGTAAATGAGCCTCGTCGCTCCAAAACATGGAATTCACAGTGCGAAAACGCTCCAATATGGTTTCACAAAAAATTTGCGTGAGGCAAACTCATTTTTTTTTCAATTTTTGAATTATTTGAATTTTAAAAGGATGAAACTTCATACCTTTTTTCAAAATTTCATGCACAATTGCTCTTGGAAGTCCCAGTGAAGCTGCCCTTTTCCGTATCGAAAGTCGTGCGTTTTCACGTAAACTGCGTTCAACCAGTTCAATATTTTCGGGGGTTCTTGACGATCGACTAGGTCCTGGCCGTGGTGTGTTCATAGCCGAAGCAGTTGCGCGGAACCTCTCCACCCACGAACGAATTAAATTCACATTCGGCCCATCGCCTATCCGTCGAATATTGAAATGTGAACAAAACTGTCGGCGAGCGAGTACGTAAGAATCGTTACTCTTGAAAAATGCTTCAATAGCGAACGCGCGATGCTCACCCGACCACTGCACCACTGCACCACTGCAACATCGTGACTAAGAAATCCGCACGATCGGTGATTCTAATGACTAACCACCTTCCCCCCGCACTGTTATAACTTATTGAGATATTCGTTTTTTAAAATATAAATCTGCCGCCAGACACCCTTTACTTAAAAATGTTTACCCTCAGTCCGAAGCCCTTGGACAAACCCTTAATATACTCTAGATCATTGTTAATCTTGTCAGCCGCTAGATCTGCACTACTCACACTGGCCTGTGCATACAATCAGCTTTTGAGGATTTCAGCGAATCATTACCTTATAGGTCAACGACGCGGCCACGACCCTTCTGGTGTTGCGACTGTCCATGGATGTCTGTGATCACTTTCCACCAGGTGAACTGTTCGCTAGTTCGTTCAACCTTCCTATAAAAAGAATACAATCGCAAATCATCGGCATACTGATGATACGCACATTGAAAACGGGACATAATGACATTAAAGATAATTGAAAAAAGCAAAGGAGGTAAAACAGCGCCTTTAGGAACGCCAGAATTAAGATTACACCAGATTGACGAAGGTTCATTGATGCGAGACATTTGCTTGCGTCCTCGGAGATAGTAAGAGAATCAATCTACGACTGCGAAAGAAATAATAGAATGAGTAATGATCTGAAGCAGTAAATCGTGATCGATGGTGTTAAAAGCGTTGGAAAATTCTATTAAAATAAGCACAGTAACGTTAGTTCTTTTTGCCTGCCCTAAATATCACGTGAGTTTAAAAGCCGTAACGGTACTGTGGTTAGGTCTAAATACTAACTTTTTTTTTTTTTTTTGATATCGGTGGTGGAAATGCTGTTACCGCATACCCAGCGTCCTTTTCAAGGGGGGGGACGCCGGGTTATGTGGGGCTCGGGGCCACTGAGATGTTGTGCGTGACCCCCATACCCACTAAAACCACCACCGCTTGTCCCGCAATACGCATACTGGAGACGCCCGGGTTTCAGCCAAGCAACTCTCCGGGCGCCTCCGCGTATAAACTCCTCCTGGTGGGTGCCCGCGGGGAGCAAAGGCACCCACCTGCCGTCAATACCGGCCCCTCGCGGGACCGACACATTGGGCCCCCGACCCCACAGACGACCGCGCGCCCACGACGAAGCGCATGCCCGGCCGCCTCCTTCCAATCCAATCCAATCAGCCGGAAGACGTCCACTGCTGGACAAAGGCCTCCCCAAAGATTTCCACTTAGACCGGTCCTGGGCCACCCGCATCCAATGGTTGCCAGCGACCTTGACCAGGTCGTCGGTCCATCTTGTGGGGTCTGCCCACGCTACGTCTTCCGGTACGTGGCCGCCACTCGAGAACCTTTCTGCCCCAACGGCCGTCGGTTCTGCGAGCTATGTGCCCTGCCCATTGCCACTTTGCGACGGCGACCCTTCGAGCTATGTCGGTGACCTTGGTTCTCCTGCGGATCTCCTCATTTCTGATTCGATCTCGCAGGGAAACTCCGAGCATAGCTCGCTCCATCGCCCTCTCGGCAATCTTAAGCTTGCGGACAAGGCCCACAGTAAGCGGCCACGTCTCTGCTCCGTATGTCATCGCTGGCAACACACACTGGTCAAAGACTTTTGTCTTGAGACACTGCGGTATATTGGACGAGAAGATATGTCTTAGCTTCCCGAATGCTGCCCATCCGAGTTGGATTCGACGAGAGATCTCTTTCTTGAAGTTGGACCTACCTAGTTGGATTGTATGTCCGAGGTAGACATATCTGTCAACAACTTCAAGTGTAGAGCTTCCAACTGTTACTGGAGTGGGTACAATATGGACATTTGCCATGATTTTGGTCTTGTCCATATTCATTTTAAGACCCACTCGTTGTGAAACTCTACAAAGATCATCGAGCATTGTGTTGATGTCCTCCATGGTCTTAGCCAAAACCACGATATCGTCGGCAAATCTAAGGTGCGTGATGTACTCGCCGTTGATATTGATGCCATATCCTCTCCAATCCAGAAGCTTGAAGACATCTTCCAATGCAGCGGTGAACAGTTTCGGAGATATGATGTCTCCCTGTCTTACTCCACGCTGCAATCGGATCGGTTTCGAGCTCTGGTCTTCGAGGCGGACTGACATGGTGGCGTTCTCGTACAAGCACCTTAGAACATCGACGTACCGGTGGTCTATTTGGCACCGTTGGAGGGCCTGCAACACGGCCCATATCTCAATCGAATCGAAGGCTTTCTCATAGTCCACAAACGCTAAGCATAGGGGCTGGTTATACTCATGGGACTTCTGTATAACCTGCCGCAGCGTATGAATGTGGTCTATGGTGCTGTAGCCTTTACGGAATCCAGCTTGTTCGGGAGGCTGGAAGTCGTCGAGCCTGATTGTGAGACGATTCGTGATGACTCTGGAAAACAACTTGTAGACATGACTCAAAAGTGAGATGGGTCTATAATTCTTCAACTGGGTTTTATCTCCCTTCTTGAAGAAAAGCACCACCACACCTCCGTGCCATGCCCGAGGCGATCGGCCTTCTAGTATGACGGAATTAAACAACTTCTGCAGGACTTCGAGGATCGGCTTTCCACCAGCTCTCAGAAGTTCAGCTGTTATTTCGTCATCACCAGGTGCCCTGTTGCCTTTAAGCTGATTCAGAGCCACACTAATCTCGTGTAGGCTGACAACCGGGATATCTTCAGAGTAGTGTCGGGCTAGACTAGCTCTTGGATCTGATGCTAGTCCACCAGGAGAACATGTAGTCGTGTACAGCTGTCCATAGAACCGCTCAATCTCCTCCAGAACCTCGGCCCTTGACGATACGATCCTGCCGTCCTCTGTCTTCAGCCACGTCAACCGGCTTTGCCCGATAGACAGATCTCGTGCGAATACTTTAGAGCCTTTGTTCCGCTCTATTGCCTCTTTAACACTGTCAGTATTAAATCGGCGTATGTCGCGAGTCAGAGACTTAGAGACCTGCCTATTCAGCTGCCGATATTTGGTGGCATCTTCAGGAGACTTCAGGACCAGTTCTCGTCTTTCGGTCATGAGGTTTAATGTGTGGTCAGAGATCGGCTTCTTCTTTCTGGTACGGGGGACTTTAAAAATCTTAAGTCCTGCCGTACGGACAGCATCTACGAACCTGGTGTTGTAATCGTCCACATCAATGCACTCGCCTAAGGATGCAAAGCGATTTCGTAGTTCAAGCTGAAAGCTCTCGGGGTTTTGGAGTTGGATGGGCGCTGGCCGGAGCGTGGACTTCACCAGTCGAAATCGTTCGAGCTTTATGTTGATATTCAAAATGCCTCTCACGATTCGGTGATCGCTGCCCATTTTTTAGAGCATTGATCACTGAGACATCCTTGAATATCTGCCTCTTCGTCGACATGATGAAGTCTATTACATTTTTAGTAGCTCCATCAGGACTAATCCACGTCCACTTGCGGCTGGCCCGCTTCTTGAAGAAGGAGTTCATTATATAGAGGCCCTCCTTCTCCATGAAGTCGGCGAGCATTTGGCCTCGTGGATTTCTCTGTCCATATCCAAATTGCCCCACTTTCAGTTCTCCACTACTTCGCTGCCCTAGTTTTGCATTGAAGTCTCCCATGACAACGGTGTACTGAGTTTTGGAACTGTGTATGGCTTTAGAAATATCCTCATACACAGTTACCACCTCGTCATCAGAGTGTGCCGTAGTCGGTGCGTATACCTGTATGACCTTCAGCGAGTAACGCTTGGTAACTCTGAGTATCAGGTACGCTACCCTTGCTGACACACTAACGATGTCGACAACGTTATTCACAAGAGACTTGCGGACGATAAACCCGACGCCACCCTGGGACTGCTGGTCGCCCTCCCGGAAATAGAGCAGGTTGCCTGATTTAAGAGTTATCGTGTCCTCCCCTCTCTTCGGACTTCGGATAACCCTACTATATCCCATCTTAACCTGCTCAATTCCTCCTCCAGCTCAATTATCTTCTCGTCGGTCCGCAGTGTACGCGTGTTGAGTGTTGCCAGGGCCAGATGTTGTTGGTTTTGGTAGCCTGGCCGCTTCCGGAGATTCTTCGCACCCTTGCCCCGCCGTTACCGTGACCGCTACCGTAGCCAGGAATAGCGGGGCCGCCGGGGACTAGGGGCCGTTTTTATTTTGGGATCTCATCTTAGGGAATTGCCGTAATCGCCACGCTTGGCAGGCGGCTTGGCGATCGCAGTTACGGAGGCCCTATCGTGAAACGCTGCTGCCCGTCCCACGTCCGGGATTTCCCTCCGCTTCCTTGGATGGATATACCGCCATCGTTCGGTTGACTGATTGCATTTGATGAAGTGTAAATGTACTCAATCGTCATATACACTTCAGCAAATGGGCGGTGGGGTCGTCACTTCCCGACACAGGCCGCCTCCTTCCCGTGAAGGAATTGGGCGGCGGCCTCCTCCCTCAGACTCCCCTCCCTCGTCGAAGTGGGAGGGGGACAAAACCAAGACTCGACAAAGGCCCAAAGGGCCACGCCTAACGGCCCGAACGCCCCCTCACACCGTGCCCGGCTAGGGGCCCGTCGCTCACGGCGGGAGGAAGCGAAGCGGACGGCGTGGTTCTGCCGCCGCGCTCTCCCGCCGGCCCGCCGCCGCCTGCAAGGTGCGGCAGCGGCGTCGGCCTCCCTCGTGCGCTCGGCGGCCTCCTTCTGACGCATCACTGCGCCGCAATAGGAGGCCACCGCCTTCCAAGACCTCTCGCTGCTCAACATACGATCGATTACAGTCGGCAGCGAGAGGTCACTGCCGACTTGCGCGACGAGGGCGTGGCGTTGCGGCCCCCATGCCGGGCACTCCGCCAGAGAGTGGTGCGCCGTATCAATCGGCGCACTACACACGACGCATTCTTGCGTCATCTCTCTACGAGCCACCTGGTGCAGGTACTTGCCGAAACATCCATGGCCTGTCAGCACCTGCACCAGGTGGAACGTCAAGACCCCGTACCGCCGGTTCATCCACCGGGACAGGTGGGGCCTGATGGCCTCCACCGTATCCCGGCCGGCGGCAGGTTTACTAACTCCGTCTCCACCGCCGGATCAGGGCGTCATGGGCAACGCGCCTGATCCGGCGGACCGTGGCCGGGTCCGGCCGACGCTCTCCGGCATCCCGCAGGAAGAGGTACACTTCCGCGAGCGACTGCGCCTGTAGATGCCATGGCGCATCGCCCGCGAGAAGCGTACCCGCCGTCCAGGACACCGTACGGTACGCCCGACAGGCTCGGACCGCCAGGATAGGTTGGGCCCTCTTCAACACGGGCCCGTTCCTGGCGGTCTCGCACCTATCCACCCATACGGGCGCACCGTACACTGCCATACTCCGCAGGATGCCAGAGTACAGGCGCCGACACAAATGACCCGGCCCCGACATTGGGCAGCAATCTGCCCAGCGCAGCGGCGGTGGCGGTGAGCTTCGGGAGAAGCCGTTCAAAGTGCTCCCCGAAGCTCCATCGCCCATCCAGAGTGAGCCCTAAATACTTAAGGGCTCCCCGCACTGGGACCGTCTCGCCCCGGACGAGGATGATCGCGCCCGGGGTGGACCTCTGCGGGTCCGTGGAAGAGGAGGGCCTCCGTCTTCGTGACGGAGACCCTCAGACCCAGCTGCTCGATCCGGTCCACCACCAGCGACGTGCTAGTGGCGGCCAGACGAGCAGCCTCGTCGTAACTCCTCCCCGGGCCGAGACGAGGGTGTCGTCCGCGTAGCATAATACCCTCGTCCCGGGGAGAACCGGCTGCCGCAGCAGCCAGTCGTACGCGAGGTTCTACAGCAAGGCCCAAGACCGACCCCTGTGGAACCCCGCTCTCCACGCGCCGCCGATGTAGTTCGCCGCTGCCATCAGCAGACGATCGTCCTGTCCCGGAGGTACGCCCCCAACAGCCTGACCATGTAGGGGGAGCCGAAAACTCCAGCGCCCCTCTGATCGTCGCGAATGGCAGGCTGTTAAAGGCGTTCTCGATATCTAAGGACTCCCCAGGACCACCTCGCCGTTACTGAAGGCCTCCAGCCAGAGGCCCTTCAGGTCGAGCAGGGCGTCCAACGTGGATCGCCCTGCTCGAAATCCGTACTGGGCCTCATGGAGGCCCGGTCCCACCTCGGCGAGGTGCCGAACGAGACGGCCGGCCAAGATCTTCTCGAAGACCTTCCCCGCCTCGTCCAGAAGGACGATCGGTATGTACGCGGAAGGGGAGTCGGGGTCACGGTCCCCCTTCCGCAGCAGGCAAAGCCTGCCCGTCTTCCAGCGCTCCGGGAACTGCACGCGCCGAATGCAGGCGTCGTACAGTCCCCGGAGCTCCTCGCGCAGGTGACTGGCGGCCACCCAGAGGGCCCTCGATGGGAGGTCTAAATACTAACCTGGCGCCGCGACCGACAAGGGCCGTCGGGCCGGTGCCCCCCTTGGAGAGAGTTCCTGGGGTGGATATGGTGATGCGTCTCGTATTCCGACGCGTCGCCACGTAGGGATTTTTAACAGGAGGGGTGCTTCACACCTCTCCTCGAGGTGGGCCCGGTCATTCGGGCGCCGTTCGGGGGGTCGTGGATGAACTGCAATACTTTATCTCGCGACCCCACGAACACGTGGATGAGAGTGGAATACCGTATGAAGGTTTTTAATCGGTTGGAGTCCGACACTACCACCGTCGCCGGCCCAATTTGGCGACGGGATATGCATTTCCGTTAGCATTTTGTTACACACGTAAATAAAAAAAAAAAAAAAAGGTCTAAATACTACTACTACCGATAAGAGTTAAATAAATATTTCGATATTTGCACATTTGGGCCTGATACTTTGTAGTTTACTGGTAGAAGTTCTCTGTTGCCGTAGGCCGTATAGCCCATCTAAACATAACTGTGTTCCAATTTGAATGGTGCTGTAGCTAGTGATATTACTTGAGTAACGGCACTCAACATCTTATGTCTCAAAGCAACTAACACAACGGAGTGCAGTGTATTACATCCTAACTAGCAACACGTTGTTATGATTTAAGAAGACTGGGGGGATCTAGTAGGGTTTGCACAGAGAAACATTACCTTTCACCGGAGGGCCGGCCGCCGTCCTATATTCTTGTTTTGAGCGGGCTGGAAGCCACAGCGGCTCTTACAGCTCATCTGACACTGGGCTCGTGGACCCGGATCCACGGCCTGAAGCCGGCCGCCGTCCGCGAGCCGCCGACATCGAGTGCTGGGACAATGGAGAAGCGAGCAAGGTCACTTCACGAGGACCGTCAGCTCCAATTGTTGTGTGTGCACAGTTGTAAGAAATATAAACATAACATAATTAATAATTATAATTTAATACACCTAGATACACACACCGCTTTTACAAATAGAACAAAAATTCCATGACAACAAACGTGGAAATTAGAATACCGACCTTCAAGATTTACTTACAAGTGGTACAATACCCGAAAACAATATACAAGGTGTTACGCTGGTGTTGCCCGCATTTTGTAATTTTATAATACAGAAGTGATGAGACACCTTTTTTTATTCAATTAAGCGACGAGACGACCGGAACGTTCACCTGATAGTAAGTGATACGCCCGCACGTAACAACGTAATTACAAATTATAAGAAAATGCGCGATCAACACCACGTGTACGCAGGCGTATCACTTACCATGGCTGTTGTTAAGGTCGCGACCAACATCTGATGTGATGCCCGCAACCACTCTATCAAGAATAATACCATCAGGTGGAGCTACCCTTGACACAACAACGTCGCCGCGCGCATCTTCTATTCCAGTTGGTTGGTTGCCATCCAACGCTACACCGAAAGACTTTTCTCTGTGTCAAAGTTTAAAACGTGATGTGTACACACATGCGCACACACACAACAATACACGTGTGTGTGGAGCACGTGATACAGTCTGTGTAAACATTAACAGAGCCAACACTAAACCTCCACCCACTATATAAACCGCGCAGCTCTTCAGTCAGCAGCAAAGCGACTTCAAGATGAACTTCAATATCTTCTTCCTGTTGTTCCTGGTGAGTTGTTTTTCTTTTTATTATAATTATAATTTTTTTTCGTCGATGGAAAATCTACGTGTCGTATTGCATGGAATTGCTCGTAGCTGAGTATTGGACGACCAAGGGTTCGGATGAAAGGAGATTACATGTGGCCGAGATGCGAATGTTAAGATGGATGTGTGATGTGCCGAGGATGGATAAAATTAAGAACGAGTATATTACAGGAAGTCTGAAAGTTGCTCCAGAGACAGACAAATTGAGGAGCAGGAGGTTAGCGTGGCACGGCTATGTTGTGCGGAGGGATGAAGGACATATAACAATGAAAGTGGATGGTTATAAAATTAGAGGAAGACCGAAGGAAGCGTGGATAGATTGTGTGAAAGATGACATGTGTAATAAGAGTGTGAATTCAGATATGACGGCTGATAGAGAGATGTTGAAGAGAAGTAAATACGGTGCTAGCCTCACATAGCAGGGAAAAAGGCAGGAAGAAAAAGAAGAGGAAATCTTCTAAGATACTCTGCTTCTGGAGTGAAGATAAGGCTGTCATTCTCAGTGGGTTGAGGTAGGCATCGCAAGGTACTTACCGGAGTGATGAGACTGTACATCTTACGTCTCGGGTACCATCAGGCGAGGTCCCGCTCGTCTCATCGATTTATCGAAAAATAAAAGATAATAACTACATTTAATAATTAAAAATGTTACATCTGTCAGATATTTCCAGTTGATCACAATCGGTTTCTGTTTCAGGTGATGGTGGCGTTGAGCGGAGTACAATCTGCTGGTGGTAAGTGTGTTTATTATCTGGATGAAGGGTGAAAATCAGTGTTGTCCCTGAGGGGGTGAGCCTGGGCACTACTGCATTGCAAGGAATGGATATATCTCATAATTGTTGTTGACTAATTAATGTTTAAATTTTTAATTTTTTTGATGACGAGTGATACGTGCCCTATAACAACCAACCGTATGTAGTCGTCGCTTTGAGATGAGATGTTCAGACTCTTTACGCTAATAATTTCACTAGCTACAATGCCCTTCAAACCGGACAACAGTAACGTAAACACATTATTTTTTATCACTGCGGCATTCAAGAGCTGTTCAGGAACTGTGTCGGTACATCTTTTACAATAACACTGTGTTCCGGTTTGTAGGGCGCTGTAGTGATGACTAGGTTAACGCGCCTCAACATCCTAAGTCTCAGGCGACGAGCGCGATTTAATAATAACGACAAGTAATGTATTCCCACAGATGATAACATTGTGAATGTGCACAGAAGCGACTCCCAACCCATTACGGAGAGGCACCTCCCGACCGAGCCGAATCCGAACGTTGGACCACCGGGCAAATGAATAATGCAACAGTAATAATTTTTATTAATATGGATTTTAAAACGTCTTGTTATAAATTAATTTATAACGAATAAAGCAATAATAATAATAACGTTATTTATTAATCTAAAAACTAAATTGAATCCAGTACATTGTTTGCTCTCTATACGTCCCGTACACGTGGAGCCGCCCCCGGACAAATGAATAATGCAACATTACTAATTATTCTTCATATGGATTTAATTTTTTTATATATTTGAAGAAGTGAAAATCTTTACGTATTATTGTTGATAAAATAGCAACGTAGAATTATAAAATACCACCTATTATCGGTGGTCGATCTTTTACCAAACGAATATATGAGACATCTGTCAAAATAGTACAGCGGAAGTGATATAATATAATATATAATACTATTATTATTTTTTACGGGATCAATTTGCACAATGGCACCAAATAAACCTGACTCGACGTCTATCCGCGATCGCAAAGATAATTACAATAAACCCTCGCCATCGCCGCTAAATGAAAAACCACACACAATATCCACCCAGCTGACTGGCGAATTCATAGCCAAATCCCATAATGCACCTTCAACACGCCGTCACGACGATTATGTTACCGAAGGGAAACTTAGATCTATTCTTAAACAGGCGTTATCAAACACTGCATATTACTATTAAAGAATTAGTCATAAAAGAATTACAGACATTAAAACAACAATTTGTGGATATGCAAGAATCTATGACCTACAACCATCAGTACGAGTCAATGAAGTCTACTTTGGAAGAGAATACTCAAATAATAAAAGGTCTGCAAAGTGATGACATTAGGTTGCACGGCTAATCAAATCGCCTCAATTTATTAGAACAGAATACGAGGGAAAGTAACATCGAAGTTAACGGAACACCAGAGAACCGAAATGAAAATTTGATAAACAGGTTGGAAGAAATAAATAAAACTGTTAACGCAAACATTGTCAAAGACGATATTAGGGATACCGTCAGACCACGCGAAGTCATATTCAAACTACGCACTCCTCGCCAACGGGATGAAAATGTGGCCGTAGTGACTAAATTTAATCGGAAGAACCCTAAAAAGAAGCTGAACACTCAACATATAGGATTAGGCGACGCGCGCAAACCTATATTTCTGAGCGAACATTTATCGCTAACTAGTAAAGCGTTAATGCCGCAATTAGAAAAAAGGCAAGCGAATATAACTATAAATATACATGGGTCCGGAATGGTACAATTTTTGTAAGGAAAGACGAGTACAGTGATTTCATACTCATTTGGAATACAGATAGCCTCAACCGGATCAAATGAGCGTGAATAATTAACTAAAGTAATGGAGTATTGTTATAAAATTCAACATTTACTATCAAAACAAAGACTAATATTACATAACATACTTATCTGCGACTATAAGATTATTGTTTTTACTGAGACCTGGCTAAATTCAAAAATCTCCGACAGTGAATTCATTGATTCGCGCTATGTGGTCTATCGCAGGGATCGCCAATATGTGATATGATCTAAATTAGATGGAGGAGGAGTCCTGATTGCTGTGTCTCGATATATCCCATCCTGCCGTGTTCATCAGTGGGAAAGTACATGTAAGGACTTATAGATTAACATTAAATTGAATATCGACGGTCACCTGCGATCCGTATCGTTATGTGCTGTATACCTGCCACCGCCTACTAGAAATACAAGTTATTCTGGGACAAAGTGGGCGCCGTCATGGATCGCACTGATGTAGTAGTTATAATGGGCGACTTCAATTTAAATTTTATAAGCTGGATTCCTGCGAATAATCACAGCTATATGCTACTAGCAATTACGAAAATGGTTTGGGATATTCATTGGTAAATTTTAAGACACTGAACAATTTGTATCAGTGCAACAATAAAGATAACTGCAACGGAAACTTTTTAGATCTTGCTTTATGAAATTAGGAAGGATGTTCTGTTTCAGCCCCAATAGGTCACGTAAGTAGATTGGACCAATATCACCTTAGTATTCTGTTATCTATACCATCTTGTACCTGTATAGATCTGAACTATCTTAAACCGGGTAACCGCGAACGTTTCAATATTCATAGTGCTAATTATAATGATATAATAAATGACTTGAAGTCTATTGACTGGGTTAAAACATTTAGGAATTGCGACTTTAATAATATGGTTACAATGTTCTACGATGACTTATTTGAAAAAAATAGAGAAATACGTACCAAAGCATCAACTTAAACATTCGAAATATCCTCGTTGGTTTAACAAGCAGGTTATGAAACTACTAAAAGAAAAAAACCGAGTTCACCAACGTTTTCGTAAATTCGGCAACCCACGCGATAAATTGGAATACGAAATATTGCGCGATAGATGTAATAAACTAACGCGATCAAAGGTCGGTTATTATAAACGTCAAATCGAATCAGACATACGTAAACCACCCGAAATTATTCTGGCGATATATAAAAGAAAAACGGAGCATCCTCTCTACATTTCCGGCTACTACGAGTATGAACGACGCTACTGCCACGACGGGAGTTGAAAGAGCCAATCTCTTTGTAGAACACTTTTCTTCAGTTTACATTTGTAACGATGTCACGAATAGTACAGATATAGTTAACCATAAGAAATTTAATGATTGTTCACAAATAATACTTACAGAAAATATGATCTTGAAGGCTATTAAACGTATTAATGTACGCAAGGGATCTGGACCGGATAACATACCGCCTCTGTTCGTTAGGAGGTGCACGTCCTCTATTACATTGCCACTAACTCTAATATTTAACCACTCCTTATCCACTGGTCAATTCCCAAACGAGTGGAAAAAAGCTAGAATTGTCCCCATATATAAAAAGAGTGATAATACTAAAGTAAATAATTACAGACCGATCTCAATTTTATCTTGCTTTTCAAAATTATTCGAGTCCATAATTTATCCAATATTATATACACAGATATATGATGCCTTATCGGAACATCAACACGGATTCAGAAGTGGTCGCCCCGTGGTTACAAATCTAGTGTCATTTGTTTCTAGCGTGAGCTGCGAGGTTGACAAAGGTCGCCAAGTCGACGCTGTTTACACCGACTTCAGCAGCGCTTTTGATAAAGTTAGTCACGATTTACTGTTAGTGAAGATAGGGGAAATGGGGATACATGGACCTTTACTGAAATGGTTTAGATCATATTTATCAAATAGGCCACAAAAAATCGCTATAAATGGTTTTAAATCCAAGACTTACTATGCGCAATCCGGGGTTCCTCAAGGTTGTCACCTTGGACCTATACTATTTTTAACATTCATTAACGACATCGGTGCCGTAATACAAAACAGCAATTTCTCTTTGTTTGCCGATGACCTAAACTTTTTAGAACCACTAACCACCCATCAGACGTGCATCTATTACAAGCAGATTTAGACAATATAGAATTATGGTGTCACAACAAAATGGCACTTAACGTAGCTAAATGTTCTTCCATTTATTTTACTAGGAAAAAAAATGCAATTGATACGGTCTACACTTAGAACGGAATAGCCTTATCAAAAGTTGATGAAATTCGAGACTTGGGAGTCATAATACATAGAGAACTAAAATTTCACAGCCATATTAACAAAGTAGTAGAGAGAGCATCTAAATGTTGGGGTTCCTAAAACGATACACTACAGATTTGAAATCTCTCCAAACCAGAATGATTCTATATAACACTCTGGTACGAAGTCACTTAGAACACGCTTCTATAGTGTGGAATCCAGTATATAGTATATCTTCACAACGATTGGAGGGTATTCAGCGTGCACACACCAGATGTTTAGCCTACATGACAACCGGATTTTCAAACAAATGCACTTACGACAGTCGCTTAAAGTTCTTTAACATGACTTTTTTTTTTATGTAGTCAAGCTTTTTTCCCAGTAGGGGTAGGCAGAGATGAATAAACACCCACATTTCGCCAGATGTGGTCAGATTAGGTCCCATGTAACAGGGGGAGCCTGTTGCCGCTTTATTGGGGCCACCACACGCACACACACAAAGATGGTTTCAGTGTGCGGGTTTCCTCACGATGTTTTTCCTTCTACGTTTGTATCTCGCTGTTGTAACTAAAGTTCACAAATGTACATAACTTAAATATTAAGTCATCGATACATGCCGAGGTTCGAACCCGCGACCTTCAGAATGAAAGCCGCACGCTCTAACCATTAGGCCAGCGAGCTACTCTTTAACATGACTACTCTACACAATCGCCGAATAATCCTTGACCTAATGTTCCTCCACAAAGTTTTAAACGGATAAATTAAATCACCCTATATACTTGGGAGTATTTATGTTAGTGTACCCCGCAATCACCCTCGTCGTCCAATAACCAAAACTTTTAGTCTTCCACGGTAAAGAACTAATCTTGGAATAAAGCACTCGATAGCCAGAATGTAATATAATAATAATAACAGCCCATCTACGTCCCCACTTGTTGGGGCACAGGCCTACCCTCAATATGAGGACGATTGGGCCATAGTCACCACGCTGGCCCAATGCGGCTTGGTGACTTCACACATACCTTAGAATAAATTCTAAGTCATGTGCGGGTTTCCTCACGATGTTTTCCTTCACCGTTTATTTTGTATCTCGCTGTTGTAACTAAAGTCCACAAATGTACATAACTTAAATATTAAATTCATCGGTACATGCCGAGATTCGAACCCGCGACCTTCGGAATGAAAGCCTCTAACCATTAGGCCAGCAAGCTACTAATAAAATAAAGCTAGAATGTACATTACTTATAATACATTTAATGCTAAAGTACCTGAATTAGACATTTTTAGCGATTCTAGCAATGTTTTTAAAGATAAGTTGCTACATCACTTCTCTGATATTTAATGGTTAAGTATTAAACGTGGTCTCTGCGAGATGTCACTGTGTTGAATTTCAAAATTTCATTGTAGCTCGCTGGCCTAATGGTTTTTTTTTTTTTGCATCATTCCCCTGCGTATGGCGGGTCAGGGCCTTTATTTCATATCACTTAAACATCTATTTAATTTTTTACAATTTTTCCTCTTTCCTTTCTTTCATACTGTCATCTTTCGCTCTAAACTTATCTTTCTTCCTTAAGTAATCTCCTCCTCTTTTCTATCACTCTCCGTTCCATTTCCTTCTTTCATACCTCTCGCAAGATGTGTGAAGATTTTTGTCGCCGAGTCCTCTCCTCGAGCTTCGTCTTCCTCCTTCTTGTGTTTTTCCATTTTTATTTGTTTATTTGCTTTTATCCATTTTTGTTATGTCATTTTTAGTTTTATGTCTATTTATTTCACATTTTTTTATTTTGAATTTTGGCCATTTTTGCTCGCTAAATTTTCTTCATTTTTATTACTTTTTGGACTACTGCAAAGCAAACTTTTGACGACTTTCGTCCTCACTCATCAGAGAGGCAACCGCTCCTGTGTCTAAACTTTTCCCGATTTGGATTTCCAAATCCACTCTCTCCCGCCCGAATAAGGGACAGGAAAGCAGGATGTGCACCACGGTCTGGTCCACCTCCGGGTCACAGGGGCACGCGGGACTCTCCTTGAGCTTGTACCTGTGGAGGTACTCGGAGAATCCCCCGTGCCCGGTGAACATCTGGACCAGAACCGTGTCGAGCTCGATCCGGCGAAGCACCCGATACGCTGACTTGACGTTCGGGAAGAACATTCTCATTGTTGAAGCCGTCGTACCTTGCACATACCTCCTGTTCCATTCGTCAAGCGTCTCCAGCCTTAGCTGACGCTTGACGAATGAAACGGGGCAGTCCTCGTATTCTGGTCTTCTTTTGCTCTTCAGGGCCGCTTCCTTGGCCAGGTGGTCCGCCCTTTCGTTCCCCTCCAACCCCACATGCGCCTTCACCCAATATAGCCTTACATTCGTCCCTTTCTCGCGCGCTTTCATTATGTTCTCTTTTACTGCGATCGCCAGGGGTTGGAGGGTGTCAGGTTTTGCGACGGTCTCCAGAGCGGACCTCGAGTCGCTGAATACGGCGCATGAATGCGCCGACCCGCTGGCCGCGTACCCTGTCGCTCTCGCCAAAGCCAGCAGCACTGCCTGGTATACGGTGCAGAAGTTGCCCAACTTGAGTTTTTTGTTAGAAACCTCTGCGGCATCCCCGCAGGACGCAGAACGCTGCACCCACCTTGTCGTCGATGCGGCTGCCGTCGGTGTAAATCACCGAGTCGGCAGCCGAGGTGGCAAGTTGGACCTCTTCCGCACTTTCGCCCAGACAGGAGAATTCCACACCAAGCTGCACAGACGGGTGTGGGAGTCTCAAGTAGCTGACCGGAACCTCCAGCTCTCGGTCACCCAGTACTTGCCGGGTGTGGCCGCGCTTTACCTCAAATAAAGTGGCCGCTTCTTGGACCCGAAGGTCTAGAGGAAGCAGCCCGACAAGTACTAGGGACGAATGCAACGACGCGGTTGGGTGAGTTCGCGCAATTTTCTGCGCGAAGCCACGCTAAACCGCTTCGAGCTGCCTCCGGACCAGCAGCTTCTTAGCCGCCGGCGCCCATACACTCGCTGCATACAAAATGATCGGCTCCAACACCGCCAGATACATCGTTCTGATCACCTCTGGGTTCAACCCCCAAGATACTTTTGCGGCTCTGCACAACTGACGATAGAGGCCTTGGGCCTTGCTGCTCACGTTCTTTACATGCATATTGAACGTAAGCCTATCGTCAATTGTGAGGCCGAGTATCCGGACTTCCCGAGTTCGACCCAGCGGCTCCCCTCCCATGGACAGTATTGGGTTATCGTACTTCAACTTATTAGTTATCACCATCACTTTTGTTTTGTGTGGTGCGAACCTAAGTTTGTTTCGGACCCCC
This sequence comes from Troides helena, assembly GCA_029286815.1. NCBI lineage: Eukaryota > Metazoa > Arthropoda > Insecta > Lepidoptera > Papilionidae > Troides > Troides helena. The sequence goes on from JAGSMV010000034.1 coordinate 1,361,330, forward strand.
CAATCATGAACATTGGTGAGAGCCGCATTGGCTTCCCTCGAGATGTCCCCGGTCTCTTGCCCCGAGAAGATCAGAACGACGTCATTTGCGAACGCCTGGCAGTGCACCCCGCTCTTCTCCATCTCCACCAGAAGCGGGTTGAGGAGGAGGGTCCAAAAGGTTGAACCGCCCACGGATCCCTGCACGCACCCCTTGGTGGTCTCTCTGGCCCACTCCGCACCCGCGTACCTGAAGGACACCCTGCGGTCACTAAAGTAGCTGTCCACAAGGCGCCGCAGATCCACAGGACAGCGAGTTTCGGCCAGTCTGCACCGTATGGCAGGCCACCAGGCATTATCGAAGGCTCCCTCTATGTCTAACGATACCAGCACTACTATCTCCTTCTCCCGCAAACGAGATCGCATGTGCTGGACCATGTCATAGAGGGAGTCCTCGGTACTCCTCTGCGGCATGAAGTCGTATTGGTGGCGACTGATATACGATGCAGAGTACCACCGGATCCTTCGGACCATCATCTTCTCCACGATCTTGCCCATTACGGACAAGAGTCCGATGGGCCGATAGGATTTCGGGTGCGTGTAGTCTTCCTTATCGGGCTTTCTCAACACTACGACCATTGCCTCCTTCCACTTTCTGGGGAAGTAGGAGAGAGCGAGGCACCGGTTGGAGAGCGCGAGAAACGCGGCGCTGTCACGGCAAACAGCGCAAGAAATGGTTTGATGATATTAAGGAATGGACTGGGTTTACATACCATCAGCTAAAAAGAATAGCTGAGGATCGAACTGGTTTTCTCGATCTGATCGCCAAACTTCTGTTTGAAGAGGGCACCTGATGAATGAATGAATATTGAAGTTAGGTAAATTTGTCAACTTTAGTTACAACAGCGAGATACGGTGAAGGAGAACCCGCACACTGAAATCATCTTTATGTGTGTACATGGGACCTAGTCTGACCACATCTGGCGAAAAGTGGGCGTTTGTTCGCCTCTGCTTACCCCTACTGGGAAAAAGGCGTGATGATATAAACAAAAAAAACTTCTACATTGTGATAAACCAAAAATAATATAAATGCTTATTATACATACAGTATCAAGTTCAAAATATTTTGTATGTTTTTCGGGTACCTCAATAATTATTGTCTAATAAAAGACCTTTAAAACAACATTCAACAACCAACATTTGTATGTACACTTCTAACACACGCCATCACTGAACCATACACTACACTATAACGTTAGTTTAGACCAGTATGGTTAGTCATTACTCATTTTGACTCACACTAGCTTCAGCGTCCTTCAAACCGGATCACAGTACCATATATCGGCTGCTACAGGCGCTGCAGTGCTGCCTAGACAGTCTCCAGCAACAGAGACACTACCACCAAAAAATTTTTTCGGTTACTAAATTTGAGAAAATAAACAAAAATGGCTGCCATAATTTTTTTTACTTAATAAAAGCTGTTTCACAATGAATAGAAAATATTTCAATAGATAACATAGAAGAATTGATATTATGTATATTCATTCTGTTACTCTAGTAATTTCATCGACTGCAGCGTCGTTAAGGCAACAGTTCTACTTCACACAAGATGGCGCTGTCACGATCCGCCATTTTGATATAAATATAATTTCACACTAGCAACATTGCGAAAGTCAGCCATATACATATACTACAAAGAGACGAGCGCGACTCTTGCCTGATGGTAAGTGATACGCCCGCCATTACGAGCCCTACTTAAGATATTTACATTGCAACACATTGCGCTCGTCGCCTTGAGACATATTAAATTTTTACCCTCTAATTTTAGCAACAGCGCCTATCAAACCGGAACATTAATATTTGCACAACACTAAAATGCTACTGTTTATTGAAGCCATATCACCGATAAAAAGTTATTTCATAAAAAATATTTTTTTTTCCGCAATCGTGTATATATCTTAGCCGTATATAAAAAAATATATAAATACCTTTTAATTATTTGCATACCACTTCCGGATGGAAAGGCTTTCGATTATTAAACATTTTCTTAGTGTCATTAGTATAATCTCGTACTTAGTCCATCGAGCCGGATCTTTACTTATACAACGTAGCAACTACACGAGCGATTCTTAACAACGAAGCGCGAGTTAGGATCTTTACACTGCACCAACAATACGCAGGTCACTTTGGACTTGTAGTGCCTCTTGGAGCGTAGTAATTTCTGCAGACCGCCTGTCTCAACCAGGTGAGGCCTACCAGCAGAACTGTCCGAAGCCAATGCACCGTCGTCAACAGTAACAGTAGTCCTTGTTCTTCTGCCTGTCGGCCTCCGCCTCCTTCGCCAGCTGGACCCTCTGCTGTTCCACATTCCTCATAACCTCAACATCAGCTGCGCAGTCGTCGACGATCTTCTGGAACAGTTCATCTGGAAGAGTTCGTATTATTATATCAATCGGTGGCTGATTGTCTTCGACCTTCACTTGATAGTAAGTGATACGCCCGTTAATAACAACGTAGCGTTAGTTTCCTTATCACAGCGCCCTTCAATACGGAACACAGTAATTTTTGGGGGCAGAAATAAAAGCTGCAGTGGTACCTACCTAGACAGTCTCCATAGACAGCTACCATCAATAAAAACTGTACTGTTATCCGACTTAAAGGGCCTTATAGATCACTAAGTGACGCAGTGTATATCATCCTAACTATTGCTACGTTGTTATGAGCAGGCGTATCACTTACCATCAGGTGAAAAAGATCCCCTGGTAAACCTGATGAGTTCAAGAGTGATGGAGGTAGTCACAACCCTCAGACATGAGGAATACTATTTGATAGGAGGCAGGCCGTAGTATGCAAACATTACTACGTCTCAAGAAAGGCATTACCAGTAATCAATTCAGGAAAAGAATGTCTCCACTCCAAGAAACAAAGTATTGTGATATAAATAAATATCCGGCTCGAAGGACCAGCTAGACAATTACAATTTATAAAAGGGCTGATTTGTATGAGAAATGCCCATCTAGTACAGGGACAAAGCATATACCTAAAGAAGCGTGTCCCAGATCCGACTCTAGAGCTAATGACTAATTTATTCCCAAAAATAAAAATACTATCCCACATGTGGGAAAGGAACCCACTCAGGTAACGTTGCAGCTTGTAAAGACCGCAACCCTGATTTTCAGTGGGACCTAAAAAAACGCTATCAGCTAAAGCCAAAAAGGATACCAACATATCATTATCATCATCATCAGCTAACAGATGCCCACAGCTGAACATAGGCCTTCTCCAAAGATCTCCACATAGATTGAGAGATTGCTCGCATCCAGCTGCTTCCCAACATATATTTTTTTAGTGATTTTTTTTATTAAAAAGAATCTGCGAATACTTTGTTACTCACCAACATTCTCACCGGTCTTGCTGGATGTGAGGTAGTGTCCGCACAGCCCTTGTGAATATGTGCACACTATATCCTCCGGCACCTCCCTGACTACAGATCCACTGTCGAGCAGATCCTTCTTAGTACCGCACAGATATACCTTACAATCCTGGAAAATTAAAATGACTATTTAATTTTCTTTTTTTCCACCACCAAGGTACTAAAATGGATTCATGTGTTAAATGGCTCCAGTGAAGATGAGCAAGATGTTCACCTAATGGCAAGTGATACGCCTGCCCATTGCTCGAAGGGTTGACAGGGAGTAAGAGAGACCTCCAACAAGATGTACCAATGATCTGGTGAGAGTCACCTGAACCCACTGGAGGCGAGCACCGCGGGACTGATCGATGAATAAATCTTCACGAGAGGCATGTACCCAGTTGAACTCTATCGGCTGATGATGATAATAACACTTGCCCATAACATGACGCCAGTTAGGTTAGGTGAGGTTATATATAGACTGGACCACATTGTGCTCATTCTTTTTCCAATTTTTGCAGACAATCACGACAGTAACAGATCAATCATCCACCGCTGGACATAGGTTACTTGTAATGTATTCCACAAACCACAGGTCTTGCTAACAACAAGCAAAAGACAATCAGTAGTAAGCATATATTATTGCAGTAATGAACTTAACATATCAAGGTGATGAAAGCAATTTAATGTAGTGTAAACATCCTACCTAGCACCACCTTCAACAAAGTACTTTGGGATTACCAGTGTGTATACAGTCTTACAGTATGAAGGTTTAATATATAAAAAGTAGAAATCCTATATCAAAGGTAGAAATCCGTATTGATCTTAAAACATCACAAATTGCTCTATCATCACCTCCTCCACAGTCCTCAGCTCCTGCAGCCAGTGCCTCAAACGGGTCCAGGATGCATAACTGGAAGGTTCGTAGCATATAATAGCTGCATGAGCTCCCCTGTAGTACATCTTAGTCATTGCTTCATACCTGAAAAATATTTCTTTCATATTAATAAAAAGACTAAACACATGAGATATGCACCTAATAATACATAATTATGCTAGTAGGTTATTCTTTGATGCAAGAAACCATCTAAGTAAATACCACCGCAGCTCTTATTGCAGCCGACAAACAGTATTGTACACTTTACTGTCCAGTGTGAGGGATATGTAATAATATTAAATTACTACCGTACAGAACATAAAATATTACTTGCCGATAAAGTTTTATGATCCGAATTCTATCTATATATATAATTACAATTTTATGCAATGAGCACAATGTGCTGCAAAGTACCTATCCTAATGTACGCTAATTATACTCTTCTACACTTACTATTGTTGTATATATAGGTTTGTGGGTAATTGGATAAAAGTTACTATAAGTTGGTGGATGACTTAACAGTGAATTAAATACTAATTCACTACATACATCAGTGGCACCTCTCAAAACTTAAAACTTTCTCAAAAATAAAAACAATATCTAGATTAATTAAACAATAGTTAAAATTACTTTCTCTATAACATGATTGAATACAACCCACCTTTCACTACCAGCTGTATCCCAAATGCCAATATTAAAGTTCTTGCCATTGGAGTGCATTGTTTTCGCACAGAAAGCCGCACCGATTGTCTAAAAGGATGTATTTCCTATAAATTAATAAGTATTTGGATGGAAACTGTCCATCGGTAAGTCAAAGTAAGTCAGAACAAACATTAGTTTAACCTTTAAAGGGTGCTGCAGCTACTTAAATCCCAAGAGAAAATAGACTAAGCTATGAGACAAGTCAAACATTCTAATATTTAGTGATATGATTGTCCAAGATAATGTGTAATTAGGAAGCATGCTCATTACAACATTTTGCGCCAATTAACAAATTTAATAATCAAGTGAAAAATGTTTTAATGACCAAAGTGTACTATAGCGTATTTAAATGATAATAATATATGGTAATAAAACAATAATTGTCAGATCTAATAGCAAGCTAGCCTAATAATATACATAAGGCGTTTTAAAAGTTAACTACTGCTCTTGACAGTTAAAGGTTTTTTTGTTCTACAACATGAAAGGAATCATTACAATTGTAAACTACGCACTTTGGGAGAATGTTAAGTTTATATCCTAGGCTATTGCGTAGAATAAAATATCCTATCAATCATAACAAAGAGATGAATCATAGTAAACATTACATGATTTTTTTTTTTACAACTTAATCATGATAAACTTACGTTCTGGTAGGGAGCACCCGTATTGAATCTGCAGTTGACGAACCGTAGCACCAGACTCGTTTTACCAACATGCTCACTGCCCAATAAAACTATCTTAAAATCGCATCTACTCATAATGAAAATTGTATTTAAATGTCCTTCAAGAACTTTTCAAAACATAACTGCTTACTTATTTCGCTTAACTATTCAACAAATAAACAGTACACATAATCCATATAAAACAAGTAAGAGCTGATAAATATTATTATAATAAATTCAGCTCAACAATAACACTGGACTCGTTTTAAACTTTGACGGGATATTAATGGATAACCGTATTATAACAATCAAGTTTTAAAACTTAGTATTTGCCACTGAGTTTTAAATACTTGATATTATTTTATTAAATTTTAGCCGCTGGATGCGGGCAGCACTAGACCGACTGGCGTAGATTTTCTTGAGAGAGGTCTATGCCCAGTAGTGGGCACTATCCGGCTGATAAAAGAAGAATGGGTATAATAGTAAGCGATTTTTATCTGTTACAATATCATAAGACGCTCTCTTCTCAAACTGTAATTTGGTGATGACAGATTGAGAAAACCAATGGCTGGATATTCAGCTATTTATCTGATGGTATTAAAAACCGGTACACTCCTTAATGTCGTCAAACCATTTCTTTCGTTACCTATCAGATGCACGTTTTACAGAAATTTCCTCTTCCAAGATCAACCTTGGGAAATCATAGAGGAGTCCTCTTGGCAGTATCCGAAAAATCCAACATATCTTTACGTGACGATTGTCATCAGGCTACGTTGTAGTTAGCTCTCTCAATGAATTGATAGATATTTTTTTACTATGCCTCTACTTTTGCTCATTTATTACTATAAGAAAAAGCATTTAATTAGCTATATATCAATAAAAAATTAATGGATAATTTGTAGTATTTTACTTTTTAAATAGTTTTAGTAAGATTTAATTTTCAAGTTTTCTATGGTCATTATTGAACATTGATTATGAATATTGAAATACCAGGTTTATATATATACCAGGTTTGTAGGCGTGATTTTTAAAAATACTTGTATCGATAGGCCCTAGTGTTAGTGTTGAAGTATTAGTAATAAAGAACGGATGCAATTATGGAAATAATCGAATCATCAATTTATTTATAAACAAAGAATGTAATGTTTCCGATGTATCGATATTTCTTATTTACTGCTTTTTTGTGATATTACATTTGAATAGTTTTTGTATGATACAAAACATTTTTTTTTACCGTGGGAATGTTGTATTTTTTATATTTCTTCATATCTAAAAGTCGGGCCTCTTGCTTGAAGTCAGACATTCACTGGTGGTAGATCTCTGTTGTCAAATACTGTCTAAGTAGGTACTATTGCAGCGCCTATTTCTGCCGTCAAACAGTATAGTGCAAACATTACTCTGTTCCGTTTTGAACGTTCGCTAGTGAAATTACTGGGATAAAGAGAATCTACATCTGATGTCTCAGGCGACGAGCGCAATATGGTGGCAGTGTATAACATCGTAACTAGTGCCACAGTGAATGTCCTGCTCGTCTCGTCACTTCGTAGTATAGAAAAAAGAAGTTCGAAAAGACTTTGCCTCTAATTTAGCTATGAATTGGAAGAAGCTTCAGCAGCATAGGAATGATACCATGATCACCAATCTAAGCTAATATTTTTTTTAATATAGTTTTCTACTTTATATTACATTATTAGCATGAAGACAGTTACTACTGAGCATAGATTTTCCTCTAAGATGTCTACCTATCGGTATTGTGCTGTTCAGTCGTGTTTCGCTAACGCTTGCACACAGCCTTACCAGTATACAACCAGAAATAGAGAAACTTTCTACCTTACTGACGGTGGGATTTTAATTACTATTTTTTTTATTCAATTAAGCAACAAGACGTGAGGAACGTTCACTTGATGGTAAGCTATGAGCGTGCCTATAACAACCTGGCGCTAATTGGGATGCACCACATGCACTCGTCGGCTGAGACACAGACTTAAGATGTTGATCTCGTTACCCTAGTAAATACACCAGCTACAACGCCTTTCAACCCGGAACAGTCACAATGTTTGCACACTAATGATTTTCGCTGCGATGGTACCTAACTAGACGGTCTCCGGCAATAGAGAGCTACCAGCAGTGAACTATACTACGTATGTTAATCTCATACAAATTTGTGGCCTCCCCACCAAAAAAAGCATTGTCTTTTGAAGGTATTTATAAATTATGAAAGCCTAGTACTGGAATAATGTCCAGAATATTTGCGTAAAATTTGCGAATATTTCGTAGAACATATATAAATTTTTTACTTTAAATAGATTTTTTTTCATAAAGAAATATGTAAAAAAATTATTAAAGGTATGTTATTTAGTTTATATCTCAATTTGTTACTGTTATTAAAATAATTGAACTAATATTCAACGAAGTGGTGACAGGTTTATCTTATAGTCATCCCTTTAGTATCAGGTTATTAAGAATAGTACTAAGGTATTCCCTGTCTGTCGTACAAGGCGACTAAAAGGCTCCTCGAGTTCGTAAGTCTTCAAGAGGATTAGGTATTTGCCGTAGCACAGCGTGGGAGCTAAGGAGAGCTTTGCCCATTGGTGGGATGTTTTGGCCAGAGTGCATGCGACACCGGTGCATTCCGTAGGAGATACAGGAGCTCCTCTCAATGCACTGACGGAGACCACCAAGGGAGTTTTAGTGGGTAAAAGTCCCACATAACCTTTTCCTTCCATAAACAGGGTATCTTTTAAGATATCTCCAGCGATTATATAAAAAAATGTTCATCTTATAGTAAATAATGTTCTTGGTAACTTAATGCTAATTAGGATGATATACACTACATCGTATTATGCTCGTCGCCTTAAGACCTATGTTGAGTCTCGTTATCACAGTAATTTCACTAGCTGGAACGCCCTTCAAACCAGAACTCATTATTTTACTGTTGCCGGAGACCGTCTAGGTACCACCGCAGCGCCTATTGCAGCCGACATACAGCACTGTGCGATGATTGCTGTGATCCGATTTAAAAGGCGTTGTAGCTATTGTAGTTACTGGGGGTAACGAAATTCAACATATATGTTCCAAGGCGACGACCACAATATGATGCAGTGTATAACATCCTAACTAAAAATAAATGTTTGAACACTACTCTTTGCCAGCAGAAATAGAAGCTGCGGTGGTACCAACATAGCCTCTTTACAATGTTCGAAATGTTACATAACCATACATAGCGGTACAACCATATTATTTATTTTTTATAGTATCACGCCTTTTTCTCAGTAGGGGTAGGCAGAGGTGAATAAACACCCCATATTAATGAAGTAATTAAAATAATACATTAATAACTCACTGCTTTCAGTATTGAAGTAGGTCTTTTATCTTTTTCTAGTTACCGCCCCTCTCCACCCGCTCCCGTGTTACCGCCCCATTTAGGTGACAAAGTATTGATTGCCGATTCTGTTCCATACAACGGTGCATCCGATCGATTTTTACCACTTCACTGATAGCGACACTTGATAACGGGTATTTAATTACCCTACAGTTACATCGTAATGACCTAACTAACTCAATACCTGTATATTTTGCTGATTTAGGCGCCAATTCTGATAATAGTTTTTGATTTTTTTAAATCCACGGTGACAGATTTATTAGATAGTTAAATATTATTTTGTCCAACAGTAGTCAGCTGTCGGTAATTAAAAAAAAAACAGTGATCAAAATTTATTTAATCGATTAATTCGCTTTTGACACACTGAAATCATCTTTGTGTGTGTGGTGACCCCAATAAAGTGGCAACAGGCGCGCCCCCTGTTACATGGCACCTAATCTGACCACATCTGGCGAAAAGTGGGTGTTTATTCACCTCTGCCTACCCCTACTGGGAAAAGGCGTGATTATATAAAAAAAATTATTGGTGGTAGATCTCCTAGAGACTATTGCAGCCGACTAATAACAGTGTGTAAACACTAGTGTTCCGGTTTGGAGGGCGCTGTAGCTGGTGAAATAACAGGAGCAAAGAGACTTAACATATTAAAAACTCATGTCTCAGACGAGCAGGATGTGGTGCAATGTATATAGCAACCAGCGTTGCGTTGATATAGGCAGGTGTATCACTTACCCTCAGGTGAACGTCCTGCTCCTCTCGTTGAATAAAAAAAAAATATTAAAACCCTAAAGTTTTTTTTATTATTACCCACGTTTAACATTTATTTTATTGCGCTCATTTAAATTGTCATTGAGCTTAATGGTCGAACAAACTATACAAGTATAAATATTTCTCACTTTTTTTGGAATGGTTGTTTGCGTGAGAAATAATCCATATATATAACTAACTATGGATGATTAATAATTTTACTCCAAAATAAAACTACTTACTATAATTAAAAATATTTGCTTTTAATTCATAATACATAAACAAACTAAGATACTCATCGAGTAGTAAATGCTCGGTAAAGTTGAAATGTATTTCAGATTATATTTAAATGATGTAAATAAAAAATAATACTAAATAATATTCGAATATATTCACTGCTGCAGTTAAATAAAACGAGGAGAAACTATACAAAAGAAATAACCTCGGAGTGGTGATAACGCAGCTCGTGATAAGGCCGGGCAAGTTGTAATAATATACATTGCCAACTCAACAGCCGACTTACCTATAGCACACTGCTTTACTGTCTTCCTTTGACTACGCACTCGTCCCACACCCAACGCAGTGTTGTCATATATACAAAAAGAAACACACAATTCAAACAAGCATTGTTTTTAATTACAACCATATATTTATTTATAATAATTCAATCTGTCATTTGTTGAATTGAAATTAATTTAATTTGTCCGTTATTAGTAAATTAAGAAATTTTAATTAAACATCTGACAGATTGTAATTCTGTTGACGTAATATTTAAAGGAGAATAAAAACTTTTTGTTTGTTGCAAAATATATTTTATTCATTAGGCATAAAGTTGAGAATCGTTGCCGGCGGCTGGTGTGTTATGCAATGTTGACGTTGGTAGCGCGCGCGGCAGTGTTGACACACTAAAAATATTTTCGTCTTTTTCACTCCTTTCGTAGGCAGTAGCATCACCTTCTTGCTGTAGAAATGGACGTTGAGATAGTTTTGGGGCTTCGCGTTTTTTGTTTATATCTACGATAAACGTCGTTCAAAACTTTTGTAATACAGTTTTAAAAGTAACCCCGTCGCACGACAATGTGGCGCGCGCTTCTATTATTAAGATTAATCGTGTGTTTAATGTAATTCCCGTCGCGTTTAGCACAGCACCATTCGGTTGGGCATTGATTTATGTGCGCTTCCAATCGCTAGTAATTTTTAAAATCGTATATTGTTTACAAATCACCAACTTGTTGTCGTAATTAAGTTTCAAATTACTTATATATTTAGTGTAATTTTGTTTGTGAGTAAGTTTAACGGTGTTGCTAAGTGTTAAGTAGATTCTATTTCCTGTGGAGTGTATAAGATGGTCACTTGGTGAGTATTCCATGTTCACGGACATTTTTTTACTGCTGCAAGTACTTGATAACGTATTGTAATTAGAAAATGCTTTTACTGATCGTGTGCCCGTTGTACACGAATAGCACGATGTCACAGTACAGCACCGTTTTTTTTCTCTCTCTTGTTTGTTTGTTTTGAAAATATGTTGCGACTAATGGCAAAGTTTTATGACAAATGGAGTTTGAGGTTATTTTTAACTTAAAGAATATTATTTATGTTCGTTGTAGATGCCGTTATTATTTTGTATGACGTGTGTTAATTAAACAAGAACTTATATTACGATATTAAAGAGGTCATTCGACGAAAGGTCAACCACCCATATTGCTTCACAGACCCTTTGCACTTGCATCAATAACAACATTAGACTTTTTTTGTATTGTGAATACAAATGAGGCTTATTAATGCTACAGATATAAAACCTTAGATGTTATTTTACATATGTACTATTACTTAAAATTAAGAATGAAAATTCTAAAGTTTATTAAATTGGGAATATTATGAACAAACGGAATGAAGATAATAAATTAGAGCAGAGATAAATTATGTGAGTAACGGTTAATAACTTTTATGTTATAGTATTAGATTACGAAAGAATTAAGTTATTAGTGCAATTACTGGGGCTAACGAGACTCTACCATTCTATGTCTCGGGCAATGAGTGCAATGCATACCACATCATCCTAAACAACAGCCCATTGATATGGGTAGAAATGATATTTATCAACAGATGAAAGCCTCACAGGTCTCTTCGGCTGATGAAGTAAAATAAAAATTGTGTCTTGTAACTCTGATACAATGTCCGATACTGAAAAAAAAACTATTCTCATTTTTAAAGCATACATCGATATCATGAAATTATAAATTTATATAATATCATGTAATAGCAGCAATGTAGTATATGATGGTAAAGTACAGTAGTATCAAAGAAGCCTATTTACTCTTAAAATTTCCTGCATTATAGCTCAACGGCCTACGTCCTGTATGATGATGATCTGTACAGAAACAGATTCTATATATATTTTTTTATTCCTCTTTAATCCTGCAATCGGCTTAGCAAGCCCTTAACAGATGTAGTTCATTGGCAGGAGAGTGCTGTTCCTCCAGCGAGAAAGCTGTCTCGTATTCAGTTAGGACTTGTTAAGATCCTATATATAAGGTATATAAAATATATTTATCACCAATAGAAGAAATTATCAAAAGTCTTCAATCATGTGTAAATTTAAACAATGTAGTTGTCTCTCGTGCATGTGATCGGTATTAACCTGTATTACAAGTAACCATGTCTCCGAGTTGTATAATTGAAACTACTCTATAACTTATTAGAGTTCACCATCATCATCATTATCAGCAGATAGACATCCACTGCTGGACATCAGCCTCGTAAAAAGATCACATCGATCAATCCTGCACCGCCCTCATCCTTTACCAGATTGTCCTAAACCTGGTGGGGAGCCTGCCAATACTACGTCTGCCAGTACTAGAAATGAGGAGATCCGTAGGAGAACTAAAAGTGAAGATTCAAAAGATTGCTAGCGTCGAGTGGATATGAGCAGACACATTTGTTCAAGGATTGTATTAACCAGGAATCAAAGGAAATATTTTGATTTGTAAAATAAAAAAAAATATGGTCTGCTATTAATTACTATACTGCTTATAGTCTATAAAATTATATATATATATAGCAAGATGCTTCATCATCTCTAATCCGACAATCAAACCGGAGAACTCTATGCAGGTATTTATTAATTGAATCTGCACAACTTTACCCGCTACACCATATAAACGATTATTTAATTACCGAGTGGTGGTGTGCAAATATTACCTTTGATATGAATGATTCTGTATGTAGTATAATTACTGCGGTAATGAAATTCAATTATATGAGGAGCCGATGAACAAAATGTAATGCGGTGTAGATATATTAACATTGAGAGAATATCTTCACCGGTTTGAACATTTCGCTGGAATATATATATATATATATTATTGTCTATAATTAGGTTTGAAATGTATGATAGTAATTAGGTATTAGTTAGTATTTTTATACTACATCACACTTATAGACATCCATTACAACTGTCTGTAAGACAAGATATAATATATTGTCTTGTTGGTGTTTTTTTTTTTTTTTTTATTTTTTTATTTAATATTTGCACAACTGCATGGTAGTAGTAATTAGCGCTGTCGTAACTACCTTCAACTGTCTCCGGCATCAGAGATCTAACACCTTTGCGAATATGATAATAATTTATTTATTACTTTATCTTTTATACGTATAGAGGTATATGTATAATTGAATATCTATTTATTTCATTATTTTCCTGGTAGCAGCCTCTTTTGCCAAAGTAGGTACCAACTGCTGCTCTTATTTCTTCCTGTATATTTTGAAGAGTTGTAAATAATGAAGTTACTGTATTTAAGGTTTTGACATCCATATGTTTCAAGCAGTATGTAAGCGGGCAGGAATTTCATAAAGCATGATTAAAATAGCACAGAATTCATTACAGTCACATATTTTAACAAAATTAAAATTTTTGATGAAAAAGTACTCTCACTCTATCTATCTCTCTCATTCTTTCTCTTTCTCTCTCTCTCTGTTTTCGTGTCTGAACGACTGACTCCATGACTGAAGGTCGTGAAATGCTCTTAATGTCATGTCTTGAAATGCTCTTAATGTCATGTCTTGAAATGCTCTTAATGACTGTGCTCTCTTAGTATCTAGCATTTATATTTGTTTTATTTTTTTTTATGCCTCTGTTGTAACTAAAGTTCTCAAGTGTACGTAAGTTAAATATTAAGTAATTAGTACATACACAAGCGGGACGCTCTAACCTTTAGGCCAGCGAGCTACAGTCACTCTATAGTTAAGTGTAAATTGAAGATCAGCGTCATACTCTACAGGAATATGACTGGAATGGGAACAATAAAAATACACTTTTGGACAACCTTAATATAAATCAACTAGACATCAGTCCATATCTTTGTCTTCTTCATGCTCGAGGAAGGCTTGAGCACTATTTAATTTTATCCCAAAACTTTATTCTTTGAAATGATATTGTAAATGTAATTTTCTTGTGGTACGATGACACTGTTATGACTTTTAATTAACAGTCCAAAAATTAAATAAATAGAAAAAAGAATAACATGATGTAGTGTAAACATCCTAAGCTGCATCAATTGTCTCTTAGTAGAATAAGTATAAAGTTAACTTACTGCAAATAATTCATGTGTTTGTTATCATCGTCTCAACTATTTGATATCCACTGCATTTGTCTCTGGTATGTAAATAATACCTTTTTTAATGATTTGAGACATGTTTAGTCTTGTCTCATTCCAAGTTAGAACTAACAGGTGTAATTTTAGTCTGTACACCATTTAACAAGTTCAACATTTAATATACAGTTAACAAAAGAGTTCATGTTATTGTTCAATAGGGGTACGGACCCCCACAGGTAATGTCAAAAGTAATCTTTTGACCCCAATATCACATGGAGTTTGAATAATTCTTTTCTCTACTCAAACTATATGCTTCTTGAATCAAATTGGGGATATATTTTACAATGGTACAGCTATATTTATGAAGATAGTTTCTTTTTTATGAATCTTTTCAAGAAGATAACTTGTATATAGATATAATTATAAGTGATATGTCTGTTCATAGCAATGACTAGTTAGTATTACACGGTGCAGCATTAAGTAAAAATAAAATGCGAAAAATCAACTTACTGGTTAATATTTTCAACAGCTACAGCCGGCTTCGAATGAAAACAACACATTTATGGCGCGAGAAGTATCTCTTTAACTTTACTCACTCGGTTTTAATGCGAAATGAAAAATTTACGAAAGTATCGCTTATTCGCGCCAAAATTTCTTAATAAATGAAATTTCTTTAGTGACGGCGCGAATTGGGTTTTATAAAACCAAAGAGAGAGAACTATCGATGTACATACGCGAGGGTGAGAGACGGAGCATCAACGCCTTATGTATGCTCCGTCTCTTTCCCTCGCTTGCATTGTGTATATAGTATCCATATCGCGCGTTTCTTCCCCGCGCTACGGCCCGCAGCGCGCCAACTACTGCACCGCGTACGATGCAGCAAATCGCAGCGCTGCATCTATCTCACTCTGAATCTATAAAGAGAGAGAGAGAGAGACTTTCAAATTATTAGTGCATTATTTTGCTGTTCTCTCTTTCGTTCTTTCCTTTATCAAAGAATAAAAGTATAATCAATCAATCGCTCTGTCTCTCTCTGTTTACCGCCTCCACAGTATATCCATCTCACTCTAACAAATTGACTGAATTAGAACTTCAATTCTGCCGCATGTGAACTGGCACTGTTTTTTTTTTCTTTAACATCATCAGGACTTTAGGTTGGATGATCAAGAATCCTCGAGATTAAGTAACGTTTACACTGCGGCCATGTTTAAATTTTTATAACGTTAAGGAAATCACTAGGACGTAATGCAGATGGCTAGAAATATGTGATCAGGTTGCCTTCGCTTCTGTGAGGTGATGATCTGGTGGTAGTGTCCATGTTGTTTGAGACCGTCTAGGTACCACCGCAGCTACAAGCAGTAGCAGTGTAAAAATATTACCTATATGAATGACGCTATAGCTAAAGAAATTACTGCTGCAAATAGAACACTGAATCTAGTACAATGTGATGCATTGTAAATATCCTAACCGACTCTTCTTTATTATGGGCGGTGAATTTCTCCCCCATCTAATCGATTGGTTAGGGTGTTATACCGTAGCGACGATTTCTGCCGAGCAACAGTAGTGTGCTAACTTTACCTTGTTCCGATTTGAAAGGGGCTATAGCAATTAAAATGATTATAGCAATGATACTTCATTTTGTCTCAAGCAACTAGTACAATATGGTGCAGTGTATACATTCTAACCAGAGCTATGCTATCATGGGCGAAGGTAGCTTGGTCGAAAAAATTTATACTACTGTTATGATACGCATATAATCACATGCATTTCCGCTGACAAACAGTAGTGTGCGAACTTTACTGTGTTCTGGTTTGAGTGGCGCTGTAGCTAGTGAAATTACTGCAGTAAAGAGATGACATGTTTTAGCGACGAGTCAGTAGTAGTAATGTGTAATATTTTAAAGCGAATTGATGCAGTATAAACATCCTAACCATCGTTACTAATCATGATTTCTTTTTAATATTTATATATGTAAGGATGGTTACTGACCTCACCACCATATCGGATAATAGCTAGGAAGAGAGAGAGGAATACAAAAGCCTTTTCTTTTTTTTTTTAATTTTATACGTGGTATTTATTTGATACTTTACCTGTTCCAGCTAACATTAGATGAGATGGCGCTGTGCGAGGGTCACCTAGACTCGGCTCTGCCGCAGCTAAAGAGGGAGGAGTCGTCGCCCTCCAGCGAGGGTCAAGAGTCGCCAGAGAAAAAGCCCAAGCTGGAAAAGCCGAACGGGGACATATATGGATTAAACAAAGGTAATATCCGCCCATCGAAATCCACCGGCCATTTTGATTGTGCGGACCGGATGTAATCAAGAAGAGCAAGATATAATTGTGATAGCAATTTCTTTTACCAGTCGGTGTAAGGTGAGATTTGTCATCAGGTCAACATATTGCCTTGCTCCGGCAATGGACGGTTACCGGCTGATGATGATGGATACTTTAAGGTAAAATGAGTGCGACTGCGTATATCCCCCGGTTCCCTGCGACCTTCACCAGGTCATCATCCCATCTGGCAGGCGGTTGTTCCACGCTGCATTTGCTAATACGCTTTGGTCGAATAAGGAAAATCAAATCACTAAATATATTATTAATGGCAGAATCGAAGGAACTTTATAAGTATAAATTAAAAAAAGAAGTTAATTAGCGCCATGCAATTAATAAAGTTGCAGATAGATGGCGCTCATTCCTTTAGCCGCTAACGAAATCGCCATCTGTCGTACATACCGGATTATTACATTTGGTGCCAACTACACGGCGACGTGGCGAAAGTCGGAGGCCAAATACACGGCGCCGCGTTAGTAATCAAAAGCCAGTGACACGGTGCCATGAATATATCTTTATCCTACATCAGTACTATTGAAATTTTTTTTATTAATTCCTCCATGGAACATACAGCCTCCCATAGACTTTCGAGAGCTTCATGCGAGCTTCACCAGATCTTAGGCCTGCAATGTGGAGGGTCTCCAGACTATGTCCAGCATTGGATGTCTATCCCCTGTTGATGATGACTAGGAGTATCAATACTTTCAATACATAATACCATTAACAATATAATTTTAGGATTGGCATGTATGTGTTAATATATATGAAATGAAATAAAACAGAGAGAGAGAGAGAGTGAGTGAGAGTTGAGAAGAGCAGACATGGGATTAACATGTCATGAGAACAAATTAAGGCTACGTGATCAGGTTAGAGCTGGTTAAAGTTTACACAATACGATAACATCGCGGTCAGTTCATCAAAAATTTATAAGTGATGCGACACAGGCGCGGGTTCGATTCCCAGACAGCTCGAGCTTCCGGAAAACATCACGAAGAAAGTGGCGGTTCTATGGACATGTGCGATCTGTTATGCTTGTGGACCGCCGTGTCCCAGCTGTGGAAATATGAAGTGGGCATGTTATGTTATGAACGGTGTATCAACGTAAATTCCAGTGCCGGGCGTGCTGCCGCTGAGCGTGGACTATCGCTCACCGGTCTCCCACTTCGTGCCGCCAGCGGTGGAACTGTATGCGGCGCGACATAAACCCGAAGCTAACAAAGGTGAGCACTTCACAGCAGTTTCACGCAGGACGTATAGAGAAGACCGGGGTTTATCCGGTTTTTTTTTCCCTATCGTAGCCCCTCTAGTGGTGTTTTGTTGTGGGTTTTAAAGAGTATTACGAGAAATGATAAGGTAATCGTTATTTCCATAATTATAAAGTATCAAATTTTAATATTAGCAGCAGCTATCCCCAGGTTCTCACTGCTGGGACTCTAGCTGTTTCAAAGAGGCTCGGTTATGCATCGCTTGACAAGTAAATAAGTTGTCGAGTGTCAATAATGAAAGCTGTTCTTGGCTTATGGTTACATGTGCATATGTATAAAAGGAGAAAATAAAGATTGATAAAATTAATAAAAAGTAACAAACCGATTTTCAGTAAATGTGCAATCCTCACCACGATTTAAAAAATACAAATCGATTTTTAGTACATGTCATACCCTCACCGCGAGTATAAAAATAAAACCAAACCTATTCTTAGCATATGTCAGATCTTCACTACGATTTTAAAAGAAAACAAAATGATTTTTAGTACATGTCATACCCTCACCGCGAGTATAAAAATAAAATCAAAGCTATTCTTAGTATAAGCCAGATTTTCACTACGATATTAAAATAAAACAAATCGATTTTTAGTACATGTACAATTCTCACCACGATTTTAAAAGAAAACAAATCGATTTTTAGTAAATGTACAATCCTCACCACGATTTAAAAAAAAACAAATCGATTTTTAGTACATGTCATACCCTCACCACGATTATAAAAATAAAATCAAAGCTATTCTTAATATATGTCATATCTTCACTACGATTTTAAAAGAAAACAAATCGATTTTTAGTACATGTCATACCCTCACCACGAGTATAAAAATAAAATCAAAGCTATTCTTAATATATGTCATATCTTCACTACGATTTTAAAAGAAAACAAATCGATTTTTAGTACATGTACAATTCTCACCACGATTTAAAAAATACAAATCGATTTATAGTACATGTCATACCATCACCACGATTTTAAAAATAACATCAAAGCTGTTCTTAATATATGTCATATGTTACGATTGAAAAAAAAAAAAAAAAATACAAACCGGTTTTTACTACATATCATATCCTCATCACTTCTTCAGGTCTTCCTTCATTAGCAGCTTAAGTACCACCCGCCATCAATATACGATGCTCAAAAAGAAGAAATATTATAGTGTATTATATACATAAATTAAGAATAGTTGGGGGAGGGGGATCGCGATCTATTTAACTAAATAAAATAAGTGAAATCGCACGTCCGAAAATTAGTGCTCAAAAATATGACTTAGCTTATATAGGTCTCGTTACCATGCTAAAAAAAACGAGCTATGTACTCTGTGTTAGGAGACCGCTTCCGAAAACGACGGACGGTAGTACTAATGACACCTTTGACGATGGCACGGAGAAAACATCGATCCGGATTAAAAAATAAAAATATTTTTAAAGGTTTTATTAGCTTTATTTACGCTCCATCGTGTAGTAGTGATAGTTTCATAAAAATATATTAGTTTTTTAAAAAAAATACCAGCAATGAAATACAAAATCAAAAACAGCTGATGCTCGGATCAACGGACGCTCGGGCGGCGGGAACTCGACATGTCTTTGGTTCGTTCTCGAGCATCATCTGTTTTTGATTTTGTGTTTCATTGGTGGTATTTTTTTAGTAATGTATTTTTTACGTTTTAAAAATATGATTTTTTTAATTGGGACGATGTTTTCTCCGTGCCATCATCAAAGGTGTCATTAGTAATATTGTACGTCTTCGTTTTCAGAAGCGGTGGTCTAACACCCAGTATATATATATATACCCTGAATAATAATATCAGGGTTAATTTGATATAATAAATAAAAAAAAATTGTATTGTCACTTTATCAAAAAAAAAGATTTATTGCTAAATTGGAATTTTGTTGACTTATGTATACAGTAAAAGTATTATAAAATCGTCATACAAATGAAAATGAATCGAATGCAATAAATTATTAAAAACAAGGAAAAAAAAAAAACTCGTAGTATATAACAGTACTGTGAAAACATTACTGTTTTCCGGTTGGAAGTGCGCTGTAGCTAGTGAAATCACTGGGATATCGAGACGGGGAATCTTATGTCTCAAAGCGACGAGTGCAGTGTGGTGATGTGAACTTCCTAACTATGGCCAAGTTGTTATGTGCGGGCGTATCACTTACCATCAGGTGAAAGTCACGCTCGACTCGTATAATAAAAAAAAAAGCTTAAGCTTGATCGGCATCGAATCTGCGTCGCTTCAAACGCCAATGAAAATATTTGTCTTTCTCTACCCTGTCAGCTGGTCAAGCTTAGCTTGATGGTGAGGAGCACGTGTAATGATGCAATAACTTTCTCCAGGAGTCACTCATTCCTTGGTAGCCTTGCTACACATGGAAGTCATGTAGAGGGGAAATGTTTGAGGGACTTAAATGAATTAATTTTTCTCGGCTTTTATTTTCCCCTTGGTCTGTATGTATAAATTCATCATCATCATCAGCCTTGATAAATATACAGTATATATTAGTAGTAGTATATATAAAATAAAAAAAATTGTAATCATCTGATCGTATGATCATCTAGCTTATCTGTTTAGCCAGTAAACGGTGTACTAGTTTACTATTTTTTTTTTCCTTGATAAAGGTAGGTGATATGGTAGAACTTTTATCTGATGGTATATTATATGAATGCTACTTAAGAGGTTTATACGGCCTCGTGACATAAAAGCCTCATCTAATGATAAGTAACGAAATCCTAGTAACAACGTGGTACTTAGGATATTTACACTGAACCACATTGTGGTTGTCACTGTAGACATAATGAATAATGTTTGCACACTACAGTCTGTCGCTGCGGTGGTACATAAACGGTCACTAGACCTACCACCCGTGAAGATATTCCATACACTAAATGTATCCGCCGTAACAAATTCCAGAGACCAGCAATGGTCCGAAGCCGGAGAGCAGTAAACCCTCGACACCAGCCAAGAGGAAGAGGGGACGCCCGAGGGTCGACAAGACCAGTCCCGAGTACCTCGCCAACCTGGCGGCTAGAAAGCAGGCGAAGGAAATGGGTATGTATTTCATAGTATAAATCAATGTGTCGGTTTTTAAAATTTGAAGATCGCGGGTTCGAATCAAATTATCGGTTAATAAGGACAATCGACGTATAGTTACTAAAAATATTAATAATATTTTTTTTAGTAATGTATATATTTCAATTGCTAACTATAACGAAGGGCCTCCTGCAATTGGGAAAATTTAATAACAACACGTATTCATTATTTTAAAAAAATTTTATATGACTCGGCTGTATAGACATCGGCTCTTTGCCTTTTCTATAGTTTTAAAAATAAAACTCGATTCTCCCGCGCAATAGTTTTGCAGTCAATTGAAATGTAAACAAATTAAAAAAGTGTAAAGTTCTAACATATATATCTGTAAATGAAACCATTTCAACAGGTGACAAAAAAAAATTCAAAAAAAGTTGAAGGGTAGAAAATACTTATGAGTATAAAGGTTTGAAGGGCGCCGTATCTAGTAAAATATGTCTTACAACGACTACAATATGCTGCTGCAGCGTAAATGTCTAAATTAGCGCCATTTTGTTATAGACAAGCATTTAATTATGATGTTTCGTAATTTTTCTTTTATTAAAACCTATTCTTTTTTTAAATTAATCAGTTATTGATAACCGTATTTATTATTAAATAACTTTTGACCTATTCAAAAATTAAAAAATATGTACATATGTTCGGAATGGTAATTCTTTATGTTACGGTGAAAAAATTAAATATATATATATAGTAAAAAACTTTTAGACAACACACTCTTGCGTATTTAATTTGACCCAGTCACTGCTAGGTGACGCTTAACTCTACAGTAGATGGTATTTAAGGTGCGATGACCGCAAATTCTTGGCGCTTGACCGTAATATAAATGTTCGATCTGACCTCTGATTCATCATCATCACTAGCCGATAGACGTCCACTGCTTGGCATTGTACTTTCCCAAAGTTCTCTAAATAGATTGGTTATGCGCCGTATTTAGATTGGTCGCGGTTAGTTCGTTCTCCGCTAGATGGCGTTTAATTCAAAATTCCGACGGTAGAACAATTTGTAGGGTAACTGTCGCACGTCACGTTTCTCCCGCGCGCCGACAGATGTCGCTAGTTGTAAGCTGAATCGTGCCACCATTTACCCGCCCCGCCGGGGTATAGTCGCGCACGCACCGTCTGTTATCGTTCAGCAGTGGACTTCTAAGACTAAGATTCTTAGAAGAATTTTTAAACAGCTGTTCTCACTATAAGTGATGAACGGTATCCTATACTCTTCATATATATATATATATATAATATATATTAGGTCCCATGTAACAGGGGTCAAGCCTGTTGCCATTTTATTGGGACCACCACACACACAAAGATGATGTCAGTGTGCGGGTTTCCTCGCGATGTTCTCCTTCACCGTTTGTATCTCGCTGTTGTAACTAAAGTTCACAAATGTACATAACTCCAATATTAAGTCATCGGTACATGCCGAGATTAGAACCTGCGACCTTCGGATTGAAAGCTGCACGTACTAACCATTAGGCCAGCGAACTATTTTAATATACATGTGTATATATATAGGTGTATATACGTATGTGTTATTATTTTTGATAAAATCTATTCTTTGTATGAATTGCCATTGCCACACCGTAACTAGCTGGTCTAATGGTTAGAGCGTGCCGCCTTCGTTCCGAAGGTCGCGGGTTCGAATCTCGGTGTGTCCGATGACTTTGATATTTAAGCTATAAACCTGCACATGAATTAGAATTTATTCTAAGGTGTGTGTGAAGTCACCAATCCGCATTGGGCCCTCGTGGTGACTATGACCCCATCGCATTGAGGGTGGGACTGCGCCCCAACAGTGAGTACTTAAATTGGCTGTTGGAAAAAAAATATAACAAATCTAAAGTTGGGTGGTAGAGAATTACTGCGGGCATTGACCACCGTCTTTTATAATATCTTTGTATATAATTAATTATTCATAATTATCTCCATAATGCAATAGTTGCCTAAAAATATATTTATTATGTATGATAATAATACTAAGTTACAAAAGGCAGCCATTTTTAATGTGGCTGAATAGTGAGGATATTTTATAAATACAACCGAACAGCAACCGGCTCCTAGAATACATTACTGTATTAAACACACACTAACACCCGACTGATATCACCACCCTTTCTGTCATAAACCATCTAGTTATTCCCTCACGGATTAGAAATTGGCTCAGGTCCGTACACAAACTGGTTGACATGAAACCGAGCCGCAATAAATGTAATAATAATCATTATCATCATCAGCTGATAGACGTCCACTACTGGAAATAGACCTCTCCCGAAGATCTACACATACAGTCAGTATGGGCTCCGGTACCGTTGGGCGGTAAAGGCTGTCGTATGTAGGGGTTCATAAGGACTTGGGTCATTTCTCACCACACTGTTCCAAAGTGTGTTGGCGGTAGCTAGAGCCTCGTTGATTAGCAGGCTGCACGACGAGCTGGTGATGTTGGATTGGTTCCCGTGATTGCGGGATCTCTTCATCATTATCAGCCAACAGGCGTCCACAGATGGACATAGGATTCCCCCAATAGATCTCCTCATCGATCGATCCTGCGCTGCCCGCATGCCTGCTTCTCGCAACCTTCACGTAATCGTAGAACCACCGACATCCTGGTACGCGGGCGCCATTCGAGGACCTTAGTGGCCCCATCGGCTGTCAGTCTTTCGAGCGGTGTCCTGTCTATTGCCACTTGAGATTGCGTAGTGTTAAATATCTAAGTATTCATACATAGGGACGGAGAGACAGCGGGAAGCGACTGCTCTATACTATCTAATGGTATTGCATAGTTCACTTCATCCGCCGATAGATGACGCGTTACTCAATAACAGGTTCTAAGTTTATAACAGTAGTTCAACTCACGTACATCACGTTTCTAATGCGCTCCGACGGATGTCGCCAGTTTTAGTTTGAATCGCGCCATCGTCTACCCGCCCCATCGGGCCCGAGTCGCGCGGGCGTGGTGTCCTGTCAACGTTCAGCAATGCACATCTAAGATTATGACACTAAGTTAAATTTTTATAAAAGCTGTTCTCACTTAAAGTGACGAACGGTGAACTTATACCCTTCTTATATATTAGATGTTCTATGAAATTGCCGTTTTGTATGAAAAATTTAAATGATTTTTTATATGTATTAATCGAAGTAAATCAATGCATCTTTGCCAGCGCAGTGGCAGGTTATTGATGCCCTTAAAGAAATCAGCTGGACGGGGGGAAACAAATTCTTCAAAGGCATTTTGTATTGCCTCTCAGTTATTGAATTTTTTTTCGGCCAAGAAGTTATCCAAATTCTGGAAAAAGTAGTAGTCTAGGCGCAAGGTCTGGTGAGTAGGGCGGATGACGTAGAGCTTCTAACCCCAGTTCTTGCAACTTGGAGACCCTCCGCTGTGCAGTATGAGGTCGCGCGTTGTCGTGCAGGAGTAGCGGAGACGAGCGATTGACCAATGCTGGTTGGAGATGTGCCAGTTTCTCCACCATTGTGATCAGTTCTTTACAGTACCCATCTGCAGTAATGCTCACCCCGTTTGGTAAGAAGCTGTGATGATTCACACCGGCGCTAGACCACCAAACAGTGACAACCACTTTTCTAGGGGTAAGTTTTCGTTTAAGGCATAGTTTAGGTGCTGAACCAAGATCCAACCAACTTGCTGAGCGCTTGCGCTTATCAAATAGAATCTATTCTTTATCGCAGGTAACAATGCGGTTCAAAATTCCATCATCTGTGTGTCGATTGAGCAGTGCAAGGCACGTCTCGACGCGTTCTTCGTGCTGACGATCGTTGACTTCGTGAGGCACCCATTTGTCAAGCTTTTTTACCTTGCCAATTTGACGCAAATGGCTCAATATTGTTTTGACGCTAACGTCAAAAGCTGCTGCTAAATCAGCCGCAGATTGTGTATCATCAGCTACCACAATCGCCTTTAATTCGTCATTGTTGACCAGTCTTCGAAGGACCGCGAGGTTCATTTTTCAGGTCGAAATTTCCAGAACGGAAGCGAGCAAACCAATAACAGTTGGTGCGTTGGTTTGTAGTGCTAGCTCCGTAAACGTCGTTGATGTTGCGTGCCGCTCGTATGGCTTGTGCCACGTCGCTGCCACGACTGTACTCATATTCCATTATTACTCGAATTTTTAACGTATCCATGATGACGAAAAAGATTGAAACGCGATGAAAATGTAACACTAATCAATTAACAAATGACTGCTTTTGGAAAAAGAGTTCCATGTTTTTAAAATAAAATTAATTTGAAATTAGAATTCTTAGCCAAATAAAAATTATTTTGATTTGAAATGCAGAACGGATATATATATAAACGGATATATACATAAAGCGAATAACGCATGCGCATCACTAGTCCAAATAAATAATTATTTATTACCCAACATGAGAGCGCATGTATAGTTTAGTCTATATATTAGTTTGGCAAATATCTCCCTTCCGTTTTTTTGCTCTTTATTCAATGCTTTATAAAAAGTGTTACAGTGATCGGATTTAGTTCAAATATGCGCCGTTTTGTTCGATAATCTGTTTCCATCTAGACGGCAACTTCATAATACCTCCCTCGTAGAAGCCCCCCTCCTTATTTGCGAAGAACTCGGACAGCCACTTTTCACAAGCCTCTTTTGAGTTCAACTTTACACCACCAAGGGCGTTCACCATGGACAGGAACAGGTGGTAATCACTTGGCGCTATGTCCGGGCTATATGGTGGATGCGATAAAACCTCCCATCCGAGCTCCCGTAGCTTCTGACGAGTCATCAACGAAGTGTGTGGTCTGGCGTGGTCCTGGTGGAACACTACACCCTTCCTGTTGGCCAATTCTGGACGCTTCTGGTCGATCGCCTGCTTCAAGCGGTCCAGTTGTTCGCAGTAGATGGTAGAATTAAGCGTCTGGCCATATGGGAGCAGCTCATAGTGGATGATTCCCTTCCAATCCCACCAAACACACAGCAAAACCTTCCTGGCCGTCAATCCTGGCAGCCGCTCGACCACGACCGTTTTGCTTGATATTGTCGTATGTGATCCATTTTCGTCGCCAGTCACCATCCGCTTCAAGAATGGGTCGAGTTCGTTCCGTTTCAGCAGCATATCGCAGGCGTTGATTCGGTCCAGAAGGTTTTGCGTCAAATCATGCGGCACTCAAACATCAAGCTTTTTTTGTATCCAGCCTTCTGCAGATGGTTTAAAATGGTTTGGTGACTAACTCCCATCTCCTAGGCGATGTCACGAGATGCCACATGCCGGTCTAACTCGATGTAGTCCATGATTTGATCGGTATTTGTCGTCACAGGTCTTCCGCCGGCTGGCTTATCCATGGTGTCATTTTCACCGGCTCTGAATCGTCGTTTTGGCGTTAGTGAACTCAATGTTTACACGTCTATAACTGT
The DNA here is from genome assembly GCA_029286815.1 of Troides helena. Classification (NCBI taxonomy): domain Eukaryota; kingdom Metazoa; phylum Arthropoda; class Insecta; order Lepidoptera; family Papilionidae; genus Troides; species Troides helena. The sequence goes on from JAGSMV010000034.1 coordinate 1,387,753, forward strand.
TGAACGCAATATTCAAACTAATTATGCATAGCGTCGTTTTGTAGGTTATGTCAAGACATTTCAAATTATGTATAGTATTGCCAGATACGAGCTCTGTAGCGCTTTGTACATAGCCGCGAAATTCAAAAGACAAAAGGCGGAAGGGAGATATTTGCCAACCTTATATATACACACACGCATATTTAAAAATATTGTTTCTTACGTCTACGTTAACAATAGTTTTAAATAAACAGTGTGAGGTACGTGTAAAATCCTAGTATTTAATACGCGTATATATATACTAGTCAAGTCCTAGTATAAGTGCTACATACAGATCGCGGTGTAGTTAACATCGGTAATTTATTTCTTATTCAACGATACGAGCAGTATGTTCACCGGATTATAAGTGATACATCCGCCTATAATAACGCAGATCTAGTTAGTACGGCACACTACGGCTCTTTGAGCTCTTTCCACTGTGATAAAGTGAGTTTTATTGGCACCGCCCCTTATTGGTAAACGATATACAATGATGGACTGTATCAGGGTAGTGTATATGTAATTTAAAAAAATATTTGTTAAACGAATATTTGTGGTATTTCACAGAGCAGTATGTAACAAATTTTCAAACATCCAAATCCAAAAAATTCGAAAATTTCCCCCAACACCACCATCTTTTATGATACCACGACAATCTTTGATCGACTTGAATAGCTATGTATTTTGTTTGACTCTTTTTGTATGTAATTGGACAGTTACAGGAATCATTTGCGATATCGGAACATTTATGAATTTTTATGTTGTAACTGTTTGGGAATTGTTACATATACTAAAACATATATAATTTGTTTTGATCGTATTCAAAGTTAATGAATTATTTTTTATCCAAGCATCAATCAGGACTAAACCTTCCTCAGCTTTTAATTTAACCTCGTCCCAGTTTGATCCTGTGAAGACAACAGAGGTTTCGTTAGCATACGAATAAATTTTAGCATGAGGAACAATCATGTTGCATAGGTCATTTGTGTATATTAAAAATAGGATAGGACCAAGGACACTACCCTGTGGTACCCCACAGAATATTCCGATGTCGTCACTGTTAACTGAACCCAGTTTAACTCGTTGGCTACGACCATAAATATAATCTTTAAAGATATTAAGTTCTTTGCCTCTAATTCCAATTTTCTCAAGTTTTTGCATAAGGATGTCGAAGGAAACGGTATCAAAAGCCTTCTTTATGTCCATAATACTGTTAAACATTTTTCTCCTTTACAGATAGATTAATTAGTTTATTTGTCCACGCAGTACAGAACACTTATAAAAACAAAAACATTACATCAAAGAACACAGATAAATAAAGATATGTTGATATAGTAATATTTTAGATAATCAACGCTTCCGTGTGTACTGTAATGGTACAAAATTGCCGTAGCTCAGTCTAACTGCTGCCACGTAGTGAACAACACGCTGATTTTCAGCTACTACCTTATTAAAGAGCGTCTATATTTTCAAGATGCTTGTGTGCGCTAACCGGATAGAGAAAAAGATCTAAAGTTAAATTATTGATATTAAATTCAGGAATAAATATAAATATAAATCAGCTCGAGTGCTGGAATTATAATGTGTTAGGCTGGGAATTAATTTGCTTTTCTAAAAGATATGTTTTCAATTTTGATTTAAAATGAACAATTGCAAGTAAGTTTCTTAAAGGGGGCGGTACATTATTCTAGCACTTTGTCGCTTGATGACGGAAACTACTTGCAAAAGCCACAGATCTATGTTTATAGAACACAAGGCAAGGGCGAGTGCTTTTAGCGCTGCATCCATCCTGAGCTGATGAAAGATTCAGCTTAGAGTATAGATATTCCGGTATTCTAGAATTTAATAACCCAAACAAACAAGCAATATGCATTATCTGCGTGACTCCATACTCAACATTGATGATTTGTTTAAGTAGGGAGAGATATGCGACCGCGCAGGAATTTCGAAGGAGAACCGGTAGCAGGCATTTCGAACTCGCTGTATTAGGCGCTTTATTATTGCCATAGTTAAGTTTAGGCAAAATAAGAGTTTCACGCAGCAATACGAATTTATGACGAAAGGTACGAATTTTATATAAAACTCAGGTAATAAAGATAATTTTTAACAACAATTTGAATACGCTTTTCAAAACTTTGTGTCCAAAATACCTAAGTTTTTTACATCAGATAACTGTCCTAAATTTTCGTTATTTATTGTAACTGTTGGACTTTGCTCACGTATATGTTCAAGTTGTGATTCTGTGCCGAAAGCTATGAATTTAGATTTAATGGGATTGATTTTTAGATTGTTTCTTACACTCCACTCGGTGATACTACTTATACTTATATCGCAATTAATGTAAAACACTATACACCTGCCTTTTCCGCCGCGCATGCCTAATGGATGTGGGGATCTTATCAAACGGTAACCCGGAGCTGCTGGAGCAGCGCTTTGTTGACGAGCCCGGAGCCTCGTTTCATTAATCGCTACAATATCTGCTCTAAAACGACCCATTGCATATAAACGTGTGTCCTGTCCCATATGCAAAGACCCTGCATTATAAAGTCACTATTTAAGAAATCTTGTTTTATAGGGCATTACTGTAATTTAGAGAAAATTTAATAAACTGTGAGAATATAAGTCAATGGGGCACTTCATAACTTTATGAATAGCCGGAACGTATCACAAAGAGCACGACTGGCTGTGCATAGAGGCGTGTTGGTCCCCACACTGATGTATGGTAGTGAATGTTGGGTATGGCAGAAGAAACATGAAAGTAGGATTAATGCTGTGGAGATGAGAAGCCTGAGAAGTATAACTGGAGTGAAGCTGATGGACAAAGTGAGGAACAGTTGTGATAAGGAAGCGGTGCGGCGTGGTTGAAAATGTAGTGACAAGGATAGAGAAAGGGATGCTTAGATGGTTCGGCCATGTCGAAAGAATGGATGAAAGAAGATTAACGAAAGAAATATACAAGGTAAGAATGATTGGAAAAATCGGTGCAGGTCGACCTAGGCGGACATGTTCCGATCAAATCGGAGATGTCCTAAAGAAAGGCCGGATCAAAAGCACACGCAACCGACGAGCGTGCATGAAGACGCTTATGAAAGTGGAGGAAGCGAGAGAAGTGTGCCAGGATCGTACCAGGTGTAGAGAGGTGGTCTTTGCCTACCCCACTGGGAACGAGGCGTGATATATATGTATGTATGAGAATACAAGTTTGTAAGAACTACAAATGCTGGAGTTTGTGCTGGAATACAACAGTTGATAATAGTATTTAAATTTCATAGAATTTATAGCATACACCATTACAGTACACAATTAGACAGCGTTGAAATTGCAAATAATTAGGATATAGTGGTAACAGACATTGAAGATAAATGGAATGCATAGTTCCAATTGCAAATCAAAGAGAGAACTTAACACAACAATAAAAAAGATATCGAAAAAATGAAAACAAGCAATAGATAATATCCCGACATTTAAAAACCATTTCAGTCATGAATATAAAGTTGCTCAAATAAGTATCAAAAAATGGTCTAAAAGAAACATTTTTATATTTTTATCGTTATTGACCATCCCTCTCTTCGGTACCAACACGGATCGCACCAAAAACCCGAATTAGATCATTTTCGGTACGAATGCGATGACGCACAGAGTCCACTCCTGCATATCTGCGTACATAAATTCTACTATCTCTGGTCCAGACATAACGCCAGTTGTGTTGCCGCGCGAGCTCTCGGGCGTTTTTAAAGAGATGACGATTATGTCTGGTTAGTCTCCCGTTAATGTAAAATCGTCGAAGAGACCCGGGCAGGCCAGTTTCTTCAGTAGTACTACTGCGGCGAACTCGGGCAGCGCGTATCAGGTTACCACGAATCGATCGGCGTATAAACCGCACCACTATTAGCCGTGGATTAGATCGGTTGGCATAGGCCAGAGGACCCACTCGTGCACAGCTCACGAGGTGCTCTTCTGCAATCGTAATACCCAACTTAGCGCTCAGCGTCATCGCAATGTGCATTCAATTCTCATTTTTCTCCTCTTGAATTCCGGATATCTCTAGGTCATTCAATGATAGTTCCTGATCCCGATCGTTGAGCTCTTGTTATAACTGCTGCAGGGATTCCGTGAGTAATTTGTTATCTGTTTGGACAGAGAACCCTGTGAGTTTTTCCTCAATGCTGTCTAATCGGCCATAAATATGTCCAATGCAGCTTATTGAAAAAGCTCGCTGGTCTATTCATTCCGAATGTCGCGGGTCCGAACCTCGGCATGTACCGATGACTTAATATTTAAGTTATGGACATTTGTGGACTTTAGTTAGAACAGCGAAATACAAACGGCGAAGGAGACCATCGTTCATTGCTGCCGTGTGTACTGCAATGTTACAAAATGGCCGTAGCTCAGTGTAACTGCTGCCACGTAGTGAACAACACGCTTATTTTCAGCTACTATCTTATTAAAGATAGAGAAAAATATCTATAGTTCGATTATTGATATTAAATTCAGGAAAAAATTTAAATACAGGAATAAATCTGCTAGAGTGCTAGAATTATAGTGTTAGGTTGAGAATTAATTTGTGTTCCTAAAAGAAAGGTTTTGAATTTTGATTTAAAATCAATAATTGTGAGTTTCTTAAAGGGGGCGGTACATTATTCCATCACTTTGTCGCTTGATGACGGAAACTACCTGCAAAAGCCATCGATTTATGTTTATAGAACACAAGGCAAGAGCTTCATCACATAAACCTCTAAAATTATCATTGTTTATCTACTATATTATACATGTATTATACATATATAGCTCTAGAATCATTTATATATTATAACAACACTACATCAAATTCCGTTGCATAGTTTTAAATATACATAAGCGACTTTGTTTTAGACTACGTAATGATATTGCATAGTTTACTTCATCCGCCGATAGATGGCGCTTTACTCAATAACAGGTTAATGTTTACAACAGTAGCTCAACTCGCGTACGTCACGATTCTCCCGCGCGCCGACAGATGTCGCCAGTTGTAGCTTGAATCACGCTATCGTCTACCCGGCCCGCCGGGCTATAGTCGCGCGCGTACTTTCCGTCATCGTTCAGCAGTGGACTTCTAAGACTAAGATTCTTAGAAGAATTTTTTAAACAGCTGTTCTCACTATAAGTGACGAACGGTATCCTATACTCTTCATATATACAGTTAAACTATGCATGCATTCACATGTTGGTTGGTTTGCAAATAATTATTTATTGGGACTAGTCATGCGCATGCGTTATGCGCTTTATATATATATATATATATATTAAAAAAAGTTTCTTACGTCTACAATTACAATAATTAAAATCATATTATCTAGTAATAGGTATACATAGTGTTGAATAAACAGTAGGACTTGCAAGATGGCGCTCGCATGGTACAGCTGCGCCATAGTAGTGACAGTAGTAAATATCATCAGCCGACAGACGTCCACCGCTGGACATAAGCCTCCACCAAAGATGTCCACTCTGGATAACAGACGGAGCTCTGACCACCCACCAACTCGCATTCGGCCAGCATGGTGGGCTAAGATCCAAGTCTCCTCAATGAATTTTAAAAAGGAGATCTTTAGGATAAGACCATGTTCAGCTATGGACGTCTTCAGCTGATGATATATTATATGATGATAAAGATCTCCTCCACGTAGTAAATATATATATATCACGCCTCGTTCCCAGTGGGGTAGGCAGAGACCACCTCTCTCCACCTGCTACGATCCTGGCACACCTCTCTCGCTTGCTCAACTTTCATAAGCGTCTTCATGCACGCTCGTCTGTTGTCAGTGCTTTTGATCCGGCCTTTCTTTAGGACATCTCCGATTTGATCGGAACATGTCCGCCTAGGTAAATATACAATATGAAAAAAACATTTTTTTCTAGGTGATTAGACCTTTACACTGAGACCCGATCGCTTAGGTCCCGTATACACGTGAAATAATAATTCAATAATTCCAAAATTTTCACTTTGTATAATTTTTTTTAAATCGTATCCCATGCTCTTATTCCCAGCGTCATTTTCTATTAAATATGAACCCTTGAGTAACAAATTGGTATAAGTCGAAAATTTTAAAAATCTAGTTTAAAGGTTGTTTCATTTTAAATCCTAGTAAAATAATATAATTCATAAGAAATATATGACTTATAACAGTTTCAAAATCAAGGGCTTTATATATGCAACCTCTTTACTGAATACTAGGAATTAGTTTATACAAGTTTGTATACAAAAAAAAACTATATTTGTCCGCTGTTATAATTTTTTTTTATTTAGTTGTAAAATTAGTTTATGAATATCTCGATCGCATTCCATACATACATACATACATATATATCACGCCTCGTTCCCAGCGGGGTAGGCAGAAACCACCTCTCTCCACCTGCTACGATCCTGGCACACCTCTCTCGCTTCCTCCACTTTCATAAGCGTCTCCATGCACGCTCGTCGGTTGCGTGTGCTTTTGATCCGGCCTTTCTTTAGGACATCTCCGATTTGATCGGAGTATGTCCGCCTAGGTCGGCCTGCACCGATTTTTCCAATCATTCTTACCTTGTATATTTCTTTCGTTAATCTTCTTTCATCCATTCTTTCGACATGGCCGAACCATCTAAGCATCCCTTTCTCTATCCTTGTCACTACATCTTCAACCACGCCGCACCGCTTCCTTATCACACTGTTCCTCACTTTGTCCATCCGTTTCACTCCAGTTATACTTCTCAGGCTTCTCATCTCCACAGCATTAATCCTACTTTCATGTTTCTTCTGCCATACCTAACATTCACTACCATACATCAGTGTGGGGACCAACACGCCTCTATGCACAGCCAGTCGTGCACTTTGTGAAACGTTCCGGCTACTCATAAAGTTATGAAGTGCCCCATTGACTTGATTCCTTTTAAAACTCTTCTTTCAATATCACCATCACACTTGCCATCTCTCGTAAACTGTGAACCCAGATATACAAATTCTTTCACTTGTTCCACTTTTTTGTCCCTCAATCATAATGTCACAGTTTGTCATACATTCTTCTCTTTCAAAACCATTACTTTCGTCTTGCTTACATTCACTTTCATTCCTTTGCTTGTTAAAGCTCCATGCACCATGTCGACCATCGCTTGCAACTCCCTCTCCGATGATGACAATAAAACTTGATCATCCGCGTATAGGAGGCACTTGACGGTCAACTCATTCATTCTTAGTCCATACTCACTATCTTTCAAATCTTTCAAGCAATTGTCTAAAAATAGGTTAAACAGCCACGGCGAGGCCACACATCCCTGTCTAACACCCTTCTGGATGCTAAACCAGTCTGAGTAAGCTCCGTTTATCCTGACACAAGCACTAGAACCCTCATAAAGTGATTTCAACGCTCGTATCAGCGTTCTGTTCACCCCATAAGCAGACAATATGGACCACAATTCATTCCTCACCACTCTGTCATAGATCGTCTGTCAATGATCGCATTCCAAGCGTCTATAATAAAGTAGTATATATATATATAAATTATTTAATAAAGCGACGCGACGTACCGGTCGTTCACTTGATGGTAAGTGATACCTGCCCGTTGTAACGTGGCGCTTGCTACAATGGTTTTCTAATTTTACGCTACTTGCACTTTTCGCCTTAAGATATAAACAGTTAAGCGTCATTATCCCAGTAGCTACAGCGCCCTTCAAGCTAGAACACAGTAATGTTATCTTTCTGTTTGGCGGCAGAAATAGAAGCTGCGGTGGTACCAGGTGCTTATGCGGTCTCCGACAACGGAGACCTACCGCCAGTATATAAATGATTTAGTGCAACTTTTCACAATATAAACCGCGCGACTTGTGTAGTGAATATATTCAATAGTTCGCGTCGCTTCGAGATAATTTGTTTTTTTTTTTTTTTTAATTCGTTCACATGTATAATGGCAGAGATACGAACGAACTACCAGCGCCGCCGCGATTCACACAGCGCATATAAAGAGATTTATCAAAAAAAAATTTGTCGCGCTACATTGTAAACAGGTTTTATTGCGACATTGTTATTAAACGTGTAGCTAACGGTATAGTGAAACAAATTCATATTGCGATCAGCGCCATCTATCGGTCGTCGGTGGAGTGACGCGCGCGGTAGTTCGTCAGTCCGCCGCCGGGCGGCGCTGCGCGTCGCTTGCATCGCGCTGTCGAGTGCCGCCCGCGCGCACACGACCCGCGCGTGTTTCTACCTACTTCGTTACCTTGAGAATAAAAAGATGTAAAGTCTCTAATTATTCCTATTTTTCTTCAAGCCGCCCTCACTCGCAGTGACGGGCGGTTTCATATACACTCGCACTACTATATCGGTATCATACATACATTGCCGGCTATACTGTTGGCATATGTCGTATGATACATATATGTATATATATATACTAGTTACTTGCGTCGTATATGTGGTATATATATCTGTTACGCTTTGTATCGAGTACTAAGTATTTTATATAAATTTGCAAAGAAAATAAGCACATGCTTTATTACTTAAAGCAATAAAATACAGTCACTTTTTTTTTTCTTTTCTTTATGAATAGGCTAAGGTACTAACACCATGCTGCCTTAGGTGTAACAAAATTAAATATTCCAATCAATTATTTTTTAATTATCAGACTAGGCTGTTTAAAAAAAAAGTCGATGTTTAAAAAATTGCGTATAGTAGTAGTACGAATGCCATTTTTAATTCATCTAGTTATTGTCGAGTTCATATATACGAAATATCGATATTTATGTACAATACGAATGATTTTAAAATCGATTTTTTTTTTTAATTATTACGCACTCGTTCTCTATTGACGAAGCGAAGGATGAGCAAGACGTTAAGCAACATTACAACTACCTTCCTAACGGCCGCAGAGACCGAGTTTATTTATTAATTATTATTATGAAAGGTTTTTTTTTTTTTTAATAATCTGATGGTAAATGATACGGCTTGTTAAAAATAATCTAGGGCTTGTTAGGATATTTACAGTGCAACATATTAAGGTCATTGTGAGACATAAGATGTTGAAATCTCCTTACCTCAGTAATTACATTAGATATAGCGCCCTTCAAACCGGATCACAGTAATGTTTGCGCAGTACTGCTTGTCGCTGTGATAGTACGTAGACGGTTAGCAACAGAGACAGTGGTGGTAGTGTCTTTAATGCTGACCGTCTAGGTACTACCGCAGCGACAAGCAGTACTGCGCAAACATTACTGTGATCCGGTTTGAAGGGCGCTGTAGCTAATATAATTACCGAGGTAAGGAGATTCAAGATATTGTGTCTCACATTGATCTTAATATGTTGCACTGTAAACATCCTAACTAGCGCCATTGTTATGGGCAGGCGTATCACTTAGTATTAAGTGAATGTGCTGTCGTTTCATTGAATAAAAAAAAAAAAACGCTACCTACAATATGGCGGCGATGTTAAATCTCGATACCTCAGTAATTTACGCTAGCTACAACGCCCTTCAAACCGGAACACAGTAATCGATAGTCCGTAATAATGTGCGTTAGGATGATAAATACTGCACCATTGCTGATTGTCTTGTGACTTGTCTTACTCTATTCCGGTTTGAAGGGCGCCGTAGCAAATTTAATTGTTGATTTAACGAGACATCATATATATCGTCATGAGCGGGGGGCAGTGTACGCATCCTAATTACCGCCGTGTTACGTGCGGGCGTGTCACTACTTCAGGTGAGTGTCCCGCTCGTATCGTCGCGACATCTATGTCAGGTGTCGGGTGTTATAGTTTTGTCCGATGCCCCATAGATGTCGGTAGCGGCGCGATGGCGCGCGCTGACGTCCTTCGGTACGGAGCTCGGTAACATAGCGCGAGTCCCGCACAGAGCGATCACTTATTATCAGGTGGACATATATAGATGTCTATATAAATCTATTTTTGTAAAGCCCCTCCACGTTACCGTTGGAGTGGTTTCATATGACTTGTATGGAATAGTAGTGACTCTGTTGCTGACCGTATAGATACCAACGCAGTGGGAAGCATTACTGTGATCCGGTTTGAAGGATCGTTAGTTAGCACTGGTGGTAGTGTCGTGTGTTGCTGACCGTATGGATACCAACGCAGCGGCTAGAAGAATTGTGATCCGGTTTGAAGGATCATTGGTTATTGTGGCGGTAGTGTCGTGTGTTGCTGACCGTATGGATACCAACGCAGCGGCTAGAAATTGTGATCGGTTTGAAGGATCATTGGTTGTGTGGTGGTAGTGTCGTGTGTTGCTGACCGTATGGATACCAACACAGCGGCTAGAAAAATTGTGATCGGTTTGAAGGATCATTGGTTATTAATGGTGGTAGTGTCGTGTGTTGCTGACCGTATGGATACCAACGCAGCGGCTAAATTGTGATCCGGTTTGAAGGATCATTGGTTATTAATGGCGGTAGTGTCGTGTGTTGCTGACCGTATGGATACCAACGCAGCGGCTAGAAGAATTGTGATCGGTTTGAAGGATCATTGGTTATTAATGGTGGTAGTGTCGTGTGTTGCTGACCGTATGGATACCAACGCAGCGGCTAGAAGAATTGTGATCAGTTTGAAGGATCATTGGTTATTAATGGTGGTAGTGTCGTGTATTTGCTGACCGTATGGATACCAACGCAGCGGCTAGAAAAATTGTGATCCGGTTTGAAGGATCATTGGATTTATTAATGGTGGTAGTGTCGTGTGTTGCTGACCGTATGGATATCAACGCAGCGGCTAGAAAAATTGTGATCCGGTTTGAAGGATCATTGGTTGTGTGGTGGTAGTGTCGTGTGTTGCTGACCGTATGGATACCAACGCAGCGGCTAGAAGAATTGGTGATCCGGTTTGAAGGATCATTGGTTATTAATGGTGGTAGTGTCGTGTGTTGCTGACCGTATGGATACTACCGCAGCGGCTAGAAGAATCTGTGATCCGGTTTGAAGGATCATTGGTTGTGTGGTGGTAGTGTCTCTGTTGCTTTGAAGGGTCGTTAGTTATTACTGGTGGTAGTGTTGTGTGTTGCTGACCGTATAGATACCAACGCAGTGGGAAGCATTACTGTGATCCGGTTTGAAGGATTATTGGCGGTAGTCTCTGTTGCTTTGAAGGATCGTTAGTTAGCACTGGTGGTAGTGTCGTGTGTTGCTGACCGTATGGATACCAACGCAGTGGGAAGCATTACTGTGATCCGGTTTGAAGGATCGTGGTTATTAATGGTGGTAGTGTCTCTGTTGCTGACCGTATGGATACCAACGCAGCAGCTAGAAGAATTGTGATCCGGCTCTGAAGGATCATTGGTTGTGGTGGTAGTGTCGTGTTGCTGACCGTATGGATACCAACGCAGCGGCTAGAAGAATTCAGGATCCGGTTTGAAGGATCATTGGTTATTGTGGCGGTAGTGTCGTGTGTTGCTGACCGTATGGATACCAACGCAGCGGCTAGGAAGAATTGTGATCCGGTTTGAAGGATCTTTGGTTATTGTGGTGGTAGTGTCATTGTGTTGCTGACCGTATGGATACCAACGCAGCGGCTAGAAGAATTGTGATCCGGTTTGAAGGATCATTGGTTATTGTGGTGGTAGTGTCGTGTTGCTGACCGTATGGATACCAACGCAGCGGTTAGAAGAATTGTGATCCGGTTTGAAGGATCATTGGTTATTAATGGTGGTAGTGTCGTGTGTTGCTGACCGTATGGATACCAACGCAGCGGTTAGAAGAATTGTGATCCGGTTTGAAGGATCATTGGTTATTGTGGTGGTAGTGTCGTGCGTTGCTGACCGTATGGATACCAACGCAGTGGCAAGCAGTATTGTACAAACATTACTGTGATCCGGTTTGAAGGATCATTAGTTATTACTGGTGGTAGTGTTGTGTTGCTGACCGTATGGATACCAACGCAGTGGCAAGCAGTATTGTACAAACATTACTGTGATCCGGTTTGAAGGATCATTGGCTATTGTGGTGGTAGTGTCGTGCTGCTGACCGTATGATACCAACGCAGCGGCTAGGAAGAATTGTGATCCGGTTTGGAAGGATCATTGGTTATTGTGGCGGTAGTGTCGTGTGTTGCTGACCGTATGGATACCAACGCAGCGGCTAGAAGAATTGTGATCCGGTTTGAAGGATCATTGGTTATTGTGGTGGTAGTGTCGTGTGTTGCTGACCGTATGGATACCAACGCAGCGGCTAGAAGAATTGTGATCCGGTTTGAAGGATCATTGGTTATTGTGGCGGTAGTGTCGTGTGTTGCTGACCGTATGGATACCAACGCAGCGGCTAGAAGAATTGTGATCCGGTTTGAAGGATCTTTGGTTATTGTGGTGGTAGTGTCGTGTGTTGCTGACCGTATGGATACCAACGCAGCGGCTAGAAGAATTGTGATCCGGTTTGAAGGATCATTGGTTATTGTGGTGGTAGTGTCGTGTGTTGCTGACCGTATGGATACCAACGCAGCGGCTAGAAGAATTGTGATCCGGTTTGAAGGATCATTGGTTATTGTGGCGGTAGTGTCTCTTTCTTTGAAGGATCATTGGTTGTGTGGTGGTAGTGTCGTGTGTTGCTGACCGTATGGATACCAACGCAGCGGCTAGGAAGAATTGTGATCCGGTTTGAAGGATCATTGGTTGTGTGGTGGTAGTGTCGTGTGTTGCTGACCGTATGGATACCAACGCAGCGGCTAGAAGAATTGTGATCCGGTTTGAAGGATCATTGGTTATTGTGGTGGTAGTGTCGTGTGTTGCTGACCGTATGGATACTACCGCAGCGGCTAGCAGTACTGTGATCCGGTTTGAAGGATCATCAGTTATTATTGGCGGTAGTGTCTCTTCCTTTGAAGGATCATTAGTTATTACTGGTGGTAGTGTTGTGTGTTGCTGACCGTATAGATACCACCGCAATGGAAAGCATTACTGTGATCCGGTTTGAAGGATCATGAGTTATTGTGGTGGTAGTGTCTCTGTTGCTTTGAAGGGTCGTTAGTTATTACTGGTGGTAGTGTTGTGTTGCTGACCGTATAGATACCAACACAATGGCAAGCAGTACTGTGATCCGGTTTGAAGGATCATGAGTTATTACTGGTGGTAGTATCTCTGTTGCTGACCGTATGGATACCAACGCAGCGGCAAGCAGTATTGTACAAACATTACTGTGATCCGGTTTGAAGGACGCTGTCGCTAGTGTTATTACAGTGGTGATTAGACTTTACGTCTAGTCTCAAGGCGACAAGCACAATGTAGTGTTATGTGAACAGCTTAACTAGCGCCACGTAGTAATCGGTAGGAGTATCACTTAAAATCAAGTGACTGTTTTGTCGCTTCGTTAAAGAAAAGAAAGTCTCCTCTATAGTCCCTCCTATAACACGGTATTATAAAGCATTTTCATATTACATTTCCATCCCCCGTATAACACGGGTATTTCCCCTTTACAGCGCGGGGATTACCCGCATTATATTTCCGTATAGTGAAATTCGTTTACTGGTTAAATGAAACGAATTGTTTTTTTTTTTTTAAATATTCTCAGTTTAGTTTGATTTTAATACAACGTATATACAGGGTGTTAGGAGACCGCTTCAGAAAGCGGAGACAGACGATGGTACTAATGACACCTTTGATTATGGCGCGGAGAGAACATCGATCCGGATTAGAAAGAATCATATTTTTGAAACGTTTTATTAGTATTATTTACGCTCCATGTTAGTTCAGTAAATTAAAAAAAAAAAAAAAATCAAAAACAGCTGATGCTCGGATCAACGTATTTGGTTACAATTTGAACCTTATCCTCTAGGGCTGTGCTGAATTTAGATTGGCGCGCCCGGGCGTCCGTTGATCCGAGCATCAGCTGTTATTGATTTTTTTTTTTTTTTTAATAAACTAATGTATTTTCTAGCATTGTGCCCCGCCCACTGCCATTTAAGTCCAGTAATATATTGAGCTATATCTGAACTTGATTCGTCTGTGAATCTCCACATTTAACTGCTATGCGATGAAAAAAAATCATATTTAACCCGTTTCAGTGCTGAGCTGATTTTTGCATGAATTGGGAATTTTTTTTTTACAAGTACCTTATTAAGTGTGGCCAGTATCTTAAATATTTCCTTCTAATTTAGATGGGTTTTTTTATTAATTTCTGTTGTGCGTAAGGGATATATTAAACTACTCAAATGTAACGCATTATTTACTATAATATAGCAGATTAATTAAAAAAAAAAAAATCATTGATAAAAATGTTTACCCACACAAACCCCATCGTTTCCCTTATTACAGTTTTACAGACAAATTGCGCAGTAGTCTGTACTCCGACTCTCTTCCGCTCTCAGTGTTAATACATCTTTACTTCCGGTTTAATAATTGTTAAATAAAATTACAAGTCTCAGGAAGTGATTTGTTTCGTACAATGGAATTTGTACTGGTCTTACTATTAAAGAGTAATTTGCTAAAAAAAAAAAAAAAGCTTAAAAGTATTATGAGAACCTGTTATAAATATTTGTACTAGTGTCCCCTCGTATAGAGTTGTGAGTACCCTGACCCTTGCCTATTACATATATATGTGTGTGTATATAGATAAGGCAGCATGGTGTACCTTAGCCTATTCATAAAGAAAAAAAAAAGTAACTGTATTTTATTGCTTTAAAAGTATAATAATGCATGTGCTTTTTTTTCTTTGCAATTATATATATATATATAAAATATTACTCGATACACAGCGCAACAGATATATATACCACATAAACGACGTAACAGTAAGTAGTATATATATATACATATATATATCATACGACATATGCCAACAGTATAGCTGGCTGTGGTGTATGATACCGATAGTAGTAGTGTGAGTGTATATGAAACCGCCCGTCACTGCGAGTGAGGGCGGCTTGAAGAAAAATAGGAATAATTAGAGACTTTACATCTTTTTATTCTCAAGGTAACGCAGTAGGCGGAGGCACGCGCGGGTCGTGTTCGCGCGGGCGGATCCCGACAGCGCGATGCGAGCGACGCGCAGCGCCGCCCGGCGGCGGACTGGCGAACTAACGCGCGCGTCACTCCACCGCCGACCGATAGATGGCGCTGATCGCAATATTCTCGAACGCGCAATTCCGCAACAGCGCTGACAGCGGATCGTTTCGAATAACAATTTCTCATCATTAAGCGATGAAATTTATTCTGTGTATATACTTTATTTATTTTATATATATATGTATATTTTATAATTAAATATTTACTAATGTAAACGGTCTTATTTAATTATGACTTTGGTATGTAATAATCATCTCGTCCATTCCGTAAATAGTTTCTAACGGGTTAAATTTTTTTTAATACGGTCCACGACCACATTGTGACTGTTATCCGGCTAATACTTACAATACTTTAAATAGAAAAATATTATACGAAAGTATATAACAAAAAGAAGAATGAGAGTATGGAGATCTTTGGGAGAGGCCTATGTCCAGCAGTGGACGTCTGCTGATGATGTTACACCAAAAAAAAACGAAGAATATTCTCGTGGAGAGATGACTATAGAAATATTTATGTGAGGTTAGTTGATAGTGTAATATAAATAACCTAGGTCATCCTCACCCGCAGAGTACTAGACAGACTAATATTGCCTTGCAATATGACCATACTTATTTAAACGAATCAGTACATTACGGTTTTTTTTATTTTCTATGAAAAATATATTTATTTACATTATACATAGTAACTTAATTGTTTATTATAGATTAAAACCTCATCTAGTCCAATAAAGGGCAAGCAAATCTTGCAACATTTTATAGAAATATTACTAGTACTAAAAAATACGCAATTTTTTTATAATTTTCTTTAAGAGATATCTTTTAAATTGGTGATTATTTCCATTATACCCGCTGCTATATCCCCTCCATCATCCTCCTCACACTCTCCGCCGCGAGCTCTCTCTGCTGTCGTGCGATTTTATTCCGCGCGCATGTGTTACATTTGTTTATTTTATTGTTTGTTTTCATTCTTTTTTTTTTTCAGCCGCTGTTATAAACAATCGCGCGGATACGGGGGAAAAGCGTAAGCGAGGCCGACCGAGGGTAGACAAAACCAGTCCCGAGTACCTAGCTAGGAAGCGGACTAGGGAACTAGGTATATGAACATTGGAATATTACTTAATTAGCCATAATTTAGCTTAAGGGCTAGTCTCTACCTAATGCTCCTCCTCATCATCCTCTTTCTCCTTTAGTCACAGTTTTAAAATAGGGGTAGGAATGGTGGTGAATTAATAGTCTTTATAGACTTTATTTAAGTACCGCATTAAAATTATAGTCTTAATCAAGATTATGTTAAGGGGGGGAGAGTGTGAGGTATGAATCCTTTCACTCATTAAAATGTGATGCTGGATTTTTCTGTTACTCCATAAGATATCGTTATAACGAGCAGAACGTCGGTCTGGTGGTGAGCGAGTAGCCAACGAAGGTCAGCCAGGATATTCAAGACTAAATGCTTTAATCAGTCAATTCATTTCTACCTTCATTGACATTACTTCATATTGCTTTCCTTATCTATTACCTCATCCTATAGACTCATTTCTTCCTGTGAAATTCTCTTTATCTCCTCTATATTCTCTATCATCCTCTTCTAACAACGCTTCCTCCTAAACAACTCACTGCTCTTATCTCTCACCTCCTCGTCTTACATTCCCACTACTCTTGATAAAAATTCTCTTTGCCCCTTTTTTCTATACTCTCCATTTTCTTTACTTCCTCGTCTATTACCTCATCTCCTTCCTACATTCTCATTACCCTTGTCTCTTCGTAATGTCCTCCTTATCCCCTTTCTTTGTACTCTTCTATTTCTACATACCTCATTCATTTATTCTTCCTCCTCCTACCACTGCCCTTCATCATGATACAAGTTCTTTTTTCCTTTCTCTGTACCCTCCACTATCTGTACATTCCTCATCTATCAACTCCTCCTACGACTGCCCTAATGAAGCCCTTAAATAAACCGTGACAACCCTGTTAAACTGATGGTAAGTGATATTAAAATACGTGTCTCTATCAATGGTCTCTCTTCCGGAGGAAATGACATCGGAAGTTCTACATGAAAATATAAATATTGATCATTTTCAGTCCAATATACAAATAGTAATAGAACCGGAGGAAATGCGAGTATTTTTTGTTTAATCTTCATCCCCGTTTATGTTTATTTTATTTTAATTTCACCCTCAATATTACACTTTAAACCACCCTTCCGTTTCTCTCTTTTGTTTTAATTTTATTTTTGTTTCACCCCCAACAGAAGCGTTAGAGAAGAAAGCGAAGCGAGAGTACAGGAGACGTGCGACTGGAGGTTTGTCCATCTTTGTTCTCCCTCTCGCTCCAACCCGTGAGTTTGTGTTGCTTTCTCGCTCGCACTCGTCGCTCCCACCGCGGTGTACATACGGCTTACATATGTAAATACACAGCAATGAATATACATCATCGATACTTAAATGGCGCTTAACTTTAAGTATCAATTTAAACGGTTGTTGTTGTGATGTGAAGGATGATGTAAAAGGTCTTTAATATTTTATTTTCAAGGAATCTATTAGACGAGTCGATCACCTAATAATTTGAATGCGGCGCTAGTTAGGATGATATATCACCATTAATATTCGCTATATATATTTTTTTTATTTATCAAAGCGACGAAACGAGTTCAACGTTTACCTGATTTATGTGATCCACCGGTTATGATAAAAGAAAAGAAAACATAAGATACTAAGTCGGGTTACCACAGTAATTTCATTGGCATCGCTCATCACTACCGTTTGCGGTGGATCCAGCTATACGGTCTCCAGCTAGATGTACTTACCGCCAGTGAACAAACGAGATCTTAAGTCTAATTACCATAGTAATTTCAATCCAAACTACCGTTTGCCGGTGTTACCTAGACTGTCATCGATTTATTACCAATAAAGAAACATAGTATGGCCGTAGTCTGAGTACGAGGGATAACATGCGAGATGAAAATGAACGAACTGCTTCAGTTCTTGAACGTGTCTCTATCTTAGGGTAGAACGAAAATTTTAAATACTCTCATCCAATCGAAAGGTAACGATACAAAGAGATGAAAACGTCTGCTATTCCTTAACTACACATAGAATAAGCCCGTCGCAAGTCCAACACAGGCTGATTCATGCGTCGCCCCGGTGTGGGCTCGCAGTGTCGCTTACAAATTCAAAAATGGAACGTCTACGTATTCGTCCGCGGAACGTTCCAGAACAATCCGGAGCGTTCCATTTTCAAACGCAACACTAATTGCTATTACCAAAAATGAAAAGAGCCGTCCGCTCGCCGAACGCGCGCTCGTCCGCGGAACGTTCCAGAACAATCCGGAGCGTTCCATTTTCAAACGCAACACTAATTACTATTACAAAAATGGAAAGAGCCGTCCGCTCGCCGAACGCGCGCTCGTCCGCTGAACGTTCCAGAACAATCCGGAGCGTTCCATTTTCAAACGCAACACTAATTACTATTACCAAAAATGGAAAGAGCCGTCCGCTCGCCGAACGCGCGCTCGTCCGCGGAACGTTCCAGAACAATCCGGAGCGTTCCATTTTCAAACGCAACACCACTACTATTACCAAAAATGGAAAGAGCCGTCCGCTTCGCCGAACGCGCGCGCTCGTCCGCGGAACGTTCCAGAACAACTGGAGCGTTCCATTTTCAAACGCAACACCACTACTATTACCAAAATGGAAAGAGCCGTCCGCTCGCCGAACGCGCGCTCGTCCGCGGAACGTTCCAGAACAACTGAGCGTTCCATTTTCAAACGCAACACTAATTACTATTGCCAAAATGGAAAGAGCCGTCCGCTTCGCCGAACGCGCGCTCGTCCGCGAACGTTCCAGAACAATCCGGAGCGTTCCGTTTTCAAACGCAACACTAATTACTATTGCCAAAATGGAAAAGAGCGTCCGCTCGCCGAACGCGCGCTCGTCCGCGGAACGTTCCAGAACAATCCGGAGCGTTCCATTTTCAAACGCAACACTAGTTACTATTACCAAAAATGGAAAGAGCCGTCCGCTCGCCGAACGCGCGCGCTCGTCCGCGGAACGTTCCAGAACAACTGGAGCGTTCCATTTTCAAACGCAACACTAATTACTATTACCAAAATTGGAAAGAGCCGTCCGCTCGCCGAACGCGCGCTCGTCCGCGGAACGTTCCAGAACAATCCGGAGCGTTCCATTTTCAAACGCAACACTAATTACTGTTACCAAAATGGAAAAGAGCGTCCGCTCGCCGAACGCGCGCTCGTCCGCTGAACGTTCCAGAACAACTGAGCGTTCCATTTTCAAACGCAACACCACTACTATTACCAAAATGGAAAAGAGCTGTCCGCTCGCCGAACGCGCTCGTCCGCCGGAACGTTCCAGAACAATCCGGAGCGTTCCATTTTCAAACGCAACACTAATTACTATTACCAAAAATGGAAAGAGCCGTCCGCTCGCCGAACGCGCGCTCGTCCGCTGAACGTTCCAGAACAATCCGGAGCGTTCCAATTTCAAACGCAACACTAATTACTATTACCAAAAATGGAAATAGCCGTCCGCTCGCCGAACGCGCGCTCGTCCGCGGAACGTTCAGAACAATCCGGGCGTTCCATTTTCAAACACCAACACTAATTACTATTGCCAAAATGGAAAGAGCCGTCCGCTCGCCGAACGCGCGCTCGTCGGCGGAACGTTCCAGAACAATCCGGGCGTTCCATTTTCAAACGCAACACTAATTACTGTTACCAAAATGGAAGAGCCGTCCGCTCGCCGAACGCGCTCGTCCGCTGAACGTTCCAGAACAATCCGGAGCGTTCCATTTTCAAACGCAACACCACTACTATTACCAAAATGGAAAGAGCCGTCCGCTCGCCGAACGCGCGCTCGTCCGCGGAACGTTCCAGAACAATCCGGAGCGTTCCATTTTCAAACGCAACACTAATTACTATTACCAAAAATGGAAAGAGCCGTCCGCTCGCCGAACGCGCCGCTCGTCCGCGGAACGTTCCAGAACAATCCGGAGCGTTCCATTTTCAAACGCAACACTAATTACTATTACCAAAAATGGAAAGAGCCGTCCGCTCGCCGAACGCGCGCTCGTCCGCGGAACGTTCCAGAACAATCCGGAGCGTTCCATTTTCAAACGCAACACTAATTACTATTACCAAAAATGGAAAGAGCCGTCCGCTCGCCGAACGCGCGCTCGTCGGCGGAACGTTCCAGAATCCGGAGCGTTCCATTTTCCAAACGCAACACTAATTACTGTTACCAAAATGGAAAGAGCCGTCCGCTCGCCAGACGCGCGCTCGTCCGCTGAACGTTCAGAACAATCGGGCGTTCCATTTTCAAACGCAACACCACTACTATTACCAAAAAATGGAAAGAGCCGTCCGCTCTCGCCGAACGCGCTCGTCCGCGGAACGTTCCAGAACAATCCGGAGCGTTCCATTTTCCAAACGCAACACTAATTACTATTGCAAAATGGAAAGAGCCGTCCGCTCGCCGAACGCGCCTTTCGTCCGCGAAACGTTCCACAACAATCCGGAGCGTTCCATTTTCAAACGCAACACTAATTACTATTACCAAAAATGGAAAGAGCCGTCCGCTCGCCGAACGCGCGCTCGTCCGCGGAACGTTCCAGAACAATCCGGAGCGTTCCATTTTCAAACGCAACACTAATTACTATTACCAAAAATGGAAAGAGCCGTCCGCTCGCCGAACGCGCGCTCGTCCGCGGAACGTTCCAGAACAATCCGGAGCGTTCCATTTTCAAACGCAACACTAATTACTATTACCAAAAATGGAAAGAGCCGTCCGCTCGCCGAACGCGCGCGCTCGTCCGCCGGAACGTTCCAGAATAATCCGGAGCGTTCCATTTTCCAAACGCAACACTAATTACTATTACCAAAAATGGAAAGAGCCGTCCGCTCGCCGAACGCGCGCTCTCGTCCGCGGAACGTTCAGAACAATCCGGAGCGTTCCATTTTCAAACCGCAACACTAATTACTGTTACCAAAATGGAAAGAGCCGTCGCTCGCCGAACGCGCCTTTCGTCCGCGGAACGTTCCAG
The DNA here is from genome assembly GCA_029286815.1 of Troides helena. Taxonomy (NCBI): domain Eukaryota; kingdom Metazoa; phylum Arthropoda; class Insecta; order Lepidoptera; family Papilionidae; genus Troides; species Troides helena. The sequence goes on from JAGSMV010000034.1 coordinate 1,408,827, forward strand.
AACAATCGGGCGTTCCATTTTCCAAACGCAACACTAATTACTATTACCAAAATGGAAAGAGCCGTCCGCTCGCCGAACGCGCTCGTCCGCGGAACGTTCCAGAACAATCCGGAGCGTTCCATTTTCAAACGCAACACTAATTATTATTATCAAAAATGGTACGTATGAGCGAGACAGATTGATCGCTCCTAAAAATTTATATAAATTCCTATTCAACTCATGATCATCATCATCGGCTGATACACGTCCACTAGTGGACATAGGCCTCTTCCAAAGATCTCCACATCGATCGGGCCCATAAGATTAAGGGACACTAATCTAATGTTGGGATGATGTACATTACACTGTAAGTATTGTTACCGCAGTAATTATATCAGCTACAGCGCCCTTCGAACCGGAACACTGTAATGTCTGAACGGAATTTTTTAGTAATAGAATTTGGAGCTGCGGTGACACTTGCCTTCTATATATATGTTGGATTTTGAGAGGTGTATATATTATCTGCGTTCCATTGCCTTTCTTGGATCTTGAAAAAAAAAAATCACGTGAAATTTGTCTCCCTTAGACGATTTTTACAGCATCATCGATCTCAAGAATTCGGACTTCAAATAGCTTTTTAAATACTCACTTCACAGTTACTCAACCGCCCTGTATATGCCGCACAGAACAGAAACGTCGTATACAGGCTGTCCGTGTTTTCGCTGGCGTATTTTTTTTTGTATCATTACCAAAAGATTCCGTGAATAGGGAAACCGAAGGTCCGACCGGGCGGATCCCGCGCGGTGAAACCTATACAGGGGAAGGTGAGGGGCGGGCCGCCGGCCGCCCCGGTTAGGGCTCCGCGGCCCAGGCTGGGGCACGCGAAGAAAATGGCCGACAAGAGGCACCTAGCGCGGAGGGCGGTCAAGTACGTTAAGAGGAAAGGTAAAGGCCACCTGATCAGTGCATGACGTAGTTTGGCGAACGTTTGCATCGACGGTAACAGACGGATGCGGATCTTGTCACTCGTTTACGAGTGACCCCTGAGACATACCTCACATACACGCTAAGAAAACATACTATTCAATATTTGTTACCGGTAACAGAGTCAATAACAATTTCGAACGATTGCGTGTGAAGTTTAAAAAAACATGACAATACAAACCTTGCTGTTGTCTCCGGGAACACTTAAAATCGAGTGTTTCTTTTGCCGTCTGTTACTTTTTTTTTTTTAATTGTAGCGTTTTTCGAATTCTCGACTGTTATGTTGATTGTGAATGGAATGTAGACAGTTTTACAGGTACCCGCAAAATGATAATTATTCATTCGAGGAATATTCTTTAGCTTAATAATTATTTACTAATTGAACATCCTTTATATATATATATATGTATAAAGATTGATATATATGATTATATATATATAAAGTTGTCCAATTATAGAGCATATTTAAATACGAATATATTTTAATTAATTATTATAATAAAATAAATAATAATTTTTGAAACACGCTGTATTAACATTTATGAGGCGTTGAAGTATATACAGGTTGATTTATTTCTGTGCATAGGCTGTGCATAGAGGCGTGTTGGTCCCCACGCTGATGTATGGTAGTGAATGTTGGGTATGGCAGAAGAAACATGAAAGTAGGATTAATGCTGTGGAGATGAGAAGCCTGAGAAGTATAACTGGAGTGAAACGGATGGACAAAGTGAGGAACAGTTGTGATAAGGAAGCGGTGCGGCGTGGTTGAAGATGTAGTGACAAGGATAGAGAAAGGGATGCTTAGATGGTTCGGCCATGTCGAAAGAATGGATGAAAGAAGATTAACGAAAGAAATATACAAGGTATGAATGATTGGAAAAATCGGTGCAGGCCGACCTAGACGGACATACTCCGACCAAATCGGAGATGTCCTAAAGAAAGGCCGGATCAAAAGCACACGCAACCGACGAGCGTGCATGAAGACGCTTATGAAAGTGGAGGAAGCGAGAGAGGTGTGCCAGGATCGTAGCAGGTGGAGAGAGCTGGTCTCTGCCTACCCCGCTGGGAACGAGGCGTGATATATATGTATATATATATATTTCTTACAATATTATATTCATGGAAATATTTATTTCAATTTATTTGTTATTATTTCCCTTTGGTCTCTGTTGCTGTATAACGTCTAGGTGAGCAGTGGAGTGCAAACATAATTGTATCCGGTTTGAAGGTCGCAGTAGCTATTTATGTTTTCTTAAGCGACGAGACGAACGGGACGTTCACCTCATAGTAATTGATACGCTCGTCCATAACAATGTGCCGCTAATCAGGATGATATACACTGCAACACGTATTCATCATCAGACATAATATGTCGAGATTCAATACGTCAGTATTGTCATCAGCTGGACCGCCCTTCAAACCGGACACAGTGATGTTTGAACACTACTGCGTGCCTAGACGTTCTCCGGCAACAGAGACCTACCACCAGTAGAACACCGGTAAACATCATATAAAGAGTACTGTGGTGCAGTGTATACATCCTAACTGGCGCCATTATTATGGGCATCCGTATCTTACCATCAGCTGATCGTATCGATCGATGTTTTTTGTCTAAAAAAAAAAAAATTTATCGCCACACTTAAGACCTACGACAAATTAAAGATCAATTGAAAGTGTTCATTTTCTTTATCTACCTTCACACTCTACTCCAACTTTCACTACCCTTTATTTACAATCTCTCTCTCTCTCTCTCTCTCTCTATCTATATATATACTTCCCTGTCTTTCATTCTATATACTCTCTTCTTTATATCGCTCCATCTCTATATATATAAATTTTACGAACACCTACAGAAAAGTGTTTGGAGATACATTGGCGTCCGGGAATTGTAAACAGCTCCCTGAGCACGTGGCTTACTGTGTAGAAAACAATCACCCTATATATATATATATATATATATACATACACACATATATAGGCGCAAGAATGTTTTAAAATTCATCTAATTAATAAAAATTCAAGCATGTTTTTATCAGCATTGTGAGGGTATAAATAAAACGCGCAGGCCGCTTCGACGCAGTCGCGCTCCGACCGCCGGACTGTTCGGACGTCTCAAGAGAACGTTACACTAACCGAGAAGTATAAGAGGCTCCTTATAAAAACTTACCATTAAAAAAAAAAAAATCTCAAAATGATGTCAATGATCATGGCAACATATATAACTCTTCTCTTATACCTCTCTTCTATTCTCTTTCTTTCTGTTTACCATCTTTTTTTTATATACAGTATTATTCTCTAGGTGGGGATGGGTCACTACCCAACGAAGTCACCGCCACACAGCGACGGATAAAGATCATATATTTCTATCTCTTTCTCTCTTTTTGCTTGTAAGAGAACGGCTGCTTGCTCATTGCTTCTTTTTTACATTTAAATATATTTATAGTGTTACGATTAGCATGTCTATTGGTAGGTCAATGTTGCTGGTGACCGTTTATATGTCACCGCGGCTATGAACTGTAGTGTATATATATTACCGTGTGGTATTGAAGGACGCTGTAGCTAGTGTAGTGAGGTCTTTGGGGAGATCTATGCGCAGGAGTGGACTTTTATCAGCTGATGATGATGATGATGATGGTGATGATAAGACTTACATCTTGTATCAAAGCGAGCAAAATTTGCTGCAGTGTACACATCCTAACTAGTGATACATTGTTATAGGCAGGTGTGTGATCTACCATCTATATACATATATGTATATAACTCCTGAAATATTTTCCCAATCTACCCTCTCTTGAATAAGTAGTGTGTGTATGTTAGCATGTGTATGTGTAGTGTTGATATAGAAACGGTTGGACCGTTTATTGTTTAGCTTCATACGACTCGATGAGAAGTTTTTTATACATCCACTTGATTTTGAGTGATTAATCACTCGAATTACAGTGATGTTATAAAAGCAAATTTTCAATAGGTCGTCGTAGCAAAAAATGTCACTGTTAATAAGTCTGTGTGTCCTGCGGAATTGAAGTGGTGACTGTGGTAATGCAGTCCGCTACCCGCTGTGCCGTAGGCCATACGGCGTGGTTATTAGTTAATTTATATTATGTTCTAGACTCGGCCGCTTCGTCGTCAACCGGCGACACCACGCCTCGAGTGAAGCGTAAATACACGAAGAGGACGCCGAGCGCCAAGAAGAATGACTCCGTACGTACCGCCGATATATAATCCGACTAATTTTAACAGCACTTTTACTTATAGATACTGTAATGAGTCGTGTAATAAGTCTGTTATAACGCAGTGGGCGGCAACGACGCCATCGGTTCACGTCAGTGCGGCGTTACGCTGCGGGCGCACTGTCGAAGCTCCATCCGTCTCTCTCTCGCGCGGTACACAACTTACGGGTGTGAAAGAGATGGATATAGTTTTGCTTTAACCTTTCATAAATACAGCGCGGTCTTTGCATACGCCAGATTCAGCGCCGACGGATAAGTCTGATACAGGCACACTATGTACCCTATAGAATTCCGGTTTGAAGGACCATTAGCTACCACTGGTGGTAGTGTCTCTGTTGCCGGAGACCGTCTAGGTACCACCGCAGCGCCTGTTGCATCCTACACACAGTACTGTACAGACATTACTGTAATCCGGTTTGAAGGACCTTACTGATGGTAGTGTCTCTGTTGTCGGAGACCGTCTAGGTACCACCGCAGCGCCTATTGCAGCCGATATACAGTACTGTGCAGACATTACTGTGATCCGGTTTGAAGGACTTTAGCTGTTACTGGTGGTAGTGTTTCTGTTGCCGGAGACCGTCTAGGTACCGCCGCAGCGCCTGTTGCAGCCGATATACAGTACTGTGCAGACATTACTGTGATCCGGTTTGAAGGGCCCTGTAGTAGTGTTTCATACCTCAATGCGAGCACAGTATAGTGCTGTGTATAACATCCTCAGTGAATAAAAAAAAACTATAATATATTATTATTCACATTCCAGTCGTCATCGGGGGAGAGAGCTAAGGGGAAGCGAGGCAGGCCGCGGAAGATCGACACGTGCGCGCCGAAGAACCCGGAGCAGCCGAGTGAGTGCACTGTTACTAGTAATTACGCATCAAAGTGCCAGGTTCGAAAAGTCGACTAATATATATCGAGGCGACTAAAACCACGAAGATGATGTATGTACTAGATAGAATGTATACACGATATAACAATGTCAGCTGTTAGTCTTTACATCCAGTGATTTCTCTTCAAACCCACCAACGAAGAACTGTCACTCGATTTTTTTTTTAATTTTCTAAGGAATAGACTAAGATTCTAAGACAATACTGCCATATGTCATAGGTGCAGTATACCTGCTCGAAATATTATATATAACTGTCAGTTAAATATTTCAGTTTTCAATTAAAAAAATTTTTTTTTTTTTTTTAAATCATTTTTCCATTTCCAATGCTGCAGAGATAAGAGTGCGCAGTAACCTTATGCCGACGAGCGCGGAGCCGATAACGCTCGACAGCGACGACGAGCCGGACTTGGGTGAGTGATGACACTTGATTTTAAGTGTGTTTATCTTTTTCGGTTCATCTGTAAGTGATACACCTACTAATAATGATTTTAGTGGAGGGAGGAGGATGAGTTTAGTGTGAGGAAGAGTTTGATTGTAGTGGGAGGAGTATGAGTGGTGTAGTGGGAGCAAGAGGATGAATTTAGTGTGAGAAATATGTGTTGGGGGCAGGTGGATGAGTATAGTCGGAATAGAGGAATGCGTATAGTGAGAGGGTGATGATTTTAGTGGGAGGAGGAGTATGAGTGTAGTGGGAGGAAGAGAGTGAGTTTAGTGTGAGGAGGAGTGTGAGTGTAGTGGAAGTAGGATGAGTAATAGAAGAAGAAAGTGAACCCGAGTGGAAGGAGTAGAAGTAGCGTTCAAACGTTACAGCCGCTTGCCCGTGTTTTTTTTATCTTGTTTATTAATGGATGACTCCGCCTGGTCGGTTGCAGGGTCGCCCAGCCAGGCGTCCGACTCGCTCAGCCTGGACGAGAACCTGCGCGCGCTGCGGCACATACACGAGAAATACGCTAACATAGACAAGGTCGGTCATACACTTACTGCACTACCCGCAGTCGGAGCCCAACCACAGTTTTTCCCGCCTTCCAGCTGTTTTTTTTTCATATAACCATGAAGACCTGAAGCGACGGAGCGGTTTCCCTGTGATGGCACTTTGGATGTTTACAGTGCATCAGTAGGATGTTGATATGGCATCGATTATTAGGATATTCACACTGCATTAATTAGAATGTTTACACTGGATCAATTAGGACGTTCATAGTGTATCAATTGGAATGTTTACATTATCGATGAGCTAGGATGCTCACACTGAAATAATTATTAAATTAAATATACACTGTACCGTTAATTAGGATATTTACACAGCATCAATTAGTACTTGCATTGAGATAGGATAGAGCTGTTCATCATCATCATCAGACGATGAACGGTCCACTGCTAAACATAGGCCTCCCCCAAAAATCTCCATGTACAGTCAGCACGGACTCTAGTACCGCTGGGCAGTAAGGGCTGTTCGTATGGAGAAGTTCATATGGGGGGGATTTGGTCCATTTGCCCTAAAGCGGGTCGTTGGGAGCCAGAGCCTCGTCTGTTGGTTAGCTGCACCACGATCTGGAGAGGTTGTGTATGTGTACGAAGTGATTTGTTCTACCGCAGGACGACATGTACGGTGCCCACCTCATCGCCGCGAACTTCAGGAAGCCGCCACTCGAGCAGGGTGTCCAGGACGAGGTCCTCTCCATCAGGAGCTCCGAAGGTGAGGCCACAGCTCCGACCTCACCAAATTGTTAGCTAAGTGACTGATGAAGCTGAGACAGCTCAGCTCGCAAGCGTTGTACGTCTGATGGAGGCGCGGGTTCGATCCTCGCTGAGCCCGAGCATGTAGTGATGGAAAGCCGGCTTTCCATCACCACAGTTCCAGTGGACCAACCCACTCTTGAAGAGAGTAGTGAATTTTTTTTTTTTAAATCATTTTTCCATTTCCAATGCTGCAGAGATAAGAGTGCGCAGTAACCTTATGCCGACGAGCGCGGAGCCGATAACGCTCGACAGCGACGACGAGCCGGACTTGGGTGAGTGATGACACTTGATTTTAAGTGTGTTTATCTTTTCGGTTCATCTGTAAGTGATACACCTACTAATAATGATTTTAGTGGAGGGAGGAGGATGAGTTTAGAGGAAGGAGGAGTATGAATGTGGTGGGAGGGAGGACTATGAGTGTAGTGGAAGTAGGATGAGTAATAGAAGAAGAAAGTGAACCCGAGTGGAAGGAGTAGAAGTGGCGTTCAAACGTTACAGCCGCTTGCCCGTGTTTTTTTTATCTTGTGTATTAATGGATGACTCCGCCTGGTCGGTTGCAGGGTCGCCCAGCCAGGCGTCCGACTCGCTCAGCCTGGACGAGAACCTGCGCGCGCTGCGGCACATACACGAGAAGTACGCTAACATAGACAAGGTCGGTCATACACTTACTGCACTACCCGCAGTCGGAGCCCAACCACAGTTTTTCCCACCTTCCAGCTGTTTTTTTTTTCATATAACCATGAAGACCTGAAGCGACGGAGCGGTTTCCCTGTGATGGCACTTTGGATGTTTACAGTGCATCAGTAGGATGTTGATATGGCATCGATTATTAGGATATTCACACTGCATTAATTAGAATGTTTACACTGGATCAATTAGGACGTTCATAGTGTATCAATTGGAATGTTTACATTATCGATGAGCTAGGATGCTCACACTGAAATAATTATTAAATTAAATATACACTGTACCGTTAATTAGGATATTTACACAGCATCAATTAGTACTTGCATTGAGATAGGATAGAGCTGTTCATCATCATCATCAGACGATGAACGGTCCACTGCTAAACATAGCACGGACTCTAGTACCGCTGGGCAGTAAGGGCTGTTCGTATGGAGAAGTTCATATGGGGGGGATTTGGTCCATTTGCCCTAAAGCGGGTCGTTGGGAGCCAGAGCCTCGTCTGTTGGTTAGCTGCACCACGATCTGGAGAGGTTGTGTATGTGTACGAAGTGATTTGTTCTACCGCAGGACGACATGTACGGTGCCCACCTCATCGCCGCGAACTTCAGGAAGCCGCCACTCGAGCAGGGTGTCCAGGACGAGGTCCTCTCCATCAGGAGCTCCGAAGGTGAGGCCACAGCTCCGACCTCACCAAATTGTTAGCTAAGTGACTGATGAAGCTGAGACAGCTCAGCTCGCAAGCGTTGTACGTCTGATGGAGGCGCGGGTTCGATCCTCGCTGAGCCCGAGCATGTAGTGATGGAAAGCCACGTCGGCTTTCCATCACCACAGTTCCAGTGGACCAACCCACTCTTGAAGAGAGTAGTGAATTTATTTTTTTACTATGACGCTCACCTTATGGTAAGGCTAGGTATGATGTAATGGACGCAAACTTCTTTACGATGTACAAATGATGGTGGTGGTGATGGTAAGGACTATGATAATGGTGATGATGATGAAGATGACTTGTCACCAGGTTGCGCATCGGTTAAGGAGTTGGACACGAGGGTTGAGAAGTTGGAGGACAGTTCCAACTCTGATTCGGATAGCAGCAGCTCGGGGTCAGGTGAGAAGGCGTTGTGTATATCTTCTAAGTACTCGTTATTATAAATATATTTTTTTTTCATTTATAATCAAACTACAGATGGATACGATCTGAATATTCTGCTTCTAAAGAACTTACTGGTGGATAAGTGAAGAGTAGAACTAGAAGGTAGTTAGGATATTTACACAGTTTCCGTGTTCCTAATAGTTTCCGTTGCCGGAGACAGTCTAAGTACCACAGCTGCAGCAAAAATTGCCGTGGCGATGGAGCAAGTACGACGCGCTGAGCGAGCATTATTGGAGCGCCGAGCGAGCACGTACGACGCGCTGAGCGAGCTTGTTCGACTTGCTAAACGAACATTATCGAAGCGCCGAGTAAGCATGTACGACGCGCTGAGCGAGCATGTTCGACTTGCTAAACGAACATTATCGAAGCGCCGGTAAGCATGTACGACGCTGAGCGAGCATGTTCGACGCGATGACCGAACATGTTCGACTTGCTAATCGAACATTATCGAAGCGCCGAGTAAGCATGTACGACGCGCTGAGCGAGCTTGTTCGACTTGCTAAACGAACATTATCGAAGCGCCGAGTAAGCATGTACGACGCGCTGAGCGAGCATGTTCGACTTGCTAAACGAACATTATCGAAGCGCCGAGTAAGCATGTACGACGCGCTGAGCGAGCATGTTCGACTTGCTAAACGAACATTATCGAAACGCCGAGTAAGCATGTACGACGCGCTGAGCGAGCATGTTCGACGCGCTGACCGAACATGTTCAACTTGCTAAACGAGCATTATCGAAGCGCCGAGTAAGCATGTACGACGCGCTGAGCGAGCATGTTCGACTTGCTAAACGAACATTATCGAAGCGCCGAGTAAGCATGTACGACGCGCTGAGCGAGCATGTCTGACTTGCTAAACGAACATTATCGAAGCGCCGAGTAAGCATGTACGACGCGCTGAGCGAGCTTGTTCGACTTGCTAAACGAACATTATCGAAGCGCCGAGTAAGCATGTACGACGCGCTGAGCGAGCATGTTCGACTTGCTAAACGAACATTATCGAAGCGCCGAGTAAGCATGTACGACGCGCTGAGCGAGCTTGTTCGACTTGCTAAACGAACATTATCGAAGCGCCGAGTAAGCATGTACGACGCGCTGAGCGAGCATGTTCGACTTGCTAAACGAACATTATCGAAACGCTGAGTGAGCATCTACGACGCGCCGTGTGATCATGTTCGTCGCGATGAGCAGCTAACATTATAGAAGCGCCGAGTAAGCATGTACGACGCGCTGAGCGAGCTTATTCGACTTGCTAAACGAACATTATCGAAGCGCCGAGTGAGCATGTACGACGCTGAGCGAGCATTATCGAAGCGACGAGTGAGCATGTACGACGCGCTGAGCGAGCATGTTCGACTTGCTAAACCAACATTATCGTAACGCCGAGTGAGCATTTACGACGCGCCGAGCGATCATGTTCGTCGCGATGAGCGAGCATTATCGAAGCGCCGAGTGAGCATGTACGACGCGCCGAGCGAGCATGTTCGACGCGCTGAGCGAACATGTTCGACTTGCTAAACGAACATTATCGTAACGCCGAGTGAGCATTTACGACGCGCCGAGCGATCATGTTCGTCGCGATGAGCGAGCATTATAGAAGCGCCGAGTGAGCATGTACGACGCGCCGAGCGAGCATGTTCGTCGCGATGAGCGAGCATTATCGAAACGCCGAGTAAGCATGTACGACGCGCTGAGCGAGCATGTTCGACGCGCTGACCGAACATGTTCAACTTGCTAAACGAGCATTATCGGAGCGCCTAGTGAGCATGTTCGACTTGCTAAACGAGCATTATCGAAGCGCCGAGTGAGCATATACGACGCGCCGAGCGATAATGTTGTTGCGATGAGCAAGCATTATAGAAGCGCCGAGTGAGCATATACGACGCGCCGAGCGATCATGTTCGTCGCGATAAGCGAGCATTATCGAAGCGCGAGTGAGCATGTACGACGCGCCGAGCGATCATGTTCGTCGCGATGAGCAGCTAACATTATAGAAGCGCCAGTGAGCATGTCTGACGCGCTGATCGGGGATGTTCTATAACATATATATCATAGTTATGTGTTAGGCTCTGATGAACACTTACTACTTCGCTTGAAGCTTCCACTCGTGAGGTACGTCATAAATTTTTTTTTTTTTTTGTACAGGAAGTTCGACCTCGGGCAGCAGTTCCTCCTCGAGCTCCGGCAGCTCGAGCTCGTCGGATAGCTCCGACAGCGACTCGGACAGCGGAGACGAGGCGCGCGATCGCGCCGACACCAAATCCAAAACCAACGCCGTAGAGGACGACAGGTACTGTTCACCTGGTGGTAGGCGGAAGACGAGAAGACAAATATATATATATATATATGTATATATAATAATAAATAAACTTTATTTCGGCCTCTGGGACCATAGTGTTAGTAACAAGGTATTAATTATGCTTATTGGCTACGTTAGTAACAAAGCAGTATTTTTTTTTTATTACTAGTTGTGCAGTAGAGAGAGAGTTCAAAAGAGGAGAGTCGTACCGCTCACCAATCATTTTTAAAATTCGATTGGGACTATCCCGGACCCTACAGAGTACCGAGGCAGTCTTTTTACGCAGAATAGTAGAGAAATCATTTGTGTGTGCTTGGGCGAACATTCCCGATGCGCTGCAGTGCCGGGGCAGACCCATCAAAATTCTAAAGCCATTACATTGGATGCGTAGAGCATTAACAGCCCGCTGTGTATACCTGCTCCACAGGCTGCATAAAAGACTTGGCAGAAGGCTTTGAATAATGTAACCTTAACTGCATCACTACACCGCGCGAACCTGCGAAAAATCATGTTGCAGCGAACTGTCAACGCTCTACGCTCCCTCCCGACGTCTGCTTCATCTTTAAGATCATCAGCAACGTAATGTCCGAGATATTTAAAAACGAATACTCGCTTGAGTGCGCATCCATTTAGTGTAATGTCCGGCACTGATTCAGGAAATTGCCTTCCGCCTTAAACACCATAACCTCGCTCTTCTTGACATCGTATATTAAACCATGCAGCAGCGCGTAATGCTCACAGCACTGGAGCAGCTCTCTCAGCGCTCGAACCGAAGGACTCAACAGAACCATATCGTCAGCGTAGCTAATGTTTGCTGCTGAGCTCAACGACCAGGTCGTTTCCATATTCTTGTTGTAGACAGGGCTGCAAGCCACAGCGGCTCTTACAGCTCATCTGACACTGGGCTCGTGGACCCGGATCCACGGCCTGAGTTTCTATAAACTAAAATGCGCTACGCGGGATGTAGCTGTCTGGCGGATGATTGTGTGTGTCTGGTTCTTGTAGTTCTTTATCTGGCGATTCTACTCGGTCGTCGAGGCCGGGCGCGGGCCCGTTCCCCTGACTACCTTCGCCTGTATCGGAAACTCTGGGCGGCGAGGATCGCCCACGGTCGCAGGTGTACTTAGTGTACGCGGTGTGTGAGTAGCTGCGGCGCCGCGTTCTGAAGCGAGGGCGGCGTGATGCTGATATTCGGAGCGTGTTGGTAGTGTCCGAAGTGTGTGTGGTGACGTCGGTGCTGTCGGTGACTGAGGGTATGTGTGTGGTTTGCGGGACCCCTCGGGATGTCGGAATAAGCGCGTGCCGCGGTCTGCGCTTTTTCGTCCTGGGATTCGGAGGTAGCGCGTAGTTGGCCGCGCTGGCCACCAGAGGGTTGGGATGAGTTGCCGCCTTGGCGAAGTAGGTCACGAAGCACTCTCCCCAGGTCGTTAACATATACATTATACACAGGGGAAGTTATGCCACCCTGTCTAACCCCACAATTTAGCACATAGGGTTTCGAGAGCTCATCGGCCCATCTCACATTATTCATCTGGTTATAGTACCATTGAAAAATGCGCAGTAATTCCAGGAACGAGGTCAAAAGCTCGGGATAGGTCAAGGAAGCAAGCGTAGACGGGTGCCCGGCGCTGGGTGTAATACTGCACTGTGTGTTTTAAAGAATGGCCGTCTCAGTGGATAGCCCATTCCTGAAACCATATTGTGCGTCATGAATTACGAACAGTCGATCTAGATATTCAATAGCTTATCAAAAATTGTAGCCAATGAGGTGGGACGATAATTGCTCTTATCTGCTACATCTCCTGTTTTGTTCTTCACAATCGGTATAGCAACGGTTTTCATGAGATCACCAGGGAGATACGAATGACACATACAGAGAGAGTAGAACATGGCCAATACTCGAGATATATGAGGGCCGGGATAACGAAGGTGCTCAACACTGATACCGTCATGACCTTGACTTACCTTTAGTCATTTTATTTATTACAGAAGAGACTTCTTCAGCTGTGAAACGAATAAGGTCAGAGTCGCAACGATTCCCATCGTCGAGCACGCTCGGCACTAATCCTTGGGGCGGCTGCACATCAAAATGATCAACAAACAGCAATATTTTTGGGACAATCCGCAGCCCCAACGCTCGCGGGTAGACCAGGCTTAATACGGAGTTTGTTTGTGGCTTTCCAAAACTTTTTGAAGTCCTTTGCCATATGACGTGACGCTGTAATATCAAGTTGTATTGTATCTTGACGCTTCTGACGCCATTTAAGTTTATTCTTAATTGCGTGTCAAGCACATTTCATCATACATAACACCAGATCTCTAACATGCTTATTTCAATCTAACATCTGAGCTTTATGTTTTCTGGATCGTTGCAAGGGTTGCTACAAGGGTAGCGGAGGTGGGCCTGTGACAAAATAGTTACAATGCGCCTGTGCATATCGTCTGATACATATGGACGACGTTATCACAATGAGCTTTACTGCATATTTCAAGTTCTTGGGGAAGTTCTATCGCTTCCAATCCGCTATTACACTTAGATTATTTGACCCTGGTCTCTATGTCCCCAAATTATATGGTTACAAGGTGTATCGATATTTTTTACTTTCGGTCTAATGCCTAGTTTACATTCAACAACTAAAGGCAAAGGGTCCGACCAGAACACATCTTGAAGTATACCTGTCAGTAATCGTCTGCCAAGCCGATTCCGTGATCAAGCCATCGTCTACAACCATCAGCTTCACTGACACACGTATATGTGTCAGAATCTGATCCTGACATTTTAATATCCGCGCAGATCCATCTTTGCTCAGAACAGAAGTCGAGTAGTTGCAAAAAGACAGTCTCTACAGTCTCTTTGTATTTTTTTTTTTTTTTTTTATATTATGCCGGAGGCAAACGAGCTAGCGGGTCACCTGATGGTAGGTGAATTCGCTGCCCACAGACGCAAATAACAACAAAAGTGCTACTAGGCCGTTGCCATCTCATGACATTTAAAAGGAGGGGTAAAATATAGGATAGGTTTCGGAGGAACAGGAGTAGGAATGAAAGGGGACGGACCAAATGCAACATCACAGCTCCTAGAACACTGCAACGTCGCGCCGGTCCATCTAACAAACGTCAACATTCGGGTGGTATGAAGGAAAGGAAGAGGAATGGGCATCCGGCTCTCTCACTCACCAGACGAAACGGCAGCCATTAGGAAGCCAGCCATTTCACGCCGATTTTCTGTGAGAGGGTAGTATCGCGCCGGTCGATCCTGCCCAATTGTGTGCTGCAGTGAACTGTACCCGTGGATCTAATACCATAATCTACATACTACTATTATTTGTTGATCACCACAACCTCCTTGAATACTCTCTTGCGCGACAGGATTGCAAAACCTCCAAAATGGCGTCCTCTGAGTATATCAGTTGAAAGCTCTATGGATGATCTTCCCGTATATTCAAAATCCACGTGTATATTTCCTAGATACGGTAAATTAAAGGGTAAGAGTGAGATAGTTTTCTTACTCCTTCAACAGATCGCTTCACTTATATATATATATATATATATATATGTTATTAGACAAAGCGATGAGACGTACGGGACGTTAACCTGATGCTAAGTGATGTACGCTTGCTCATAACACGGCGCTACTTAGGATGATATACACAACATCCACACTGTGCTCGTCGGTATGACACGTACGATGTGAAATCTCGTTACCGCAGTAATTTCACTAGTTGCAGCGCCCTTTAAACCGGAAGATAGTAAATGCACGGTACTATTTAGTGACAGGAATTGAAGCTGTTGTGGTATGTAGACCGTCTCCCGACAACAGAGACCTGTCTCTATTATTGTTCCCACTGTTGGGACTCGAGGTTCCCACGCAATCACTGCTGGGTAAACATGGATTAGGTGTGCTCAAAATTTTTTTTTTTTTACCGGAAGCTCAAGGTCAGTGAGGTCGAAGCCGCGTCATTCCACAGCGGTATCAAAACATATCATTTTAACCGATGGGCGTCCACTGCTGGACATAGGTCATTAGTAAATACTATATACCTATTATATGTTATCAGATCGTTCAGCGCGTGGTCCAGCTACAGCGGCGCGCGGACTTTCTCCGGCTCCGCCTCCAACAGCGAGGACGAACTGGAGGGCATCACCGGCGTCGGGGCGGGGCCTAACGTAGCCACGCCCCCTGCGGTCGGCGAGCCGCCGCGCGACGACGACATCAGCGAGTCGGAGAACGAGTCGGCCGACAAGAGCTTCCAATGCCACATCTGCAGGAAGTGGTACTCGACGAGGGTCACGCTTAAGTAAGTGTTACAGCAACCCACCGCGCCCACCAATGAGCTGCGAGAACAGTTTCACTTGATAGTAAGTGATGATACACGCTGCGTCAGTACGTAACCATCGCTGTAGATCATCATCGTCTTCAGCCGACAGATGGACACAGTCCTCCCAAAGATCTTCACAGAGTTCATTGGGGTCTTAGCCCACCATCCTGAACCAGTGCAGCTGGTAGATCAGACCCTCGTCTGCTATTCGTCAGGGTGCACCACGTGCTGGTGATGTAGACTTAGTCCGTAAGATGTTCAACGGAACCCCATACACTCTTCGCTATAGACATGAGTAGAATAAAATTGACGTAGTTCTATTAACTAGACTAGATTTTTTTTTAATATAATATTATACAGCTGTTTTTACTACTGGCCACCGGTATAATATTGATGTGGGTACCGCCGCAGCGACTATTGCAGCCGAGAGGGAGTACTGTGAAAAGATTACTGTGGTCCGGTTTGAAGGGCGCTGTAGCAAATGCCATTACTAGGGTAACGAGACTTGACATCTCAAGGCGACGAGAGTGAGAGCGCCGCGCTGTAATTGGTAGGCTCATCACTTAAAATCAGGCGAAGGTCCCGCATCTTGTGTTGCTTCATTGAAGAAAAAAAAAAGATTGAAGCGCGGTGTTCAGTGTGACGTCACGCTGCGGGCGCACCGTGAAAACTCTACCCATCTCTTACGCTTACGGGTGTGAAAGAGATGGATAAAGTTTTGCTTAAACCACAATAGGCGCTGCGGTGGTACCTAGACGGTCACCGGCAACAGAGACACTACCACCAGTAAGATCCTTCAAACCGGATCAGAGTAATGTCCGCACAGTACTGTACGTCGACTGCAACAGGCGCTGCGGTGGTACCTAGACGGTCACCAGCAACAGAGACACTGCCACCAGTAAGATCCTTCAAACCGGATCAGAGTAATGTCCGCACAGTACTGTACGTCGACTGCAACAGGCGCTGCGGTGGTACCTAGACGGTCACCAGCAACAGAGACACTGCCACCAGTAAGATCCTTCAAACCGGATCAGAGTAATGTCCGCACAGTACTGTACGTCGACTGCAACAGGCGCTGCGGTGGTACCTATACGGTCACCGACAACAGAGACACTACCACCAGTAAGATCCTTCAAACCGGATCAGAGTAATGTCCGCACAGTACTGTACGTCGACTGCAACAGGCGCTGCGGTGGTACCTATACGGTCACCGACAACAGAGACACTACCACCAGTAAGATCCTTCAAACCGGATCACAGCAATGTCCGCACAGTACTGTCTGTCGACTGCAACAGGCGCTGCGGTGGTACCTATACGGTCACCGACAACAGAGACACTACCACCAGTAAGATCCTTCAAACCGGATCAGAGTAATGTCCGCACAGTACTGTACGTCGACTGCAACAGGCGCTGCGGTGGTACCTAGACGGTCACCAGCAACAGAGACACTGCCACCAGTAAGATCCTTCAAACCGGATCACAGCAATGTCCGCACAATACTGTACGTCGACTGCAACAGGCGCTGCGGTGGTACCTATACGGTCACCGACAACAGAGACACACTGCCACCAGTAAGATCCTTCAAACCGGATCAGAGTAATGTCCGCACAGTACTGTACGTCGACTGCAACAGGCGCTGCGGTGGTACCTAGACGGTCACCAGCAACAGAGACACTGCCACCAGTAAGATCGCTTCAAACCGGATCAGGTAATGTCCGCACAGTACTGTACGTCGGCTGCAACAGGCGCTGCGGTGGTACCTATGCGGTCACCGACAGCAGAACACTACCACAAGTAAGATCCTTCAAACCGGATCAGAGTAATGTCCGCACAGTACTGTCTGTCGGCTGCGACAGGCGCTGCGGTGAGTACCTATACGGTCACCAGCAACAGAGACACTACCACCAGTAAGATCCTTCAAACCGGATCAGGTAATGTCCGCACAGTACTGTGCGTCGACTGCAGCAGGCGCTGCGGTGGTACCTATACGGTCACCGACAGCAGAACACTACCACCAGTAAGATCCTTCAAACCGGATCAGGTAATGTCCGCGCACAGTACTGTACGTCGACTGCAACAGGCGCTGCGGTGGTACCTATACGGTCACCGACAACAGAGACACTACCACAAGTAAGATCCTTCAAGCCGGATCAGAGTAATGTCCGCACGGTACTGTACGTCGACTGCAACAGGGCTGCGGTGGTACCTGAACGGTCACCAGCAACAGAGACACTACCACCAGTAAGATCCTTCAAACCGGATCAGGTAATGTCCGCACAGTACTGTCTGTCGGCTGCGACAGGCGCTGCGGTGAGTACCTATACGGTCACCAGCAACAGAGACACTGCCACCAGTAAGATCCTTCAAACCGGATCACAGCAATGTCCGCACAATACTGTACGTCGACTGCAACAGGCGCTGCGGTGGTACCTAGACGGTCACCAGCAACAGAGACACACTACCACCAGTAAGATCCTTCAAACCGGATCCAGGTAATGTCCGCACAGTACTGTACGTCGACTGCAGCAGGCGCTGCGGTGGTACCTATGCGGTCACCGACAGCAGAACACTACCACCAGTAAGATCCTTCCAAACCGGATCAGAGTAATGTCCGCACAGTACTGTGCGTCGACTGCAACAGGCGCTGCGGTGGTACCTAGACGGTCACCGGCAACAGAGACACTACCACCAGTAAGATCCTTCAAACCGGATCAGAGTAATGTCCGCACAGTACTGTACGTCGACTGCAACAGGCGCTGCGGTGGTACCTAGACGGTCCACCGACAACAGAGACACTACCACCAGTAAGATCCTTCAAACCGGATCAGAGTAATGTCCGCACAGTACTGTCTGTCGGCTGCGGCGGTACCTAGACGGTCACCGACAACAGAGAAACACTACCACCAGTAAGATCCTTCAAACCGGATCAGAGTAATGTCCGCACAGTACTGTACGTCGACTGCAACAGGCGCTGCGGTGGTACCTGAACGGTCCACCGACAGCAGAACACTACCACCAGTAAGATCCTTCAAACCGGATCAGGTAATGTCCGCACAGTACTGTACGTCGACTGCAACAGGCGCTGCGGTGGTACCTAGACGGTCCACCGACAACAGAGACACACTACCACCAGTAAGATCCTTCAAACCGGATCAGAGTAATGTCCGCACAGTACTGTACGTCGACTGCAACAGGCGCTGCGGTGGTACTTAGACGGTCACCGACAACAGAGACACTACCACCAGTAAGATCCTTCAAACTGGATCAGAGTAATGTCCGCGCACAGTACTGTACGTCGACTGCAGCAGGCGCTGCGGTGGTACCTATACGGTCACCGACAGCAGAACACTACCACCAGCAAGATCCTTCAAACCGGATCAGAGTAATGTCCGCGCACAGTACTGTACGTCGACTGCAGCAGGCGCTGCGGTGGTACCTATACGGTCACCGACAGCAGAACACTACCACAAGTAAGATCCTTCAAACCGTATCAGAGTAATGTTCACACAGTACTGTACGTCGACTGCAACAGGCGCTGCGGCGGTACCTACCTAGACGGTCACCAGCAACAGAACACTACCGCAGTAAGATCCTTCAAACCGGATCAGAGTAATGTCCGCGCACAGTACTGTACGTCGACTGCAGCAGGCGCTGCGGTGGTACCTATACGGTCACCGACAACAGAGACACTACCACAAGTAAGATCCTTCCAAACCGGATCAGAGTAATGTCGCACAGTACTGTGCGTCGACTGCAGCAGGCGCTGCGGTGGTACCTGAACGGTCCACCGACAGCAGAGACACTACCACCAGTAAGATCCTTCAAACCGGATCACAGCAATGTCCGCACAATACTGTACGTCGACTGCAACAGGCGCTGCGGTGGTACCTAGACGGTCACCAGCAACAGAGACACTGCCACCAGTAAGATCCTTCAAACCGTATCAGGTAATGTCGCACAGTACTGTACGTCGACTGCAACAGGAGCTGCGGTGGTACCTGAACGGTCCACCGACAGCAGAGACACTACCACCAGTAAGATCCTTCAAACCGGATCAGAGTAATGTCCGCACAGTACTGTACGTCGACTGCAACAGGCGCTGCGGTGGTACCTAGACGGTCACCAGCAACAGAACACTACCACCAGTAAGATCCTTCAAACCGGATCAGAGTAATGTCGCACAGTACTGTACGTCGACTGCAACAGGAGCTGCGGTGGTACCTGAACGGTCACCAGCAACAGAGACACTACCACCGGTAAGATCCTTCAAACCGGATCAGGTAATGTCCGCGCACAGTACTGTACGTCGGCTGCAACAGGCGCTGCGGTGGTACCTATACGGTCACCGACAACAGAACACTACCACCAGTAAGATCCTTCAAACCGTATCAGAGTAATGTCCGCACAGTACTGTACGTCGACTGCAACAGGGCTGCGGTGGTACCTGAACGGTCACCAGCAACAGAGACACACTACCACCAGTAAGATCCTTCAAACCGGATCAGAGTAATGTCCGCACAGTACTGTACGTCGACTGCAACAGGCGCTGCGGTGGTACCTAGACGGTCCACCGACAACAGAACACTACCACCAGTAAGATCCTTCAAACCGGATCAGAGTAATGTCCGCACAGTACTGTACGTCGACTGCAACAGGCGCTGCGGTGGTACCTAGACGGTCCACCGACAACAGAACACTACCACCAGTAAGATCCTTCAAACCGGATCAGGTAATGTCGCACAGTACTGTACGTCGACTGCAGCAGGCGCTGCGGTGGTACCTAGACGGTCCACCGACAACAGAGACACTACCACCAGTAAGATCCTTCAAACCGGATCCAGGTAATGTCCGCACGGTACTGTACGTCGACTGCAACAGGCGCTGCGGTGGTACCTAGACGGTCACCGACAACAGAGACACTACCACCAGTAAGATCCTTCAAACCGGATCAGAGTAATGTCCGCACAGTACTGTACGTCGACTGCAACAGGCGCTGCGGTGGTACCTAGACGGTCACCGACAACAGAGACACTACCACCAGTAAGATCCTTCAAACCGGATCACAGCAATGTCCGCACAGTACTGTCTGTCGACTGCAACAGGCGCTGCGGTGGTACCTATACGGTCACCAGCAACAGAGACACTGCCACCAGTAAGATCCTTCAAGCCGGATCAGAGTAATGTCCGCGCACAGTACTGTGCGTCGACTGCAACAGGCGCTGCGGTGGTACCTATACGGTCACCGACAACAGAGACACACTACCACCAGTAAGATCCTTCAAACCGGATCAGGTAATGTCGCACAGTACTGTACGTCGGCTGCAACAGGCGCTGCGGTGGTACCTGAACGGTCCACCGACAGCAGAGACACTACCACCAGTAGATCCTTCAAACCGGATCAGAGTAATGTCCGCACAGTACTGTACGTCGGCTGCAACAGGCGCTGCGGTGGTACCTGAACGGTCCACCGACAGCAGAGACACTACCACCAGTAGATCCTTCAAACCGGATCAGGTAATGTCCGCACGGTACTGTGCGTCGACTGCAACAGGCGCTGCGGTGGTACCTAGACGGTCCACCGACAACAGAGACACACTGCCACCAGTAAGATCCTTCAAACCGGATCAGAGTAATGTCCGCACAGTACTGTACGTCGACTGCAACAGGCGCTGCGGTGGTACCTAGACGGTCACCAGCAACAGAGACACTGCCACCAGTAAGATCCTTCAAACCGGATCAGAGTAATGTCCGCACAGTACTGTACGTCGACTGCAACAGGCGCTGCGGTGGTACCTAGACGGTCACCGACAACAGAGACACTACCACCAGTAAGATCCTTCAAACCGGATCAGAGTAATGTCCGCACGGTACTGTACGTCGACTGCAACAGGCGCTGCGGTGAGTACCTAGACGGTCACCGACAGCAGAGACACTACCACCAGTAGATCCTTCAAACCGTATCAGGTAATGTCGCACAGTACTGTGCGTCGACTGCAACAGGCGCTGCGGTGAGTACCTAGACGGTCACCGACAACAGAGACACTACCACCAGTAAGATCGCTTCAAACCGGATCAGGTAATGTCCGCACGGTACTGTACGTCGACTGCAACAGGCGCTGCGGTGAGGTACCTAGACGGTCCACCGACAACAGAGACACTACCACCAGTAAGATCCTTCAAACCGGATCAGGTAATGTCCGCACAGTACTGTACGTCGGCTGCAACAGGCGCTGCGGTGGTACCTATACGGTCACCGACAGCAGAACACTACCACCAGTAAGATCCTTCAAACCGTATCAGGTAATGTCCGCGCACAGTACTGTGCGTCGACTGCAACAGGCGCTGCGGTGGTACCTGAACGGTCCACCGACAACAGAGACACACTACCACCAGTAGATCCTTCAAACCGTATCAGAGTAATGTCCGCACAGTACTGTACGTCGACTGCAACAGGCGCTGCGGTGGTACCTGAACGGTCCACCGACAACAGAGACACACTACCACCAGTAAGATCCTTCAAACCGGATCAGAGTAATGTCCGCACAGTACTGTACGTCGACTGCAACAGGCGCTGCGGTGAGTACCTAGACGGTCCACCGACAACAGAGACACTACCACCAGTAAGATCGCTTCAAACCGGATCAGAGTAATGTCCGCACAGTGCTGTACGTCGACTGCAACAGGCGCTGCGGTGGTACCTGAACGGTCCACCGACAACAGAGACACTACCGCAGTAAGATCCTTCAAACCGGATCAGGTAATGTCCGCACGGTACTGTACGTCGACTGCAACAGGCGCTGCGGTGGTACATAGACGGTCCACCGACAACAGAACACTACCACCAGTAAGATCCTTCAAACCGGATCAGAGTAATATCCGCACAGTACTGTACGTCGGCTGCAACAGGCGCTGCGGTGGTACTAGACGGTCCACCGACAACAGAACACTACCACCAGTAAGATCCTTCAAACCGGATCAGGTAATGTCCGCACAGTACTGTACGTCGACTGCAACAGGCGCTGCGGTGGTACCTAGACGGTCCACCGACAACAGAGACACTACCACCAGTAAGATCCTTCAAACCGGATCAGAGTAATGTCCGCACAGTACTGTACGTCGACTGCAACAGGCGCTGCGGTGGTACCTGAACGGTCCACCGACAACAGAGACACTACCGCAGTAAGATCCTTCAAACCGGATCAGAGTAATGTCCGCACAGTACTGTACGTCGACTGCAACAGGCGCTGCGGTGAGTACCTAGACGGTCCACCGACAGCAGAACACTACCACCAGTAAGATCCTTCAAACCGGATCAGGTAATGTCCGCACAGTACTGTACGTCGACTGCAACAGGCGCTGCGGTGGTACCTGAACGGTCCACCGACAACAGAACACTACCACCAGTAAGATCCTTCAAACCGGATCAGAGTAATGTCCGCACAGTACTGTGCGTCGACTGCAACAGGCGCTGCGGTGGTACCTAGACGGTCCACCGACAACAGAACACTACCACCAGTAAGATCCTTCAAACCGGATCGAGTAATGTCCGCACAGTACTGTACGTCGACTGCAACAGGCGCTGCGGCGGTACCTACCTAGACGGTCACCGACAACAGAGACACTACCACCAGTAAGATCCTTCAAACCGGATCAGGTAATGTCCGCACAGTACTGTACGTCGACTGCAGCAGGCGCTGCGGTGGTACCTGAACGGTCCACCGACAACAGAGACACTACCACCGGTAAGATCCTTCAAGCCGGATCAGGTAATGTCCGCACGGTACTGTACGTCGACTGCAGCAGGCGCTGCGGTGGTACCTGAACGGTCCACCGACAACAGAGACACTACCACCGGTAAGATCCTTCAAACCGGATCAGAGTAATGTCCGCACGGTACTGTACGTCGACTGCAACAGGCGCTGCGGTGGTACCTGAACGGTCCACCGACAACAGAGACACTACCACCAGTAAGATCCTTCAAACCGGATCAGAGTAATGTCCGCACAGTACTGTACGTCGACTGCAACAGGCGCTGCGGTGGTACCTAGACGGTCCACCGACAACAGAGACACTACCACCAGTAAGATCCTTCAAACCGGATCAGGTAATGTCCGCACAGTACTGTACGTCGACTGCAACAGGCGCTGCGGTGGTACCTAGACGGTCCACCGACAACAGAACACTACCACCAGTAAGATCCTTCAAACCGGATCAGAGTAATGTCCGCACAGTACTGTCTGTCGGCTGCGGTGGTACCTAGACGGTCCACCGACAACAGAGACACTACCACCAGTGACCGCTACGTTTACCGCTTCCAGGATCCACCGGCGGGTGCACCAGAGCAAGGGCGCGGGCGGCGCGCGCACGCGCACTCGCTCCTCCGAGCGGTACGAGTGCGACTTCTGCAGCGAGACCTTCAGCCGGCGCGACAAGCTGTGGGAGCACAAGTGAGTTCACCACCGCTTTCCTGTGCCACTGTCGGACTGCGCATGTAGTCCGACACGGAAACATATTTATCGATCTTATACCTTGTTAAATCACATAAATAGTTTTATTCATAAAAAAAGAAAACTACCCTCCTTACCCACAGAGCGGAGGCGCACCGCGGCACTATGACGGTCCGCTGCGAGGTCTGCCGGAAGTGTTTCGAGGACGAGGCCGAGCTGGCGGCGCACGACCGGAACCACACAGCGGATGAGCGGGCAGGTGAGCTCATCGCCCGTGTCCACGGGGGGAGGAAGACGGCACGTCCACAACACAATCAGCAAATAGAACACGTCGATCCGGATTCGTACCGGAGACTTCGCAGCGACAAGCAGCAGTATGAGATCGTTAGTCTTGTAGAAAATTACTGCGGTAACGAGTGTTGATATTCTGGTGGTGCAGTGTACGTCATCCTAACTAGCATCACGGTACCAGCGGTCGTATACGGGAAACTCATTGGTCATCTTGTGACGTACAGATTTTTTTTTTTTTTTTTTTTTAATTTGACATGTAACACGCTGTATATGAACGTGCTTGTGGTACTGTGCCGCTCAGGTCGGTGCAGCGCGTGCGGCGCGACGTTCCCGCGCTACGAGCAGCTGCGGCGGCACCGCGCATGCGCGCACGGCGAGCCCTCGCCCCGCTTGCCGCACGCGTGCTCGCAGTGCGGCAAGCGCTTCGGGCACGCGCACTCGCTCACGCGGCACATGCACAACCACGCGAAGCAGCTCTACAGATGCGTCGTCTGCAAGGTGGGGGGGCGTGACCGGCGCGCGCGCGCACACACACACACACATATATATATATATATATATATATACTCTATTGATGTCTCTGTTGCCGGAGACCGTCTAAGTACTACCACCTTCGCGACGCCTATCGCAGATGACAAACAGTTCTGTGCGAACATTATTGTGATCCGGTTTGAAGGATCTTACTGGTCGTAGTGTCTCTGTTGCCTGAGGCTGTGTAGTTACCACCGCAGAGCCTATTATAGCCGACATAAAGCACTGTGTTAGAATTACTGTGATCCGGTTTGAAGGATCTTACTGGTCGTAGTGTCTCTGTTGCCTGAGGCTGTGTAGTTACCACCGCAGAGCCTATTATAGCCGACATAAAGCACTGTGTTAGAATTACTGTGATCCGGTTTGAAGGATCTTACTGGTCGTAGTGTCTCTGTTGCCTGAGGCTGTGTAGTTACCACCGCAGAGCCTATTATAGCCGACATAAAGTACTGTGTTAAATTTACTGTGATCCGGTTTGAAGGACCTTCCTGCTGGTAGTGTCTCTGTTGCCTGAGGCCGTGTAGTTACCACCGCAGAGCCTATTATAGCCGACATAAAGTACTGTGTTAAATTTACTGTGATCCGGTTTGAAGGACCTTACTGCTGGTATTGTCTGTGTTGCTGGAGACCGTGTAGGTACCTCAGCAGCGCCTATTATAGCCGACATAAAGTACTGTGTTAAATTTACTGTGATCCGGTTTGAAGGACCTTCCTGCTGGTAGTGTCTCTGTTGCCTGAGGCCGTGTAGGTACCACCGCAGCGCCTATTGCAGCGGACATTACTGTGATCCGGTTGTGTAGTGTACACACCCTAACCAGCGCCACGGCGTTATGTGCGAACATCATCGCTGCTCTGTTGTTGGAGAAAGAGAAAGGAAGACTTACCGGCACCTTGTTATATACACTTAATCCATTAAATACACTATATGTTAAAACTCATCAACTTAGTAATTAGCTAGGAGGCCCTTCGAACCGGATCTCTGTTAACCATTGCAATAATCGCTCGTCGCCCGGCAGGCGTCGTTCGCGCGCGCCGACCAGCTCGCGCAGCACCTGAACAGCCACCTCGCGAACTACAAGCGGCTGAAGCCGTAGGCCGCCGCGCGCCCGCGCCCGCGCCGACACGACACACAATATTAATATTATTATATTATATTATTATAGAGTTTTATTTATGTCCGTTGTTTTATTTGAGACCATTTAAAAAAAAAAATATAAAATCCTTGAAAACAGCCGCACAAACAACACGCAACTGTTGGAGTACAGCGAAGCGGTAAATGTAATACTTCATTGATACTCGAATTAATTGGATTAATTAGGCTATATAAACAGCATATGGTAAGACTAACTAGTGGGGGTGAGGCGTATTTATCATAATATAAATCACTAGTATTCGAAGATAACAGCCAGTCACTAACAGTAACAGCTTGAGATAACAGAACAGTCGATAAAAAATGAAACAAGTCTTGTTTTTTGTATAATATTGTCATGGACTAAAAGAAAACGCGCCTAGTATTTATTTGAAATAAACCTAAAATTATAGTAAGCCATTTCATCAGAACAAATCCTCTTTGAAAAGCGTATTTTTAATTAGATCGTGTTATCTGTTATTAGGTTCATTGATCCATCTCGCTTGCGCACATTTGATACTGTTCTTAAAACGAGACGCACCTAGTATTATCACCTAAAAAAAAACAAATGAAATAAGAATACCTGTTATTTAGTAACAAAAATTGATATTTGTTATTATTGCGTAACAGTAACAGTAACAGATATGTTTGCTTTGCTATAGCCCATCTCTACTAACGCAATATTAAAAAATTATACGCAATTAATTGGTACGGATTGCGCATGCGCGAAAACAAGCGTCTACCTTCCTACCTATAAATAGAGGTCGCGCGCTGGTTCGGTTCGTTTCTGCGCGAGCTTTCGAAGAGTTCGCACGTGTTGCTCCGCACTCCGAGGCGTCGGTTCATCGAGGGAGATCGTGTTGAAGAGAAACTTGAAGTTGGTGAAGAGCGGTGCTGTACACAGCGATTTAGCTTGTTGGCAACCCACTGCTGGACATGTCTCCCAAATGGAATAAGCATCACCTCTTAGCCTGATCTTCTGGCATATGTTTTGTGTGGACAGCAGCCAGGTGGAGATCGGCGGTACATCTCTTCATTAAGTATACTCCAGCTGTGGTCACCGCTGGGACACGTGACCTTCGTTTCCCCCACTTCAATTTGCATAATCCAGATTTCACCGGTATTGACGGTAGGTGTCCGTTGCCGGAGACCGTCTGGGTAGATACTACTGCAGCGCCTGTTGTAGCCGGCGAACATTGCTGTGATCCGGTTTGAAGGACCACTAGCTATCATTGGTGGTAATATCTGTTGCCGGAGAGCGTCTAGGTAGATACTACCGCAGCGCCTATTGTAGCCGGCGAACATTGCTATGATCCGGTTTGAAGGACCACTAGCTATCATTGGTGGTAATATCTGTTGCCGGAGAGCGTCTAGGTAGATACTACCGCAGCGCCTATTACAGCCAACACAGTGCTGTGCAGATATTAGTATTCCGGATTGAAGGGCGCTGTAACTAATGTAATTACTGCGGTAACGACACTCAACATCTCATCTCTCAAGGCGACGAACGCTTTATACAGCGTATCACATCAAGTGAACGTCGCTTCGTTATATAAAGTAGGAGAGGTATAAGAATAATGTTTGAGAATGTTCTCTGTCTCTTTCACTCACGTTTTTATTTTGTGTTGCCCTCTGCTTATGTTGGGTCAGGGCCAGGAGTGGTTGCGGCCTTAAAGCGGCTATTACCTAATCTTTTTTTTTTTTTTTGATATCGGTGGTGGAAATGCTGTTAACGCATACCCAGCGTCCTTTTCAGGGGGGACGCCGGGTTATGTGGGGCTCAGGGCCACTGAGATGTTGTGCGTGACCCCATACCCACTAAAACCACCACCGCTTGTCCCGCCACACGCATACTGGAGACGCCCGGGTTTCAGCCAAGCAACTCTCCGGGCGCCTCCGCGTATAAACTCCTCTTGGTGGGTGCCCGCGGGGAGCAAAGGCACCCACCTGCCGTCCCGTACCGGCCCCTCGCGGGACCGGCACGTTGGGGCCCCCGACCCCACAGACTACCGCGCGCGCCCACGACGGAGCGCATGCCCGGCCGCCGCCCTCCCGTGAAGGAATTGGGCGGCGGCCTCCTCCCTCAGACTCCCCTCGTCGAAGTGGGAGGGGGACAAAACAAGACTCCCCAGGGGACGCACCCCCAGGGGAAACACGACAAAAGGCCCAAAGGGCCACGCCCAAGCCTATTACCTAATCTCGGAGGACCCGAGTCAAGTAGCCGTTGCCTCTATTTAGGGGTGGTGCGCCCTATGGCATTATGCGGAGCGCCTGTATGGGCGCAAGCCTTGACGGAACACGCTATAGCGGACCTCAGAAGACCGCAAAGAGCCATGGCCGTCGGGGTTATACGAGGGTACCGCACTATCTCGCATGAGGCAGCGTGCGTACTAGCTGGATCTGTCCCATGGGATTTAGAGGCGAGGTTCCTTGCAGCCATGTATGAATGGCGCATGGAACTACAAACCCAAGGTGAGCAGCTCCCACCGAGGGAATGGGGTTTACGGAGGTTCCACATTGGAAAACAACACAGACTGGCCAATCCCAGAGCAGGAAGTAAAATTGTTATCGCCGTTTCCAGTTTTGACAAATTGGATTAACAGGCGACATGGCGCACTGCCGTTCAGACTGGTGCAGGTGCTAACGGGGCATGGATGTTTCGGCAAGTACCTCCACCGTATAAGAAGAGAGCCAACGGCCATGCCACCATTGTGGTAGCGGCGAGGATTCGGCGCAGCATACCTTGGAGGTATGTCCGAGTTGGAGAGGGCTGCGGCGAGAACTCGTCGCTATTGCTGGTAACGACCTTTCTCTTCCTGCATTCGTGGAGGCAATGGTGGAAAACGAAGAGGCATGGAACGCCTGTGTTGCCTTGTCTGATAAAGTTATGTCGCAGAAGGAGGCTGCGGAGCGGGTGAGGAAAAGTGCCTCTCATCTCGCCATCTGTAGACAGAGACCCGGGCGCCGGAGGAGAAGGGATCATGTCCTCCTTCAACCCCTCTAACAAAGGCTTAAGTGGCGGATACGGGGAAACCCATCACCCAGTGATGTAAGCCTCATGCGAAGGCGCATGTATTTTCCGCGTAGAATCCCTGTGTCTTGGGTTTCTACAAGAAACCCTGTAGTATGTTGGGGCTGTTACTAGGCCGACGTTACCGGAACTGCGGTAGTGTGCGGAAGCGTTCCCACAGTTTCGGCCAAAGGCGCAGCGAGGAAACCGTGGGGTTTTAGCCAGTAAGCGTCTGGCATAACTTTTTCGTTGCCCCCGCAACGAGAAGGAACCATGCAGGATTTGCCCACAGAAAAAAAAAGGGTCTTTATCTACTTCCACTTAACATCCTAATCTTAATACTATACAATTTTTACTCTTCATCCTCTCATTTATTCTTTTCTTTTCTTTTATCCCAAAACATATCTTTCATACTTTTACTCTCCTGTCATTCTCCTTTCCGTTTCCTTCTTCAACACCTCTCGCCGAATGACGACCTTCGCCTCGTCATTGCTGAAGCAATCATCCCTTTATCTGAAACAGAAACATCCCTTGTCTCCTCCTTCTCTTTCTTTCTTTATTACCAACTTACATCGCTTTGTTCATTTAACTCTAACAACATATTTCATTACTTTACTCTCCTCTTTCTTTATTACCAACTTACATCGCTTTGTTCATTTAACTCTAACAACATATTTCATTACTTTACTCTCCTTCTCTTTCTCTATTTCCAACTTACATCTCTTTATTCATTAAACTCTAACAACATATTTCATTACTTTACTCTCCTCTTTCTTTATTACCAACTTACATCGCTTTGTTCATTAAACTCTAACAACATAGTTTATTACTTTACTCTCCTTCTCTTTCTTTCTTTATTACCAACTTACATCGCTTTGTTCATTTAACTCTAACAACATATTTTATTACTTTACTCTCCTTCTCTTTCTTTCTTTATTACCAACTTACATCGCTTTGTTCATTTAACTCTAACAACATATTTCATTACTTTACTCTCCTCTTTCTTTATTACCAACACATCGCTTTGTTCATTTAACTCTAACAACATATTTCATTCTTTACTCTCCTCTTTCTTTATTACCAACTTACATCTCTTTGTTCATTTAACTCTAACAACATATTTCATTACTTTACTCTCCTCTTTCTTTATTACCAACTTACATCGCTTTGTTCATTTAACTCTAA
Organism: Troides helena; assembly: GCA_029286815.1. NCBI lineage: Eukaryota > Metazoa > Arthropoda > Insecta > Lepidoptera > Papilionidae > Troides > Troides helena. The sequence goes on from JAGSMV010000034.1 coordinate 1,438,693, forward strand.
CAACATATTTCATTACTTTACTCTCCTCTTTCTTTATTACCAACTTACATCGCTTTGTTCATTTAACTCTAACAACATATTTCATTACTTTACTCTCCTCTTTCTTTATTACCAACTTACATCGCTCTGTTCATTTAACTCTAACAACATATTTCATTACTTTACTCTCCTCTTTCTTTATTACCAACTTACATCGCTCTGTTCATTTAACTCTAACAACATATTTCATTACTTTACTCTCCTCTTTCTTTATTACCAACTTACATCGCTTTGTTCATTTAACTCTAACAACATATTTCATTACTTTACTCTCCTCTTTCTTTATTACCAACTTACATCGCTTTGTTCATTTAACTCTAACATATTTTATTACTTTAATATCCATTTATTTTTTTGTTATATTTTTTTTAGTACATCCGGGGTAAATGAAACGCCATATTTAATTATCATTATTTATTTCCTTCCGCCGCGTCCTCCTTACTCGCTATATGTCATATGTATGTGTTATAACTATGTTAAACGCTATATAGGTAGGTACAGACAGGGTGTAATCGCTTACGCTTATGTATATATCTCATTTCATTGGTAACTATTTATTAATTTATTTTATTATTATTTTTTTTTTTTTTTTTAAATTTATTTAATTCAAAACATTCTCAAATTAACACCGCGGTAATGTTGAGGTTTTTTTTGGTTTTTCCTTTGGCGGGAAATCGTATTGTTCTTTGCGATTGCAAATGGCGGATTCGAATGGATAACGCGCGCCGCCATCTTATAACGACAGATCTTTATTATGTGTGTGTGTGTGTGTGTGTATTAACGCTTGTATTGATGTCCGCTGTGGGTAATGAAATTACTGCGGTAATTAGGCTTAATATCAGTGTAGTAGGTGTTATCACTGAACAGTGGTGTACATACACTACTGCGTCCCGGTTTTAAGGACGCTGAAACTTTTGTTATTACTGCGGTAATTAGGCTTAATATGTTGCCTCTACGCGAGGAGCTATCAGCTGCAGTGTAGTAAGTGTTATCACCGAAGAGTGGTGTACATACACTACTGCGTCCCGGTTTTAAGGACGCTGAAACTTTTGTTATTACTGCGGTAATTAGGCTTAATATGTCTCTACGCAACTTGATATATCATGTTTGTGCAGTGTACACTATGTAACTAGTACAGATAGGTATTAAGAGGACTATATTACTGCGGTAATCAGAATTGATGTATAATATCTGTGTGAGGATTACAATATAATGCGGTCTGTACATCCAAACTGGTAGAGGTGGGTTAAGTGATGTAGATTGTGAAATTACCGCGGTAACAAAATTTTATTTCTTGATCCGTTGTGTTCAATAGGATGTAGTGTGTATATCCTTACTACTTAAAGTAGGTTATACTGCTGAACAGTAGTGATAACCAGATTGTATGTCGCTACAGCCATTGTAATTACTGCGGTAATTTCTTGGCTCTATGCAGCGGGTATAATATGGTGCAGTGTATAACATCCTCACTAGCGGTATTATGTGTAATCGTCGAGACGCCGATGTATGGGGAACGTTCAGAAATACGATTTCCCGCCAAAAATCAAAACTCCGAACGGCAAACAGACAACAGAACAAACATAACATACAAGCTAAATATATATATATATACATACATACATATGTGTGTCTATACATACATATATATATATGTGTGTGTGTGTGTGGATCTTAGTTTTTTTCTCGATTCACTTAAACTATACTCATTTAACAACTAACTTCCCGCTAAATTTACTCCGATACACTACAAAGTAATACAATGGAAAGGGGCTGTCAAATTAACATCAACATCCGGCCGCCATTTTGGAACGGGTAGAATTTAAAAAAAGACAAACGGATTAGAGGCTGCGTCGACCGCGGCCAGTGTAAAAGTATGAAATCTTAAATATATCACACGCTGATGATATATAAATATATTAAGGGGTAGTTACTCTCAATAGTACAATACAAATTAAGTGGAGGTTGGTTTTTAGTCATCAAAAATCACTAACACTTTGTGGTCGATTGTTTAAGTTCGTAGCATCACACGTTTAGTTTTGGAAAAAAAAAAAAAAACACGGGATGGTCATCTAGTCGGTGATCGGTATCGAAATGATATAACGTCTTACCTAAGACTATGTAGACAACATTTATGGACGGTAGAAAAAAGGAATGGGGGAAGAGGATGGAAAGAGATAGAGAGAGAGAGAGAGAGAGATGGAGGCTCGGACTGTCGCGGACAGCGTCAACGTCCGAGCTCCATGAACCGACAGCGGACACTCGCGAAATGTATCGATGAATATATAGACCGGCGGGGTGTTCCCAAAGAAGAGTATTTCATCGAAACGTCACCCAGTTACTAATTACTGGTAACACCGGCAGCGATACGTACCTACTTAACCACAAACAATACGAGAACATCAAACTAGCGGTACGTGAAAACAATAACAAAACATATCCACTACCCACACAACTATTGAGTAATTATTGCTGCTCATCGCGACCTCCGAAATATAAATCGGCGCCGGCGCACATCACTAGCGCGACTACCGAACGTATCTCCGTACCGCTCCCACATCACTAGCGCAACAATCGACTGTATAGCCATCTCGCTCCCACATCACTAGTACTACAATCGACTGTATAGCCATGTCGCTCCCACATCACTAACAGACCAACCGAACGTATATCCGTACCGCTCCCACATCACTAGCGCAACAATCGACTGTATAGCCATCTCGCTCCCACATCACTAACAGACCAACCGAACGTATAGCCGTCCCGCTCCCACATCACTAGCACAACAATCGACTGTATAACCATCTCGCTCCCACATCACTAACAGACCAACCGAACGTATAGCCGTCCCGCTCCCACATCACTAGCGCAACAATCGACTGTATAACCATCTCGCTCCCACATCACTAGTACTACAATCGACTGTATAGCCATGTCGCTGCCACATCACTAACAGACCAACCGAACGTATAGCCGTCCCGCTCCCACATCACTGGCACAACAATAGATTGTATAGCCATCTCGCTCCCACATCACTAACAGACCAACCGAACGTATAGCCGTCTCGCTCCCACATCACTGGCACAACAATAGATTGTATAGCCATCTCGCTCCCACATCACTGGCACAACAATAGATTGTATAGCCATCTCGCTCCCACATCACTGGCACAACAATAGATTGTATAGCCATCTCGCTCCCACATCACTAACAGACCAACCGAACGTATAGCCGTCTCGCTCCCACATCACTGGCACAACAATAGATTGTATAGCCATCTCGCTCCCACATCACTGGCACAACAATAGATTGTATAGCCATCTCGCTCCCACATCACTAACAGACCAACCAGACGTATAGCCGTCCCGCTCCCACATCACTGGCACAACAATAGATTGTATAGCCATCTCGCTCCCACATCACTGGCACAACAATAGATTGTATAGCCATCTCGCTCCCACATCACTGGCACAACAATAGATTGTATAGCCATCTCGCTCCCACATCACTGGCACAACAATAGATTGTATAGCCATCTCGCTCCCACATCACTGGCACAACAATAGATTGTATAGCCATCTCGCTCCCACATCACTGGCACAACAATAGATTGTATAGCCATCTCGCTCCCACATCACTGGCACAACAATAGATTGTATAGCCATCTCGCTCCCACATCACTGGCACAACAATAGATTGTATAGCCATCTCGCTCCCACATCACTGGCACAACAATAGATTGTATAGCCATCTCGCTCCCACATCACTAACAGACCAACCGAACGTATAGCCGTCTCGCTCCCACATCACTAACAGACCAACCAGACGTATAGCCGTCCCGCTCCCACATCACTGGCACAACAATAGATTGTATAGCCATCTCGCTCCCACATCACTGGCACAACAATAGATTGTATAGCCATCTCGCTCCCACATCACTAACAGACCAACCAGACGTATAGCCGTCCCGCTCCCACATCACTGGCACAACAATAGATTGTATAGCCATCTCGCTCCCACATCACTGGCACAACAATAGATTGTATAGCCATCTCGCTCCCACATCACTAACAGACCAACCAGACGTATAGCCGTCCCGCTCCCACATCACTGGCACAACAATAGATTGTATAGCCATCTCGCTCCCACATCACTGGCACAACAATAGATTGTATAGCCATCTCGCTCCCACATCACTAACAGACCAACCGAACGTATAGCCGTCTTCTCGCCGGCGGTGGGACAAGTGCTTATAAATAGTAACAAAATAATTATATCTAAGCGTAACCATAAAACCTTTTAAGGTTTAAAAAAAAAAAAAACAATCTTAAAACCGTAAACAACAAAATAATTAAACTATTCGAGTCATAATTGTAACGTAACAAAAATAATTAACGTGTAACATTATAAATGTTTGTAACAAAAAATAATAGAGTCGGCGCGAATAGAGACACCGATTTATATTTTGGATATCGTTACAGTATATATAAAGACAACTATTAATTAAAAAAAAAAAAAAACATCTAGAGTCCGTACACGGAGACGCGAGGACCTAACATCACATGAACCTGGCGAGGATCATCATCATCATCATCACCTCGGCCGTCGACAAATAAAAATGACGAAATGATAACAGCTACAAGACACCAATGTTTTATATCCACCATATTTATATGTCTCAAAAAATATTTCGTTTTTTTTTTTTTTTAAATTTGTGTACAAAAACAATGTCCTCCTTTAAGCACGCGTTCACGGGTAAACTCTTCACACTACTACAACACACCGAAAGTCTAGCGTCTTCCTAAAAACACAAATAGTCGACTAATTCATTAACACATAGAACATAAATACCACGACAATAGTTACGACACGAAACTACAGTCTAACATTTCATGGCCCTGAATATTGTTTCAGCACATCCTGTACGCCCCAGTCCCAGTTGGATACATTCACCATCAGCTTCACCATCAATACCATACACTTGCGTAGAGGATCTACGCCTAAATGCCGCACCTATACCAGCCGCCGAACAGTAACTCAAAACACCGTGACGAGCATATTGATGCAGCGTGCACATCCTAACTAGCGACACATCCGGTGTGCTGATCAATTGTGCTGCTGTGTATAAACTTCAATCAGCTGACTCACTTTTCACGTATATTACTTCTATATCCGGTTCGACGTTCAATTTCAATCCGGCTGATCATATCAACATCCGCACACTAAAACTAGCAGGTTTTAAACCTTTACCAAAACTACTGCGGATCGTCACTTGATATGCGGAGTTGATAGTTTTTTTTTTTTTTTAATTTTACATAATCATTCCAATGTAAATATTCAAGGCCATGAAAATATAATTTAGAATCACTCTTAGAGGATTATTCGCTAAGTCTGAACAATTGGTGTTATGTATATATTTCAACATCAGACGGTGCATCGAGGAGTGCAGCGAGGCGACACTACCAACGGTCAATACAACGGAACTGTTTGGCACGCGATGTCTTCAAAATGGTACATTCAAAGTATACAACACTGCAGCCGGATATCTTACCGCTCACTACTGTCAGCCAGTAAGGTGCCAGTACAGCCATGCGAACGTGGGTAACGTTAATGTACTTATCAAGGCGACCGTGATCTGCAATGTAAATATCCTAACCGACCTCACCATCAGCCGATTTGATGTTCATCGATAGACAGTGGAGCCGTGGATGGTGCTTCACCAGTTCCACCTATCGAGGGTTATTAGCAGCACTGACGGTAGTCTATCGTAAAATATATACACTACATGCTTGAGAGCTTTATTTACAAAATGCACGCCGTAGATACCTAATCTTTTTTAATTGACCTTTAGTGACCTTTAAACATCAAACAATCGTAATACATATATATCTTATGTATGTTGAAGGTTAATCCACTCTTCACTACAACACCGTTACTGACTAATACAAGGGTAGTTCGAATTATTATTCGCGTACCGCCCATTTCAATATGGCGGTGCGGTTAGGTTAGGTTAGGTTAGGTTTTTCGAATATACCATTTTAAAAACTCTACGATGTTGTCTATCATAAAGTAATACCCAAGAGTTACATATAAAAGCCGTTTAGAGATAGGGAGTAGGGGGTGGGGGGTAGAGTGGGGGTTAGGGGACCGTCCGCCACCGTCGAACACTACACATTACATTTACATTGATTATATAATAATTATTGGTGTTATCATTTGGGGACCCAAAATATTATGACACCAAAAACACTTAAAAAAATTAAAAATATAATCGGACGAACACAAAAACGCAATAATTCAATAGGCTACCTATCTAAAAACTATACTTAACTCTATATCGATCAATAATTATTATTTTGTTTGTATATAATAATAATAATAATTTAAATATATCTCGCAATTTACCTAGCTAACATGTTTACGCGACCATTTTATGATGGTTGGATTAAATATTTAAAAACCACTTAGCCGCCATTAAAACTAGTTAGACAGGCGAAGCTGTTTGCTTAATCTAGATGCAGCAGCTACATTTATGGGGTTGGGGAAGGGGGGAAGGTGGAGAATAGGGGTAGAGAGGAGGCGAACCGTCGGAACGGGAGGTGAGGAGTCCCTCAGAAGTAGACGGTCTACGTATTCCTCGTAGCGACGCTCCCGACTGGGATCAAGCTTGACTTTCTTAAACAAAAATGGCGGTAGTGCTTTTGTTGCTGACCGTACAGGCCCGCGGCAGACGGCACTGTGCGAACATTACTGTGCGTTTCGAATGTCACTATTGGAATTACTGCTGCAGCGACGCGCGCGATGTGGTGTAGTCTGCACCATCCTTACTAACGTCACGTTGCTGTAGGCGTAACACTTCAAATCAAGTGAACGACCCGCTCGCTTATCGACCACCAGCCGAGAGCGTCAACCACGCCCACAGTTTACTACTAACGGGATACATAACTTACTGCGTCTATATTTTTTTTTTTTTTCCCAAGCATTTATAGGCTTTAATGTAATCGTAGTAATCTAAATATCTAGCATCATCATATCCGTTGACTATAACTAAATTTGTCTATCTAATAAATCTGTCGCCACTAGATCGAGCCGTTAAGTATATCTAACTTCCGCATCCGGATACATCGACGCGATACTCCAACGAGCATCCGGCCATAAATGCAAGATGGTGTTCCAAGATTGACTGGATGAAGAGAAATTGACTCGGCAATTCGTTAATAGAGAAACAAAAATCAATTATATTGTTGTATTACATATATATACATATATATATATATGTCTTAATAATAATCTCTAACGATATGTCTCACAAGTGTTTCCATCTACATGCAAATAACGGAAACGCTAACGAACAAACGGAAACGATCTCTACGGTCAGAGTAAATGAGAGAAAAAAAAAAAACTTTCAATCACTTTTCAAATATAACACCACATATATATAAAATACATCGTTTACAAAATATCATATAGAGCGAAAGAGACGGCCGCCGTGCGCCGCGGCGCCGCTTTAAAAAGTTTCAAAAAAGATGTTACAAAGATGTTACAGGCAACTCCGTCACCTGTATAGTAAAATGTATAGGCAATGCTCCCCGCAGCCGCGCCCGGAACTAATGCAGCGCTCGTACACGTAAGTCGTGTGTAACAATATACAACGCAACCACGTAAGTCGTGTGTAACAATATACGGTGTTACATGCAAGTGTGTTATTGTATATAATGTTACGCACGTCTCGTGTAACTGGCGTATAACAGTGTACAATGTTACGTGCAAGTAGTTTGTAACAATGTACAGTACAACATAACATTGTACAACGTTACACGCGCGTTGTGTGTAACAGTATACAATGTTAAATAAGTTTCGTGCTGATCGTAACAATGTACAATATTACACGTAAGTTGTGTAGCAATACACAATGTTAGACGCGCGTGAGGAAATACAATGCTATAAATAATTCGTGTGTAACAAATATACAATGTTACACACCATTGAAATTAATTAGTTCGTAACAAAACCGAGTAGTTAATAACGCGCCATACCCATTCGCATTTCGTCTAGCTACAGTAAAAGATTAAATGCTCCTTAAACACTACGCAATAAATATTTTTTCTTTTCACTTATCGAATAAATAAATCTAATATTTTCCTACGTTCTCGGTAATATTTTTTTTTTTTTAATTATTAATTTTTTATTTATATTTAAATCGAAGAAGTTCTTTTGTTTTCACCTTAACGGCTCCTTTACATATTAGACACAACCATTTTTTTTTTTTATAACAGTAGTTAAATAAGTGATCCATGATTTTGTTTCGTTTTAACTTACAGCTCTGATATTTGGCATTGTCTATACGCTGGGGGTGTGAGGGTGATACGGGGGTGTGTGTGAAAAAAAATTAAAATGAACACCGAATGAAGTAGAAACGTCTGGAAAGTCCATATTCTTTTTCGCATCGCGTCCGTTTTAAAGTTTACAATCTAACTTACGCGGCGATCCCGTCGGATATAAAATCGTCTTAAAAAAAAAAAAAAGTTCATCTCACTCACAGATGTAAACCCGCGTTAGCGTCTCGTCTAGGGTTTCTACTAAACATGTCTCCAAAAATCTACAATTTTTAATTTTCCCACTAATCTTAGTATATACTTGTGCTTTCAGATGGTCGCCCGCATCGTCTGCCTCCGAACCTTCCATAAAGACCTCCGCGCGAACCTCCCTAACTTTACCATCGCTTAAAACCTAACTTAGACATAGCTTAGACCTAACTATATATGTTCTTAAGTTAATTATATTTAATATTATATATTCGCACTCATCATGCTTTCATAAGCAGCGTTAGAAATAAATCATTCCATAATAATGACTCACATTCAGCCTCCGTCCGATATCTAGATCTTTAGAAGCCTGTTACACTAAGACTAGACTTTTAGCCCGCACGCGTCCGCGCCGTGGCCCCGCTGCCTCAGGTTCCCACAATACATACATAACGAGACCGAATACACTACAACAAAATTTGATTGATCAAAAAAAAAACACTTTTGATCAACACAAGGTAAGTAAAAAATATGTCTCCATTGTCAATTTAAAATTAAAAAAAAAAAAAAACAAAATTCACTTTTGATCATCACAGGGGGTAATACCGAAAAAAAATATCCACCGTCAATGTAAATAATTAAAAAAAAAAAAATTAATTCCGTCTGCTGAATTACAGAAGGAGATAAAGGCAAAAGCCAGTACAGATATTACGAAGAAGGGAGCGGAGTGAAACAAGTGTAACGAAGAAGAAGAGGGGAGAAGAGTGTGATGAAGAAGAAGTATCAGTTGCTTTCAGAAAAGTTCAGATCCACTCCTTCTGTAGACAGCAGCAGGGTTCCGGCAGGGGGGCGCGCTGACCTCACACCAGGAGGCTCGGGGCCAGCCACTCGTCCTCGCCGATCTGGAAGTGACATGTCCATTACCTTCAACAGTATAATCACCAGCTTCTTACTGCTAGTAGGTCCTCGAAGCCGGAGCACCAATCCCGCTTTCTATTACTCCTCACTATTACTCTGTATTGTTACAAAATAATTAATTTCAATTAAGTATAACATTTTCTACAGTCACCAGTATAATTGGTCTTCAAGACTGAACAAACAAGACCAACACCAAGATAGAACAGACAAGACCAAGACCAATACCAAGACAGAACAGCCAAGACCAAGACCAAGATATTATAAATAATTCGTGTGTAACATTACACAAATATTAATTGTATAATGTTACACACGAATTATATATAATATTGTATATTGTTAAAAGGGGTGTAACGGGTCCCTTACAACAACTCGCGGGACCCAAACCAAGACAGACGAGGCTCCGGCTCTGGCCTATCCGCATTGGGCCATCATCGTGGGAAATGGCCCAAATCCTCCATATTTGGACCCATACTTACGACAGCCCCTAGTGCCCGATACTGGAAGCCATACTAACAGTAGGTGGACATTTTTGGGGGACGCCTTTGTCCAGCAGTGGACGTCGTAATAATGATATTGTTACAAACTACCGTCTACTCAGCGCCAATCAAACATTACTGTGCTCCGGTTTGAAGGGCGCTGTGGGTAGTAAAATTAGTGTGGTAACGACACTTAACGGCTTGCGTCTTAGAGCTTCGAACACAATGTGTCGCAGTGTATCCATCGTATGTTGTTATACAAGTTTCACTTACTATCAGGTGAACGTCAATGTAGAATTAGACAGCAAATGAGTTTCTATACAAACCGTTACCATGGCAACCGCGTCGATAACACCAGATGATTAAATATTTATGAAATTCAAACCTCTAATCTGCGTGTTACCGTCTACAGACTGTTTCGCGTCGATTGCTCATATTCCTGTGTCGACACGTTCACTCGTTTTCGAGTGATAGCGAACAAAGGAAACTCATTTTCAATATATATATATATTTGTGTGTTTCTTTACGCTGTGGTAAGCGACTTACTGGTTGCACTTGGAAGTGCTGGACCGGGTAGTGGAGGACCTGGGGGGGCTGGGACATCGCGGCCACGCCGCCGACGGATCCCACGCCGCCCACGCCGCCGCCCAGCGCCCACGGCAGCTGCACCCCGCCCATCCTGTACAGTCGGCGGTTATTATTGTTGGAGGATCGCCTAAGTAACTATCAGCCCACTTCGGCCACCAAGCGGATATTAGAGAGAGAGAGAAAATATATATCTATCTCTATCTCTCTTTCCAATACGTTATATGGTCGTATCGTCTTTCTCTATTGGTAAATGTTTAATCCACTATAGCCAGTACTATTGTACTTGTAGTAATCTAACAAATAATAAACTAGAAAGAGAGAGAGAATTATATCTCTTTCTCTCTCTTTCTAATAGATTATATGCTCGATTCGTCTTTCTCTATTGGTAAATGTTTAAATCACTATAGCCAGTACTATTGTACTTGTGGTAATCTAACAAAAAATGAACTAGAAAGAGAGAGAGGGAAATATATCTCTATCTCTATCTCTTTCTCTCTTTCTAATACATTATATGCTCGATTCATCTTTCTCTATTGGTAAATGTTTAAATCACTATAGCCAGTACTATTGTACTTGTAGTAATCTAACAAAAAATGAACTAGAAAGAGAGAGAGAATTATATCTCTTTCTCTTTCTCTCTCTTTCTAATAGATTATATGCTCGATTCATCTTTCTCTATTGGTAAATGTTTAAATCACTATAGCCAGTACTATTGTACTTGTAGTAATCTAATAATGAATTAGAAAGAGAGGGAATGAGAGAGAAAAATATATCTCTATCTCTTTCTAATACATTATATGCTCGATTCATCTTTCTCTATTTGTAAATGTTTAATCCACTATAGCCACTACTATTGTACTTGTAGTAATCTAACAAAAAATGAATTAGAAAGAGAGGAATGAGAGAGAAAAATATATCTCTATCTCTATCTCTCTTTCCAATACGTTATATGGTCGTATCGTCTTTCTCTATTGGTAAATGTTTAATCCACTATAGCCAGTACTATTGTACTTGTAGTAATCTAACAAATAATAAACTAGAAAGAGAGAGAGAATTATATCTCTTTCTCCCTCTTTCTAATAGATTATATGGTCGAATTGTCTTTCTCTATTGGTAAATGTTTAAATCACTATAGCCAATACTATTGTACTTGTAGTAATCTAATAATGAATTAGAAAGAGAGGGAATGAGAGAGAAAAATATATCTCTATCTCTTTCTAATACATTATATGCTCGATTCATCTTTCTCTATTTGTAAATGTTTAATCCACTATAGCCACTACTATTGTACTTGTAGTAATCTAACAAAAAATGAATTAGAAAGAGAGAGAGAATTATATCTCTTTCTCTTTCTCTCTCTTTCTAATAGATTAAATGGTCGAATTGTCTTTCTCTATTGGTAAATGTTTAAATCACTATAGCCAGTACTATTGTACTTGTGGTAATCTAACAAAAAATGAACTAGAAAGAGAGAGAGAGAGAGAAATATATCTCTATCTCTTTCTAATACATTATATGCTCGATTCATTTTTCTCTATTTGTAAATGTTTAATCCACTATAGCCAATACTATTGTACTTGTGGTAATCTAACAAATAATGAATTAGAAGAGAGAATTATATCTCTTTCTCTCTCTTTCTAATAGATTAAATGGTCGAATTGTCTTTCTCTATTGGTAAATGTTTAAATCACTATAGCCAGTACTATTGTACTTGTGGTAATCTAACAAAAAATGAACTAGAAAGAGAGGGAATGAGAGAGAGAAATATATCTCTATCTCTTTCTCTCTTTCTAATACATTATATGCTCGATTCATCTTTCTCTATTGGTAAATGTTTAAATCACTATAGCCAATACTATTGTACTTGTGGTAATCTAACAAATAATGAATTAGAAGAGAATTATATCTCTTTCTCTTTCTCTCTCTTTCTAATAGATTATATGCTCGATTCATCTTTCTCTATTGGTAAATGTTTAAATCACTATAGCCAGTACTATTGTACTTGTGGTAATCTAATAATGAATTAGAAAGAGAGGGAATGAGAGGGAAATATATCTCTATCTCTTTCTCTCTTTCTAATACATTATATGCTCGATTCATCTTTCTCTATTTGTAAATGTTTAATTCACTATAGCCAGTACTATTGTACTTGTAGTAATCTAACAAAAAATGAACTAGAAAGAGAGAGAGAATTATATCTCTTTCTCTTTCTCTCTTTCTAATAGATTATATGGTCGAATTGTCTTTCTCTATTGGTAAATGTTTAAATCACTATAGCCAGTACTATTGTACTTGTAGTAATCTAATAATCAATTAGAAAGAGCGAGAGAGAAATATATCTCTATCTCTCTCTCTTTCTAATGCATTATATGGTAGATTCATCTTTCTCTAGTACTACTATCATTACTGCGCTGGTACCTACGCGGTCTCCGGCAGCAGAGACACTACCACCACTGATAGCTATAGGTCCTTCAAACCGGATCACGGCAATGTTCATATAGTACTGTTTGTCGCTGCGGTGGTACCTAGACGGTCTCCGGCAACAGAGACACTGCCACCAGTAGAATCATATCGCTTCGTTCCTTTGTTCTTAACGTTAGAAAGAGATAGATAGATACGATCCGACGGGGATGAGTGAGACAGAATAATAGAACAATGGAAGCATTTTCGGACGAATTTGTCACGTTCGTTAGGTGTGACCGCCAGTTGACGATGCGGGAAGAGGACGGCGATATGCGACCGCGTAAGTGTGAAAGGGACGGAGATATGAATGAGACTGAATGGAGTTCATATGAAAGTAATTAGTAGGTCGGAGCGTAATGGATTTCGATATATGTGTGCTGCGGTAACAAAGGTCTTAAGCGCCTATATATATTTAGTATGGTGATTGGTGATGGACGCTTCACCATCAGTCGATTACGCGTGATCCTCACCCCATGTACTGCTGCTGGTAGCCGGCGAACTGTCCGGCGTACGAGTAGCCCTGCACGCCCTGCACGCCCTGCAGGAACCCGCCGAGCTGCTGCGGGTACGTGTTGTACCAGTAGGAGGCGGGCGGCACGCCGCCGGCGGTGTACGCCGCGCCGAACGGGCTGTACGCGGTGCCGCCGAGCTGCGGTGCACGCAACACGTACACACGTTAAACACGCTCATGTGTATGCGCGGACACGATCGGTGCCGTTACAACAATATCATTACCGCGGTAATTTCACTAGTTACGGCGCGATTCGAAAGGGAACGCAGAATTTACACTGTATTAAAAATAATTATTTAAATTTTGAGACATGTGAAATATAATTACCGCGGTAATTTCAGTCGCTATAACACCCTTCGAACCGGAACACAGAATTTACACTGTATTAAATATAATTAATTAGGTTTTGACACATGTGAAATATAATTACTGCTGTAATTTCAGTCGCTATAACACCCCTCGAACAGGAACACAGAATTTACACTGTATTAAATATAATTAATTAGGTTTTGAGACATGTAAAATATAATTACCGCGGTAATTTTATTAGCTACAGCGCCCTCGAACCGGAACACAGCAATGTCTGCACAACACTGTGTGTCCGCTGCAATAGGCGCTACGGTGATACCTACACAGTCTCCGTCAACAGAGACACTACCACCAGTAATAGCTGTAGGTCCTTCAAACCGGATCACAGCAATGTCCGCACAGTACTGTCTGTCGGCTGCAACAGGCGCTGCGGCGGCACCTAGACGGTCTGTAGCAACAGAGACACTACCACCAGTGATCTGCGTTATATCTAAGAATATTCTAGAAGGGAACTTCAAATCCTCGCCTGAGACAGACTGAGGTGGAACAAGCTATGGAACTGCACTACGCTTTTAGTCGACTATTACGAATGTGCCTTACCGGCCCCTGTGCCTGCGCGTTGTTCGGGTCGCCGGACTCCTTGCCCCAAGAGCACTTGACCAGCTGGCCGTTGACGTCGGTGTTGTGGACGGCGACGATCGCGTGGGTCGCGCTCTCCTTGGTGGAGAACCTGGAGCAGGGGAAGTGGTGGTTGTGTATCAACTCTACACGAGAACAGTTACCAGGATGTCCATAGGAGTGTAGTCATTTGGTCACTTAACTACCTACAGCGTCCTTCAAACCGGAACACAGTAATGAACTTGTACTGCCGATTGACAGCTAGTAGCTGTTGTGTACGTTACCTGATGAAAGCGTATCCCTTGTCCTTGAAGACCCGTATCTCCTGGATGGTGCCGAACGGCTGGAAGGTCTTCTGCATCAGCTCCTCGGTGAGCCCGGTGGTCAGCCCGCCGCAGTACACCGTGCAGTTGGTCGGCGAGCTCTGGTTGTACACCTCGTCGAAGGTCAGCGGCTTCGAGTTCACTGCGGACGACACACGCAGAATTAAAAGAAGAAGAGAGAAGGAGACAGACTGACGTGGGAGAACGAAATGACAACAGATATATATAAGGCACTTAAAATGCACTGTGTGAATTTTTTTTTTTTTTGCACTTGTATCTGCCATCAGCCGGAAGACTTTAATCAGATTTGATCAGTTTATTATGGAGCTTTTAGAGCATTGTAGTCAACACCACAATGTCTACACATTGTCAAGCACGTCAGCTCGTATCAATCTTTTGGTTGCACCTTGTATAAGGAGATTGTTGGCTAGCGGGTTAGAATGGTCAACCAGACGTTCTTTGTGCTTTTTTTTGTAATTCTGAATTTCTTCAGTGACAGTTGGCATTTGCAGATATTCATGCAGTTCATTGTTTTTTTATGAACCAAGGCGCATTACAAATTGTGCGTAAGATGTTATTTTGAACTCGCTGAATGCATTGAATGTGTGTCTTGCTTGCTGTGGACCAGATTTCTATGCCATACAACCACATGGGCTTGAGCATTGATGTGTAGATCATAGTTTTATTGTGCAGAGAAAGTGCGGACTGCCTGCCCAACATCCAGAGTAGGTTGCGGAAACGGTGGTTGATAGCATCCCTTCTGTTTCTGATATGTTCCTTCAATGTCATTCGGCGATCCAGATGGAATCCAAGATATTTTATACAGACTGCGGCAGTACATCCTCACCCAATGTGACTGGTGGACGGTCGCCTTTTCGAAGAGCAAATGTTATATGCTGAGATTTAGAGGCACTTGCCTTTACTCGCCATTTTTTGAACCACTTAGCAGTAGAATTTAACTGTGTTTGCAGCTGTGAAGAAGCAACACTTGGGTCACGGTTGCAGGTGAGGAAAGCTGTATCATCAGCAAATGATGCCAAGGTAACATTGGGCGACTGTGGGAGGTCACATGTGAAAATGTTATACAATATGGGGCCCAGGACTGAACCCTGTGGGACGCCTGCAAGACATTGATGGAGAGATGATCTTGCATCCCCTTCTTTAACTTGAAAGAAACGCTCACTTAGGTAGGACTGCAGAATAGGGAACACCACATGAGGTAAATGAGTCTTAATTTTTGATAGTAAGCCTTTAGGCCACACTCTATCAAAAGCCTGTTGTACATCCAAGAATGCGGCAGAGCAGTATTCTTTCCCTTCAAAGCTTTGTCTGATAGTGTTATAAACACGATGCATTTGTTGGGTCGTAGAGTGTCGTTGACGAAAGCCGAATTGGTGATCAGGTATAATATCTGTGTGAAATTAAAAAAAAAAAAAATTACATAGAAAATACTTGGAAAAATCCCGAAACCGAAAGCGCGGTGCTCACCGGACGACTGCGGCATCGCGACTGAGGAATCCGCTTGATCAGTGATTTATATCAGACTACCCACATTTTCCCTCCCCTCTACATATTTTTTTTTAAATCCAATTTTAAAATATAAACTCTCCGATAGACCGTCTAGATACGACCGCAGCTATTGCAGAAGACAAGTAGTGTGCGAACATTACTATGATCCGGTTTGAAGGACGTTATAGCTAATGTAATTACTGGAGTAAGGAGACTTACGATACGACTCAAAGCGGCGAGCACGGTGCGGTGTGAACAACATAACTAGCGCCACGTTGTTCGTGTATCACTTAACATCAGGTGAACGTCCCGCCCGTCTAATATTGAATTGAATAAAAAAAAAAAAAACGATTCAATCATACCCACACTTGGCTAGTGCGTTGTGAGAATCGTTACTCCCAATCCCAACAGTGGGAACATCACACACGTTCACAACGGAGCTGTGATCATACAAACAATTTTATTTATATACACATGCTGAGGACGTTTTGAATAATTCACATCTACCCTCACTCCTTGTCCATACAACACCACCGTTCTCGCCCTACCCACCCGTCTGTCGCCTGCCAGTATGAGAAACGAAATTTAGAACTCTGTCTAATATACGTCTGAATAGAAACATTTTGCAAGCAGTTACGACTTAATGAAAAAAAAAAAAAAAAAAAATTTACCCACACCAAATCCGGGTAAGGTTCAGCCGATTTCCGGCTAAAGCGAATTTTTCTCGTGCTTACTTAAATAGTAAGTAACCTAAGTTTTTTTTTTTTTTTATTTCATGATGCGACGAGACCAGCGAGGCGTTCACTCGATATTAAGTGATACGCCTGCGTAAGTCATGATGTTCACACCGCATTGTACTCGTCGCTAGAGATAGCTTAACGTATTGTCTCTTTACAGCGTCCTTCAAACCGGATCACGGCGATGTAACGCTGGTGTGTGCTGATGCAATTTGCACATCCTATAGTGATATTGAACGCTTTAGTTATTTGATACAATATTCACTGTAATTAAGGTGTGGTGGGTGGTGGGAGGGTGTAGTGGGAGTGGGTGTGGGAGTGGGGGTGGGGGTGGGTTGGTGTATAAACGCCGGAAACTATTAGGGCCGCATCGGATATTAAGATTAGGGATTATTACGCAGCGCTTTAGCCGTCTCAACGGACATTCGGAGCGGGATTACGCTGCTTCCGGTGAATTTTTTCAGCTTCCGTTGCCAATTTCCTGTAAACGAATTACCCTGAAGGAGGTCGATGGTGGATGGTGGATGGTGACTGATGGTGCGAGCTGGACAACCGACATACTCCTGAGAATGGCGTCGTAAATCACCATCAAAGGCTGTCTATATACTGGAGTCACTATAAGCCAATCATCATCTGATAGATGCCCACTGCTGGACATAAACCTCCAACAAATCTTCCCACACGATCAGCTATTCATATGGGTGGGATTTCAGCCATTCCCCACCACCCTGACCCAATGTGGGTAAGTGAAAGCCAGTCTCGTCTGTTGATCACCAGGCTGCACCACGAGCTGCTGCTGATTTAAATTTATTAAAAAAAAAAAAACACATACTATATATTAATCTGTAACAGAACCCAGTTACTCCTGGGTATACTCCAGCAGGCCCAGGGTCTTGTCACATCAACCACCTGTCATACGCGACCACCTTAGTACTTGGCGGCAAGTAAACACCATGAAGTATTTATTCTGATGCAGATTAGTTACATAACAGAGCCGACAACTGCTTGCTGGAGAGGTGATGGTATGTCCCTTACTTAAACAATGACTACTCTGTAGCAGAGTTGTCGGAGAGTAATATAAATGAAGACTATCTCTTGACTACTCGCACGTCACGGTCTGTATAGCGCCGTCTCTTTCTACAGCACTCTGCTGCCGCTAGCGTCCGTCACGCGTCACTAGTACTCGGCGGCAAAAGGAATTGGCGGGAAGTAAACACCATGAAGTATTTATTCTGATGCAGATTAGTTACATAACAGAGCCGACAACTGCTTGCTGGAGAGGTGATGGTATGTCCCTTACTTAAACAATGACTACTCTGTAGCAGAGTTGTCGGAGAGTAATATAAATGAAGACTATCTCTTGACTACTCGCACGTCACGGTCTGTATAGCGCCGTCTCTTTCTACAGCACTCCGCTGCCGCTAGCGTCCGTCACGCGTCACTAGTACTCGGCGGCAAAAGGAATTGGCGGGAAGTAAACACCATGAAGTATTTATTCTGTTGCAGATTAGTTATATTACAGAGGCGACAACTGCTTGCTGAGGTGATGGTATGTCTCTTACTTAAACAATGACTACTCTGTAGCAGAGTAATGTAACGACTATCTCTTGACTACTCGCACGTCACGGTTTGTATAGCGCCGTCTCTTTCTACAGCACTTCGCTGCCGCTAGCGTCCGTCACGCGTCACTAGTACTCGGCGGCAAAAGGAATTGGCGGGAAGTAAACACCATGGAGTATTTATTCTGTTGCAGATTAGTTACGTTATAGAGCCGCCAGCTGCTTGCTGGTGTTGGTGTTTTTTTTGTCTATCCCTCCTTAAATATTGATTACTCTGTGTTATTACTGATGTGTAAGAAATAAAGGCTATATGATGTTTAACTACTTGTGAGGTATGGAGAGGTTTGGGTCCCGCCGGGCAGTGCGGCGGCTAGGTGGAGATTGGGGGTGGGATTGGGGATGGGGATGGGATTGGGGTGGGGGTGTAGGAATAATTAATATCTTTTTTAGCATGTTAATTTTACAAAAACGAATAGAATAAAAAAAAAAGTTCAATCCATTTAAATAATACATTATAATGGGAACGTTTCAAAGAAACAATTTCATGATTGCGCGCTCTCTCTCTCTCTCTCTCTCTATCTCTGTCTCTGTCTCTCTATGATAGAAATACAATTAATATTTAAAAAGCTTACATCCCTCTCCCCACCTCGCCGAGCTCCCCGTCACCGCCCGTACTCGCCGTGGGCACCGTTTTGTCAATTAAAATTAGAACATTATTATTTCAGCGGATAGCGGGAGCTGCGTGTAAGAGCGAGACAGATAGATAGTTTGACAGAGACAGGGAGATCTATGAAGTAAATGAAATAACAATGGCCGCGGCCGCTGGGCGACGTCGCGGGTTCGAGTCTCGACGAATTCGAGCTACCAATGAAATCGGTGATGTCGGATGACGGCGTTTGCCCAACAGTGGGCAGCTTTTGACTAGTGAGCTGCTTTAGTCCCGCTGTGGTTGCTCCGTTGTCCAGCAGTGGGCTCGCATTGTCCGGCAATAAGTAATCCTTGTCCATAACTAGGCAGCATTTGTTTAGTGGGCAACATTAGTCAAACAGTGGGCATTCTTTGCCCGAAAGCAAGCTTTTGCCCAGCAATGTGCTGCCTATATTCTCAGATGTGTGCTCGTCTATGCCCACTGCAAGTGCCTTGGAAAGTATCCAAGATTTTCGGACATCACCGCTGTTTTAACTAAGCGCGTCCCAGTGCTGGGCATCGACGTCCATAGCCGTCTTCTTCGTACCCGTGGCTAAATCTAATCCCACGCTTACCAGTTCTAGACTACAGGTCTGGATGGTGGTATGCAGACGGTCACCATCAACGGCGGCACCACCGCCGGCTAAGCGTGTGTCGGCCATTTGTAATATTAAAGAGGGTAGTGCGCCAACTCGAGCCCCGATCAGGGGATTCCCTTTGATCCCTTTTCAGAGCCTTGTGAATTGTAAATAAAGGGGGGGATAGGGAGATGTGGGGGTGAGATAGGGGTGGGGAGATGAATGACGGGTGGGATAAGCGCGCTGACAAAACTGACGGGTTAAATCTAACATCAATTGGGGAATACACTGCAAGAGATAGCACAACGCAATCCCACTATCTTATCCCACTGTTGGGATTAGATTTTTTTTATAAATTTTCATGCGCCACTATTCGGATGCTGTTTCTATTATATTTTAATACAAATAGTAAATACTACATAACTTTCCCACTGCTGGGCTTAACGGTCTTTTATTACAAGGAAAATGTTAAAAAATGTCAACGCATTAATGTGGTACAAGTCGGCTGATACTAGATGTATTTTGGTACACAAATAAGCCCACAATTTTTTCCCACTGCTGGGATTGTAAATTTTTATAACAATACTTGCTCTATGCGATACTAGAATGCGGATATAACTCTTGGTAGTAATTTGGTACACAATATAATATGCCCACATATTTTTCCCACTGCTGGGATTGTCTAATTTTTATAACAATACTTGCTCGATGTGATATTAGTAGGCTAATATCGCTCTTGGTATTATTTCCGTTCACAATATAATAAGCCCACTGAGTCCCACTGCTGGGATTATCCGCTCTTCGTTATACAGAAAATGTAAGGCTATATCAAAACTACGAATCGATCCGGTTTGATAGACCTACTTCGCTGCGGGCTATCTCGGAAACGACTGAACCGATTCCGACGGAACCTTCGCCAGCTGACAGCTCAATAGATGAGGAATGATAATGGTATAGTTCGTATTTGGAATAATTAGGGTTCCGCATAATAATATTAAATCAAAACAAACCATATAAATATATGTGTTAATATTTGTATGGAGGTTTTTAGGGTTCCGTTGTTTGGAAATGGAGGGGGTTTTTTTGTTTGAAATTAATTCTCTCA
Source organism: Troides helena (assembly GCA_029286815.1). Lineage (NCBI taxonomy): Eukaryota > Metazoa > Arthropoda > Insecta > Lepidoptera > Papilionidae > Troides > Troides helena. Next base: position 1,459,638 of record JAGSMV010000034.1, read on the forward strand.
GTTCCGTATGTTCGGGCAACATAGCCGATGGAGGTTCAGCCGAGTGCGAGTATTACCGGATACCAACAATACCGGCGCGGGTCATTGAACCGGAAGCGGAATCGAACTGCGGACCGATCAGTAATTGGAGCCGCCCCTTAAGGCGTAATGGAAACCGCTGTAGAGGAATCGCGTACGTGGAGCCGCGATGGCTCAGTGGACGCGGAGGTCCGGGTTCGATTCCCGATGAATTTATACGATTGATTTATACCAAAAAAAAATCGCGACCGTTCTGGTGATGTTCTCTTTTAGTCGACTTATACGACAGTCAAGACTTACTTTACTAGCTAGAGTCAGTCTGATCTTGAGTGGAGGCCCATGTCCAGCAGTGGACATCCATCGTCATCAATACTTGCGCTAGTATAGCAGCGAGCGCCATTTCCAAAATGGCGGGTAACAACACTCATATATACGCTTGCTGCGTAATACATTCCCCATACAATACAATATAAACCGGCCGATTTAAATATGTATGTAAATTAACACGACCGTTCGAGAACCTATTCATTTCGGCAGCATTACCATTGGCGACATTATACTATACATTATTATTTATTTATATTAGTATCAATCATTTGAATGTTCGTAAACACAAACAATGGCGGCCATTTTGAAATTATTAAAAATGTCCGCCATCTTGATATGAATTGAAATCGTGGAAATAATGGATGCGGCATTTGTACCGGAAGTATATAAATATAGTATATATATCTTATATACAGTTTTCGAGACCGATGTGGGGATGATTGGGGGAGGCTTATGTCCAGCAGTGGACGTCTGCCGATGATGATGATGATGATGATGCGGTACTCACGTTCGTTCTTCGGCGCTGGTGGTTTCCTCGTCGCCCAGTTGGTGCGGATCGACCTGGAGCCGAGCCACTGGCCGTTCATAGCTGTTATCGCCGACTCCGCCTCCTGGAACAGGTCACCAATCCGATGGGTCTGATCATCATCCATCACCTCCAGCCAATGGGAAGTATGCTTTAGGATATATAAACTAAACATATATGGGTGATGGTGATGAAGATAATGATGACCATGACGATCATGATCTTGATTGAATAAGGAATCATCAGCTATCTGGACAACCGTCGACCGAACCACACTGCAACCGGATTTGAACCGGGGACAATTACAAAGTACTTATACATTATCCTTCCGCGTTAAATAGATCGCCGCCATTTTTATTTAATTTAGCAAGGCGCATTCAAAATGCTTAACATAATACCCGTCGATTCTTTATGGCGGTGAAAAAAAAAAAAAAAAAGCTTTCACAGCTTAAAAGATTTCGAACGTTAGCGGATGTAGCAACTACCCACCCTCCTGTTCGCCTACCCTCCAGTTCCAACCGCGCGGCGCCATTAAAGCGTTACATCAATTTCCGTTTCCGGAAACGGTGTCAATGAGAGGAATGAATTGTATGACGGGGAACTATAGGAGATTGTCCCCTCCGGTTCAGCGGTTAGCAGCTTGCGGTGCGAAAGTCCCGGGTTCGATTCCGAACAAATTTTTTTTGTTAATACCTTTAACGCAGTCACCTTGAGAGATGAGACCTCTGCACTAGTGTACAGCGTCCTTCGAACCGGATAATATAGAAATGTGTACTCACGGATTTCTTTAGGAAGGACACGAATCCGTACCCCTTGGACTTGAGGGTCTGCGGGTCCCGCACCACCCGGCAGTCTCTGTAACAAAGTGCGGTGACGGTAAGAACGGTAACCATGGAAACGCGGCATGGTGGAAGAGGTGATGAACAGGATATAGTGGACTGGATGTACTGCAATCGTAGACTTTAAAGTGTAAACGGAAGATCATCTCATAGGTGGAAAGTTGATAAAGTAGATGATGGGTTTTTATATGTAAGTAGCAGTGTGTAACATCCTAACTGGCGCGGCGTTGTTATGGGCGCATCACTAGCTATCGCGTCGTGTGTACGAGCGGCGAGTGCAAGTAGCAGTGTGTAACATCCTAACTGGCGCGGCGTTATGGGCGCATCACTGGCTATCGCGTCGTGTACGAGCGGCAGTGCAAGTAGCAGTGTGTAACATCCTAACTGGCGCGGCGTTGTTATGGGCGCATCACTAGCTGTCGCGTCGTGTGTGTACGAGCGGCGAGCGCAAGTAGCAGTGTAACATCCCAACTGGCGCGGAGTTGTTATGGGCGCATCACTGGCTGTCGCGTCGTGTACGAGCGGCAGTGCAAGTAGCAGGTGTAACATCTAACTGGCGCAGCGTTGTTATGGGCGCATCACTGGCTATCGCGTCGTGTGTACGAGCGGCAGTGCAAGTAGCGGTGTGTAACATCCTTAACTGGCGCGGCGTTGTTATGGGCGCATCACTAGCTATCGCGCGTCGTGTGTACGAGCGGCGAGTGCAGAGTAGCGGTGTGTAACATCCTAACTGGCGCGCGGCGTTGTTATGGGCGCATCACTAGCTATCGCGCGTCGTGTGTACGAGCGGCGAGTGCAGAAGTAGCAGTGTGTAACATCTAACTGGCGCGGCGCGTTGTTATGGAGCGCATCACTAGCTGTCGCGTCGTGTGTGTACGAGCGGCGAGGTGCAAGTAGCAGTGTGTAACATCTAACTGGCGCGGCGTTGTTATGGGCATCACTAGCTATCGCGTCGTGTGTGTACGAGCGGCGAGTGCAGAAGTAGCAGTGTGTAACATCTAACTGGCGCGGCGTTGTTATGGGCGCATCACTAGCTGTCGCGTCGTGTGTACGAGCGGCGAGCGCAAGTAGCAGAGTGTAACATCCTTAACTGGCGCGGCGTTGTTATGGGCGCATCAATTAGCCGTCGCGTCGTGCGTAATGAGCGGCGAGTGCAAGTAGCAGTGTGTAACATCCTAACTGGCGCGGCGCGTTGTTATGGGCGCATCACTAGCTGTCGCGTCGTGCGTACGAGCGGCGAGTGCAAGTAGCAGTGTGTAACATCCTTAACTGGCGCGGCGTTGTTATGGGCGCATCAATTAGCCGTCGCGTCGTGCGTAATGAGCGGCGAGTGCAAGTAGCAGGTAACATCCTAACTGGCGGCGTTGTTATGGCGCATCACTAGCCATCGCGTCGTGCGTACGAGCGGCGAGTGCAAGTAGCAGTGTAACATCCTTAACTGGCGCGGCGTTGTTATGGGCGCATCACTAGCTATCGCGTCGTGCGTACGAGCGGCGAGTGCAAGTAGCAGTGTGTAACATCCTTAACTGGCGCGGCGTTGTTATGGCGCATCACTAGCTGTCGCGTCGTGTGTAATGAGCGGCGAGTGCAAGTAGCAGTGTAACATCCTAACTGGCGCGGCGTTGTTATGGGCGCATCACTAGCCGTCGCGTCGTGTGTACGAGCGGCGAGTGCAAGTAGCAGTGTGTAACATCCTAACTGGCGCGGCGTTGTTATGGGCGCATCACTAGCCGTCGCGTCGTGTGTACGAGCGGCGAGTGCAAGTAGCAGTGTAACATCCTTAACTGGCGCGGCGTTGTTATGGGCGCATCAATTAGCCGTCGCGTCGTGCGTAATGAGCGGCGAGTGCAAGTAGCAGTGTGTAACATCCTAACTGGCGCGGCGTTGTTATGGGCGCATCATCAGCCATCGCGTCGCGTACGAGCGGCGAGTGCAAGTAGCAGTGTGTAACATCCTAACTGGCGCGGCGTTGTTATGGGCGCATCACTAGCTATCGCGTCGTGTGTACGAGCGGCGAGTGCAAGTAGCAGTGTAACATCCTAACTGGCGCGGCGTTGTTATGGGCGCATCACTAGCCATCGCGTCGTGTACGAGCGGCGAGTGCAAGTAGCAGTGTAACATCCCAACCGGCGCGGCGTTGTTATGGGCGCATCAATTAGCCATCGCGTCGTGCGTAATGAGCGGCGAGTGCAAGTAGCAGGTAACATCCTTAACTGGCGCGGCGTTGTTATGGGCGCATCACTAGCTATCGCGTCGTGTAATGAGCGGCGAGTGCAAGTAGCAGTGTAACATCCCAACTGGCGCGGCGTTGTTATGGGCGCATCAATTAGCTGTCGCGTCGTGTACGAGCGGCGAGTGCAGTAGCAGTGTAACATCCTAACTGGCGCGGCGTTGTTATGGCGCATCACTAGCCATCGCGTCGTGTGTACGAGCGGCGAGTGCAAGTAGCAGTGTAACATCCTAACTGGCGCGGCGTTGTTATGGGCGCATCAATTAGCTGTCGCGTCGTGCGTAATGAGCGGCGAGTGCAAGTAGCAGTGTAACATCCCAACCGGCGCGGCGTTGTTATGGGCGCATCAATTAGCCATCGCGTCGTGCGTACGAGCGGCGAGTGCAAGCAGCAGTGCGTAACATCCCAACTGGCGCGGCGTTGTTATGGGCGCATCACTGGCTATCGCGTCGTTATTGTACGAGCGGCGAGTGCAAGTAGCAGTGTGTAACATCCTAACTGGCGCGGCGTTGTTATGGGCGCATCACTAGCTGTCGCGTCGTGTGTACGAGCGGCGAGTGCAAGTAGCAGTGTGTAACATCCTAACTGGCGCGGCGTTGTTATGGGCGCATCACTAGCTGTCGCGTCGTGTGTACGAGCGGCGAGTGCAAGTAGCAGTGTGTAACATCCTAACTGGCGCGGCGTTGTTATGGGCGCATCACTAGCTATCGCGTCGTGTGTACGAGCGGCGAGTGCAAGTAGCAGAGTGTAACATCCTAACTGGCGCGGAGTTGTTATGGGCGCATCACTAGCTATCGCGTCGTGTGTACGAGCGGCGAGTGCAAGTAGCAGAGTGTAACATCCTAACTGGCGCGGAGTTGTTATGGGCGCATCACTAGCTATCGCGTCGGTATTGTACGAGCGGCGAGGTGCAAGTAGCAGAGTGTAACATCCTAACTGGCGCGGAGTTGTTATGGGCGCATCACTAGCTATCGCGTCGTGTGTGTACGAGCGGCGAGTGCAAGTAGCAGAGTGTAACATCTAACTGGCGCGCCGTTGTTATGGGCGCATCATAGCTATCGCGTCGTGTGTACGAGCAGCGAGTGCAAGTAACGGTGTGTAACATCTAACTGGCGCGGAGTTGTTATCGGCGCATCACTAGCTATCGCGCGTCGTGTGTACGAGCAGCGAGTGCAAGTAGCAGGTAACATCCTAACTGGCGCGGCGTTGTTATGAGCGCATCACTAGCTATCGCGTCGTGTGTACGAGCGGCGAGTGCAAGTAGCAGTGTGTAACATCCTAACTGGCGCGGCGTTGTTATGGGCGCATCACTAGCTGTCGCGTCGTGTGTACGAGCGGCGAGTGCAGAGTAGCGGTGTGTAACATCTAACTGGCGCGGCGTTGTTATGGGCGCATCACTAGCTATCGCGTCGTGTGTACGAGCGGCGAGTGCAAGTAGCAGAGTGTAACATCCTAACTGGCGCGGCGTTGTTATGGGCGCATCACTAGCTATCGCGTCGTGTGTACGAGCGGCGAGTGCAAGTAGCAGAGTGTAACATCCTAACTGGCGCGGAGTTGTTATGGGCGCATCACTAGCTATCGCGTCGTGTGTACGAGCGGCGAGTGCAAGTAGCAGAGTGTAACATCCTAACTGGCGCGGCGTTGTTATGGGCGCATCACTAGCTATCGCGTCGTGTGTACGAGCGGCGAGTGCAAGTAGCAGTGTGTAACATCTAACTGGCGCGCGGCGTTGTTGTGGGCGCATCACTAGCTATCGCGTCGTGTGTACGGGCGGCGAGTGCAAGTAGCAGAGTGTAACATCCCAACTGGCGGCGTTGTTATGGCGCATCACTAGCTGTCGCGTCGTGTGTAATGAGCGGCGAGCGCAAGTAGCAGGTAACATCCTAACTGGCGCGGCGTTATGGGCGCATCATAGCTATCGCGTCGTGTACGAGCGGCGAGTGCAAGTAGCAGTGTGTAACATCTAACTGGCGCGGCGTTGTTATGGGCGCGCATCACTAGCCTATCGCGTCGTGTGTACGGGCGGCGAGTGCAAGTAACGGTGTGTAACATCTAACTGGCGCAGCGTTGTTATGGGCGCATCACTAGCTATCGCGTCATTATTGTACGAGCGGCGAGTGCAAGTAGCAGTGTGTAACATCCTAACTGGCGCGAGCGTTGTTATGGGCGCGCATCACTAGCTATCGCGTCGTGTGTACGAGCGGCGAGTGCAAGTAGCAGTGTGTAACATCCTAACTGGCGCGGCGTTGTTATGGGCGCATCACTAGCTATCGCGTCGTGTGTACGAGCGGCGAGGTGCAAGTAGCGGTGTGTAACATCTAACTGGCGCGGCGTTGTTATGGGCGCATCACTAGCTATCGCGCGTCGTGTGTACGGGCGGCGAGTGCAAGTAGCAGTGTGTAACATCTAACTGGCGCGGCGTTGTTATGGGCGCATCAATTAGCCATCGCGTCGTGTGTACGAGCGGCGAGTGCAAGTAGCAGGTAACATCCTTAACTGGCGCGGCGTTGTTATGGCGCATCAATTAGCTATCGCGTCGTGTAATGAGCGGCGAGTGCAAGTAGCAGAGTGTAACATCCTTAACTGGCGCGGCGCGTTGTTATGGGCGCATCAATTAGCCATCGCGTCGTGTGTGTACGAGCGGCGAGTGCAAGTAGCAGTGTAACATCCTAACTGGCGCGAGCGTTGTTATGGGCGCATCACTAGCCATCGCGTCGTGTAATGAGCGGCGAGTGCAAGTTGCAGTGTGTAACATCCTAACTGGCGCGGCGTTGTTATGGGCGCATCACCAGCTATCGCGTCGTGTACGAGCGGCGAGCGCAAGTAGCAGGTGTAACATCCTAACTGGCGCGGCGCGTTGTTATGGGCGCATCACTGGCTATCGCGTCGTGTGTACGAGCGGCGAGCGCAAGTAGCAGTGTGTAACATCCTTAACTGGCGCGGCGTTGTTATGGGCGCATCAATTAGCCATCGCGTCGTGTGTACGAGCGGCGAGTGCAAGTAGCAGTGTAACATCCTTAACTGGCGCGGCGTTGTTATGGGCGCATCACTGGCTATCGCGTCGTGCGTAATGAGCGGCGAGTGCAAGTAGCAGGTAACATCCTAACTGGCGCGGCGTTGTTATGGGCGCATCACTAGCCATCGCGTCGTGCAATGAGCGGCGAGTGCAAGTAGCAGGTAACATCCCAACTGGCGCGGCGCGTTGTTATGGGCGCATCACCAGCCATCGCGTCGTGTGTGTACGAGCGGCGAGTGCAAGTAGCAGTGTGTAACATCCTAACTGGCGCGGAGTTGTTATGGGCGCATCACTAGCTATCGCGTCGTGTAATGAGCGGCGAGTGCAAGTAGCGGTGTGTAACATCTAACTGGCGCGCGGCGTTGTTATGGGCGCATCACTAGCTATCGCGTCGTGTGTACGAGCGGCGAGTGCAAGTAGCAGTGTGTAACATCCTAACTGGCGCGGCGTTGTTATGGGCGCATCACTAGCTATCGCGTCGGTATTGTACGAGCGGCGAGTGCAAGTAGCGGTGTGTAACATCCTAACTGGCGCGGCGCGTTGTTATGGGCGCATCACTGGCTATCGCGTCGTGTGTACGCGAGCGGCGAGTGCAGAGTAGCGGTGTGTAACATCCTAACTGGCGCGGCGCGTTGTTATGGGCGCATCACTGGCTATCGCGTCGTGTAATGAGCGGCGAGTGCAAGTAGCAGTGTAACATCCCAACTGGCGGCGTTGTTATGGCGCATCACTAGCTACCGCGTCGTGTGTACGAGCAGCGAGTGCAAGTAGCGGTGTAACATCCTAACTGGCGCGGCGTTGTTATGGGCGCATCACTATCGCGTCGTGTGTACGAGCGGCGAGGTGCAAGTAGCGGTGTGTAACATCCTAACTGGCGCGGCGTTGTTATGGGCGCATCACTAGCTATCGCGTCGTGTGTACGAGCGGCGAGTGCAGAAGTAGCAGTGTGTAACATCTAACTGGCGCAGCGTTGTTATGGGCGCATCACTAGCCATCGCGTCGTGTGTACGAGCGGCGAGTGCAAGTAACGGTGTGTAACATCTAACTGGCGCAGCGTTGTTATGGAGCGCATCACTGGCTGTCGCGTCGTGTGTGTACGAGCGGCGAGTGCAAGTAGCAGTGTGTAACATCTAACTGGCGCAGCGTTGTTATGGGCGCATCACTAGCTATCGCGTCGTGTGTGTACGAGCGGCGGTGCAAGTAGCGGTGTGTAACATCTAACTGGCGCGGCGTTGTTATGGGCGCATCACTAGCTGTCGCGTCGTGTGTACGAGCGGCGAGTGCAGAAGTAGCAGTGTGTAACATCCTAACTGGCGCAGCGTTGTTATGGGCGCATCACTAGCTATCGCGCGTCGTGTGTACGAGCGGCGAGTGCAAGTAGCAGTGGTAACATCCTAACTGGCGCGGAGTTGTTATGGAGCGCATCACTAGCTATCGCGTCGTGTGTACGGGCAGCGAGTGCAAGTAGCAGTGTGTAACATCCTAACTGGCGCGGCGTTGTTATGGGCGCATCACTAGCTATCGCGTCGTGTGTACGAGCGGCGAGTGCAAGTAGCAGTGTGTAACATCCTAACTGGCGCGGCGTTGTTATGGGCGCATCACTAGCTATCGCGTCGTGTGTACGAGCGGCGAGTGCAAGTAGCAGTGTGTAACATCCTAACTGGCGCGGCGTTGTTATGGGCGCATCACTAGCTGTCGCGTCGTGTGTAATGAGCGGCGAGTGCAGAAGTAGCAGTGTGTAACATCCCAACTGGCGCGCGGCGTTGTTATGGGCGCATCACTAGCCATCGCGTCGTGTGTAATGAGCGGCGAGTGCAAGCAGCAGTGTAACATCCTAACTGGCGGCGTTGTTATGGGCGCATCACCAGCTATCGCGTCGTGTACGAGCGGCGAGTGCAGAAGTAGCAGTGTAACATCCTTAACTGGCGCGGCGTTGTTATGGCGCATCACTAGCTGTCGCGTCGTGTGTGTACGAGCGGCGAGTGCAAGTAGCAGTGTAACATCCTAACTGGCGCGGCGTTATGGGCGCATCATAGCTATCGCGTCGTGTGTAATGAGCGGCGAGCGCAAGTAGCAGTGTAACATCCTAACTGGCGCGGCGTTGTTATGGGCGCATCACTAGCTATCGCGTCGTGTACGAGCGGCGAGGTGCAAGTAGCAGTGTAACATCCCAACCGGCGCGGCGTTGTTATGGGCGCATCACTGGCCTATCGCGTCGTGTACGAGCGGCGAGTGCAGTAGCAGTGTGTAACATCCCAACCGGCGCGGCGTTGTTATGGCGCATCACTAGCTATCGCGTCGTGTGTACGAGCGGCGAGTGCAAGTAGCAGGTAACATCCTAACTGGCGCGGCGTTGTTATGGGCGCATCACTAGCTATCGCGTCGTGTAATGAGCGGCGAGTGCAGTAGCAGTGTAACATCCTTAACTGGCGCGGCGTTGTTATGGGCGCATCACTAGCCATCGCGTCGTGTGTACGAGCGGCGAGCGCAAGTAGCAGGTAACATCCTAACTGGCGCGGCGTTGTTGTGGGCGCATCAATTAGCCATCGCGTCGTGTGTACGAGCGGCGAGTGCAAGTAGCAGTGTGTAACATCCTAACTGGCGGCGTTGTTATGGGCGCATCACTAGCTATCGCGTCGTGTGTACGAGCGGCGAGTGCAAGTAGCAGTGTAACATCCCAACTGGCGGCGTTGTTATGGGCGCATCACTAGCTATCGCGTCGTGTAATGAGCGGCGAGTGCAAGTAGCAGTGTGTAACATCCTTAACTGGCGCGGCGTTGTTATGGGCGCATCACCAGCCATCGCGTCGTGTAATGAGCGGCGAGTGCAAGTAGCAGTGTGTAACATCCTAACTGGCGCGGCGTTGTTATGGGCGCATCAATTAGCCATCGCGTCGTGCGTACGAGCGGCGAGGTGCAAGTAGCAGTGCGTAACATCCCAACCGGCGCGGCGTTGTTATGGGCGCATCACTAGCCATCGCGTCGTGTACGAGCGGCGAGTAAGTAGCAGTGTAACATCCTAACTGGCGCGGCGCGTTGTTATGGGCGCATCACCAGCCATCGCGTCGTGTGTACGAGCGGCGAGCGCAAGTAGCAGGTAACATCCTAACTGGCGCGGCGTTGTTATGGGCGCATCAATTAGCCATCGCGTCGTGTGTAATGAGCGGCGAGTGCAAGTAGCAGGTAACATCCTTAACTGGCGCGGCGTTGTTATGGGCGCATCACTAGCCATCGCGTCGTGTACGAGCGGCGAGTGCAAGCAGCAGTGTAACATCCTTAACTGGCGCGGCGTTGTTATGGGCGCATCACTAGCCATCGCGTCGTGTACGAGCGGCGAGTGCAAGTAGCAGTGTAACATCCTAACTGGCGCGGCGTTGTTATGGGCGCATCACTAGCCATCGCGTCGTGTGTACGAGCGGCGAGTGCAAGTAGCAGTGTGTAACATCCTAACTGGCGCGGCGTTGTTATGGGCGCATCACTAGCTATCGCGTCGTGTGTACGAGCGGCGAGTGCAAGTAGCAGTGTGTAACATCCTAACTGGCGCGGCGTTATGGGCGCATCACTAGCTATCGCGTCGTGTACGAGCGGCGAGTGCAAGTAGCAGTGTGTAACATCCTAACTGGCGCGGCGTTGTTATGGGCGCATCACTAGCTGTCGCGTCGTGTGTACGAGCGGCGAGTGCAAGTAGCAGAGTGTAACATCCTAACTGGCGCGGCGTTGTTATGGGCGCATCACTAGCTATCGCGTCGTGTGTACGAGCGGCGAGTGCAAGTAGCAGTGTGTAACATCCTAACGTAGTACTCACGATATCTCCCCGAAGGGCGCGAACGCGTCCCGCAGACTCTGCGTCTCTATCTCCGGACTCAGATCACCAACGAAGATGTGGTAGTGCTCTGCAAAAAGAAAGACACAACTGTCACACGGCTGAAGGTCTTCGATCATCCCCTGTTCCGGTTTGAAGGATGCTGTAGGTAGTGTAATTATTCAATGTTTTTTTTTTTATATCTAGCGTTTGAATGCGATGAGTAAGTACCTTAAGGCCATATTATTTGCGGGCGTATCACTTACCACCTTTGTAGGCGCTGGAGCTGTTTTAGATATTGGACTGTATAGATATATTTATCAGGTTTGGAGTGTTCTGAAAGCTATAGACTGCTATAGGTTAGACAAAGTAGTGAACAAAAAAATTAAAAGTCAGTAAAAGAATCTTCGTCCGCTGGACGGTATATGGAAGTATTCCGATTCCCTTTGAAGGAAGCTGTAGCTAATTATTATTAATTATCGTCGACAGTATATGGAAGTATTCCGATTCCCTTTGAAGGAAGCTGTAGCTAATTATTATTAATTATCGTCGACAGTATATGGAAGTATTCCGATTCCCTTTGAAGGAAGCTGTAGCTAATTATTATTAATTATCGTCGACAGTAAATGGAAGTATTCCGATTCCTTTGAAGGAAGCCAGCTAATTATTATTAATTATCGTCGACAGTATATGGAAATATTCCGATTCCTTTGAAGGAAGCTGTAGCTAGTATTATTAATTATCGTCGACAGTATATGGAAGTATTCCGATTCCTTTGAAGGAAGCTGTAGCTAATTGTTATTAATTATCGTCGACAGTATATGGAAATATTCCGATTCCTTGAAGGAAGCTGTAGCTAATTATTATTAATTATCGTCGACAGTATATGGAAGTATTCCGATTCCTTTGAAGGAAGCTGTAGCTAATTATTAATTATCGTCGACGAGTATATGGAAGTATTCCGATTCCCTTTGAAGGAAGTTGTAGCTAATTGTTATTAATTATCGTCGACGGTATATGGAAGTATTCCGATTCCTTTGAAGGAAGCTGTAGCTAATTATTATTAATTATCGTCGACAGTATATGGAAGTATTCCGATACCCTTTGAAGGAAGCTGTAGCTAATTATTAATTATCGCCGACAGTATATGGAAGTATTCCTGATTCCCTTTGAAGGAAGCCAGCTAATTATTATTAATTATCGTCGACAGTATATGGAAATATTCCGATTCCTTTGAAGAAAGCTGTAGCTAATTATTATTAATTATCGTCGACAGTATATGGAAGTATTCCGATTCCTTTGAAGGAAGCTGTAGCTAATTATTATTAATTATCATCGACAGTATTTGGAAGTATTCCGATTCCTTTGGAAGGAAGCTGTAGCTAATTATTATTATTAATTATCGCCGACAGTATATGGAAGTATTCCGATTCACTTTGAAGGAAGCTTTCGTAGCTAATTATTATTAATTATCGTCGACAGTATATGGAGTATTCCGATTCCCTTTGAAGGAAGCTGTAGCTAATTATTATTAATTATCGTCGACAGTATATATGGAAGTATTCCGATTCCTTTGAAGGAAGCTGTAGCCAATTATTATTAATTATCGTCGACAGTATATATGGAAGTATTCCGATTCCCTTTGGAAGGAAGCTGTAGCCAATTATTATTAATTATCGTCGACAGTATATGGAAGTATTCCGATTCCCTTTGAAGGAAGCTGTAGCTAATTATTAATTATCGTCGACAGTATATGGAAGTATTCCGATTCCCTTTGAAGGAAGCTGTAGCTAATTATTATTAATTATCGTCGACAGTATATGGAAGTATTCCGATTCCCTTTGAAGGAAGCTGTAGCTAATTATTATTAATTATCGTCGACAGTATATGGAAGTATTCCGATTCCCTTTGAAGGAAGCTGTAGCTAATTGTTATTAATTATCGTCGACAGTATATGGAAGTATTCCGATTCCCTTTGAAGGAAGCTGTAGCTAATTATTATTAATTATCGTCGACAGTATATGGAAGTATCTGATTCCCTTTGAAGGAAGTTGTAGCTAATTATTATTATTAATTATCGCCGACAGTATATGGAAATATTCCGATTCCTTTGAAGGAAGCTGTAGCTAATTATTATTAATTATCGTCGACAGTATATGGAAATATTCCGATTCCCTTTGAAGGAAGCTTTCGTAGCTAATTATTATTAATTATCGTCGACAGTATATATGGAAGTATTCCGATTCACTTTGAAGGAAGCTGTAGCTAATTATTATTAATTATCGTCGACAGTATATGGAAGTATTCCGATTCCTTTGAAGGAAGCTGTAGCTAATTATTATTAATTATCGTCGACAGTATATGAAGTATTCCGATTCCTTTGAAGAAAGCTGTAGCTAATTATTATTAATTATCGTCGACAGTATATGGAAGTATTCCGATTCCTTTGAAGGAAGCTGTAGCTAATTGTTATTAATTATCGTCGACAGTATATGGAAATATTCCGATTCCTTTGAAGGAAGTTGTAGCTAATTATTATTAATTATCGTCGACAGTATGTGGAAGTATTCCGATTCCCTTTGAAGGAAGCTGTAGCTAATTGTTAATTATCGTCGACAGTATATGGAAATATTCCGATTCCCTTGAAGGAAGCTGTAGCTAATTATTATTAATTATCGTCGACAGTATATGAAGTATTCCGATTCCCTTGAAGGAAGCTTTCGTAGCTAATTATTATTAATTATCATCGACAGTATTTGGAAGTATTCCGATACCCTTTGAAGGAAGCCAGCTAATTATTATTATTAATTATCGTCGACAGTATATATGGAAGTATCTGATTCCCTTGAAGGAAGCTTTCGTAGCTAATTATTATTAATTATCGTCGACAGTATATGGAAGTATCTGATTCCCTTTGAAGGAAGTTGTAGCTAATTATTATTAATTATCGTCGACAGTATATATGGAAGTATTCCGATTCCCTTGAAGGAAGCTTTCGTAGCTAATTATTAGTAATTATCGTCGACAGTATATGGAAGTATTCCAATTCCCTTTGAAGGAAGCTTTCGTAGCTAATTGTTAGTAATTATCGTCGACAGTATGGAAGTATTCCGATTCCCTTTAGCTGAAGCTGTAGCTAATTATTATTAATTATCGTCGACAGTATATGGAAGTATTCCTGATTCCCTTTGAAGGAAGCTGTAGCTAATTGTTAGTAATTATCGTCGACAGTATATGGAAATATTCCGATTCCCTTTGAAGGAAGCCAGCTAATTATTATTAATTATCGTCGACGAGTATATGGAAGTATTCCGATTCCCTTGAAGGAAGCTGTAGCTAATTATTATTAATTATCGTCGACAGTATATGAAGTATTCCGATTCACTTTGAAGGAAGCAGTAGCTAATTATTATTAATTATCGTCGACAGTATATGGAAGTATTCCGATTCCCTTTGAAGGAAGCTGTAGCTAATTATTACACTATCGTCGACAGTATATGGAAGTATTCCGATTCCCTTTGAAGGAAGCTGTAGCTAATTATTATTAATTATCGTCGACAGTATATGGAACTATTCCGATTCCTTTGAAGAAAGCTGTAGCTAATTATTATTAATTATCATCGACAGTATTTGAAGTATTCCAATTCCTTTGAAGAAGCTGTAGCTAATTATTATTAATTATCATCGACAGTATTTGAAGTATTCCAATTCCTTTGAAGAAAGCTGTAGCTAATTATTATTAATTATCGTCGACAGTATATGGAAGTATTCCGATTCCCTTTGAAGGAAGCTGTAGCTAATTGTTATTAATTATCGTCGACAGTATATGGAAGTATTCCGATTCCCTTTAGCTGAAGCTGTAGCTAATTGTTATTAATTATCGTCGACAGTATATGGAAGTATTCCGATTCCCTTTGAAGGAAGCTGTAGCTAATTATTATTAATTATCGTCGACAGTATATGGAAGTATTCCGATTCCCTTTGAAGGAAGCTGTAGCTAATTATTATTAATTATCGTCGACAGTAAATGGAAGTATTCCGATTCCCTTTGAAGGAAGCTGTAGCTAATTATTATTAATTATCGTCGACAGTATATGGAAGTATTCCGATTCCTTTGAAGGAAGCTGTAGCTAATTATTATTAATTATCGTCGACAGTATATGGAAGTATTCCGATTCCTTTGAAGGAAGCTGTAGCTAATTGTTATTAATTATCGCCGACAGTATATGGAAATATTCCGATTCCCTTTGAAGGAAGCTGTAGCTAATTATTATTAATTATCGTCGACAGTATATGGAAGTATTCCGATTCCCTTTGAAGGAAGCTGTAGCTAATTGTTATTAATTATCGTCGACAGTATATGGAAATATTCCGATTCCCTTTGAAGGAAGCTGTAGCTAATTATTATTAATTATCGTCGACAGTATATGGAAGTATTCCGATTCCCTTTGAAGGAAGCTGTAGCTAATTATTATTAATTATCGTCGACAGTATATGGAAGTATTCCGATTCCCTTTGAAGGAAGCTGTAGCTAATTATTATTAATTATCGTCGACAGTATATGGAAGTATTCCGATTCCCTTTAGCTGAAGCTGTAGCTAATTATTATTAATTATCGTCGACAGTATATGGAAGTATTCCGATTCCCTTTGAAGGAAGCTGTAGCTAATTATTATTAATTATCGTCGACAGTATATGGAAGTATTCCGATTCCCTTTGAAGGAAGCTGTAGCTAATTATTATTAGTATCGTCGACAGTATATGGAAGTATTCCGATTCTTTTGATGGAAGCTGTAGCTAATTATTATTAATTATTGTCGACAGTATTTGGAAGTATTCCGATTCCTTTGAAGGAAGCTGTAGCTAATTGTTATTAATTATCGCCGACAGTATATGGAAATATTCCGATTCCTTTGAAGGAAGCTGTAGCTACTATTATTAATTATCGTCGACAGTATATGGAAGTATTCCGATTCCTTTGAAGGAAGCTGTAGCTAATTATTATTAATTATCGTCGACAGTATATGGAAGTATTCCTATTCCCTTTGAAGGAAGCTGTAGCTAATTATTATTAATTATCGTCGACAGTATATGGAAGTATTCCGATTCCTTTGAAGAAAGCTGTAGCTAATTATTATTAATTATCATCGACAGTATTTGAAGTATTCCAATTCCTTTGAAGAAAGCTGTAGCTAATTATTATTAATTATCATCGACAGTATTTGAAGTATTCCAATTCCTTTGAAGGAAGCTGTAGCTACTATTATTAATTATCGTCGACAGTATATGGAAGTATTCCAATTCCTTTGAAGGAAGCTGTAGCTAATTGTTATTAATTATCGTCGACAGTATATGGAAGTATTCCAATTCCCTTTGAAGGAAGCTGTAGCTAATTATTATTAATTATCGTCGACAGTATATGGAAGTATTCCAATTCCCTTTGAAGGAAGCTGTAGCTAATTATTATTAATTATCGTCGACAGTATTTGGAAGTATTCCAATTCCTTTGAAGAAAGCTGTAGCTAATTATTATTAATTATCGTCGACAGTATATGGAAGTATTCCAATTCCCTTTGAAGGAAGCTGTAGCTAATTATTATTAATTATCGTCGACAGTATATGGAAGTATTCCGATTCCCTTTGAAGGAAGCTGTAGCTAATTATTATTAATTATCGTCGACAGTATATGAAGTATTCCGATTCCTTTTGAAGAAAGCTGTAGCTAATTATTATTAATTATCATCGACAGTATTTGAAGTATTCCAATTCCTTTGAAGA
The DNA here is from genome assembly GCA_029286815.1 of Troides helena. Classification (NCBI taxonomy): domain Eukaryota; kingdom Metazoa; phylum Arthropoda; class Insecta; order Lepidoptera; family Papilionidae; genus Troides; species Troides helena. The sequence goes on from JAGSMV010000034.1 coordinate 1,476,173, forward strand.
AAGCTGTAGCTAATTATTATTAATTATCGTCGACAGTATATATGGAAGTATTCCGATTCCCTTTGAAGAAGCTGTAGCTAATTGTTATTAATTATCGTCGACAGTATATGAAGTATTCCGATTCCCTTTGAAGGAAGCTGTAGCTAATTATTAGTAATTATCGTCGACAGTATTTGAAGTATTCCAATTCCTTTGAAGGAAGCTGTAGCTAATTGTTATTAATTATCGTCGACAGTATTTGAAGTATTCCAATTCCTTTGAAGGAAGCTGTAGCTAATTATTACACTATCGTCGACAGTATGGAAGTATTCCAATTGCCTTTGAAGGAAGCTGTAGCTAATTATTATTAATTATCGTCGACAGTATATGGAAATATTCCGATTCCCTTTGAAGGAAGCTGTAGCTAATTATTAATTATCGTCGACAGTATGGAAGTATTCCAATTCCCTTTGAAGGAAGCTGTAGCTAATTATTATTAATTATCGTCGACAGTATATGGAAGTATTCCAATTCCCTTTGAAGGAAGCTGTAGCTAATTATTATTAATTATCGTCGACAGTATATGGAAGTATTCCAATTCCCTTTGAAGGAAGCTGTAGCTAAATATCATTAGCAATCTTCATCAGCTAGACAGTATTTGGAAATATTCCGTTTCCATTTGAATGATGTTGTAGCTAATTATCACAGTCAAATCTATTTAACTATAAAATATTTGTATATGCTTTGTTTCATTGAAAGGCGCTGTAGTTGCCAACCTTCGTCAGCTAGACACTTGTTTGGAAATACGCTATTTAGTTTTGAAGGACGCTGTAGCTAATCTTCTTTAATTAGACAAGACCTCAAAAGGTGTTTTGGCTAATTTTACAGCGTTGAAGGCCGCTGTAGTCATTTGTATTATGGCACTGTTCGGGTATGTATTTTTAGGTTTGTGGTGTTCTATACAGTGTGGGCGCGGCGGTCGAGGTTGGACATGAAAAATTAAAAAAAAAAAATTGAAACGTCAGTGCGGACAATTAGCGCGGCTCTCCCCAGGCACTAGTTCTAGATTAGCCCCGCGGCGATGGCTGTCCTAACGAGCTCACCGCGTGACCTCATCAGGGGCATATCCGGGGGATGCATTATGTATCGCACGCGGCCGGCGCGGGCCGACGGGGGCTGACCCACATCCGCGCCCCCGACCCCCAGCCTCGTAGGGGGTGCGATGTTTTTGCGAAGTACATTAATTAGCCGGCGTACACCCCGCAGCGGTACAGTCGCCCGCACACGACTCCTTATTCAATCCGCCGACTGTACCCAGTCGACCTGTAGTGATGTGCCCTCGTCCATACTAGTGTTGTTCGTCTATTTTCTAACGAAATAAATTATATTTAGGATTTTTTTTTTTTCAATAGTATACTACGCGTTTTATGTTAGTAAGGCATGTTAGGATGCTTACACTAGCAACACTTTATACAATAAAAATCAAATGTTTCAATACAAAAGTAATTTTACAGCTGCTGTCAGATATAGCAACGTTCAGCCTTGATTCTACTAGTTGGAGGAGATTGAGTCCCAGCAGTGGGATTACACAATTTCACTAGTTACAACTCCTTTCAAATATAGCACAGTTTGGTCTCGACTATCACCTCACGAAAGGAGGCTAAAGTCCCAACAGTGGGAATTTGTATTTTAACTTGCTACTACTCATTTCGGATACATACAAATATTTGGGCTTTTTGCTTACGAAATAGCCCAAAGTCCCAGCAGTGGGGATACATAATTACACTAGTTACAACATTCAAATATAGCAAAGTTTGGTCTTCACTATCCCCTTACGAAAAGAAGCTAAAGTCCCAACAGTGGGAATCTGAAATTTGATTAGCTGCAGCTCATATATACAAATATTTGGCTCTGTTTTTACTTATGAGAGAATATACAGTCCCAGCAGTGGGAATACATATATGACTGATAGAGATTTATGATTTTATTCAGATTTAAAGCGCCACAAATGTATATTACCACAGTAATTAACATACGATCTCTTTGAAGATATTAGTGAATCGAACCTGTGATCAAAAATCTCCACATCGATCATATCAATAATGTTACCTATTAAACAATAGAGATATAAGTCGTGTCCCACTTGTGGGAATGCTTAGTGGGGAACACGTCTTACCTGTACAGTCGCGTACAAATATTAAAGCATGTAAACTCCAAAAGGAGGTTTGCTTCTTCTGGGTTAAAGCTGACAGATCTAAAGAGGTGATCGTCTTGGTATAAAGACTGTGCCGGACGTGAGGTATGAAGGTAAGACAGCCAGTACCACCGAGCCCTTTCATCCGGATGCCTAACAGGTATATGAACTCATAAAAGAAAGAAAAAAAAAAAGTATAACAAATATATTATATATAAAAATTTCAACAATAGTCCGGCACATCCCTATACGTGACAAGAAACAATCATACACATACTTCAGTGTTCGGTGTTCGGAATAAAACGTGTAGAGTTACAAATGTTTAGACAGGAAACTCTATATAAATAAAATTATTATTTTATAAGCAATAAGAAAATTACAAACGAAACGAGCCTCTAGAATTTTGTAAATGAACAAAAAAAAACCTTAATTGGGTTACTTTTTATGATAATGTATATAAGGAAAAGTAATACGCGAACACTCGCCTTTAGACTAGGACTAAATCCTTTTTAGACTTTAAGTACTAACATAGACTTGTCTGGGGGGACGGTCACCTGATGGTAAGTGAGCTCCTCCGTAATTTGGTATTAGTTAAGATGGTATACACTGCACCACGTCGTGCCCTTCATTAGACTAGTTACCCCACTAATTACACTAGCTACAACGCCCTTCAAACCGGATCACAGTAATTTTGACACAGTACTGTTTGTCTGTTGCAATAGGCGCTGCGGCGGTACCTAGACGGTCTGTAGCAACAGAGACACTACCACCAGTGATAGCTATAGGCCCTTCAAACCGGATGACAGTAATTTTTACACAGTACTGTCTGTCGGCTGCAACAGGCGCTGCGGTGGTACCTAGACGGTCTCCGGCGACAGAGACACTACCACCAGTAAGGTCCTTCAAACCGGATCACAGCAATGTCCGCACAGTACTGTCTGTCGGCTGCAACAGGCGCCGCGGCGGTACCTAGACGGTCACCGGCAACCGAGACACTACCACCAGTAAGGCCCTTCAAACCGGATCACAGCAATGTCCGCACAGTACTGTATATCGGCTGCAACAGGCGCCGCGGCGGTACCTAGACGGTCACCGGCAACAGAGACACTACCACCAGTAAGGCCCTTCAAACCGGATCACAGCAATGTCCGCACAGTACTGTATATCGGCTGCAACAGGCGCCGCGGCGGTACCTAGACGGTCACCGGCAACAGAGACACTACCACCAGTAAGGCCCTTCAAACCGGATCACAGCAATGTCCGCACAGTACTGTATATCGGCTGCAACAGGCGCCGCGGCGGTACCTAGACGGTCTGCGGCAACAGAGACACTACCACCAGTGATAGCTATAGGTCCTTCAAACCGGATGACAGTAATTTTTACACAGTACTGTCTGTCGGCTGCAACAGGCGCTGCGGCGGTACCTAGACAGTCTCCGGCGACATAGACACTACCACCAGTAAGGTCCTTCAAACCGGATCACAGTAATGTCCGCACAGTACTGTCTGTCGGCTGCAACAGGCGCTGCGGTGGGTACCTACCTAGACGGTCTCCAACAATAGAGACCTAATACCAGTATAGAGACCTATCATCAATTCTACGCTCAATCACATCAATGAATTCTACGCCTCACCGTCCGCGGCAACTGCCAGGATCATTACACGGCTCTAGTCGCAATGTACGTACATACTGGCAGCGCAACGACGACGCGTGCACTCAGTCGGTTAATATTGATTCGTCTAATCTAACAAATTGGAGCTTTATCATGAACAATATAGAGTTCATTTAAATAACCATAATAGATAGACGAATGTTTCACGATGAGACGCAGGAATTATTACACGACCCAACTAAACGTATACAATGTTCATACGATCTACTAATGCGATGTCGATGCATACACTTAGTCGGTTAATATTCATACAAAACAAATTTGAGCTTTATTACTTATGACATAGAGTTCATTAAAATAAGGGTATTAGATAGACGAGTGTGTCGCGGCTCGGGGAAGGAATTTCAAGTTCAAGCGAATTCGTTCTTTAGGAACTAAGTAATAGAGTTGATTTTTGAGTAATGTTATATAGATGAACTTTGTACCGCTTGTATGCGGGATAACGATGACGTCACGTCGACCAGTCGCCCGACTAGTCGCGGAATGCGTTGATAATCCATATATAGGGTGTTGTTAAGCCTGCTAATCGACATACGAGGGACAGTCACGTGAATGTAACATGGCGCTAGTTAGGATGGTACACTGCACCACATTGCGCTCGTCGCTTCAGATACAACACGTTGCGCGTCGTTACTCCAGTAACTAGAGCGCCCTTCGAACCGGATTACAGTACTGTTTATCAGCTACAATAGGCGTTGCGATGGTAACACCAGCAGTAACATGGATTCCAACAGACGATTTTGATTCAATTGCCGTTCCCAATATCACCCCACAACGATCCGAGTCCCAGCAGTGGGAACGATTAGTGGGCTACGAAAAAAATAACTCGTGGTTTGCAATTGATACAAAGGTCACTGTTTATGAATTCAATTGCCGTTCCCAATATCGCCACACAACGATCCGAGTCCCAGCAGTGGGAACGATTAGTGGGCTACGAAAAAAATAGCTCGTGGTTTGCAATTGATACAAAGGTCACTGTTTATGAATTCAATTGCCGTTCCCAATATCACCCCACAACGATCCGAGTCCCAGCAGTGGGAACGATTAGTGGGCTATGAAAAAAATAGCTCGTGGTTTGCAATTGATACGAAGGTCACTGTTTATGAATTCAATTGCCGTTCCCAATATCACCCCACAACGATCCGAGTCCCAGCAGTGGGAACGATTAGTGGGCTACGAAAAAAATAGCTCGTGGTTTGCAATTGATACAAAGGTCACTGTTTATGAATTCAATTGCCGTTCCCAATATCGCCACACAACGATCCGAGTCCCAGCAGTGGGAACGATTAGTGGGCTACGAAAAAAATAGCTCGTGGTTTGCAATTGATACAAAGGTCACTGTTTATGAATTCAATTGCCGTTCCCAATATCACCCCACAACGATCCGAGTCCCAGCCGTGGGAAAATTAGTGGGACGCTAAAAAAATTTTTTTTTTTATTTTTTTTTAATACAAACAGCATTTTTTATGAATACAATGTTCGTTTCAAACGTAACCATACAACGCTTCGAGTCCCAGCAGTGGGAACAAAGTGGACATCTCTTCACTTCATTCGTGCATGAATGAATTTATTTGTTTAATTCCCAACGCGGTCCATCGACGCCATTTTTTATTTTGTAAATAATTTCTTAGTTACTTCGTGTTACTTAACGAAGGTACCCCCCCTTAAGTGTTTAAGCGGCAGCTGTCTAGGGAACAAGGGACGAGGGTCTCAGCTAGACGTTGATCTTAAGTAATCACTTAGTTTAGTTTTTTTTTTTTAATATTTTTGAAGTAATGAACTCTATCTAAAGGCTTGCGTTGTTTAAAAAAAAAAAAATATTAGTTCTTGAGGAGGGGTATCACTTAACATCGGGTGAAGATTCCACTCGTATTCGCATAATTGTAAAAAAAATAAAAAAAAAAAAAATTATAGGCTTTACGGCATGTGACCTTTGTCTTTGTTCGGGTCGAATTAGACAATGATAAAAATACCGCGAAAGTTATCAGCCCGCTGTCGCTACTAGGGAATAAAGAAAAGCCCGCGCCAACGGTTCCTCTCTGAAAGCAACATTTGTCTATGCTTTTTTTTTTTTCAATGCACACGCCCCAAATATCCGAGTCTGATTGGGGCCGGCTCCATCTAGACTAGAGACGCGGAGTCTAGACTAGACTAGGGCATATACTTCATACGTGACACGACGCTCGAGCCATAGATGTTGCCAGTATATAATGATAATTTCGTACATTATCCATTCACTTGAAATCAAGTGACTATTGACGCGGGAACACGAGCGTGATGCGGATTGCGCTCCATACGCGGTTGCTATGGTAACCGGTTGCTATAGGAAATCATTTGCGGCCTGTATCTATTATTGCCGGTAAGGGGATGGGGACAGATCGGTTTGGTGATCTTTGTGGGAATGCCTATGTCCAGCAGTGGACTTCTGTCGGATGATGATGGGGGAGGGGGACAGCTAGTATATATATCACACACAAGACAAACAGTACTGTGCGGACATTGCTGTGATCCGGTTTGAAGGACTCTTACTGGTGGTAGTGTCTCTGTCGCTACAGACCGTCTAGGTACAACTGCAACGCCTATTGCAGCCGACAGACAGTACTTTGTAAACGTTACTGTGATCCGGTTTGAAGGGTGCTGTAACTATTAGTGGTGGTAGTGTCTCTGTCGCTACAGACCGTCTAGGTACCACCGCAGCGCCTATTGCAGCCGACAGACAGTACTGTGCGGACATTGCTGTGATCCGGTTTGAAGGGCGTCGTAGCTAGTGTAATTACTGAGATAATGAGACTCAACATCTTACGTACCGGGCTACTACTAGCGCCATGTTGTGGGCGGACGTATCACTGAAAATCACGTGACGAACATAAAATCTTTAGTACCGTTAAACCAACGCCCTTCAATCCGGATTATAGTACTGTCTGTATGTTATTCGTCGTCTCTGCAGTGACGCTACCACCATCAAATATATATATAAGATGCATAAGCAATAGTTGCTTTTTTTTTTTTTTTAATGTCGATGTTTGCGACGCAGTTTTATTGACAGCCATTGCGGCTCCGTCGGATTCGGATCCGGTGTCCGCTAGTTAAAACCGATGTACGCTTGAAACGAACCGTGAGAACGAGACAGTATACACGAGTGCGAGCGAGATAGCAATATGAAGGTGAGGTATACGTGTGGCGATGATTTTTTTTCTTTTATATATTAGGCAGTAGTGTATATCGACGAGCTAGTCACTATCACATCCGACCCACCAATCCTTTAGCCGAAGAAGTGCCAAAGCGCGCGGAAAAATCGGGTCATTTGTCCCCCAGGGGGGCCCTCTTTCATCTCTTCACGCCCTCACGCCTCCGGCGTACACCTCCGGTATATATATACGCAAACGTTTCAGACATTTTTAAAGGCTAAAAAAAAAAAACTGGTTCAATCCAGTTCGAACCGGTATCGGGTTTGAAGCGCTTAAGTAGCGTATACGTGACTGAGACAGTCAATAGATGTCCACTGCTGGGCATAGACTTCTGATTCCCACATCTATCGCGTATGGTTTCATAGTGTGTTCACTTGAAATTGAGTGCTACGCTCAACCATAACGTGATGGTGATGGATTTCAGACCGCAATGGTTACATTAGTTGCAGCGCCCTTCAAACCGGATCGCAATAATTTCGCAGTACTACAAGCCGCGGTGGTGCTTGGTCTGCAACAGCTACCCACCACCAATACGTTTGTACCTTTATAAAACTAAAACGGCTCAACCGATTTTGATCTAGTCTTCGTTAATTAAAAGCCAGTATAATGGTGAGTGTTTTAAGGGTATTAAAAATAAAATCGGTTCAGCCGTTTTAAAGCTATAGCCGATATACTTAGAGCCGGGTTTCGGTAATAACGTATAGAATTTCATTGCGACGCGAGCTGTAAAGATGTCCGGACGCAAGCGCTTTTTCCGGCGCTATGGGTAGGGTGGTGGATTGAATCGAATGAGGATTAGCGCCCCCGATCGGCGGTTATTGGAATTGAACGCGAGCCGCATCCGCTTCCGGTGGACCTTCAGCCAAGCCAGCGCCGCGACATCCGCCGGTTGAATAGAATCTGATGATTGGTCGATTTTGTATGGAGCCCGAATGTAGCGTCAGCTCCGTCAGTGTTGGCCGCGTCGGCTCAGTGGTTGTACTCCTGCGGCACGGGGGTACCGGGTTCGAATCCGGGATCAAATTTCACTAGTTTTTTTTTTTTTTTGTATAGGTGTATCGAACTGTAGTGATAATAATTAACAGTTAATACATAGTTGTTTCGATTGCCCACTGTTGGGATTATTTTCCGTCTCATTACCAGACGGAACGGCAACGCTTTTCATAGAGCGTATATGCTCACCTTTTAATCTTACTTTCTGGAGCCCAATAGTGGGCATAGAGAGTTTATATTGTATACCTCAAATTAACAGTACGAAGCCAAATAGTGGGCATAGCTACTTAATATTTCTGATATCCATAATACAAAGCCCACAAGTGGGCAAAGCGAGTTTATATTGTATATTTCAGATTAACAGTACGAAGCCCAATAGTGGGCATTACGAGTTTATATTGTGTACCTTAGGTTATCGGTACGAATCCCAATAGTGGGCATAGAGTTTATATGGTAACCGACAGATAAATAGTGCGAAACCCAATTGTGGGCATAGAGTTTATATTGTACACCTCAGATAAATAGTGCGAAGCCCAATAGTGGGCATAAGAAATTTATTAATATATTTCATAACAGCTTGGGGGCGGGGTCCATAAGAAGTTCATTCTCGTTATTCGTATTAACAATATAAAGCCCAACAGTGGGCACAGCAACATTAATTCTATGTAGCTAGGACTGGCTGAATAAAGACGAAATAATATTTATATTTTTTTTTGTTGGTATTAAACCTTTGTAAAGAAATTTTTTTTTTTTTTTTTCATTTCAATTCTGGCAACAATTTACTTAAGCGTTTCCTTTAAATACATTTCAATGCGCTCCCACTCCTCCCCACTACGCAGTCTGCGCTTCACGGTCGGTGTGGGGGTAGAGTGGGGGCAAGATAGTAGATAGACGAAGAGGGGGCACTAGCAGTAATGAAAAATATTCAAACGCCCCCACATTACTGTTAATGAGCTTTAATGGAGAATTAATGTTGTATCAGTAAAAAATATCTGATATTAATATCGGATATTTCATCGGTCGTCACTGACGAGATACAGTTTCCCGCCAAATCAGATATTAAAATTCACTATCAGTATGGGATCCATTACTTGTGGTAGTGTCTCTGTTGCTACAGTCCGTCTAGGTACCGCCGCGGCGCCTATTGCAGCCGACACAGTACTGTGCGGACATTGCTGTGATCCGGTTTGAAGGGCGCTGCAGTTATTACTGGTGATAATGTCTCACTTGCTGGAGACCGTCTAGGTACCGCCGCAGCGCCTATTGCAGCCGACACAGTACTGTGCGGACATTGCCGTGATCCGGTTTGAAGGGCGCTGCAGTTATTACTGGTGATAATGTCTCACTTGCTGGAGACCGTCTAGGTAACACCGCAGCGCTTATTGAAGCCGACAGTCAGTACTGTGCGGACATTGCTGTGATCCGGTTTGAAGGACGCTGCAGTTATTACTGGTAATAATGTCTCACTTGCTGGAGACCGTCTAGGTACCGCCGCAGCGCCTGTTGCAGCCGACACACAGTGCTGTGCGGCCATTGCTGTGATCCGGTTTGAAGGACGCTGCAGTTATTACTGGTAATAATGTCTCACTTGCTGGAACCGTCTAGGTACCGCCGCAGCGCCTGTTGCAGCCGACACACAGTGCTGTGCGGCCATTGCTGTGATCGGTTTGAAGGACGCTGCAGTTATTACTGGTAATAATGTCTCACTTGCTGGAGACCGTCTGGGTACCGCCGCAGCGCCTGTTGCAGCCGACACACAGTGCTGTGCGGACATTGCTGTGATCCGGTTTGAAGGACGCTGCAGTTATTACTGGTAATAATGTCTCACTTGCTGGAGACCGTTCAGGTACCGCCGCAGCGCCTGTTGCAGCCGACACACAGTGCTGTGCGGACATTGCTGTGATCCGGTTTGAAGGACGCTGCAGTTATTACTGGTAATAATGTCTCACTTGCTGGAGACCGTCTAGGTACCGCCGCAGCGCCTATTGCAGCCGACAGACAGTACTGTGCGGACATTGCCGTGATCCGGTTTGAAGGACGCGGGAGCTATTACTGGTGATAGTGTCTCTGTTGCTACAGACCGTCTAGGTACCGCCGCGGCGCCTGTTGCAGCCGACACACAGTGCTGTGCGGACATTGCTGTGATCCGGTTTGAAGGGCCCTTAGCTATTACTGGTGGTAGTGTCTCAGTTGCTACAGACCGTCTAGGTACCGCCGCAGCGCCTGCTGCAGCCGACAGACAATATTACTGCTGTCGATGCCGACTGCAAATATTACTGTGATCCGGTTTGAAGGACGCTGCAGTTATTACTGGTAATAATGTCTCAATTTGCTGGAGACCGTCTAGGTAACACCGCAGCGCTTATTGAAGCCGACAGTCAGTACTGTGCGGACATTGCTGTGATCGGTTTGAAGGACGCTGCAGTTATTACCGGTAATAATGTCTCAATTTGCTACAGACCGTTCAGGTAACACCGCAGCGCTTATTGAAGCCGACAGTCAGTACCGTGCGGACATTGCCGTGATCCGGTTTGAAGGGCGCTGCAGTTATTACTGGTAATAATGTCTCACTTGCTACAGACCGTTCAGGTACCGCCGCAGCGCCTGTTGCAGCCGACAGACAGTACTGTGCGGATATTGCTGTGATCCGGTTTGAAGGCGCTGCAGTTATTACTGGTGATAATGTCTCACTTGCTACAGACCGTTCAGGTAACACCGCAGCGCTTATTGAAGCCGACAGTCAGTACCGTGCGGATATTGCTGTGATCCGGTTTGAAGGCGCTGCAGTTACTGGTAATAATGTCTCACTTGCTACAGACCGTTCAGGTAACACCGCAGCGCTTATTGAAGCCGACAGTCAGTACCGTGCGGATATTGCTGTGATCGGTTTGAAGGGCGCTGCAGTTACTGGTAATAATGTCTAACTTGCTACAGACCGTTCAGGTAACACCGCAGCGCTTATTGAAGCCGACAGTCAGTACTGTGCGGATATTGCTGTGATCCGGTTTGAAGGCGCTGCAGTTATTACTGGTAATAATGTCTCACTTGCTGGAGACCGTTTAGGTAGGTACCACCGCAGTTCCTGTTGCAGCCGACAAACAGTACTGCGCACGCATTACAGTGATCCGGTTTGAAGGACGCTGCAGTTATTACTGGTAATAATGTCTCAATTTGCTACAGACCGTCTAGGTAACACCGCAGCGTTTATTGAAGCCGACAGTCAGTACTGTGCGGATATTGCTGTGATCCGGTTTGAAGGGCGCTGCAGTTATTACTGGTAATAATGTCTCAATTTGCTACAGACCGTCTAGGTACCGCCGCAGCGCCTGTTGCAGCCGACAAACAGTACTGCGCACGCATTGCAGTGATCCGGTTTGAAGGCGCTGCAGTTACTGGTAATAATGTCTCACTTGCTGGAGACCGTCTAGGTAACACCGCAGCGTTTATTGAAGCCGACAGTCAGTACTGTGCGGATATTGCTGTGATCGGTTTGAAGGGCGCTGCAGTTATTACTGGTGATAATGTCTCACTTGCTACAGACCGTCTAGGCAACAACGCAGCGCTTATTGAAGCCGACAGTCAGTACTGTGCGGACATTGCTGTGATCCGGTTTGAAGGGCGCTGCAGTTGTACTGGTAATAATGTCTCAATTTGCTACAGACCGTCTAGGTAACACCGCAGCGCTTATTGAAGCCGACAGTCAGTACCGTGCGGATATTGCTGTGATCGGTTTGAAGGGCGCTGCAGTTATTACTGGTAATAATGTCTCAATTTGCTACAGACCGTCTAGGTAACACCGCAGCGTTTATTGAAGCCGACAGTCAGTACCGTGCGGATATTGCTGTGATCCGGTTTGAAGGACGCTGCAGTTATTGGTGGTAATGTCTCTGGTGCTGGAGACCGTCTAGGTACCGCCGCAGCGCCTGTTGCAGCCGACAAACAGTACTGCGCACGCATTACAGTGATCCGGTTTGAAGGGCGCTGCAGTTACTGGTAATAATGTCTAACTTGCTACAGACCGTTCAGGTAACACCGCAGCGTTTATTGAAGCCGACAGTCAGTACTGTGCGGACATTGCTGTGATCCGGTTTGAAGGCGCTGCAGTTATTGGTGGTAATGTCTCTGGTGCTGGAGACCGTCTAGGTACCGCCGCAGCGCCTGTTGCAGCCGACAGACAGTACTGTGCGGATATTGCTGTGATCGGTTTGAAGGGCGCTGCAGTTGTACTGGTAATAATGTCTCACTTGCTACAGACCATCTAGGTAACACCGCAGCGTTTATTGAAGCCGACAGTCAGTACTGTGCGGATATTGCTGTGATCCGGTTTGAAGGGCGCTGCAGTTATTACTGGTAATAATGTCTCACTTGCTACAGACCGTTCAGGTAACACCGCAGCGCTTATTGAAGCCGACAGTCAGTACTGTGCGGATATTGCTGTGATCCGGTTTGAAGGGCGCTGCAGTTATTACTGGTAATAATGTCTCACTTGCTACAGACCGTCTAGGTAACGCCGCAGCGTTTATTGAAGCCGACAGTCAGTACTGTGCGGATATTGCTGTGATCCGGTTTGAAGGGCGCTGCAGTTGTACTGGTAATAATGTCTCACTTGCTACAGACCGTCTAGGTACCGCCGCAGCGCCTGTTGTAGCCGACAGACAGTACTGTGCGGATATTGCTGTGATCCGGTTTGAAGGGCGCTGCAGTTATTACTGGTAATAATGTCTAACTTGCTACAGACCGTTCAGGTAACACCGCAGCGCTTATTGAAGCCGACAGTCAGTACCGTGCGGATATTGCTGTGATCCGGTTTGAAGGGCGCTGCAGTTATTACTGGTAATAATGTCTAACTTGCTACAGACCGTCTGGGTAACACCGCAGCGCTTGTGAAGCCGACAGTCAGTACTGTGCGGATATTGCTGTGATCCGGTTTGAAGGGCGCTGCAGTTATTACTGGTAATAATGTCTCAATTTGCTACAGACCGTCTAGGTAACACCGCAGCGCTTATTGAAGCCGACAGTCAGTACTGTGCGGATATTGCTGTGATCCGGTTTGAAGGGCGCTGCAAAGTTATTACTGGTAATAATGTCTAACTTGCTACAGACCGTTCAGGTAACACCGCAGCGCTTATTGAAGCCGACAGTCAGTACTGTGCGGATATTGCTGTGATCCGGTTTGAAGGGCGCTGCAGTTATTACTGGTAATAATGTCTAACTTGCTACAGACCGCTCCAGGTAACACCGCAGCGCTTATTGAAGCCGACAGTCAGTACTGTGCGGATATTGCTGTGATCCGGTTTGAAGGGCGCTGCAGTTATTACTGGTAATAATGTCTCAATTTGCTACAGACCGTCTAGGTAACACCGCAGCGTTTATTGAAGCCGACAGTCAGTACTGTGCGGATATTGCTGTGATCCGGTTTGAAGGGCGCTGCAGTTATTACTGGTAATAATGTCTCAATTTGCTACAGACCGTCTAGGTAACACCGCAGCGTTTATTGAAGCCGACAGTCAGTACTGTGCGGATATTGCCAGATCCGGTTTGAAGGCGCTGCAGTTATTACTGGTAATAATGTCTCAATTTGCTACAGACCGTCTAGGTACCGCCGCAGCGCCTGTCGCAGCCGACAGACAGTACTGTGCGGATATTGCTGCGATCCGGTTTGAAGGGCGCTGCAGTTATTACTGGTAATGTCTCACTTGCTACAGACCGTTCAGGTAACACCGCAGCGTTATTGAAGCCGACAGTCAGTACCGTGCGGATATTGCTGATCCGGTTTGAAGGGCGCTGCAGTTATTACTGGTAATAATGTCTCACTTGCTACAGACCGTCTAGGCAACACCGCAGCGCTTATTGAAGCCCACAGCCAGTACTGTGCGGATATTGCCAGATCCGGTTTGAAGGCGCTGCAGTTATTACTGGTGATAATGTATCACTTGCTACAGACCGTTCAGGTAACACCGCAGCGTTTATTGAAGCCGACAGTCGGTACTGTGCGGATATTGCTGATCCGGTTTGAAGGCGCTGCAGTTATTACTGGTAATGTCTCACTTGCTACAGACCGTCTAGGTAACACCGCAGCGTTTATTGAAGCCGACAGTCAGTACCGTGCGGATATTGCTGTGATCCGGTTTGAAGGGCGCTGCAGTTATTACTAGTAATAATGTCTCACTTGCTACAGACCGTCTAGGTAACACCGCAGCGCTTATTGAAGCCCACAGCCAGTACTGTGCGGATATTGCTATGATCCGGTTTGAAGGGCGCTGCAGTTATTACTGGTAATAATGTCTCACTTGCTACAGACCGTCTAGGCAACACCGCAGCGCTTATTGAAGCCGACAGTTAGTACTGTGCGGAAATTGCTGTGATCCGGTTTGAAGGGCGCTGCAGTTATTACTGGTGATAATGTATCACTTGCTACAGACCGTTCAGGCAACACCGCAGCGTTTATTGAAGCCCACAGCCAGTACTGTGCGGATATTGCTATGATCCGGTTTGAAGGGCGCTGCAGTTACTGGTAATAATGTCTCACTTGCTACAGACCGTCTAGGCAACACCGCAGCGTTTATTGAAGCCCACAGCCAGTACTGTGCGGATATTGCTATGATCCGGTTTGAAGGGCGCTGCAGTTATTACTGGTAATAATGTCTCACTTGCTACAGATCGTCTAGGCAACACCGCAGCGCTTATTGAAGCCCACAGCCAGTACTGTGCGGATATTGCTATGATCCGGTTTGAAGGGCGCTGCAGTTATTACTGGTAATAATGTCTCACTTGCTACAGACCGTTCAGGCAACACCGCAGCGCTTGTGAAGCCGACAGTCAGTACCGTGCGGATATTGCCAGATCCGGTTTGAAGGGCGCCGCAGTTATTACTAGTAATAATGTCTCACTCTGCTACAGACCGTCTAGGTAACACCGCAGCGTTTATTGAAGCCGACAGTCAGTACTGTGCGGATATTGCTGTGATCCGGTTTGAAGGGCGCTGCAGCTATTACTGGTAATAATGTCTCACTTACAGACCGTCTAGGTAACACCGCAGCGTTTATTGAAGCCGACAGTCAGTACCGTGCGGATATTGCTGTGATCCGGTTTGAAGGGCGCCGCAGTTATTACTGGTAATAATGTTCACTTGCTACAGACCGTCTAGGCAACACCGCAGCGCTTATTGAAGCCCACAGCCAGTACTGTGCGGATATTGCTGCGATCCGGTTTGAAGGGCGCTGCAGTTATTACTGGTAATAATGTCTCACTTGCTACAGACCGTCTAGGCAACACCGCAGCGCTATTGAAGCCGACAGTCAGTACTGTGCGGATATTGCTGTGATCCGGTTTGAAGGGCGCTGCAGTTATTACTAGTAATAATGTCTCACTTGCTACAGACCGTCTAGGTAACACCGCAGCGCTATTGAAGCCGACAGTCAGTACTGTGCGGATATTGCTGTGATCCGGTTTGAAGGGCGCTGCAGTTATTACTGGTAATAATGTCTCACTTGCTACAGACCGTCTAGAGTAACACCGCAGCGCTTATTGAAGCCGACAGTCAGTACTGTGCGGATATTGCCAGATCCGGTTTGAAGGGCGCTGCAGTTATTACTGGTAATAATGTCTCACTTGCTACAGACCGTTCAGGTAACACCGCAGCGTTTATTGAAGCCGACAGTCAGTACTGTGCGGATATTGCTGTGATCCGGTTTGAAGGGCGCTGCAGTTATTACTAGTAATAATGTCTCACTTGCTACAGACCGTCTAGGTAACACCGCAGCGCTATTGAAGCCGACGGTCAGTACTGTGCGGATATTGCTGTGATCCGGTTTGAGGGCGCTGCAGTTATTACTGGTAATAATGTCTCACTTGCTACAGACCGTTCAGGTAACACCGCAGCGCTTATTGAAGCCGACAGTCAGTACCGTGCGGATATTGCTGTGATCCGTTTGAAGGGCGCTGCAGTTATTACTAGTAATAATGTCTCACTCTGCTACAGACCGTTCAGGTAACACCGCAGCGCTTGTGAAGCCGACAGTCAGTACTGTGCGGATATTGCTGTGATCCGGTTTGAAGGGCGCTGCAGTTATTACTGGTAATAATGTCTCACTTGCTACAGACCGTCTAGGTAACACCGCAGCGCTTATTGAAGCCGACAGTCAGTACTGTGCGGACATTGCTGTGATCCGGTTTGAAGGGCGCTGCAGTTATTACTGGTAATAATGTCTCACTTGCTACAGACCGTCTAGGTAACACCGCAGCGCTTATTGAAGCCGACAGTCAGTACTGTGCGGATATTGCTGTGATCCGGTTTGAAGGGCGCTGCAGTTATTACTGGTAATAATGTCTCACTTGCTACAGACCGCTCCAGGGTAACACCGCAGCAGCGCTTATTGAAGCCGACAGTCAGTACCGTGCGGATATTGCTGTGATCCGGTTTGAAGGGCGCTGCAGTTATTACTGGTGATAATGTCTCACTCTGCTACAGACCGTCTAGGTAACACCGCAGCGCTTGTGAAGCCGACAGTCAGTACTCGTGCGGATATTGCTGTGATCCGGTTTGAAGGGCGCTGCAGTTATTACTGGTGATAATGTCTCACTTGCTACAGACCGTCTGGGTAACACCGCAGCGCTTATTGCAGCCGACAGTCAGTACTGTGCGGATATTGCTATGATCCGGTTTGAAGGCGCTGCAGTTATTACTGGTGATAATGTCTCACTTGCTACAGACCGTCTAGGCAACAACGCAGCGCTTATTGAAGCCGACAGTCAGTACTGTGCGGACATTGCTGTGATCCGGTTTGAAGGGCGCTGCAGTTATTACTGGTGATAATGTCTCACTTGCTACAGACCGTCTAGGTAACACCGCAGCGCTTATTGAAGCCGACAGTCAGTACTGTGCGGATATTGCTGTGATCCGGTTTGAAGGGCGCTGCAGTTATTACTGGTAATAATGTCTCACTTGCTACAGACCGTCTAGGTAACACCGCAGCGCTTATTGAAGCCGACAGTCAGTACTGTGCGGATATTGCTGTGATCCGGTTTGAAGGGCGCTGCAGTTATTATCGGTAATAATGTCTCACTGCTACAGACCGTCTAGGTAACACCGCAGCGCTTATTGAAGCCGACAGTCAGTACCGTGCGGATATTGCCGTGATCCGGTTTGAGGGCGCTGCAGTTATTACTAGTAATAATGTCTCACTTGCTACAGACCGTCTAGGCAACACCGCAGCGTTTATTGAAGCCGACAGTCAGTACCGTGCGGATATTGCTGCGATCCGGTTTGAAGGGCGCTGCAGTTATTACTGGTAATAATGTCTCACTTGCTGCAGACCGTCTAGGCAACACCGCAGCGCTTATTGGAAGCCGACAGTCAGTACCGTGCGGATATTGCTATGATCCGGTTTGAAGGGCGCTGCAGTTATTACTAGTAATAATGTCTCACTTGCTGCAGACCGTCTAGGTAACACCGCAGCGCTTATTGAAGCCGACAGTCAGTACCGTGCGGATATTGCTGTGATCCGGTTTGAAGGGCGCTGCAGTTATTACTGGTGATAATGTCTCACTGCTACAGACCGTCTAGAGTAACACCGCAGCGCTTATTGAAGCCGACAGTCAGTACTGTGCGGATATTGCTATGATCCGGTTTGAAGGGCGCTGCAGTTATTACCGGTAATAATGTCTCAATTTGCTACAGACCGTCTAGGTAACACCGCAGCGCTTATTGAAGCCGACAGTCAGTACTGTGCGGATATTGCTGCGATCCGGTTTGAAGGGCGCTGCAGTTATTACTAGTAATAATGTCTCACTTGCTACAGACCGTTCAGGTAACACCGCAGCGTTTATTGAAGCCGACAGTCAGTACTGTGCGGATATTGCTGTGATCCGGTTTGAAGGGCGCTGCAGTTATTACCGGTAATAATGTCTCACTTGCTACAGACCGTTCAGGTAACACCGCAGCGCTTATTGAAGCCCACAGCCAGTACTGTGCGGATATTGCTATGATCCGGTTTGAAGGGCGCTGCAGTTATTACCGGTAATAATGTCTCACTTGCTACAGACCGTCTAGGTAACACCGCAGCGTTTATTGAAGCCGACAGTCAGTACCGTGCGGATATTGCTGCGATCCGGTTTGAAGGGCGCTGCGGTTATTACTGGTAATAATGTCTCAATTTGCTACAGACCGTCTAGGTAACACCGCAGCGCTTATTGAAGCCGACAGTCAGTACTGTGCGGATATTGCTGTGATCCGGTTTGAAGGGCGCTGCAGTTATTACTGGTAATAATGTCTCACTGCTACAGACCGCTCCAGGTAACACCGCAGCGCTTATTGAAGCCCACAGCCAGTACTGTGCGGATATTGCTGTGATCCGGTTTGAAGGGCGCTGCAGTTATTACCGGTAATAATGTCTCACTTGCTGCAGACCGTTCAGGTAACACCGCAGCGTTTATTGAAGCCGACAGTCAGTACTGTGCGGACATTGCTGTGATCCGGTTTGAAGGGCGCTGCAGTTATTATTGGTGATAATGTCTCACTTGCTACAGACCGTCTAGGCAACACCGCAGCGCTTATTGAAGCCGACAGTCAGTACTGTGCGGATATTGTTGTGATCCGGTTTGAAGGGCGCTGCAGTTATTATTGGTGATAATGTCTCACTTGCTACAGACCGTCTAGGTAACACCGCAGCGCTTATTGAAGCCGACAGCCAGTACTGTGCGGACATTGCTGTGATCCGGTTTGAAGGGCGCTGCAGTTATTACTGGTGATAATGTATCACTTGCTGCAGACCGTTCAGGTAACACCGCAGCGCTTATTGAAGCCGACAGCCAGTACTGTGCGGATATTGCTGTGATCCGGTTTGAAGGGCGCTGCAGTTATTACTGGTGATAATGTCTCACTTGCTACAGACCGTCTAGGTAACACCGCAGCGCTTATTGCAGCCGACAGTCAGTACTGTGCGGACATTACTGTGATCCGGTTTGAAGGGCGCTGCAGTTACTGGTAATAATGTCTCACTTGCTACAGACCGTCTAGGTAACACCGCAGCGCTTATTGAAGCCGACAGTCAGTACTGTGCGGATATTGCTGTGATCCGGTTTGAAGGACCATAAGCAAATAAAGACTTGATATCTGATATCTTAACACTACGAGCGCAATGTGGTGTAGTGTATACCACACTAACTAGCGGGTGTATCACTTGAAATCAGGTGAACTCGGTTTATATACTCTGATATCGTCATAATTCACATACAACTGATCGTGAACTGTGTAAACATCCTGTATATATATACAGGCAGGTCATTTTCATTTATGAGACGTATTAGTGGTTAATACTGTAACGGAAGGAAACGCTATTAAAAAAAAAAAAAAATCAACTCCAACTCCCACCGGCTACAGGGTGTTGATAAAATTCAACACCCTGTATATATAACGATTTATTCACCGTTGGATGTAACAAGGCCCGTCAGGTTAAGACATACACTGCGCCATTGAAGCGTGCGTGATGTGTAATTACCGCGGTAATTGCGATATGTACAATCACGCAGTATTGAGTGTTGCACGTGGTGCTAGTTGGGATGTGTTACACTAGCTCTGGGGTCATACGTTCGTGTACACTTATCGCCATAGTTGGAGTTAATTAAGTTTATTGGGTGGTGTAATTAGAAATGGGGACGCCCAATGCAAACGGCCGGGGAGAGACGGTGTGTCCCTCGGTGACCCCCGGGGGACCCCCGCGACGCTGTTGCGGGTCAATAATAATAAATTGTCAGTCACGTAACGCGGTAAGTGGGTGACGGTAACGCGGCAATGTCACGCACCGGCGCCCGCGGTGGTGGTGGTGGTGGTGGTGGTGGTGGTGGTGGGTAATACCACCGAGTCAGGCGACGTATATGAAGAATGTTTTTTTAACCCGTCTGATTTATTAGACCGCCGTAACCACAGACGTGATGTTAGGATGTTTACAATGCGTATGCAGTTTTATTTAAGCAAGCTCTCTGTACTGCAGTACTGTGATCCGGTTTGAAGGGCGCTGCAGCTTTCACTGGTGGTAGTGTCTCTGTTGCTACAGACCGTCTAGGTACCGCCGCAGCGCGTATTGCAGCCGACAGACAGTACTGTGCGGACATTGCTGTGATCCGGTTTGAAGGGCGCTGCAGTTATTACTGGTGATAATGTATCACTTGCTACAGACCGTCTAGGTACCGCCGCAGCGCCTGTTGCAGCCGACAGACAGTACTGTGCGGACATTGCTGTGATCGGTTTGAAGGGCGCTGCAGTTATTACTGGTGATAATGTATCACTTGCTACAGACCGTCTAGGTAACACCGCAGCGCTTATTGAAGCCGACAGTCAGTACTGTGCGGACATTGCTGTGATCGGTTTGAAGGACGCTGTAGCTATCACTGGTGGTAGTGTCTCTGTTGCTACAGACCGTCTAGGTAACACCGCAGCGCTTATTGAAGCCGACAGTTAGTACTGTGCGGATATTGCTGTGATCCGGTTTGAAGGGCGCTGCAGCTATCACTGGTGGTAGAGTCTCTGTCGCCGGAGACCGTCTAGGTACCGCCGCAGCGCCTGTTGCAGCCGACAGACAGTACTGTGCGGACATTACTGTGATCCGGTTTGAAGGACGCTGTAGCTATCACTGGTGGTAGAGTCTCTGTCGCCGGAGACCGTCTAGGTAACACCGCAGCGCTTATTGAAGCCGACAGTCAGTACTGTGCGGACATTGCTGTGATCGGTTTGAAGGGCGCTGCAGTTATTGGTGGTAATGTCTCTGGTGCTGGAGACCGTTTAGGTAGGTACCACCGCAGTTCCTGTTGCAGCCGACAGACAGTACTGTGCGGACATTACTGTGATCCGGTTTGAAGGGCGCTGCAGTTATTGGTGGTAATGTCTCTGGTGCTGGAGACCGTTTAGGTAGGTACCACCGCAGTTCCTGTTGCAGCCGACAGACGGTACTGTGCGGACATTGCTGTGATCCGGTTTGAAGGGCGCTGCAGTTATTACTGGTAATAATGTCTCACTTGCTACAGACCGTCTAGGTACCGCCGCAGCGCCTGTTGCAGCCGACAGACGGTACTGTGCGGACATTGCTGTGATCGGTTTGAAGGGCGCTGTAGCTATCACTGTTGGTAGTGTCTCTGTTGCTACAGACCGTCTGGGTACCGCCGCAGCGCGTATTGCAGCCGACAGACAGCACTGTGCGGACATTGCTGTGATCCGGTTTGAAGGGCGCTGCAGCTTTCACTGGTGGTAGTGTCTCTGTTGCTACAGACCGTCTAGGTACCGCCGCAGCGCGTATTGCAGCCGACAGACAGTACTGTGCGGACATTGTTGTGATCCGGTTTGAAGGCGCTGCAGCTATCACTGTTGGTAGTGTCTCTGTTGCTACAGACCGTCTGGGTACCGCCGCAGCGCCTGTTGCAGCCGACAGACGGTACTGTGCGGACATTACTGTGATCCGGTTTGAAGGGCGCTGGAGCTATCACTGGTGGTAGAGTCTCTGTCGCCGGAGACCGTCTAGGTACCGCCGCAGCGCGTATTGCAGCCGACAGACAGTACTGTGCGGACATTGTTGTGATCCGGTTTGAAGGCGCTGCAGCTATCACTGGTGGTAGAGTCTCTGTCGCCGGAGACCGTCTGGGTACCGCCGCAGCGCGTATTGCAGCCGACAGACAGTACTGTGCGGACATTGCTGTGATCCGGTTTGAAGGGCGCTGCAGCTTTCACTGGTGGTAGTGTATCTGTTGCTACAGACCGTCTAGGTACCGCCGCAGCGACGAGCAGTACTGTGCAAATATTACTATTATCCGGTTTGAAGGGCGCTGTAGCTAATATGATTACTGGGGTAATGATTCTCAACATCTTACGTGTGAGCAACGAGCGCAGTGAGGTACAGTATAAACATCCTAACTAGCGCCATGTTCTGGCAAGCGTCACTTAATATCAAGTGAAAGTATTGTTCGTTTTGAATAAAAAAAAAAAAAAAGTTTTCAAAATTATCTCCGACTCAAATCAGTAGTCGTGTATAAGTGACTGGGATTCGAATCTCAGACTACCCTACTACATCACGACAATGATGCCCACTGCTGGACATATCCTTCCCCTGGCTGCCAGCGGTTCCAACCATCCCCAAATCGTTGAGGGGAGGTTACCAGTCGAGCACCATGCACCACCAGCTGTCTCCCCCCAATCAAAGTTAGTACACTACAAACGGCACCGCCACAACGCCATTAGAA
Source organism: Troides helena (assembly GCA_029286815.1). Lineage (NCBI taxonomy): Eukaryota > Metazoa > Arthropoda > Insecta > Lepidoptera > Papilionidae > Troides > Troides helena. The sequence continues at coordinate 1,498,426 of JAGSMV010000034.1, forward strand.
CCGGACTTAGTGTAATTGGCGCGTTACCGGTAATTGCTACATCAGATCCGGTTGGACCGGAAGTTGTGAATGCGATTTCTTTTTATTACACTAAGGTGTAACGGCTGTTTAACTGTTAATGTACCGGCTGGAGACAGCTGGGGGGAGGATGGGGAGAAGGAGGATTGGGGGTGAGGAATCCTCCTCAGAGGGATCTCTACTCAGGGACCTCTATCCAGAGGGAGATATACGCTTGAAATATGCTTTTATATATAAAAAAAAAAAAAAAAAAATTTCGTCACTCGAAAGATGCCCACTGTTGGGCTATTTTATGGTACTGTGATCCGGTTCGAAGGGCGCTGCAGTTATTGGTGGTAATGTCTCTGTTGCTGGAGACAGTTTAGGTAGGTACCACCGCAGTTCCTGTTGCAGCCGACAAACAGTACTGCGCACGCATTACAGTGATCCGGTTTGAAGGGCGCTGCAGTTATTGGTGGTAATGTCTCTGTTGCTGGAGACAGTTTAGGTAGGTACCACCGCAGTTCCTGTTGCAGCCGACAAACAGTACTGCGCACGCATTACAGTGATCCGGTTTGAAGGGCGCTGCAGTTATTGGTGGTAATGTCTCTGTTGCTGGAGACAGTTTAGGTAGGTACCACCGCAGTTCCTGTTGCAGCCGACAAACAGTACTGCGCACGCATTGCAGTGATCCGGTTTGAAGGGCGCTGCAGTTATTGGTGGTAATGTCTCTGTTGCTGGAGACAGTTTAGGTAGGTACCACCGCAGTTCCTGTTGCAGCCGACAAACAGTACTGCGCACGCATTGCAGTGATCCGGTTTGAAGGGCGCTGCAGTTATTGGTGGTAATGTCTCTGTTGCTGGAGACAGTTTAGGTAGGTACCACCGCAGTTCCTGTTGCAGCCGACAAACAGTACTGCGCACGCATTGCAGTGATCCGGTTTGAAGGGCGCTGCAGTTATTGGTGGTAATGTCTCTGTTGCTGGAGACAGTTTAGGTAGGTACCACCGCAGTTCCTGTTGCAGCCGACAGACAGTACTGTGCGGATATTGCTGTGATCCGGTTTGAAGGGCGCTGCAGTTATTGGTGGTAATGTCTCTGTTGCTGGAGACAGTTTAGGTAGGTACCACCGCAGTTCCTGTTGCAGCCGACAAACAGTACTGCGCACGCATTACAGTGATCCGGTTTGAAGGGCGCTGCAGTTATTGGTGGTAATGTCTCTGGTGCTGGAGACCGTTTAGGTAGGTACCACCGCAGTTCCTGTTGCAGCCGACAAACAGTACTGCGCACGCATTACAGTGATCCGGTTTGAAGGGCGCTGCAGTTATTGGTGGTAATGTCTCTGTTGCTGGAGACAGTTTAGGTAGGTACCACCGCAGTTCCTGTTGCAGCCGACAAACAGTACTGCGCACGCATTACAGTGATCCGGTTTGAAGGGCGCTGCAGTTATTGGTGGTAATGTCTCTGTTGCTGGAGACAGTTTAGGTAGGTACCACCGCAGTTCCTGTTGCAGCCGACAAACAGTACTGCGCACGCATTGCAGTGATCCGGTTTGAAGGGCGCTGCAGTTATTGGTGGTAATGTCTCTGTTGCTGGAGACAGTTTAGGTAGGTACCACCGCAGTTCCTGTTGCAGCCGACAAACAGTAGTGCGCTCGCATTACAGTGATCCGGTTTGAAGGGCGCTGCAGTTATTGGTGGTAATGTCTCTGTTGCTGGAGACTGTTTAGGTAGGTACCACCGCAGTTCCTGTTGCAGCCGACAAACAGTACTGCGCACGCATTACAGTGATCCGGTTTGAAGGGCGCTGCAGTTATTGGTGGTAATGTCTCTGTTGCTGGAGACAGTTTAGGTAGGTACCACCGCAGTTCCTGTTGCAGCCGACAAACAGTACTGCGCACGCATTACAGTGATCCGGTTTGAAGGGCGCTGCAGTTATTGGTGGTAATGTCTCTGTTGCTGGAGACTGTTTAGGTAGGTACCACCGCAGTTCCTGTTGCAGCCGACAAACAGTACTGCGCTCGCATTACAGTGATCCGGTTTGAAGGGCGCCGCAGCTATCACTGGTGGTAGTGTCTCTCGTTTTGGAACAGTATACAATGAGTGTGAGCGAGATAGATTAATCAACCAAATAACAGGTAACGCGAACCAATTAAGGAGTGACGTTTCGAGAATAACCGTCTTGTAAGATTACAGTTTGTATTTATCGGGTTATAATACTAGGTGCGTCTCGTTTTTGGAACAGTGTATACAATGAGTGTGAGCGAGATAGATTAATCAACCAAATAACAGGTAACGCGAACTAATCAAGGAGTGACGTTTCAAGGATGGTCGTCTTGTAAGATTACAGTTTGTATTTATCGGGTTATAATACTAGGTGCGTCTCTCGTTTTGGAACAGTATATACAATGAGTGTGAGCGAGATAGATTAATCAACCAAATAACAGGTAACGCGAACTAATCAAGGAGTGACGTTTCAAGGATGGTCGTCTTGTAAGATTACAGTTTGTATTTATCGGGTTATAATACTAGGTGCGTCTCGTTTTTGGAACAGTATATACAATGAGTGTGAGCGAGATAGATTAATCAACCAAATAACAGGTAACGCGAACTAATCAAGGAGTGACGTTTCGAGAATAACCGTCTTGTAAGATTACAGTTTGTATTTATCGGGTTATAATACTAGGTGCGTCTCGTTTTTGGAACAGTATATACAATGAGTGTGAGCGAGATAGATTAATCAACCAAATAACAGGTAACGCGAACCAATTAAGGAGTGACGTTTCGAGAATAACCGTCTTGTAAGATTACAGTTTGTATTTATCGGGTTATAATACTAGGTGCGTCTCGTTTTTGGAACAGTGTATACAATGAGTGTGAGCGAAATAGATTAATCAACCAATTACCAGGTAACGCGAACCAATTAAGAATACGCTTCTCAAAGAGGATTTCTTCTAATGAAACGTCCTATTATAAGTTTGGGTTTATTTCAAATAAATACTAGGTCTCGTTCACCTTTTGACAGTATTAAGACAAAGACAAGGTTTTTTTATCGGCTGTTCTATTTCAATCTATGGCAACGACCGGCTGTTATCGATTACTCAAAATATTGATTGTGGATACTTGATATTTTATAACAGATATAATGACATCGCAAGCGCAACTGTTATCTTCGGATACTTGTGATTTATATATGATAAATACGCGTCGCTCCTAGTTTGGGACCGTCAGCAGAATAACCCGACTATATGGCGGGTCGACGTTTTATTTATTTTGTCGTTTAACCCTTTCCGTCCCCCCTCCCGTGTTGCCATCCCCTCGCGCGCCCGCGACCGGTCCGCCATTTTGTTGAAAAAAGCGACGACGGGGTCGACCCGCGCGCTTTATAACGCGATGTTGCAACTCGAATTGCGCTCGATACGTAGTCGGTGATTACAACAGCGGCACGGTCCTTCGAGCCGGATAATTGAGCACCGCTGTTCGGCGACAGACAGAGCGAGGACTAGTGTATAGTGATTGATGCTGACTGGTAGATGTTGGTGACCGTCTCCATAGTTACCACTACAACACCTACCCCACACCTAGTAGTACTGGTCGTATATATATATATATATAGCAGTGTATCTTGGTGGGAGGTCTATGCCCAGCAGTGGACTTCTATCTGATGATGATGTATATATCCTAACATCACGTTACTAACCGTAATCGAGTCCACAATAAATTATCAAGCGGTAGAAAAAATATATAATCATATTATAACGACCACCATTCATATTATAACGACCACCATTCATATTATAACGACCACCATTCATATTATAACGACCACCATTCATATTATAACGACCACCATTCATATTATAACGACCACCATTCATATTATAACGACCACCATTCATATTATAACGACCACCATTCTTATTATAACGACCACCATTCTAATTATAACGACCACCATTCATATTATAACGACCACCATTCATATTATAACGACCACCATTCTTATTATAACGACCACCATTCATATTATAACGACCACCATTCATATTATAACTACCACCTTTCATATTATAACTACCACCATTCATATTATAACCACCACCATTCATGTTATGGCGACCGCCGTTCATGTTATGGCGACCGCCGTTCATGTTATGGCGACCACCGTTCGTATTATAACGACCACCATTCATATTATAACGACCACCATTCATATTATAGCGACCACCATTCATATTATAGCGACCACCATTCTTATTATAACGACCACCATTCATATTATAGCGACCACCATTCATATTATAACGACCACCATTCATGTTATGGCGACCGCCGTTCATGTTATGGCGACCACCATTCATATTATAGCGACCACCATTCATATTATAACGACTACCATTCTTATTATAACGACCGCCGTTCTTGTTATGGCGACCACCGTTCGTATTATGGCGACCACCATTCATGTTATGGCGACCGCCGTTCTTGTTATGGCGACCGCCGTTCATGTTATGGCGACCGCCGTTCTTGTTATGGCGACCGCCGTTCGTATTATGGCGACCACCATTCATGTTATAACGACCACCATTCTTATTATAACGAACACCATTCATATTATAACGACCACCATTCTAATTATAACGACCACCGTTCATGTTATGGCGACCGCCGTTCATGTTATGGCGACCGCCGTTCTTGTTATGGCGACCGCCGTTCATGTTATGGCGACCGCCGTTCTTGTTATGGCGACCGCCGTTCTTGTTATGGCGACCACCATTCATATTATAACTACCACCATTCATATTATAACGACCACCATTCTTATTATAACGACCACCATTCATATTATAACGACCACCATTCATATTATAACTACCACCATTCATATTATAACTACCACCATTCATATTATAACGACCACCATTCATATTATAACTACCACCATCAAGTCACCATATATTCACCAACCTCATAACGCGCGTTATATAATGTTATTACGACAGTAATGCGTTGATTTAGTAGTCTCAATTTTTCCGGCCTTTCATGAATTTTATGTGTTACCGGTAACAAGCGTTAGTAGAGATGAAGTTAATATAAATCTATAAACGTGTGCGTAGATAACACAAATATGTAAACCGTGTCTCACGTGTTTGATGAACTTTTGTAACTTGTTACTGGTAACAGACGCGCACAGACAATTATATGTATGTTATACGACTACGTTTGCATTATCTAAATCGTAAATCAAGTATTTGTTGATTTTTGTAACATGTTACCGGTAACAGGATATATTAATATACAAACCTAGTTGTCGTCACTGAACCGTGAATCGATTTTTGATTATTATTATAGTGTTACCGGTAACAGGCGCACGCAAACAGCCTTAATGTAACTCTACATATATACGACTAAGTTTTTCATTTAACAACCATGAATTAATAAATTAATGATTTTATAATTTTGTTACCGGTAACAGGGGCGTGCGGATGATGTTAATGTATTTTTAAGGGATAATTAAACATATATTACTATTTTTAATACTTGTTACCATCTCCAAAAAGCATTAAATTACTTATAAGCTATCATTACCAAGTAAAGCGACGCTGTGTAAACATCCTAACCAGCGTGTTATAGAAACAGATATATTTTTTTATTTATTATTAAAAGACAACATTGTTCATTACTCTATGCACATGATCTGTAAATTCTGGTTCGCTCTAGTTAGCAAAAGAAGTGTCTAGAAGTTTCTAGAAGCGTTTAGTAACGATCAAACATCAACGAATACACGGGAACTATCAAAGAGCCTTTGAAAGCAGCTCTGCGTAGCGCCGCGTAGAGGCTTGTAGCGCTCCGTAGGTGCCCGTAGCGGCGTGCTACGAAGATTAAACTTTCGACCTGAATGCATAATACGGCCTTTGTTTGTTCTACGGATGCGGCATTAAGCGCGCTTTGCAATGCAACAGCTGTTGGCTTAACCGTTCCGCTTCTGGACGCGGAAGTTTCGCCATGTTGATCTTACTGACTACTAGTAAACGGTCGTCCGTTTACTGCGGAAGACGAAAAGCAAGTTCACAGATTTCGATACAAAACTAAAAGCGAACACCCTGTAGATGTTCTTTGATTGTACTACAACGTGTATTCTGACGTCGACATGTATATCGGTGTAGTTATGATGCAGTGTATATATACTGTATTCGATAGAACATCAAACGCTTTTATTAAAAGGAATCTAATTTATCAACTATTATGACCACTCCCACTGTTGGGAATAAGTGGTAAGTGTCTATAACCGGCGACCGTCTATATAGGTACAATCGCAGTGACAAACAGCATTGTTCCGGTTTGAAGGATGCTGTGGCTTGTGAAATTTTTGAAGAATCCAGTTTTAACGTGTCATTAGACGATCAGCAACGGTGCAGTGTATATCATCTTAACTAGTATCGTTACGGGTGTATCAATTCCATCCGGTGAATATCTCTCTAGTGTTCTCTCTCTCTAGTTAGGATGACATACACTGCATCCGCATAAGATCTAGAGTACCGTTACCTCAGCGCCCTTCAAACCGGAACACGGTGCAGTTGCTTTCTACTGTTCGATCGCTGCGGTGGTTCTTCCCTAGACGGTACCCGGCAGTAAACGTAGCACGTGTTTAAGAATATTATGCCCCATAATCATAATACGTTAGTGTATGTATTATAATAATTATATATAATACATATATGGAACTAATTTTGATATAATTCTTTAAAGGGTTCAGTATCGCGCTGTAACCGATGTACTGTGAGATTGAAGGAAAACATTTCACAATTACCGATCCCTAAACGCCCCGCCTCTTATTACCATAATTACACACAGTTACCTGTAACAACATATATATATATATATGTATGTATATGTATAATGAATGAGGTTCGTGTTGTATGATAATGAGACATATAATTATTTTAAAAGCCTTTGATAATAGAAAATTAATTTTGGCAAATGTTTTTGTAGGCAATGGTGATGTAACTGGTGGTAGTGTCTCTGTTGCTGGGTACGGACTGGGTACCGCCGCAGCGCCTATCGCAGCCGATGTACAGTACTGTGATCCGGTTTGAAGGAACTCACTCGTGGTAGTGTCTCTGTGGCTGGGGACGGACTGGGTACCGCCGCAGCGCCTATCGCAGCCGATGTACAGTACTGTGATCCGGTTTGAAGGACCTTACCGTGGTAGTGTCTCTGCTGCTGGGGACGGACTGGGTACCGCCGCAGCGCCTATCGCAGCCGATGTACAGTACTGTGATCCGGTTTGAAGGACCTTACCGTGGTAGTGTCTCTCTGTTGCTGGGGACGGACTGGGTACCGCCGCAGCGCCTATCGCAGCCGATGTACAGTACTGTGATCCGGTTTGAAGGACCTTACTCGTGGTAGTGTCTCTGTTGCTGGGGACGGACTGGTACCGCCGCAGCGCCTATCGCAGCCGATGTACAGTACTGTGATCCGGTTTGAAGGACCTTACTCGTGATAGTGTCTCTGTTGCTGGGGACGGACTGGGTACCGCCGCAGCGCCTATCGCAGCCGATGTACAGTACTGTGATCCGGTTTGAAGGACCTTACCGTGGTAGTGTCTCTGTGGCTGGGGACGGACTGGTACCGCCGCAGCGCCTATCGCAGCCGATGTACAGTACTGTGATCCGGTTTGAAGGACCTTACTCGTGGTAGTGTTCTGTTGCTGGGGACGGACTGGTACCGCCGCAGCGCCTATCGCAGCCGATGTACAGTACTGTGATCCGGTTTGAAGGACCTTACTCGTGATAGTGTCTCTGTTGCTGGGGACGGACTGGGTACCGCCGCAGCGCCTATCGCAGCCGATGTACAGTACCGTGATCCGGTTTGAAGGACCTTACCGTGGTAGTGTCTCTGCTGCTGGGGACGGACTGGGTACCGCCGCAGCGCCTATCGCAGCCGATGTACAGTACCGTGATCCGGTTTGAAGGACCTTACTCGTGATAGTGTCTCTGTTGCTGGGGACGGACTGGGTACCGCCGCAGCGCCTATCGCAGCCGATGTACAGTACTGTGATCCGGTTTGAAGGAACTCACTCGTGGTAGTGTCTCTGTGGCTGGGGACGGACTGGGTACCGCCGCAGCGCCTATCGCAGCCGATGTACAGTACTGTGATCCGGTTTGAAGGACCTTACTCGTGGTAGTGTTCTGTTGCTGGGGACGGACTGGGTACCGCCGCAGCGCCTATCGCAGCCGATGTACAGTACTGTGATCCGGTTTGAAGGACCTTACTCGTGGTAGTGTCTCTGTTGCTGGGGACGGACTGGGTACCGCCGCAGCGCCTATCGCAGCCGATGTACAGTACTGTGATCCGGTTTGAAGGACCTTACCGTGGTAGTGTCTCTCTGTTGCTGGGGACGGACTGGGTACCGCCGCAGCGCCTATCGCAGCCGATGTACGGTACTGTGATCCGGTTTGAAGGACCTTACCGTGGTAGTGTCTCTGCTGCTGGGGACGGACTGGGTACCGCCGCAGCGCCTATCGCAGCCGATGTACAGTACTGTGATCCGGTTTGAAGGACCTTACTCGTGGTAGTGTTCTGTTGCTGGGGACGGACTGGGTACCGCCGCAGCGCCTATCGCAGCCGATGTACAGTACCGTGATCCGGTTTGAAGGACCTTACTCGTGGTAGTGTCTCTGTTGCTGGGGACGGACTGGGTACCGCCGCAGCGCCTATCGCAGCCGATGTACAGTACTGTGATCCGGTTTGAAGGACCTTACCGTGGTAGTGTCTCTCTGTTGCTGGGGACGGACTGGGTACTGCCGCAGCGCCTATCGCAGCCGATGTACAGTACTGTGATCCGGTTTGAGACCTTACTCGTGGTAGTGTTCTGTTGCTGGGGACGGACTGGGTACCGCCGCAGCGCCTATCGCAGCCGATGTACGGTACTGTGATCCGGTTTGAAGGACCTTACTCGTGGTAGTGTCTCTGTTGCTGGGGACGGACTGGCACCGCCGCAGCGCCTATCGCAACCGATGTACAGTACTGTGATCCGGTTTGGAAGGACCTTACTGTGGTAGTGTTCTGTTGCTGGGGACGGACTGGGTACCGCCGCAGCGCTCATCGCAGCCGATGTACAGTACTGTGATCCGGTTTGAAGGACCTTACTCGTGGTAGTGTTCTGTTGCTGGGGACGGACTGGGTACCGCCGCAGCGCCTATCGCAGCCGATGTACAGTACTGTGATCCGGTTTGAAGGACCTTACTCGTGGTAGTGTCTCTGTTGCTGGGGACGGACTGGCACCGCCGCAGCGCCTATCGCAGCCGATGTACAGTACTGTGATCCGGTTTGAAGGACCTTACTCGTGGTAGTGTTCTGTTGCTGGGGACGGACTGGGTACCGCCGCAGCGCCTATCGCAGCCGATGTACAGTACTGTGATCGGTTTGAAGGACCTTACTCGTGGTAGTGTTCTGTTGCTGGGGACGGACTGGGTACCGCCGCAGCGCCTATCGCAGCCGATGTACAGTACTGTGATCCGGTTTGAAGGACCTTACCGTGGTAGTGTCTCTGTTGCTGGGGACGGACTGGCACCGCCGCAGCGCCTATCGCAGCCGATGTACAGTACTGTGATCCGGTTTGAAGGACCTTACCGTGGTAGTGTCTCTGTGGCTGGGGACGGACTGGCACCGCCGCAGCGCCTATCGCAGCCGATGTACAGTACTGTGATCCGGTTTGGAAGGACCTTACTCGTGGTAGTGTGTCTCTGTTGCTGGGGACGGACTGGCACCGCCGCAGCGCCTATCGCAGCCGATGTACAGTACTGTGATCCGGTTTGAAGGCCCTTACTCGTGGTAGTGTTCTGTTGCTGGGGACGGACTGGGTACCGCCGCAGCGCCTATCGCAGCCGATGTACAGTACTGTGATCCGGTTTGAAGGACCTTACCGTGGTAGTGTCTCTGTTGCTGGGGACGGACTGGAGTACCGCCGCAGCGCCTATCGCAGCCGATGTACAGTACCGTGATCCGGTTTGAAGGCCCTTACTCGTGGTAGTGTCTCTGTTGCTGGGGACGGACTGGGTACCGCCGCAGCGCCTATCGCAGCCGATGCACAGTACTGTGATCCGGTTTGAAGGACCTTACTCGTGATAGTGTCTCTGTTGCTGGGGACGGACTGGCACCGCCGCAGCGCCTATCGCAGCCGATGTACAGTACTGTGATCCGGTTTGAAGGACCTTACCGTGGTAGTGTCTCTCTGTTGCTGGGGACGACTGGGTACCGCCGCAGCGCGCCTATCGCAGCCGATGTACAGTACTGTGATCCGGTTTGAAGGACCTTACTCGTGGTAGTGTCTCTGCTGCTGGGGACGGACTGGGTACCGCCGCAGCGCCTATCGCAGCCGATGTACAGTACTGTGATCCGGTTTGAAGGCCCTTACTCGTGGTAGTGTTCTGTTGCTGGGGACGGACTGGGTACTCGCCGCAGCGCCTATCGCAGCCGATGCACAGTACTGTGATCCGGTTTGAAGGACCTACTCGTGGTAGTGTCTCTGCTGCTGGGGACGGACTGGCACCGCCGCAGCGCCTATCGCAGCCGATGTACAGTACCAGATCCGGTTTGAAGGCCCTTACTCGTGGTAGTGTCTCTGCTGCTGGGGACGGACTGGGTACCGCCGCAGCGCCTATCGCAGCCGATGTACAGTACCGTGATCCGGTTTGAAGGACCTTACTCGTGATAGTGTCTCTGTTGCTGGGGACGGACTGGGTACTCGCCGCAGCGCCTATCGCAGCCGATGTACAGTACTGTGATCCGGTTTGAAGGACCTTACTGTGGTAGTGTCTCTGTTGCTGGGGACGACTGGGTACCGCCGCAGCGCCTATCGCAGCCGATGTACAGTACTGTGATCCGGTTTGAAGGACCTTACCGTGGTAGTGTTCTGTTGCTGGGGACGGACTGGTACCGCCGCAGCGCCTATCGCAGCCGATGTACAGTACTGTGATCCGGTTTGAAGGCCCTTACTCGTGGTAGTGTCTCTGTTGCTGGGGACGGACTGGGTACGCCGCAGCGCCTATCGCAGCCGATGTACAGTACCAGATCCGGTTTGAAGGACCTTACCGTGGTAGTGTTCTGTTGCTGGGGACGGACTGGGTACCGCCGCAGCGCCTATCGCAGCCGATGCACAGTACTGTGATCCGGTTTGAAGGACCTTACTCGTGGTAGTGTCTCTGTTGCTGGGGACGGACTGGTACCGCCGCAGCGCCTATCGCAGCCGATGTACAGTACCGTGATCCGGTTTGAAGGCCCTTACTCGTGGTAGTGTCTGTTGCTGGGGACGGACTGGGTACCGCCGCAGCGCCTATCGCAGCCGATGCACAGTACTGTGATCCGGTTTGAAGGACCTACTGTGGTAGTGTCTCTGTTGCTGGGGACGGACTGGGTACCGCCGCAGCGCCTATCGCAGCCGATGCACAGTACTGTGATCCGGTTTGAAGGACCTACTCGTGGTAGTGTTCTGTTGCTGGGGACGGACTGGCACCGCCGCAGCGCCTATCGCAGCCGATGTACAGTACTGTGATCCGGTTTGAAGGACCTTACTGTGGTAGTGTTCTGTTGCTGGGGACGGACTGGCACCGCCGCAGCGCCTATCGCAGCCGATGTACAGTACTGTGATCCGGTTTGAAGGACCTTACTGTGGTAGTGTCTCTGTTGCTGGGGACGGACTGGGTACCTGCCGCAGCGCCTATCGCAGCCGATGCACAGTACTGTGATCCGGTTTGAAGGACCTTACTCGTGGTAGTGTCTCTCTGTTGCTGGGGACGGACTGGCACCGCCGCAGCGCCTATCGCAGCCGATGTACAGTACTGTGATCCGGTTTGAAGGACCTTACTCGTGGTAGTGTCTCTGCTGCTGGGGACGGACTGGGTACTGCCGCAGCGCCTATCGCAGCCGATGTACAGTACCGTGATCCGGTTTGAAGGACCTTACTGTGGTAGTGTCTCTGCTGCTGGGGACGGACTGGCACCGCCGCAGCGCCTATCGCAGCCGATGTACAGTACTGTGATCCGGTTTGAAGGACCTTACTCGTGGTAGTGTCTCTGCTGCTGGGGACGGACTGGGTACTCGCCGCAGCGCCTATCGCAGCCGATGTACAGTACCAGATCCGGTTTGAAGGACCTTACCGTGGTAGTGTTCTGTTGCTGGGGACGGACTGGGTACCGCCGCAGCGCCTATCGCAGCCGATGTACAGTACTGTGATCCGGTTTGAAGGACCTTACTGTGGTAGTGTTCTGTTGCTGGGGACGGACTGGCACCGCCGCAGCGCCTATCGCAGCCGATGTACAGTACCGTGATCCGGTTTGAAGGCCCTTACTCGTGGTAGTGTCTCTGTTGCTGGGGACGGACTGGGTACCGCCGCAGCGCCTATCGCAGCCGATGTACAGTACCGTGATCCGGTTTGAAGGACCTTACTCGTGGTAGTGTCTCTGTTGCTGGGGACGGACTGGGTACCGCCGCAGCGCCGATATACAGTACTGTGATCCGGTTTGAAGGACCTCACTCGTGGTAGTGTCTCTGTTGCTGGGGACGGACTGGGTACCGCCGCAGCGCCTATCGCAGCCGATGTACAGTACTGTGATCCGGTTTGAAGGCCCTTACTCGTGGTAGTGTCTCTGTTGCTGGGGACGGACTGGGTACCTGCCGCAGCGCCTATCGCAGCCGATGTACAGTACTGTGATCCGGTTTGGAAGGACCTTACTCGTGGTAGTGTCTCTGCTGCTGGGGACGGACTGGGTACCTGCCGCAGCGCCTATCGCAGCCGATGTACAGTACTGTGATCCGGTTTGAAGGCCCTTACTCGTGGTAGTGTCTGTTGCTGGGGACGGACTGGGTACGCCGCAGCGCCTATCGCAGCCGATGCACAGTACTGTGATCCGGTTTGAGGACCTTACTCGTGATAGTGTCTCTGTTGCTGGGGACGGACTGGGTACCGCCGCAGCGCTCATCGCAGCCGATGTACAGTACCGTGATCCGGTTTGAGGACCTTACTCGTGGTAGTGTCTCTCTGTTGCTGGGGACGGACTGGCACCGCCGCAGCGCCTATCGCAGCCGATGCACAGTACTGTGATCCGGTTTGAAGGACCTACTGTGGTAGTGTCTCTGTTGCTGGGGACGGACTGGGTACCGCCGCAGCGCTCATCGCAGCCGATGTACAGTACTGTGATCCGGTTTGAAGGACCTTACCGTGGTAGTGTTCTGTTGCTGGGGACGGACTGGGTACCGCCGCAGCGCCTATCGCAGCCGATGCACAGTACTGTGATCCGGTTTGGAAGGACCTTACTCGTGATAGTGTCTCTGTTGCTGGGGACGGACTGGGTACCGCCGCAGCGCCTATCGCAGCCGATGTACAGTACTGTGATCCGGTTTGAGGACCTTACTCGTGGTAGTGTTCTGTTGCTGGGGACGGACTGGGTACCGCCGCAGCGCCTATCGCAGCCGATGCACAGTACTGTGATCCGGTTTGAAGGACCTACTCGTGGTAGTGTCTCTGTTGCTGGGGACGGACTGGGTACCGCCGCAGCGCCTATCGCAGCCGATGTACAGTACTGTGATCCGGTTTGAAGGACCTTACCGTGGTAGTGTTCTGTTGCTGGGGACGGACTGGGTACCGCCGCAGCGCCTATCGCAGCCGATGTACGGTACTGTGATCCGGTTTGAAGGACCTTACTCGTGGTAGTGTTCTGTTGCTGGGGACGGACTGGGTACCTGCCGCAGCGCCTATCGCAGCCGATGTACAGTACTGTGATCCGGTTTGAAGGACCTTACTCGTGGTAGTGTCTCTGTTGCTGGGGACGGACTGGGTACTCGCCGCAGCGCCTATCGCAGCCGATGTACAGTACTGTGATCCGGTTTGAAGGACCTTACTCGTGGTAGTGTCTCTGTTGCTGGGGACGGACTGGGTACTGCCGCAGCGCCTATCGCAGCCGATGTACAGTACTGTGATCCGGTTTGGAAGGACCTTACTCGTGGTAGTGTCTCTGTGGCTGGGGACGGACTGGGTACCGCCGCAGCGCCTATCGCAGCCGATGTACAGTACTGTGATCCGGTTTGAAGGAACTCACTCGTGGTAGTGTCTCTGTGGCTGGGGACGGACTGGGTACCGCCGCAGCGCCTATCGCAGCCGATGTACAGTACTGTGATCCGGTTTGAAGGACCTTACCGTGGTAGTGTTCTGTTGCTGGGGACGGACTGGGTACTGCCGCAGCGCCTATCGCAGCCGATGTACAGTACTGTGATCCGGTTTGAAGGACCTTACCGTGGTAGTGTTCCTGTTGCTGGGGACGACTGGGTACCGCTGCAGCGCCTATCGCAGCCGATGTACAGTACTGTGATCCGGTTTGAAGGACCTTACTCGTGGTAGTGTCTCTGTTGCTGGGGACGGACTGGGTACTCGCCGCAGCGCCTATCGCAGCCGATGTACAGTACTGTGATCCGGTTTGAAGGACCTTACTCGTGGTAGTGTTCTGTTGCTGGGGACGGACTGGGTACTGCCGCAGCGCCTATCGCAGCCGATGTACAGTACTGTGATCCGGTTTGAAGGACCTTACTCGTGGTAGTGTCTCTGTTGCTGGGGACGGACTGGGTACTCGCCGCAGCGCCTATCGCAGCCGATGTACAGTACTGTGATCCGGTTTGAAGGACCTTACCGTGGTAGTGTCTCTGTTGCTGGGGACGGACTGGGTACCGCCGCAGCGCCTATCGCAGCCGATGCACAGTACTGTGATCCGGTTTGAAGGACCTTACTCGTGGTAGTGTTCTGTTGCTGGGGACGGACTGGGTACTGCCGCAGCGCCTATCGCAGCCGATGTACAGTACTGTGATCCGGTTTGAAGGACCTTACTCGTGGTAGTGTTCCTGTTGCTGGGGACGGACTGGGTACTCGCCGCAGCGCCTATCGCAGCCGATGTACAGTACTGTGATCCGGTTTGAAGGACCTACTCGTGGTAGTGTCTGTTGCTGGGGACGGACTGGGTACTGCCGCAGCGCCTATCGCAGCCGATGTACGGTACTGTGATCCGGTTTGAAGGCCCTTACTCGTGGTAGTGTCTCTGTTGCTGGGGACGGACTGGGTACCGCCGCAGCGCCTATCGCAGCCGATGTACAGTACTGTGATCCGGTTTGAAGGACCTTACTGTGGTAGTGTCTCTGTTGCTGGGGACGACTGGGTACCGCCGCAGCGCCTATCGCAGCCGATGTACAGTACTGTGATCCGGTTTGAAGGACCTTACCGTGGTAGTGTCTCTCTGTTGCTGGGGACGGACTGGGTACTGCCGCAGCGCCTATCGCAGCCGATGTACAGTACTGTGATCCGGTTTGAAGGCCCTTACTCGTGGTAGTGTTCTGCTGCTGGGGACGGACTGGGCACCGCCGCAGCGCCTATCGCAGCCGATGTACAGTACTGTGATCCGGTTTGAAGGACCTTACCGTGGTAGTGTCTCTGCTGCTGGGGACGGACTGGTACCGCCGCAGCGCCTATCGCAGCCGATGTACAGTACTGTGATCCGGTTTGAAGGACCTTACTCGTGGTAGTGTTCTGTTGCTGGGGACGGACTGGGTACCGCCGCAGCGCCTATCGCAGCCGATGGCCAGTACTGTGATCCGGTTTGAAGGACCTTACTGTGGTAGTGTCTCTGTTGCTGGGGACGGACTGGGTACCGCCGCAGCGCCTATCGCAGCCGATGTACAGTACTGTGATCCGGTTTGGAAGGACCTTACTCGTGGTAGTGTTCTGTTGCTGGGGACGGACTGGGTACCGCCGCAGCGCCTATCGCAACCGATGTACAGTACTGTGATCCGGTTTGGAAGGACCTTACTCGTGATAGTGTCTCTGTTGCTGGGGACGGACTGGGTACTGCCGCAGCGCCTATCGCAACCGATGTACAGTACTGTGATCGGTTTGAAGGACCTTACCGTGGTAGTGTCTCTGTTGCTGGGGACGGACTGGGTACCGCCGCAGCGCCTATCGCAACCGATGTACAGTACCGTGATCCGGTTTGAAGGGCGCTGTATTTATTATAATTACTGCGATGACGATGCATCAACATCATATGTCTATGGCAACGAGCACAATGTGGTGCGGTGTATTTCATCCTAACTAGCCGCCATGTTGTTTCCAGGCGACAGATCCCTTCTCAATGCAACGTCAATGGTGTGGTGATTGAACTGGTTACCACCACTTCACCACTAGTGGCGGTGTAGTGGTATAAAGTTAACTTGTTACCATGAGGTGAAGGTCGGCGTTTAAAAAAAACCGTGTATAAACACACGCTGTGGAATCGAGACTGCGTTCCGATAATTTCTGAGAAAGGGACGGATATACTGTAAATGTGTTAACAGAGAGAGACGGAGCGATTGATCGATTTATTTGTTGATAGGCAATATTTTTACTCATTGACGTAGGAACGAGTGAAAGAAAACAGTAAAACAATGTATTGTTTTCAATGTTTCTCTCTCTCTCTCTTTCTCTTTATGTAATTAGAGTGAGAGAGAGATACAGTACGGAGATTAGTTTCTATGGTGTATAAATTGGCGCACAAAGAGAGGAGGGAAACAAAACTGTATAGAAAACGCGCTCCGTCTCTTTCCCTCGCATTCATACATTAATATAACTGTCTCTTTCGTTTTATGAAATCGAATATGCGTCGTCATAAGTTTTTACAGTCTCCTCGAAGTGAACTGAGTTACTCACCGAGTTTGTTGTTGCCGTGCTGGTGCTGGTGGTGGTGGGCGGGCGGCTGCTGCGGTATCTGCTGCATCAGCGCCGGGTGCGGCAGCTGCAGCAGCTTCGGCTCCAGCTTGGTGGCGGCCGCGACCGGTATCGGGCCGGCGTTCGTCATCGTCGTCATGGTGGCCGCCGGCATCATCAGCGTCGACATCGTCAGCATCTTGTTGGCTGCCTCCCGTTTCTCTACCATTTGTTTAAATCGACGCCATCTTGGTTATACTCGACGATATACCCGCGAACTTAACTTTAACTTGGTTTATACTTTTTAATTTTATTTTGACAAACGTTTCACTTAACTTTATCACTTGTATACAGAAGGGTTTAGAAGACACCTGTGTTTAGTTTTTTTTTTTTTAATTTATTATCTATATTGAAAATATAGTTAAAAATAGAAATTTTTCTTATCTACGTCTGTAAACAGGAATTGATATTTATATAAATAAATATATCTGTTATTTCCCGCGCTTAATTATTGTGGCCGTTTTTATTATATCCGCTTCCGATTCTATTATCTCTCTCTATCTTCCATATTTAAATTAAATTATTTAATAATCAGACTTGATTAACTACATTTCCGGGATACCTGTTTCGAAGACCTATTCCATATATTTTACCTAGTATGAATACTTAATATCTCGCTCATAACTTGGCGCTAGTTAGGATGGTATGCACTGCACCATATTGCGCGTCTCTTTACCCCAGTAATTAAATTAGCTATAGCGCCCTTCAAACCGTAACCCGGTCAAGTTCGAACACTGTGTGCCGGCTGGGACAGGCGTTGCGGTGGTATCTAGACGGTATCCGGCAATAGAGACTACCACCAGTAATAGCTACAGCGCCCTTCAAACCGGATCACAGTAATGTTCGCACAGTACTGCCTGTCGGCTGCAATAGGCGCTGCGGTGGTAACTAGACGGTCTGTAGCAACAGAGACACTACAACCTGTACGGTCCTTCAAACCGGATCACAGTAATGCCTGCACTGTACTGTGTCGAATTAATAGGCGCTGCGGTAGTATCTGAATGGTTTCCGGCAACAGAGACACTACCACCAGTGATAGCTTCAGTGTCCTTCAAACCGGATCACAGTAATGCCTGTACTGTAGTCTGTCGGCTGCAATAGACGCAGCGGTAGTACCTAGACGGTCTCCGGCAACAGAGACATTATCACTAGTAATGGCTACAGCGCCCTTCAAACCGGATCACAGCAATGTCCGCACAGTACTGTCTGTCGGCTGCAACAGGCGCTGCGGCGGTACCTAGACGGTCTGTAGCAACAGAGACACTACCACCAGTAAGGTCCTTCAAACCGGATCACAGCAATGTCCGCACAGTACTGTCTGTCGGCTGCAATACGCGCTGCGGCGGTACCTAGACGGTCTGTAGCAACAGAGACACTACCACCAGTAAGGTCCTTCAAACCGGATCACAGCAATGTCCGCACAGTACTGTCTGTCGGCTGCAATACGCGCTGCGGCGGTACCTAGACGGTCTGTAGCAACAGAGACACTACCACCAGTAAGGTCCTTCAAACCGGATCACAGTAATGTCTACACAGTACTGTTTGCCACTGCGCTGGTGCCTACCTAGACAGTATCCGGCAGCAGAGACCACCTATCACCAGTAAAATATTGATACATAACTTTTTTTTTTTTTTTAATTATGTACCTCCTATCGAACCTTGGACCGCGCCATATTAGGCCTGAACACTGCGCCAGGTTGCAGCCATACTTGGTCAAGTTGGGGAGGGGGGTATGATAAAATATTTAACTAAGCACCAACTTGGACCCTTTGAAGGTACCAAGTTGGCTGAAGTTGGACGTGAATTATTAACCGGATCCCGTTGCGGCTTAACCGGTTCGTGTACACGTGTTATACTTCGACTCCTCGCCATCGGCTACATCATCGTCACACCCTTGTACCGCAGTGGTCACGCACGGTCCGGTTCGAAGGATGTTTTCTGCCGCGAACACTCCGACTGCGGAGGGAGTTGCCCGTAGAGGATTTCCCTAGGAGCTTACAATATGAAGTTCGTTAAAAATGGCGGGAAAAGTACCCGTAGGGTTGGCAACACGGACAGTCGTACCTCTAGTGTTACTGGCTGTTATAGGCTATGCGTTACCGTTCAATATAAGGACAGGAAAAAAAAAAAAAAAAAAGTTTGTCGACTGTGTCCAACGGCTTACCGTGACCTTCACCAGAACTACCTTCGGTCTACCTTGTCTGTGTGTGTGGGGGGGAGAGAGAGAGAGAGAGAGAGAGAGAGAGAGAGAGAGAGAGAGGGAGAGAGGCCTTCAGACCACACACACTGCATTACGTAAAAACGAGCGGTAGTAAATTCAAGCTCCACTTAGTGCGTTATGTAACTTAAGTGGCGGATGTTGTTCCCGCCGGAAACCGCCGCGGGCGGGCTCTCCCGCTGGCCAGTCACATTTTTACACAGTCGGTTCAAAAGCCGTATTACCGCGATCCGGTTTGATAGGCGCTGTAGCTGGCGCAATTACCGGGGTAACGAGATTCAACGCCTTATGTATCGACCAGCGAGACCATCAAGATCACTACCGATTGAGTAAAAATCACAAATAATCTTGTACTACCCCCGGAAATAGAGTATCATTTTTACAATATTAACCTACCCTCCCCATTACAAAAAAAGGTCTCTGTATATAACACCGCAGCTCCTCACACTATACCGTCCAAACAATACTGTATTCAGGTTTGAAGGGCGCTGTAGCTAGTGTCTATTACTGGGGTAACGAGATCTAATCTTTTATATATAAAGAAACTGCGATGTAGTGTATACCATCCTAACTAGCATCACGTTGTTATGAACGGGCGTATCACTTACCATCACGCGAACGTCTTGCTAGTCTCATCGCTTTGTCGTATATAACCGTTCCTGTTTGAAGGGCGCTGTTGCTAGTGAAATTACTGTAACGAGATCTAACATCTTATATCTCAATTAGTGTATATTATATATCACTTTATCATCAGGTGATCATGACGCTCTTGTCCTTTGTCCAAAAAAAAAAAAAAAAGGAAAGCGTAGTATACTTAGGTATGGTCAGCTGATCGCATTCCGCTTGTTACCACAGTAATTGTAAACGTATTAACGCTATTTATACTAGACTGTTACCTAGACCGGTCTTTTAAATCTGTGTGCTGTTATTTAGATAGTATTGGTATAAATACCTGTTACTTCATACTGCGTTATCATCTATCGAGGTATCGATGTCTGTGCTCAAGTTACACCAAAGACGTTTGGCGGCATAACTTTTTTTTTTTTAATGTATTGACCAGAGGCATCGCATATTGGTCATACAGCCTATTCTTCATAGACAATGATATTAATTAATTTGCCGCTTTTTTTTTCAGTCATACGGTAATAGAGCTTATAGGTTATCTTTTAAAAACTTTTTTTTTTTAAAAAAGCAAAGGAAAAAAATTATAGGGTTTTTTTTTTTTTTTGGTGTAAAAGGTTCACAAGTCAACGGATCCAAGCCTCACCAGCTCGCGGTGTACCGTGTTAGTCAATAAATGAGGCTCTGGCTCCCCCGACCCGCATTGGGCCAACGTGGTGGGAAATGGCCCAAACCACCCCCTCCCCCTACACAGGAATCCTTACAAACGACAGCTTCTGGTGTGAGGTGTCTGGTCTGAATCAAGCTGCTTTGGGCCAACGTGGTGGGAAATGGCCCAAACTACCCCCTCCCCCTATACAGGAATCCTTACAAACGACAGCTTCTGGTGTAAGGTGTCTGGTGGGAATCAAGCTGCATTGGGCCAACGTGGTGGGAAATGGCCCAAACCACCCCCCCCCTACACAGGAATCCTTACAAACGACAGCTTCTGGTGTAAGGTGTCTGGTGGGAATCAAGCTGCATTGGGTCAACTTGGTGAGAAATGGCCCAAACCACCCCCTCCCCTACACAGGAATCCTTACAAACGACAGCTTCTGGTGTAAGGTGTCTGGTGGGAATCAAGCTGCTTTGGGCCAACGTGGTGGGAAATGGCCCAAACCACCCCCTCCCCCTACACAGGAATCCTTACAAACGACAGCTTCTGGTGTAAGGTGTCTGGTGGGAATCAAGCTGCATTGGGCCAACGTGGTGGGAAATGGCCCAAACCACCCCCTCCCCCTACACAGGAATCCTTACAAACGACAGCTTCTGGTGTAAGGTGTCTGGTCTGAATCAAGCTGCTTTGGCCCAACGTGGTGGGAAATGGCCCAAATCCCCCCCCACACAGGAATCCTTACAAACGACAGCTTCTGGTGTAAGGTGTCTGGTGGGAATCAAGCTGCTTTGGGCCAACGTGGTGGGAAATGGCCCAAACCACCCCCTCGCCCTACACAGGAATCCTTACAAACGACAGCTTCTGGTGTAAGGTGTCTGGTGGGAATCAAGCTGCATTGGGCCAACGTGGTGGGAAATGGCCCAAATCCCCACCAGATTAATATGGGAATTGTTGACCTACGTCCAGCAGTGGACGTCTATCTGATGATGATGACAAATCGATGAAACTTCAAAACCTAAGCGAGACTTCATTTAACAGTAATTTTTACCACCTTCGTGCTGGACAACCTTCGAGAGGCCGTCCAGCTCATTCTCGTCCCAACTGCCGCAGGGTTTGAAGACGAAGGTCTACCGGACCTGGTGCCAGTGAAGAGTTACGATACGGAGACTTCACCGTTTGGCGTGAGCATCATGAAGAAGCTGGTCGTCGAGAGGAATGGGAAGGGGCATGATCAGGGTTCGCCAGCGCGATCACCAGAAAGGAGATCTGCTGAACTGCTCACCACATTGCCAACCCTAACTGTCTATGGACCACCAGGACTGACGGCTGATGCAGCAGTAAGACCTTCGACTGGTGGTAGAAGTGGTGGTACGATCTGATGAAGATCACGAGAGAACGCCGGCTACATGCAGGACCTGGGAGTGGAGATCTTTAAATGACTATGTCCAGCAGTGGGCTGGCGTTATCCTCCTGATGATGCAGCGGTGTTTATCATCATCAGCTGATGGATGTCCAACGCTGGGGACGGGTCTCCCAAAGATTCCCATATCAAGGGGGATTTTGGGTCGTTTCCACTACGCTAGCCCAATGTGGGTCAGAGTCGGGAGCTGGTGAGCTTAACTTGGATCCCACGAGTTGGTGTACAGGAACCCCTTACACTCCCCTAACCACTAACACTTGATTTCAAGTGTTAGTGTGGCAGCTGATTGGGTAAACCGGAAATCCCCACCATCAGACCCCACCACGTTTGCCCCCCAACCTTCGTGTTAATAAGCAATTAAAGGTTTTCCCCTCAACCATATTTTATAGATTTTTGTTTCAAAGCGTTGATAAAAATTCCCGCAAATCCGTGTTCCGGTTTGAAGGGCGCTGCTAGTGTAATTACTGGGGCTTTGGGACTGAACGACCTAACATCTTATTGATATCAGGTGAATGTCCCGCTCGTCTCATCATCATCATCAGTCGATAGATGTCCACTGCTGGGCAAAAGCCTCCAAAGATTTCTACATACAGTTAGCATGATATCCGGTTCCGCTGAGCACGGGGCTGTTGTATGTAAGGGTTCATTTAGGGAGGATTTGGGCTATTTTCAACACTGGCCCAATGCGTCAGTGGGAACCAGTCTCGGCTTAGTTCCCATGAGTTGTGCTGGACCCATGACACTCATGTCATCGCTTGTGTATAAAAAAAAAAAAATCTTGTCGATGATTTTTTTAAAGCGGAGGAAACAAAGCGTCGAGCGGAATAATATTTTCCCGCCATCACAAAGCGCGTTAGCGATTCCCTTTGGCCGCCGGAAATGTGAGCATTTGTGTCGCCATTTCCTTTGTTCCGCCTCTATCCCGGATCTGGATCCTTTCACCCTAGCAGCAGGCAGCAAGCAGCAAGCGGCAAGCAGCAGGTCGCAGGTCGCGCCACAGTTCCTTTGTCTAGCACACTGCTCGGCGCTTTAGAGGCGATCGTCGGCGCGAAGCGTTCCGCCGCCATCTTGTTCACAGCGACGCTTAAGGGTGAATTTCACCAAAGCTTAATGTTGAGTTTAATTTAGAAAAAAATAATTATTACATATTTTTTTTTTTTTTTTATTTGTAATTGATCCTTTTTATTATACGAAACGATATAAGACGTTCACCTGATGTTGAGTGTTACGCCCGCCTATAACGCGGCGTTAGGATATTAGGTCCGCCACATTCGTCAAATCTCGTTACCCTAGTAATTACACTAGCTACAGCGCCCTTCAAACCGGAACACACCTTTGCACAGAACTACCTAAGACCACCTAAATGGTCTCCGGCAAGAGAGACCTATCAGTAAATTCGAAGGGTTGTACCTAACGAAATTACATCAACAACGTCCTTCAAACCGGATTATATTAGTTTGCACACTACTGCAGTGGTACTTATCTAGATACTGTCCCGTAATAGTAACTTAGTTTTTTTTTTTTTTTTAAAGTAATTTAACTAAAGATTTTACATATGAAAGCGGGGGGAACAATGTGGTATTATACTAACAGTTTAAAGAGTACGTCTCCGTCTAGTAAAGGCGTCACTAGCCGGATAGTATCTAGACAGATTCCAGCTACAGAGACTCTACTACCAGTAAACCTTTAAAGGTTTAGGATTTTAAAATCCAATTCTGATATTAAAAAAAAATTGTACAATAATCTATTAACCATCAAGGAGGAAGAGGTTCCATAATCATTCAGCCAGCCATCTCCTATTGGTAATTGATTTACGGCCCGATTCGAATCCGTATACCTACGAATTATAGACTGGAACAGGCATGACTTAACTTTGATGTATATACTTCCAACCCACCACCGAATGTGGTGGGAAATACCCCCCTTCGTGAATCCATACAAAGGAAAACGCGGGAAGCCGCTGGATGTAGGCGGGCAGGACTGATCGATGCGGAGATCTCTGATGTAGGCATATGTCCAGCAGTGGGCATCAGTAAGCTGATGACGATGACCTTCAACCATCCCCTTGGTGACATATAACCTCAAAATGCTTTCCTATAACCGAGAGCAGTGTAAAAATTAACGCGCAATTTCACATCCTTAAAGTTATTTTCAGTTATTACACGAGTCATTTAACTCCGTCTGTAATCAATAATTATTTTATAAGTTTTATATATATATGTCTCTCACTCTCTCTTGTTGGAAGCTGTATATATCCTATTCGGTCGCTTCACCTTTCAGCCGACGAACGATATACGTGGTTCGATTCCTAGTCTACATGTGATGGTAGATATGAGATGGAAAGTCTCTGATGCCGGATCGTCTAGGTACACACAACAAAACAGTACTGTTATCCGGCTCTAAGGACTATTTCGCTAGTAAAATTACTACGGTAACAAGACTTGATATATCTTAATCGTCAGAAATGGTGCTATACATCATCTTATCAGTACGTTATTATGGGGTGGGGTGTAACACTTATAATCAAGTGAACGTTTCGCTGGTCTAGATAAAAAAAAAAAAAATGACTATTAAGTAAGATGCGAATTATTATTTTTATATGGTAAGTTTAAATATAAAGTATCGCACGTAAAACGGAACGCGCGGCGGGCTCCACGAACGCGCCGCCCACCGCCTAAGGGGAGGAAAAAAAAAAAAACCCGTACTGTTATTTCAACCTATTCTTTGTTTGGATTGTATTAAAACGTACGCTCGCGAAAGTCAATAGTGTTCAGTCGCTCATGCAGCTCAGCCTTTGTTCATCCGCAGCTGGATGTAGACCTTCCCCAGCCTCCCACCAGATCCTCCCTTCCACCGACTGATTCTCGCCCTGATGACGGCGTCGGACCATCTGGACTGAGGGCGGCCACCGCTGGATTCCACTCTAAGACTTTCCTCCTTCATCAGTCATCACTACCGCTCCAACTTCTGGATCTTGGACCTTGACCCTTAGAGGAACCGAGCACAGTCCACAGTCCTTCAAACCGGATTACAGTAATGTTTCCACAGTACTGTCTGTCGGCTGCAATAGACGCTGCGGCGGTACCTAGACGGTGTCCGGCAACAGAGACACTACAACCAGTAAGGTCCTTCAAACCGGATCACAGCAATGTCCGCACAGTACTGTCTGTCGGCTGCAACGAACGCTGCGGTGGTACCTAGACGGTGTCCGGCAACAGAGACACTACCACCAGTAAGGTCCTTCAAACCGGATCACAGTAATGTCCGCACAGTACTGTCTGTCAGCTGCAATAGACGCTGCGGCGGTACCTGGGCGGTGTCCGGCAACAGAGACACTACAACCAGTAAGGTCCTTCAAACCGGATCACAGTAATGTCCGCACGGTACTGTCTGTCGGCTGCAATAGACGCTGCGGCGGTACCTAGACGGTGTCCGGCAGCAGAACACTACCACCAGTAAGGTCCTTCAAACCGGATCACAGTAATGTCTGCACAGTACTGTCTGTCGGCTGCAATAGACGCTGCGGCGGTACCTGAACGGTGTCCGGCAACAGAGACACTACAACCAGTAGGTCCTTCAAACCGGATCACAGCAATGTCCGCACAGTACTGTCTGTCGGCTGCAATAGGCGCTGCGGCGGTACCTGAACGGTCTGTAGCAACAGAGACACTACCACCAGTAGGTCCTTCAAACCGGATCATAGCAACGCCCGCACAGTACTGTCTGTCGGCTGCAGCAGACGCTGCGGT
Organism: Troides helena; assembly: GCA_029286815.1. NCBI lineage: Eukaryota > Metazoa > Arthropoda > Insecta > Lepidoptera > Papilionidae > Troides > Troides helena. The sequence continues at coordinate 1,523,867 of JAGSMV010000034.1, forward strand.
GGTACCTAGACGGTCTGTAGCAACAGAACACTACCACCAGTAGGTCCTTCAAACCGGATCACAGCAATGTCCGCACAGTACTGTCTGTCGGCTGCAACAGACGCTGCGGCGGTACCTGAACGGTGTCCGGCAACAGAGACACTACCACCAGTAAGGTCCTTCAAACCGGATCACGGTAATGTCCGCACAGTACTGTCTGTCGGCTGCAATAGACGCTGCGGCGGTACCCTGGAGCGGTGTCCGGCAACAGAACACTACCACCAGTAAGGTCCTTCAAACCGGATCACAGCAATGTCCGCACAGTACTGTCTGTCGGCTGCAACAGACGCTGCGGTGGTACCTAGACGGTCTGTAGCAACAGAGACACTACCACCAGTAAGGTCCTTCAAACCGGATCATAGCAACGCCCGCACAGTACTGTCTGTCGGCTGCAACGAACGCTGCGGCGGTACCTGAACGGTCTGTAGCAACAGAACACTACCACCAGTAAGGTCCTTCAAACCGGATCACGGTAATGTCCGCACAGTACTGTCTGTCGGCTGCAATAGACGCTGCGGCGGTACCTGGGCGGTGTCCGGCAACAGAACACTACAACCAGTAGGTCCTTCAAACCGGATCACAGCAATGTCCGCACAGTACTGTCTGTCGGCTGCAACAGACGCTGCGGTGGTACCTAGACGGTCTGTAGCAACAGAGACACTACCACCAGTAAGGTCCTTCAAACCGGATCACAGTAATGTCCGCACAGTACTGTCTGTCGGCTGCAACAGACGCTGCGGCGGTACCTAGACGGTCTGTAGCAACAGAACACTACCACCAGTAAGGTCCTTCAAACCGGATCACAGCAATGTCCGCACAGTACTGTCTGTCGGCTGCAACGAACGCTGCGGCGGTACCTGAACGGTCTGTAGCAACAGAACACTACCACCAGTAGGTCCTTCAAACCGGATCACAGTAATGTCTGCACAGTACTGTCTGTCGGCTGCAATAGACGCTGCGGCGGTACCTAGACGGTGTCCGGCAACAGACACTACAACCAGTAGGTCCTTCAAACCGGATCACGGTAATGTCCGCACAGTACTGTTCGTCGGCTGCAACAGACGCTGCGGTGGTACCTAGACGGTCTGTAGCAACAGAGACACTACCACCAGTAAGGTCCTTCAAACCGGATCACAGTAATGTCCGCACAGTACTGTCTGTCGGCTGCAATAGACGCTGCGGCGGTACCTAGACGGTGTCCGGCAACAGAGACACTACAACCAGTAAGGTCCTTCAAACCGGATCACAGCAATGTCCGCACAGTACTGTCTGTCGGCTGCAACAGACGCTGCGGTGGTACCTAGACGGTCTGTAGCAACAGAGACACTACCACCAGTAAGGTCCTTCAAACCGGATCACAGCAATGTCCGCACAGTACTGTCTGTCGGCTGCAACAGACGCTGCGGTGGTACCTAGACGGTCTGTAGCAACAGAGACACTACCACCAGTAAGGTCCTTCAAACCGGATCATAGCAACGCCCGCACAGTACTGTCTGTCGGCTGCAACAGACGCTGCGGTGGTACCTAGACGGTCTGTAGCAACAGAGACACTACCACCAGTAAGGTCCTTCAAACCGGATCACAGTAATGTCCGCACAGTACTGTCTGTCGGCTGCAATAGACGCTGCGGCGGTACCTAGACGGTCTCCGACAACAAAGACACTACCACCGGTTAGGTCCTTCAAACCGGATCACAGCAATGTCCGCACAGTACTGTCTGTCAGCCTCAATACGCGCTGCGGCGGTACCTAGTCGGTCTCCGGCAACAGAGACACTACCACCGGTAAGGTCCTTCAAACCGGATCATAGCAACGCCTGCACAGTACTGTCTGTCTCTACATAGATAGTAATATATAGATCTATAGTACAACAGCAGTAATCAATCATCAGCTGATCGACGTCCACTGCTGGGCATCGGCTTTCCCAAAGACCTCCACATCGGTCTGTACTGCGCTGCCCACATCCAGCAACTTCCCGCGATCTGTCCGCATGGCTTCCGGTACCGCCGGTCACTAAGGGCGGTCGTATGTATGTGTTCATATGGGGATTTGGGCCATTCCCCACTATACTGGCCCAATGCGGGTAGGTGGGAGCCAGAGCCGTGTCTATTGAGAGGCGAGGTTGGCATAGATACCGTGAGCTGTATGGAATCCCTTAGAAAAGTCAAAAGTGAAGCGTCTTTAAGCCAAACGAATACCTGTTACAAATACTAAGTACCCTATTTTTTTCTCATACAACCACTTAACAGATTAAAAATATGTATTACGAGTACATTGTAATGGAAATCGATTACCGGGACACGGGTATTGTTTTTTTTTTTTGATAATACCCGTTCGTATTTTTTTATTAATACTATGTATTAGAAACGTTATCGAAACCTGTTCCATCCTTGTTCCCTTTCGCACTGGCGTGGCAGCAATCTGAAAAGAAAGAGATACGTGTTTATTGATTTATATATACTCGAGTATAATAACAATATATATATACAAAGGGTGTCTGGCGGCAGATTTATATTTTAAAACCGAATATCTCAATAAGTTATAAACAGTGCGGGGGGAAGGTAGTGTCATTAGAATCACCGATCGTGCGGATTTCTTAGTCACGATGTCGCAGTGGTGCAGCGGTGCAGTGGTCGGGTGAGCATTGCGCGTTCGCTATTGAAGCATTTTTCAAGAGTAACGATTCTTACGTACTCGCTCGCCGACAGTTTTGTTCACATTTCAATATTCGACGGATAGACGATGGGCCGAGTGTGAATTTAATTCGTTCGTGGGTGGAGAGGTTCCGCGCAACTGCTTCGGCTATGAACACACCACGGCCAGGACCTAGTCGATCGTCAAGGAACGGAATACGAGGCTCCGTATCGAACAGTGTGTGTGTGTGCAACAGGATGGAAGACATTTGGCTGACATTATCTTTAAACAAATGAAATCCGCATTTGTACTCTATCTTTTAATGCTTTTAGTAAAATTATATGTCAAACATATTATTTTTTATTTACATTTGAAAACATAAATCTGCCACCAGACACCCTGTACAATGGATTCTTGCTCATTGGCCAATCACGCAAAAACAAGTGAATGTATATTCGATCGACGCCATTTTTTTTTAATATCAAACATCCTTCATCGTTTTATTTATGATTGAGTATGGTGAATATTTTCATTTGGTACTGGTTATGCGGTTGCCATGGTAACGGTTACTATAGTTGAACTGTGGGTAGGAAGGGAAGGGGTAAGCTAGTATTAATAGTAGTGTTAGCTGTTATATATATCGTTCACCGGATTTTAAGTGATACGCCTGCTCACAAGATGGCGCTTGTTAATATGGTATTCGTCACACAGTCCGGACCTTAAGTGTTTATGCCGAAAATATTATGCGGTAGAAAATTTTTTTTTTTTTTTCTAACGAACCGAGCGAGACTTTCACTCGATTATTAGTGATGTACTTAAGCGCGATGTAGTTGATATACACTGCACTATGTACTATACACTTAATATCACTTGATATTAAGTGACACTTGCCTGTAACAACGTGGCACTACTTAAGATGTTGTACACAGCACCACATTGCCCTCGTCGCCTTAACACATATAAAATGTCTCGATACCCCATTAATTTCAATAGCTACAACGCCCTACGAACCGGAACATGGTGTTTGCACAACATTGTCGTTGCGGTGGTACTTAGATACACACCACAATACTCTCGACGCCTTGAGATATAAAATATTAAGTCTCATCACCCCAGTATTAACTACAGCGCCCTTCAAACCGGAACACCGTAATGTTTGCGCAATATTGTATGTTGCTACGTTTCTGCATCTACCTAGTCTCCTGCAACAAAGACACTACCGCCACTAACATTAGTAAGCTATCGGGCCCTTCAAACCGGATCACAGTAATGTTTGCCCACTGCTATTTGTCGCTGCTGTGGTATCTAGTCGGTCTCCTGTACCAGAGACACTACCACCAGTAATTTTTACGGGGCGGTGACTGGCAATAAAGAATGGGGTATGTTAAAAAAAATATCTTACTTTCAATTGGGGACTTCCCCGCTAGCACAATTCGAACTTCATCTTGCAGAACATACGGCGAGGTTCTCCAACCAACTTTCAATACGACAACCCCGTAGGGAAGCCAACCGATCGCTTTTCAATTAACCTGACAGTTTTTATAAAGATGCGGGGGAGAAAGGAGGGTCGTCGGGAAAAGAGCCGGGTGGGTAGTGTTTAAAAATTCTTAAACACAACAGTCGCTTCGGAGAACTCTAATATGCCTCTATGCGTTATTAAAGCTACAGTATCATACCTGTTACTGGTAACAGGTATGATACTGAAGGTAAATTTTACGGGACTTCAAGTAATTCATCTTTGTTATAATGAAGCAAATATATTGCTTATAAGCGTATCTCTCAATGTTGCCCACTAGTGGGAACTTTCGTGAGGAAAGGTGGGAATTGGTGACATGTTCATGAGGCTGTCGGTTTCCTAACCATGTATCTCTATAACAGCTCCTCTCTGTCTTTAACTAACTTGTTACTGGTAATAATCCTCTGTTACCGAATACTGTCTAAGTTACCGCCACAGCAGTAACCACACGATTGTGTGCAAACAATATTGTACTGTATCTATCCAAATTACTGTGGTAACAACTTACTGATGGAACGTCCATCAGCTGCCGGAGGTACTTAGTAACTACCGCAGCGCCTAACGTATCAATGCAACAGTACTGTGCAAAAATTACTGTGATCCGGCTTGAAGGGCGCTGTAACTAGTGTAATTACTGGGGTAACAACTTATTGGTAGAACGTCCATCTGTTACCGGAGGTACTTGTAACTACCGCAGCGCCTAACATATCAATGGAATAGTGCTGTGCAAAAATTACTGTGATCCGGCTTGAAGGGCGCTGTAACTAGTGTAATTACTGGGGTAACAACTTGTGGTAGAACGTCCATCTGTTACCGGAGGTACTTGTAACTACCGCAGCGCCTAACATATCAATGGAATAGTGCTGTGCAAAAATTACTGTGATCCGGCTTGAAGGGCGCTGTAACTAGTGTAATTACTGGGGTAACAACTTATTGGTAGAACGTCCATCTGTTACCGGAGGTACTTGTAACTACCGCAGCGCCTATCGCATCAATCGAACAGTACTGTGCTAAAATTACTGTGATCCGGCTTGAAGGGCGCTGTAACTAGTGTAATTACTGGGGTAACAACTTATTGGTAGTACGTTCATCTGTTACCGGAGGTGCCAGTAACTACCGCAGCGCTAACGCATCAATAGAACAGTACTGTGCAAAATTACTGTGATCGGCGAAGGGCGCTGTAACTAGTGTAATTACTGGGGTAACAACTTATTGGTAGAACGTTCATCTGTTACCGGAGGTACTTAGTAACTACCGCAGCGCCTAACGCATCAATAGAACAGTACTGTGCAAAATTACTGTGATCCGGCGAAGGGCGCTGTAACTGGTGTAATTACTGGGGTAACAACTTATTGGTAGAACGTCATCTGTTACCGGAGGTGCCAGTAACTACCGCAGCGCCTAACGCATCAATAGAACAGTACTGTGCAAAATTACTGTGATCCGGCGAAGGGCGCTGTAACTAGTGTAATTACTGGGGTAACAACATTGGTAGAACGTCCATCTGTTACCGGAGGTACTTGTAACTACCGCAGCGCCTAACGTATCAATGGAACAGTACTGTTCAAAAATTACTGTGATCCGGCTTGAAGGGCGCTGTAACTAGTGTAATTACTGGGGTAACAACTTATTGGTGAACGTCCATCTGTTACCGGAGGTGCCAGTAACTACCGCGGCGCCTAACGCATCAATAGAACAGTACTGTGCAAAATTACTGTGATCCGGCTTGAAGGGCGCTGTAACTGGTGTAATTACTGGGGTAACAACTTATTGGTAGAACGTTCATCTGTTACCGAGGTACTTAGTAACTACCGCAGCGCCTAACGCATCAATAGAACAGTACTGTGCAAAATTGCTGTGATCCGGCGAAGGGCGCTGTAACTGAATGTAATTACTGGGGTAACAACTTATTGGTGAACGTCCATCTGTTACCGGAGGTGCCAGTAACTACCGCGGCGCCTAACGCATCACAGAACAGTACTGTGCAAAATTACTGTGATCCGGCTTGAAGGGCGCTGTAACTAGTGTAATTACTGGGGTAACAACTTATTGGTAGTACGTTCATCTGTTACCGGAGGTGCCAGTAACTACCGCAGCGCCTAACGCATCAATAGAACAGTACTGTGCAAAATTACTGTGATCCGGCTTGAAGGGCGCTGTAACTGGTGTAATTACTGGGGTAACAACTTATTGGTAGAACGTTCATCTGTTACCGGAGGTGCCAGTAACTACCGCAGCGCCTAACGCATCAATAGAACAGTACTGTGCAAAAGTACTGTGATCCGGCGGGGCGCTGTAACTGGTGTAATTACTGGGGTAACAACATTGGTAGAACGTCCATCTGTTACCGGAGGTACTTAGTAACTACCGCAGCGCCTAACGCATCAATAGAACAGTACTGTGCAAAAGTACTGTGATCCGGCGAAGGGCGCTGTAACTAGTATAATTACTGGGGTAACAACTCATTGGTAGAACGTCCATCTGTTACCGGAGGTACTTGTAACTACCGCAGCGCCTATCGCATCAATCGAACAGTACTGTGCTAAAATTACTGTGATCCGGCTTGAAGGGCGCTGTAACTAGTGTAATTACTGGGGTAATGATACTCTGTCTATATATCTCAAGGTGAGTAACATGCAGTGTATAACATCTTAATTAGTGGTTCGTTGTTATAGAAAGGCGTATCACTTGATATCAGGTGAAGGTCCCGCCTGTCTCGTCGCTTTCTGTCTCATCGCGAATGAGGGCATAGTGTATATCACTCGCGTAGGTACATCACTAATAAACAGCTGATAGTGTCGCTCGCTTCGATAGAAAAAAAAAAAAAAATGTGGAATATCTCTGCCGTCATTAACGTATATTTTCGACATAAAGACAAAGGGTCCGGACTGAAATAGTGCGCCCCGCGTTAATAACGGTCAAGTGACTCCACAGAGCGGCGCCGCGGCCGGACGACCGCGGCCCTTTGACTTGTGAGAAAAAAAAAAAAAAGAAAAAAAAACAAAAATGGGTATGAATAGGCCAAGTCACTATCACCGCCGCGCTTTTCACATTCGGAACGCGTATACACGGCAGTTTGAAAAAGGAACGCCGCGCGTGCTTTAAAAGGCACCATAGAGTATATTTTTTTTTTTTTTTTTCAGCCAGTTTATGATTTTAATAAAGTTGTATGCGGGAGCTCGGTAATGCGAGCGATGTGCTGGTCAAAGGAGTATTTAAAGCTTTTTTCTTCACGTGATGTTAAGTGATACGCTTAGTCATAACTTGGCGCTAGTTGGGATGTTATTCACTGCACCAATTACACTAGCTGTAACGCCCTTCAAACCGGATCACAGTAATGTTTGCACAGTTTTGTTTGTTTGCAACAAGCGCTGCGGCGGCACTTATCCGGTCTCCGGCAACAGAGATGCTATCACCGGTAATAGATAAAGGTCCTTCAAACCGGATCACAGCAATGTCTGCACAGTACTACTTGTCGGCTGTAATAGACGCTGCGGCGGTAGCTAGACGGTCTGTAGCAACAGAGACACTACCAACAGTAAGGTCCTTCAAACCGGATCACAGTAACGTCTGAACAGTACTGTCTATCGGCTGCAATACGCACTGCGGCGGTACCTAGACGGTCTCCGGCAACAGAGACACTACCAACAGTAAGGTCCTTCAAACCGGATCACAGTACTATACGCCGCCTGCAACAGACGCTGCGGTATATATATGTTATATATATAATAACATATTACTAGTACATCTCGTAACATATAATTTACACAACCCCCGTTTCCTTTTTACGACATCCGATACAGCCCTCATCCCTTCACTAGGGGATGCCCCGCCGGCCTGTGCTCCGTCGACACACACCTTCATCTCAGAACCATATTGAGTTGCGAACGTTTTTACACTACCCCACATTTTAACCGGAAGTACTATCGCTAACCGGAAGTCGTACTACAAAGCTTCCTTTTATAAATTCCTAGTGTATTTATTGCTGGACACCTTCTATATACCACCGCAGCGACCAAACGGTACTGTGCAAAGATTACTGTGATCCGGTTCGAAGGGCGCTGTATCCGGTATGGGAGAAACATGTCACGTTAGCGACGAGCATGATACGGTTCAGTGTAGCTGCATCATCACGTTATGGTCATGCGAATCACTTAATATATAAATACTCTTTTGTCTATGATCATACGTTTAATATTTACATACGAACTGGATGTAATGTCGGATCATCACGGAGATCTTTGAGTGATGATGATGATGATGATGATGATGATGATAAAGTGATAAGGATATAGTTAAATCATTTAAATACATATAAAATGAGTGACCGCTGTGAATATTATGAAATTACTTAAACGAAATAATCTAAATAAATATAACTAATTCATGCATGAGAATGGTTACGGAACAAAGGGGCGCGTGGGGCGCATGCGCAGCGCGACGGGGACGGCGCGCCGGTCGAAGCACATTGCACGCCGCGGGTGCGAGCGGGACAGCGATACTCATAAATTTGCCCGCTACGGAGTATTTGATATAATTATTTTATACGCGCGCTGCTACGCCGTAGCCAGTTGCGACGGTAATGTACGCTCGCATCGATTGTAATGTAGTCAATTGTGGGGGTGGTTGGGGGAGGCGTATGCCCAGCAGTGGACGTCTGTCAGCTGATCATGATTCAGAGTTTATACACTACCACTCGTGTGTAGCAGAAAATGGCAGCCATTTATTCATACGTCTATAATTAAAGGGGGTAGTATCTCTGTAGCCGGAGACCGTCTAGGTGCAGCTGCAGCGCCTATCGCAGCCGACGCATATTACTGTGATCCGGTTTGAAGGACTTATAGCTATCACTGGTGATAGTCTCTGTTACCGGAAACTGTCTAGGTACCACAGCAGCGCCTATTGCAGCCGACAGACAGTACTGTGCAAAAATTACTGTAATCCGGTTTGAAGGGCGCTGTAGCTAGTGTAAGTGTTAGATGACGAGCGCATAAAGGTGATGTGTGTAACATCTAACTAGCGACATACATAACACGGCCACACCATTATCGTTGTCTAACACTTATACTAGCTACAGCACCCTTTAAACCGGATTACAGTAATATTTGCACAGTACCGTTTGTCGGCTGCAAAGGGCTCTGCGATGGTACTAATAGTGAGATGTCTTTATGAGAACGTATAGGTTATATACAGCTTCCAACGAGAGAGAGTGAGAGAGATATATATATGAAAGTGACAATGATTATTGATTACAGACCGAGTTAAATGACTCGTGTGATAACTGAATGTAACTTTAAGGATGTGAATTTGCGCGTTAATTTTATCACTGCTCTTGGTTATAGATGAAATAGGTGAAAGCATTTTAAGGTTATATGTCATCAAGGGAAGGGTTGAAGGTCATCATCATCATCATCATCATCAGCTTACAGACGCCCACAGCTGGACATACGCCACCCTCAAAGATCTCCATATCAATCGGTCCTGCCCGCCCGCATCCAGCGGTTTCGTACGACCTGTAGTCGTTTGTAGGAGTTCATACGAGAGGGGGGGAATTTGGGCCATTTTCCACAACACTGGTTTAATACGGGTTAGTGGGATAAGGAGGGAGATAGAGAAGATTTTTATTTAAAAGCAACGGTGAATGAGATGTAGTGAGTGCGAGATATATTCAATAACTGATATGGTGATGTTACCGGTAACAGTTCTAGGTATAACCGCAGCATCTATTTCTGCCGACAAAGAGTACTGTGCATTACGACTCCGGTTCGAACGGCGTTGTACACGATTAATTTATCGGGGTAATGAGAGTTATATGTATCAAAGCCATGAGCTATTAAGATTAATTGAATGTTGTAGCTAGTGAAATTACTGCGGTAACAAGGCTTAATATGTGTTAGGGCTTCGATTATAATGTGGTGCAGTGTATATAATCCTAACTCTCGTTCTACTTATACAGTATTAATTATATATGATGTTTTTTCAAGTGGAACTATCCGAGCTTCGTAGTGCAGCTACGCCGTAGCTGTGGCGTAGCGCTCTCGTAGCGGCATCAATTAGACGGGTCGATCGTCGAACGCACTCGTAGCGGCGTAGTGATGGCATCAAGTGTTATCACATAGTGCTGTGCTATTGGACCGGATGCGGGTGGGGGCGTTCCGAAGGAATTTCAAAAATCGAACATAGAATATTTCTCGCAAAGAACAGAGAGATCACGTTTTTTTTTTTTTTTTTTCTGAATTTTTGCTGCTAGTTATTTTGACAACTACGATCCGGCATCCGCGAGCTGGATGAGAACTGGTGGTGGTGTCTCTGCTGCTGGAGACCGTCTAGATACCACGCGACATACAGTATTGTGCATACAACCGTGTTCCGGTTCGAAGGACCTTGTGACTAGTGAAATTACTGGAGTAACGAGACTCAATATCTATTAAGCGACGAGTGCAATGTCGTGTAGTTTATAACATCCTAACTAGCGCGACGTTGTTGTAGTAGGGCGTATCACTTAAAATCAAGTGAACGTCCTGTTGGCTCACCAGCTCGTGGTGCAGCCTGCTAATCAACAGACGAGGCTCTGGCTCCCACCTACCCGCATTGTGCCAGCGTGGTGGGAACGACCCATACCCTTCAGATACAGACAGCGCAGGATCAGTCGGTGTGGGGATGTTAGAGAGAAATCTATGCCCAGCAGTGGACGCCATATATTGTAGATATCAGTCCCAAAGCCACCCTTCTGCCTGGTTCCACACTACAAGCGGAAGCGTTTCTTCCCAATTGATCAACTTCCGGTTTCAGCAGGCACCAATTTTACCCATCATCGATTATGAAGAGGTCGTCATGGTAAGTGACCTGAGTCATCTCTGATCTACGATCGTCTCTACTAGCCCACGAATCGACAAAGACGCTATTCTAGAAGTATACTCCTTCTCTTCTGTCTTGAAAAATCCATCTTCTTACCTCGAGGATGTACTCCAGTCACATCCCCCCTCCCCAAAGATACCTTGGACCTGCTGACTACAATGAGATCTACGAGGGTAGGTATGTAGGTATTCCCATCGCCCAAACTAAAGCTTGATTGAAACTAATACTCTCACTGTAAATTGGATACTTAACATAGAACGCTTGTTAAGTAAATAACTTATCATCATCATCATCATTATCATTATCATTATCATCCCATAGACGTCCACTGCTGGGCATAAGCCTCCCACAAAGATCTCCACATCGATCGCTCCTACGTTACCCACATCCGAGATAGATAGATTCCTGCGACTCTCATCGGTTCCTTAGTCCACTTTGTGGGGAGGGACTCCCACCACCACGTCCACCATTCGAGGACCTTACTGCCTCTACTTACCAACAGTTAAGTTATATCAATTTTAGTACACTAATACGTCAGACGCGACTAAAGCATCAGCAGCGATAAGTCCGATAGTTCTAAGTACAAATATAATAGTTTGGCAAATATCTCCCTTCCGCCTTTTTGTCTTTTGAATTTCGCGGCTATGTACAAAGCGCTACAGAGCTCGTATCTGGCAATACTATACATAATTTTAAACGTCTTGACATAACCTACAAAACGACGCTATGCATAATTAGTTTGGATATTGCGTTCAACAGTTATAGACGTGTAAACATGGAGTTCACTAACGCCGAAATTCGCGCTATTTTAAAGTTTTCCTTCGTTAAAGGCAAATCCGCTAGAGAAACGTTCCGTGAGATTAATGGTGTTTTGGGGGATGGTACTCTGTCACTTCGAACCGCGGAGGAATGGCTTCGACGATTCAGAGCCGGTGAAAACGACATCATGGATAAGCCAGCCGGCGGAAGACCTGTGACGACAAATACCGATCAAATCATGGACTACATCGAGTTAAACCGGCATGTGGCATCTCGTGACATCGCCCAGGAGATGGGAGTTAGTCACCAAACTATTTTAAACCATCTGCAGAAGGCTGGATACAAAAAGCTTGATGTTTGGGTGCCGCATGATTTCACGCAAAAACCTTCTGGACCGAATCAACGCCTGCGATATGCTGCTGAAACGGAACGAACTCGACCCATTCTTGAAGCGGATGGTGACTGGCGACGAAATGGATCACATACGACAATATCAAGCAAAAACGGTCGTGGTCGAAGGCCGGTGAATCGTCCCAAACGGTGGCCAAGCCGGGATTGACGGCCAGGAAGGTTTTGCTGTGTTTGGTGGGATTGGAAGGGAATCATCCACTATGAGCTGCTCCCATATGGCCAGACGCTTAATTCTACCATCTACTGCGAACAACTGGACCGCTTGATGCAGGCGATCGACCAGAAGCGTCCAGAATTGGCCAACAGGAAGGGTGTAGTGTTCCACCAGGACAACGCCAGACCACACACTTCGTTGATGACTCGTCAGAAGCTACGGGAGCTCGGATGGGAGGTTTTATCGCATCCACCATATAGCCCGGACATAGCGCTGGCGATTACCACCTGTTCCTGTCCATGGTGAACGCCCTTGGTGGTGTAAAGTTGAACTCAAAAGAGGCTTGTGAAAAGTGGCTGTCCGAGTTCTTCGCAAATTAGGAGGGGGGCTTCTACGAGGGAGGTATTATGAAGTTGCCGTCTAGATGGAAACAGATTATCGAACAAAACGGCGCATATTTGAACTAAATCCGATCACTGTAACACTTTTTATAAAGCATTGAATAAAGAGCAAAAAAGCGGAAGGGAGATATTTGCCAAACTAATATGTATGCGCTAGCTCCTCCCCGCTTTGTTGGTCGTTATATGGAATTATACCGCGAATGACTTTCTATAGCAACCGTTGCTATGGCAACAGCATATACACCACCGAACGAAGCATACGCGTCACCCAAAGTCCACTGCTGGACATACGCGTCACCCAAAGTCCACTGCTGGACATACGCGTCATCCAATGATGTCCACGCTTGTTGAAGTTCTCGTATTGGACTCTCCTGTGCGCAATGGATTGAGACATCTTGATACTTTATAATTTATGTGTAGTATATTAATTTGTAGACAACCTCTCCTAAAGATTTCCTCAACGATCGGGTGGGGATGGATGTAGGGGGTATTTGGGTTATATCCCACCACTCTGGCACTACGCTGGTGGGATCCAGAGCCCGGTTTGGTTGAGCGCGTTGTTGCGCGGAACCTGCGACACCCTTTTTGGGGGGGTGCGAATCGAAGATAGGTTATGGTATCATTTCATTAAAGCGGAAACAACCCCCCACCCCTTTGTTATGCAAATGGCGGCGCTGAATGGTCGGAATGTATTAATATTTATCAAGTGAAAGCTAATCGACGGCGGCGCATAAATTAAAGTGACTAGCACAAAGGGTCCATTGTTGAGGAACCCTTCCGTTGGTGGAGGAGGTCGGAGGAGGAGGAGGAGTTGAGCGTGAGTGACAACACAAACCCTTTTCATTGTGTATAATCTTATATACGACGCAATAATTTTTTTTTCGGACAATCACCTGATTTCAAGTGTTGACCCAGTGAGCGCTGTTTATAATGTTATACACTGTACCACATTGCGCTCATTGAGATATAGAATATTGTCTCGTTACCCGCACTAATATCGCTAGTTACAGAGCACTTCAAACCGGATCATAGTAATGTTTGCCGGCCGTAGTACCAACAGTAATAACTATTGGTCCTTCAAACCGGACCACAGTAGGTTTTTCGAGACTTAAGACTTGAGACATTCAGCGTCGATACCGCAGTAATTACATTACGTACAGCGCCCTTCAAACCGGACAATAGTAATGTTGGTTCATTCTATGAGTCGGCAATGAAGACGATCACTTGATAGTGAGTGATGCGAATGCCTATAACAATACGGTTCTAATTAGGATGGTGTATCGACTAGACTGCTTTTTTTTTTTTTTAACCTTTGATGATGCTACGAGTCGAGCCGGACGTTCACTCGATTTCAAGTGATACGCTCGCTCGTATAACTGCAATAGCTAGAATGGTTATACACAGCACCTCATTGCTCTCGTCGCCTTGAGACAAGATCTTGAATCTCATTACCCCAGTAATTTGACTAGGTGCAGCGCCCTTCAAACCGGATCAGAGTAATTTGTGGCTAGTACTGCTTGTCGCTGCGGCGGTACCTAGTCGGTCTCCGACAACAGAGACACTACCACCAGTGATAGTTACAGCGCCCTACAAACCGGATCACGGTAATATCTGCACCGTACTGCTTGTCGCTGCGGCGGTACCTAGTCGGTCTCCGACAACAGAGACACTACCACCAGTGATAGTTACAGCGCCCTACAAACCGGATCACGGTAATATCTGCACCGTACTGCTTGTCGCTGCGGCGGTACCTAGTCGGTCTCCGACAGCAGAACACTACCACCAGTGATAGTTACGGCGCCCTACAAACCGGATCACGGTAATATCTGCACCGTACTGCTTGTCGCTGCGGCGGTACCTGAATCGGTCTCCGACAACAGAGACACTACCACCAGTGATAGTTACAGCGCCCTACAAACCGGATCACGGTAATATCTGCACCGTACTGCTTGTCGCTGCGGCGGTACCTAGTCGGTCTCCGACAACAGAGACACTACCACCAGTGATAGTTACAGCGCCCTACAAACCGGATACGGTAATATCTGCACCGTACTGCTTGTCGCTGCGGCGGTACCTAGTCGGTCTCCGACAGCAGAGACTCTATCACCAGTGATAGTTACAGCGCCCACAAACCGGATCACGGTAATATCTGCACCATTACTGCTTGTCGCTGCGGCGGTACCTAGTCGGTCTCCGACAGCAGAGACTCTATCACCAGTGATAGTTACAGCGCCCTACAAACCGGATCACGGTAATATCTGCACCATTACTGCTTGTCGCTGCGGCGGTACCTAGTCGGTCTCCGACAGCAGAGACACTATCACCAGTGATAGTTACAGCGCCCTACAAACCGGATCACGGTAATATCTGCACCGTACTGCTTGTCGCTGCGGCGGTACCTAGTCGGTCTCCGACAGAGACACTATCACCAGTGATAGTTACAGCGCCCTACAAACCGGATCACGGTAATATCTGCACCGTACTGCTTGTCGCTGCGGCGGTACCTGGTCGGTCTCCGACAACAGAACACTATCACCAGTGATAGTTACAGCGCCTACAAACCGGATCACGGTAATATCTGCACCATTGCTGCTTGTCGCTGCGGCGGTACCTGAGTCGGTCTCCGACAGCAGAGACACTACCACCAGTGATAGTTACAGCGCCTACAAACCGGATCACAGTAATATTCGCACCGTACTGCTTGTCGCTGCGGCGGTGCCTAGTCGGTCTCCGACAACAGAGACACTATCACCAGTGATAGTTACAGCGCCCTACAAACCGGATCACAGTAATATCTGCCGTACTGCTTGTCGCTGCGGCGGTACCTAGTCGGTCTCCGACAACAGAGACACTATCACCAGTGATGGTTACAGCGCCCTACAAACCGGATCACAGTAATATCTGCACCGTACTGCTTGTCGCTGGCGGTACCTAGTCGGTCTCCGACAGCAGAACACTATCACCGGTGATGGTTACAGCGCCCTACAAACCGGATCACGGTAATATCTGCACCGTACTGCTTGTCGCTGCGGCGGTACCTGGTCGGTCTCCGACAGCAGAACACTATCACCAGTGATAGTTACAGCGCCCTACAAACCGGATCGCGGTAATATCTGCACCGTACTGCTTGTCGCTGCGGCGGTACCTAGTCGGTCTCCGACAGCAGAGACACTATCACCAGTGATGGTTACAGCGCCCTACAAACCGGATCACAGTAATATCTGCACCGTACTGCTTGTCGCTGCGGCGGTACCTAGTCGGTCTCCGACAACAGAACACTATCACCGGTGATAGTTACAGCGCCACAAACCGGATCACAGTAATATCTGCACCGTACTGCTTGTCGCTGCGGCGGTACCCAGTCGGTCTCCGACAGCAGAGACACTATCACCAGTGATAGTTACAGCGCCACAAACCGGATCACAGTAATATCTGCACCGTACTGCTTGTCGCTGCGGCGGTACCTGATCGGTCTCCGACAACAGAACACTACCACCAGTGATGGTTACAGCGCCCTACAAACCGGATCACGGTAATATCTGCACCATTACTGCTTGTCGCTGCGGCGGTACCTGAGTCGGTCTCCGACAACAGAACACTACCACCAGTGATAGTTACAGCGCCAAACCGGATCACGGTAATATCTGCACCATTACTGCTTGTCGCTGCGGCGGTACCTGAATCGGTCTCCGACAACAGAGACACTATCACCAGTGATAGTTACAGCGCCCTACAAACCGGATCACAGTAATATCTGCACCATTGCTGCTTGTCGCTGCGGCGGTACCTAGTCGGTCTCCGACAGCAGAGACACTATCACCAGTGATAGTTACAGCGCCCTACAAACCGGATCACGGTAATATCTGCACCGTACTGCTTGTCGCTGCGGCGGTACCTGATCGGTCTCCGACAACAGAGACACTATCACCAGTGATAGTTACAGCGCCAAACCGGATCACAGTAATATCTGCACCATTGCTGCTTGTCGCTGCGGCGGTACCTGAATCGGTCTCCGACAACAGAACACTATCACCAGTGATAGTTACAGCGCCTACAAACCGGATCACGGTAATATCTGCCGTACTGCTTGTCGCTGCGGCGGTACCTAGTCGGTCTCCGACAACAGAACACTATCACCAGTGATAGTTACAGCGCCCTACAAACCGGATCACGGTAATATCTGCACCATTGCTGCTTGTCGCTGCGGCGGTACCTGATCGGTCTCCGACAGCAGAGACACTACCACCAGTGATAGTTACAGCCCTACAAACCGGATCACGGTAATATCTGCACCGTACTGCTTGTCGCTGCGGCGGTGCCTAGTCGGTCTCCGACAGCAGAGACACTATCACCGGTGATAGTTACAGCGCCCTACAAACCGGATCACAGTAATATCTGCACCATTGCTGCTTGTCGCTGCGGCGGTGCCTAGTCGGTCTCCGACAGCAGAGACACTATCACCGGTGATAGTTACAGCGCCCTACAAACCGGATCACGGTAATATTCGCACCGTACTGCTTGTCGCTGCGGCGGTGCCTAGTCGGTCTCCGACAGCAGAGACACTATCACCGGTGATAGTTACAGCGCCCTACAAGCCGGATCACGGTAATATTCGCACCGTACTGCTTGTCATGCGGCGGTACCTAGTCGGTCTCCGACAGCAGAGACTCTATCACCAGTGATAGTTACAGCGCCCTACAAACCGGATCACGGTAATATCTGCACCGTACTGCTTGTCGCTGCGGCGGTACCTGAATCGGTCTCCGACAACAGAGACTCTATCACCAGTGATAGTTACAGCGCCCACAAACCGGATCACGGTAATATCTGCACCGTACTGCTTGTCGCTGCGGCGGTACCTAGTCGGTCTCCGACAACAGAGACACTACCACCAGTGATAGTTACAGCGCCCTACAAACCGGATCACGGTAATATCTGCACCGTACTGCTTGTCGCTGCGGCGGTACCTAGTCGGTCTCCGACAGCAGAGACACTATCACCGGTGATGGTTACAGCGCCCTACAAACCGGATCACGGTAATATCTGCACCGTACTGCTTGTCGCTGCGGCGGTACCTAGTCGGTCTCCGACAACAGAACACTATCACCAGTGATGGTTACAGCGCCCACAAACCGGATCACGGTAATATCTGCACCGTACTGCTTGTCGCTGCGGCGGTACCTAGTCGGTCTCCGACAACAGAACACTATCACCAGTGATAGTTACAGCGCCACAAACCGGATCACGGTAATATCTGCACCGTACTGCTTGTCATGCGGCGGTACCTAGTCGGTCTCCGACAACAGAGACACTATCACCAGTGATAGTTACAGCGCCCTACAAACCGGATCACGGTAATATCTGCACCGTACTGCTTGTCGCTGCGGCGGTACCTAGTCGGTCTCCGACAACAGAGACACTATCACCAGTGATAGTTACAGCGCCCTACAAACCGGATCACAGTAATATCTGCACCGTACTGCTTGTCGCTGCGGCGGTACCTAGTCGGTCTCCGACAGCAGAACACTATCACCAGTGATAGTTACAGCGCCCACAAACCGGATCACGGTAATATCTGCACCATTACTGCTTGTCGCTGCGGCGGTACCTAGTCGGTCTCCGACAGCAGAGACACTATCACCAGTGATAGTTACAGCGCCCTACAAACCGGATCACAGTAATATCTGCACCGTACTGCTTGTCGCTGCGGCGGTACCTGGTCGGTCTCCGACAACAGAACACTATCACCAGTGATAGTTACAGCGCCCTACAAACCGGATCACAGTAATATCTGCACCGTACTGCTTGTCGCTGCGGCGGTACTAGTCGGTCTCCGACAACAGAGACACTATCACCAGTGATAGTTACAGCGCCCTACAAACCGGATCACGGTAATATCTGCACCGTACTGCTTGTCGCTGCGGCGGTACCTAGTCGGTCTCCGACATCAGAGACACTATCACCAGTGATAGTTACAGCGCCCTACAAACCGGATCACGGTAATATCTGCACCGTACTGCTTGTCGCTGCGGCGGTACCTAGTCGGTCTCCGACAGCAGAGACACTATCACCAGTGATAGTTACGGCGCCCTACAAACCGGATCACAGTAATATCTGCACCGTACTGCTTGTCGCTGCGGCGGTACCTAGTCGGTCTCCGACAGCAGAGACACTATCACCGGTGATAGTTACAGCGCCTACAAACCGGATCACGGTAATATCTGCACCGTACTGCTTGTCGCTGCGGCGGTACCTGGTCGGTCTCCGACAGCAGAACACTATCACCAGTGATGGTTACGGCGCCCTACAAACCGGATCACGGTAATATCTGCACCGTACTGCTTGTCATGCGGCGGTACCTGGTCGGTCTCCGACAGCAGAGACACTATCACCGGTGATAGTTACAGCGCCCTACAAACCGGATCACGGTAATATCTGCACCGTACTGCTTGTCGCTGCGGCGGTACCTGGTCGGTCTCCGACAGCAGAGACACTATCACCGGTGATAGTTACGGCGCCCTACAAACCGGATCACGGTAATATCTGCACCGTACTGCTTGTCATGCGGCGGTACCTGAATCGGTCTCCGACAGCAGAACACTATCACCAGTGATAGTTACAGCGCCACAAACCGGATCACGGTAATATCTGCACCGTACTGCTTGTCATGCGGCGGTACCTAGTCGGTCTCCGACAACAGAGACACTATCACCAGTGATAGTTACAGCGCCCTACAAACCGGATCACGGTAATATCTGCACCGTACTGCTTGTCGCTGCGGCGGTACCTAGTCGGTCTCCGACAAGCAGAGACACTATCACCAGTGATAGTTACAGCGCCCTACAAACCGGATCACAGTAATATCTGCACCGTACTGCTTGTCGCTGCGGCGGTACCTAGTCGGTCTCCGACAGCAGAACACTATCACCAGTGATAGTTACAGCGCCCACAAACCGGATCACGGTAATATCTGCACCATTACTGCTTGTCGCTGCGGCGGTACCTAGTCGATTCTCCGACAGCAGAGACACTATCACCAGTGATAGTTACAGCGCCCTACAAACCGGATCACAGTAATATCTGCACCGTACTGCTTGTCGCTGCGGCGGTACCTGGTCGGTCTCCGACAACAGAACACTATCACCAGTGATAGTTACAGCGCCTACAAACCGGATCACAGTAATATCTGCACCGTACTGCTTGTCATGCGGCGGTACTAGTCGGTCTCCGACAACAGAGACACTATCACCAGTGATAGTTACAGCGCCCTACAAACCGGATCACGGTAATATCTGCACCGTACTGCTTGTCGCTGCGGCGGTACCTAGTCGGTCTCCGACAACAGAGACACTATCACCAGTGATAGTTACAGCGCCCTACAAACCGGATCACGGTAATATCTGCACCGTACTGCTTGTCGCTGCGGCGGTACCTAGTCGGTCTCCGACAGCAGAGACACTATCACCAGTGATAGTTACGGCGCCCTACAAACCGGATCACAGTAATATCTGCACCGTACTGCTTGTCGCTGCGGCGGTACCTAGTCGGTCTCCGACAACAGAGACACTACCACCAGTGATGGTTACAGCGCCCTACAAACCGGATCACGGTAATATCTGCACCATTACTGCTTGTCGCTGCGGCGGTACCTAGTCGGTCTCCGACAACAGAGACACTATCACCAGTGATAGTTACAGCGCCCACAAACCGGATCACGGTAATATCTGCACCGTACTGCTTGTCGCTGCGGCGGTGCCTGGTCGGTCTCCGACAGCAGAGACACTACCACCAGTGATGGTTACAGCGCCCTACAAACCGGATCGCGGTAATATCTGCACCGTACTGCTTGTCGCTGCGGCGGTACCTAGTCGGTCTCCGACAGCAGAACACTACCACCAGTGATAGTTACAGCGCCCTACAAACCGGATCACGGTAATATCTGCACCGTACTGCTTGTCGCTGCGGCGGTGCCTAGTCGGTCTCCGACAGCAGAGACACTATCACCGGTGATGGTTACAGCGCCCTACAAACCGGATGCGGTAATATCTGCACCGTACTGCTTGTCGCTGCGGCGGTGCCTGGTCGGTCTCCGACAACAGAGACACTATCACCGGTGATGGTTACAGCGCCCTACAAACCGGATCACGGTAATATCTGCACCGTACTGCTTGTCGCTGCGGCGGTACCTAGTCGGTCTCCGACAACAGAGACACTACCACCAGTGATAGTTACAGCGCCCTACAAACCGGATCACGGTAATATCTGCACCGTACTGCTTGTCGCTGCGGCGGTACCTGGTCGGTCTCCGACAGCAGAGACACTATCACCGGTGATAGTTACAGCGCCCTACAAACCGGATCACGGTAATATCTGCACCGTACTGCTTGTCGCTGCGGCGGTACTAGTCGGTCTCCGACAACAGAGACACTATCACCAGTATTAGTTACAGCGCCCTACAAACCGGATCACGGTAATATCTGCACCATTACTGCTTGTCGCTGCGGCGGTACCTGGTCGGTCTCCGACAACAGAGACACTATCACCAGTGATGGTTACAGCGCCCTACAAACCGGATCACGGTAATATCTGCACCATTACTGCTTGTCGCTGCGGCGGTGCCTGGTCGGTCTCCGACAGCAGAGACACTATCACCAGTGATGGTTACAGCGCCTACAAACCGGATCACGGTAATATCTGCACCGTACTGCTTGTCGCTGCGGCGGTACCTAGTCGGTCTCCGACAACAGAGACACTACCACCAGTGATAGTTACAGCGCCCTACAAACCGGATCACGGTAATATCTGCACCGTACTGCTTGTCGCTGCGGCGGTGCCTGGTCGGTCTCCGACAGCAGAGACACTATCACCGGTGATAGTTACGGCGCCCTACAAACCGGATCACGGTAATATCTGCACCGTACTGCTTGTCGCTGCGGCGGTACCTAGTCGGTCTCCGACAGCAGAGACACTATCACCAGTGATGGTTACAGCGCCCTACAAACCGGATCACGGTAATATCTGCACCGTACTGCTTGTCGCTGCGGCGGTGCCTGGTCGGTCTCCGACAGCAGAGACACTATCACCGGTGATGGTTACGGCGCCCTACAAACCGGATCACGGTAATATCTGCGCCGTACTGCTTGTCGCTGCGGCGGTACCTAGTCGGTCTCCGGCAACAGAGACACTATCACCAGTATTAGTTACAGCGCCCTACAAACCGGATCACAGTAATATCTGCACCGTACTGCTTGTCGCTGCGGCGGTACCTGAATCGGTCTCCGACAACAGAGACACTATCACCGGTGATGGTTACAGCGCCCTACAAACCGGATCACGGTAATATCTGCACCATTACTGCTTGTCGCTGCGGCGGTACCTAGTCGATTCTCCGACAGCAGAGACACTATCACCAGTGATGGTTACAGCGCCTACAAACCGGATCACGGTAATATCTGCACCGTACTGCTTGTCGCTGCGGCGGTGCCTAGTCGGTCTCCGACAACAGAGACACTATCACCAGTGATAGTTACAGCGCCCTACAAACCGGATCACGGTAATATCTGCACCATTACTGCTTGTCGCTGCGGCGGTACCTAGTCGGTCTCCGACAACAGAACACTATCACCAGTGATAGTTACGGCGCCCTACAAACCGGATCACAGTAATATCTGCACCGTACCGTTTGTCGCTGCGGCGGTACCTGAATCGGTCTCCGACAACAGAGACACTATCACCAGTGATAGTTACAGCGCCTACAAACCGGATCACGGTAATATCTGCACCGTACTGCTTGTCGCTGCGGCGGTACCTAGTCGGTCTCCGACAGCAGAGACACTATCACCAGTGATAGTTACAGCGCCTAAACCGGATCACAGTAATATCTGCCGTACTGCTTGTCGCTGCGGCGGTACCTGATCGGTCTCCGACAACAGAGACACTATCACCAGTGATAGTTACAGCGCCCTACAAACCGGATCACAGTAATATCTGCACCGTACTGCTTGTCGCTGCGGCGGTACCTAGTCGGTCTCCGACAAGCAGAGACACTATCACCAGTGATAGTTACAGCGCCCTACAAACCGGATCACGGTAATATCTGCACCGTACTGCTTGTCATGCGGCGGTACCTAGTCGGTCTCCGACAGCAGAACACTATCACCAGTGATAGTTACAGCGCCCTACAAACCGGATCACGGTAATATCTGCACCGTACTGCTTGTCGCTGCGGCGGTACCTGAGTCGGTCTCCGACAGCAGAACACTATCACCGGTGATGGTTACAGCGCCTACAAACCGGATCACGGTAATATCTGCACCGTACTGCTTGTCGCTGCGGCGGTGCCTAGTCGGTCTCCGACAGCAGAGACACTATCACCGGTGATAGTTACAGCGCCAAACCGGATCACGGTAATATCTGCCGTACTGCTTGTCGCTGCGGCGGTACCTGAATCGGTCTCCGACAACAGAGACACTATCACCAGTGATAGTTACAGCGCCCTACAAACCGGATCGGTAATATCTGCACCATTGCTGCTTGTCGCTGCGGCGGTACCTGGTCGGTCTCCGACAGCAGAGACACTATCACCAGTGATAGTTACAGCGCCTACAAACCGGATCACGGTAATATCTGCACCGTACTGCTTGTCGCTGCGGCGGTACCTAGTCGGTCTCCGACAGCAGAGACACTATCACCGGTGATGGTTACGGCGCCCTACAAACCGGATGCGGTAATATCTGCACCGTACTGCTTGTCGCTGCGGCGGTACTAGTCGGTCTCCGACAACAGAACACTATCACCAGTGATAGTTGCAGCGCCCTACAAACCGGATCACAGTAATATCTGCACCGTACTGCTTGTCGCTGCGGCGGTACTAGTCGGTCTCCGACAGCAGAGACACTATCACCAGTGATAGTTACGGCGCCCTACAAACCGGATCACGGTAATATCTGCACCGTGCTGCTTGTCGCTGCGGCGGTACCTGAATCGGTCTCCGACAGCAGAGACACTATCACCAGTGATGGTTACGGCGCCCTACAAACCGGATCACAGTAATATCTGCACCGTACTGCTTGTCGCTGCGGCGGTACCTAGTCGGTCTCCGACAGCAGAGACTCTATCACCAGTGATGGTTACAGCGCCTACAAACCGGATCACGGTAATATCTGCACCGTACTGCTTGTCGCTGCGGCGGTACCTAGTCGGTCTCCGACAGCAGAACACTATCACCAGTGATGGTTACAGCGCCCTTCAAACCGGATCACAGTAATGTTTGCACACTACTGTTTCTCGCTGCGGTGGTACTTACACAGTCTCTGGTAACAGAGACCTAGAACCTGTTAATATCATGTAGTGTAAACATGCTAACTAGCGCCTAATTGATACTAGATATCAATTACTTTATTCCGGTTTGAAGGGCGTTGTAGATATTCAAATTACTACGGTAATGAGATTCAGCATCTTACGTCTCCAGGTGATGAAAATGTGGTGAAATATTCACGTCTTAATTAGGGCTATTACAAGATATTAATAAATGTTCCGGTTTGAAGGGCTTTTTAGGTAGTGAAATCAATACGGCACTCAATGTTAATGTACTATGTATTAAAGTGATGATCACAACGTGGTGTAGTGTAAACATCCTAACTAGCGCCATGTTGTATCAATTGCGATGATCCGGTTTGAAGGGCGATCCGACAATTGAAAATATTACGAGCCCATGTCCGAAGGCGACGAAAATGCGGTGCAGTGTATGTAGTCCTAACTGCGATATTGTTACAGGGTAGTAATTATCATAATCCGGTTTGAAGGGCTTTGTAGCTAGTGAAATCAATACGGTAATAATGTAAAATATCGTATGTATGAAAGTGATGATTACAATACGTTGCAGTGTAAACATCTAACTACAGCTATGTTGTTATATCTATTACGATGATCTGGTTTGAAGGGAGTCTAACTATTAAAATAATACTATGACCTCATGCCTCAAGGCGACGATAAAGCGGTGCTGTGTATATAATCCTAAATGCCATATCGTCGCGAGGGGTAGTAATTACCACATTCCGGTTTAAAGGGCTTTGCCGGTAGTGAAGTCAATACGTGAACATCGAGCAATTACAGTTATACCAACTTAACAAGACTAATATTAAAAAAAAAAAACAAAACGAACCTCCTTGTTATAATTCATAATTGGAAGCCTCCACCCACTCTCCCCAGTGCCGGCTGCCTCGCCCCGCCGCCACTTAACATATTACAAATTAAAAAAAAAAAAAAAACAAAAGTAATACACGAACGTTCTCCCACATTCGTGACTCGGTCGCGTGTTTACAATAAACACGTAAGCCGAACTGCGCTGGAGAGATTTCTATGTAAACGGCGTTACGGGAAATTGTGTCCTGTTACTGGTAATTCTATTCAACTGAGCCGTCGCCGTTTACAACTGTATATACACTACAACACAGTGCAACTGTATTAGCGACAGCGCCCTTTAAACCGGAATATGTCAATGTTTGCGCATTACCACCGTTGCGGTAATTTACCTACGTAGGCTAGTTAGGATGGTTTATACAACTCCATATTGCATCCGTCGGTTGAGACGTAAGATGTGGTCTCGTTACCCCAGTAATCGCACTAGCTACAGCGCCCTTCAAACCGGAACACAGTAATCTTTTCACAGAGCCACCTAGGAGTACCTAGATAGTCTCCGGCAATGGAGACCTACCGCCAGTAAATTTGAAAGGCGAACGATATTACATCAACTACAACGTCCTTAAAACCGGAATATATTAATGTTTGCACACTACTGCAGCGGTACTTATCTGAATACTCTCCCGTAATACTAACCTACAGTTTTTTTATTTGAAGGACATTTTATATGCGGAAGCGGCAGGAACAATGTGGTATTATACTAACAGTTTAAAGAGTACGTCTCCGTGTAGTGTAGCCGTCGCTAGGCTACAGTAGCTATAGTAGCTACAGCCGCCTCAAACGTTGCGTGCTTACGATTCTGATTATCGCATTACAAACACGAAGCGGGCTTATGAGGAAATCAACACGCCACTTATAGGCGGATGTGTCTCCTTCAAGAGCAGTCGCCTGAAGGAGTGAGGAGGAGGAGGAGGAGGAGGAAGTGGTAATTTAACTAAAGTTTCGTGATCCGATTGTTAAGGTGGGTTTCCGGTTATAAATTTAAATGTAATCTGGCATTGCTGGTGGCTTATTAAAATGTGAAGTCCACGGTTCGATGCCGTGTGGGTATATAATTAGAGTTCTAATTTGGATCAGTTCAGCTCATCATGCTGGTACTTTAACAGGGTTCATCACAGTTCCGGAAGTAGGAAAGCTGGAGCTGTAGTTAGTAGGAGAACACGTACTACTAACAATGGATAAGATATAGTTGAAAAAACGAAATTCCGCAAAAAAAATTAAAAATAACAAACAATCCTACTACCAACCACAAAACGCTATAGCCAACAAACAATCCTACTACCAACCACAAAACGCTATAGCCAACAAACAACTTACTACCAACCACACAAAACGCTATAGCCAACAAACAATCCTACTACCAACCACACAAAACGCTATAGCCAACAAACAATCCTACTACCAACCACAAAACGCTATAGCCAACAAACAACTTACTACCAACCACAAAACGCTATAGCCAACAAACAATCCTACTACCAACCACAAAACCCTATAGCCAACAAACAATCCTACTACCAACCACAAAACGCTATAGCTAACAAACAATCCTACCACCAACCACAAAACGCTATAGCTAACAAACAATCCTACCACCAACCACAAAACGCTATAGCTAACAAACAATCCTACTACTAACCACAAAACGCTATAGCCAACAAACAATCCTACTACTAACCACAAAACGCTATAGCCAACAAACAATCCTACTACTAACCACAAAACGCTATAGCTAACAAACAACTTACTACTAACCACAAAACGCTATAGCTAACAAACAACTTACTACTAACCACAAAACGCTATAGCTAACAAACAATCCTACTACTAACCACAAAACGCTATAGCCAACAAACAATCCTACTAATAACCACAAAACGCTATAGCTAACAAACAATCCTACTACTAACCACAAAACGCTATAGCTAACAAACAACTTACTACTAACCACAAAACGCTATAGGCCAACAAACAATCCTACTACTAACCACAAAACGCTATAGCTAACAAACAACTTACTACCAACCACAAAACCCTATAGCCAACAAACAATCCTACTAATAACCACAAAACGCTATAGCCAATAAACAATCCTACTACTAACCACAAAACGCTATAGCTAACAAACAATCCTACTACCAACCACAAAACCCTATAGCCAACAAACAATCCTACTAATAACCACAAAACGCTATAGCTAACAAACAACTTACTACCAACCACAAAACGCTATAGCCAACGAACAATCCTACTACCAACCACAAAACGCTATAGCCAACGAACAATCCTACTACCAACCACAAAACGCTATAGCCAACGAACAATCCTACTACTAACCACAAAACGCTATAGCTAACAAACAACTTACTACTAACCACAAAACGCTATAGCTAACAAACAATCCTACTACCAACCACACAAAACGCTATAGCCAACAAACAACTTACTACCAACCACAAAACGCTATAGCCAACGAACAATCCTACTACCAACCACACAAAACGCTATAGCCAACAAACAACTTACTACCAACCACAAAACGCTATAGCTAACAAACAATCCTACTAATAACCACAAAACGCTATAGGCCAACAAACAATCCTACTACCAACCACAAAACGCTATAGGCCAACAAACAACTTACTACCAACCACAAAACGCTATAGCCAACAAACAATCCTACTACTAACCACAAAACGCTATAGCCAACAAACAACTTACTACTAACCACAAAACGCTATAGGCCAACAAACAATCCTACTACTAACCACAAAACGCTATAGCCAACAAACAACTTACTACTAACCACACAAAACGCTATAGCCAACAAACAATCCTACTACTAACCACACAAAACGCTATAGCTAACAAACAATCCTACTACTAACCACAAAACGCTATAGCTAACAAACAATCCTACTACCAACCACAAAACGCTATAGCTAACAAACAATCCTACTACCAACCACAAAACGCTATAGCTAACAAACAACTTACTACCAACCACAAAACGCTATAGCCAATAAACAATCCTACTACCAACCACAAAACGCTATAGCCAATAAACAATCCTACTACTAACCACAAAACGCTATAGCCAATAAACAATCCTACTACTAACCACACAAAACGCTATAGCCAATAAACAATCCTACTACCAACCACAAAACGCTATAGCCAACAAACAATCCTACTACTAACCACAAAACGCTATAGCTAACAAACAACTTACTACTAACCACAAAACGCTATAGCTAACAAACAATCCTACTACTAACTACAAACGCTATAGCTAACAAACAATCCTACTACTAACCACAAAACGCTATAGCCAATAAACAATCCTACTACCAACCACAAAACGCTATAGCTAACAAACAATCCTACTACTAACCACAAAACGCTATAGCTAACAAACAATCCTACTACTAACCACAAAACGCTATAGCCAACAAACAATCCTACTACTAACCACAAAACGCTATAGCTAACAAACAACTTACTACCAACCACAAAACGCTATAGCCAACAAACAACTTACTACTAACCACACAAAACGCTATAGCCAACAAACAATCCTACTACTAACCACACAAAACGCTATAGCTAACAAACAATCCTACTACTAACCACAAAACGCTATAGCTAACAAACAATCCTACTACTAACCACAAAACGCTATAGCTAACAAACAATCCTACTACTAACCACAAAACGCTATAGCCAATAAACAATCCTACTACTAACCACACAAAACGCTATAGCTAACAAACAATCCTACTACTAACCACAAAACGCTATAGCTAACAAACAATCCTACTACTAACCACAAAACGCTATAGCCAACGAACAATCCTACTACCAACCACAAAACGCTATAGCCAACAAACAATCCTACTACTAACCACAAAACGCTATAGCTAACAAACAATCCTACTACTAACCACAAAACGCTATAGCCAACAAACAATCCTACTACTAACCACACAAAACGCTATAGCCAACAAACAACTTACTACTAACCACAAAACGCTATAGCCAATAAACAATCCTACTACCAACCACAAAACCCTATAGCCAACAAACAATCCTACTACCAACCACAAAACCCTATAGCCAACAAACAATCCTACTACTAACCACAAAACGCTATAGCTAACAAACAATCCTACTACTAACCACAAAACGCTATAGCTAACAAACAATCCTACTACTAACCACAAAACGCTATAGCCAACAAACAATCCTACTACTAACCACACAAAACGCTATAGCTAACAAACAACTTACTACCAACCACAAAACCCTATAGCCAACAAACAACTTACTACTAACCACAAAACGCTATAGCCAACAAACAATCCTACTACCAACCACACAAAACGCTATAGCCAACAAACAATCCTACCACCAACCACAAAACGCTATAGCCAACAAACAATCCTACTACTAACCACACAAAACGCTATAGCCAACAAACAATCCTACTACTCAACCACAAAACGCTATAGCTAACAAACAACTTACTACCAACCACAAAACGCTATAGCTAACAAACAACTTACTACCAACCACAAAACGCTATAGCCAACAAACAATCCTACTACTAACCACAAAACGCTATAGCTAACAAACAATCCTACTACTAACCACAAAACGCTATAGCTAACAAACAATCCTACTACCAACCACAAAACGCTATAGCTAACAAACAACTTACTACCAACCACAAAACGCTATAGCCAACAAACAATCCTACTACTAACCACAAAACGCTATAGCTAACAAACAATCCTACTACTAACCACACAAAACGCTATAGCCAATAAACAATCCTACTACTAACCACAAAACGCTATAGCCAACAAACAATCCTACTACCAACCACACAAAACGCTATAGCCAACAAACAATCCTACTACTCAACCACAAAACGCTATAGCCAACAAACAATCCTACTAATAACCACAAAACGCTATAGCCAACAAACAATCCTACTACTCAACCACAAAACGCTATAGCTAACAAACAATCCTACTACTAACCACAAAACGCTATAGCTAACAAACAACTTACTACCAACCACAAAACGCTATAGCTAACAAACAATCCTACTACTAACCACAAAACGCTATAGCCAACAAACAATCCTACTACCAACCACAAAACCCTATAGCCAACAAACAATCCTACTACCAACCACAAAACCCTATAGCCAACAAACAATCCTACTACCAACCACAAAACCCTATAGCCAACAAACAATCCTACTACCAACCACACAAAACGCTATAGCCAACAAACAATCCTACTACTAACCACACAAAACGCTATAGCCAACAAACAATCCTACTACTAACCACAAAACGCTATAGCCAACAAACAATCCTACTACCAACCACACAAAACGCTATAGCCAACAAACAATCCTACTACCAACCACAAAACGCTATAGCCAACAAACAACTTACTACCAACCACACAAAACGCTATAGCTAACAAACAATCCTACTACTAACCACAAAACGCTATAGCCAACAAACAACTTACTACCAACCACAAAACGCTATAGCTAACAAACAATCCTACTACCAACCACAAAACGCTATAGCCAACAAACAACTTACTACCAACCACAAAACGCTATAGCTAACAAACAATCCTACTACCAACCACAAAACGCTATAGCTAACAAACAATCCTACTACTAACCACAAAACGCTATAGCCAACAAACAATCCTACTACTAACCACAAAACGCTATAGCTAACAAACAATCCTACTACTAACCACAAAACGCTATAGCTAACAAACAATCCTACTACTAACCACAAAACGCTATAGCCAACAAACAATCCTACTACCAACCACAAAACGCTATAGCCAACAAACAATCCTACTACCAACCACAAAACGCTATAGCTAACAAACAATCCTACTACTAACCACAAAACGCTATAGCCAACAAACAACTTACTACCAACCACAAAACGCTATAGCTAACAAACAATCCTACTACTAACCACAAAACGCTATAGCTAACAAACAATCCTACTACTAACCACAAAACGCTATAGCCAACAAACAATCCTACTACTAACCACAAAACGCTATAGCTAACAAACAATCCTACTACTAACCACAAAACGCTATAGCTAACAAACAATCCTACTACCAACCACAAAACGCTATAGCTAACAAACAATCCTACTACCAACCACAAAACGCTATAGCCAACAAACAATCCTACTACCAACCACAAAACGCTATAGCTAACAAACAATCCTACTACTAACCACAAAACGCTATAGCCAACAAACAATCCTACTACTAACCACAAAACGCTATAGCTAACAAACAATCCTACTACCAACCACAAAACGCTATAGCTAACAAACAATCCTACTACTAACCACAAAACGCTATAGCTAACAAACAATCCTACTACTAACCACAAAACGCTATAGCCAACAAACAATCCTACTACTAACCACAAAACGCTATAGCCAACAAACAATCCTACTACTAACCACAAAACGCTATAGCTAACAAACAATCCTACTACTAACCACAAAACGCTATAGCCAACAAACAATCCTACTACTAACCACAAAACGCTATAGCCAACGAACAATCCTACTACCAACCACAAAACGCTATAGCCAACAAACAATCCTACTACTAACCACAAAACGCTATAGCCAACAAACAATCCTACTACTAACCACAAAACGCTATAGCCAACAAACAATCCTACTACTAACCACAAAACGCTATAGCTAACAAACAATCCTACTACTAACCACAAAACGCTATAGCTAACAAACAATCCTACTACCAACCACAAAACGCTATAGCCAACGAACAATCCTACTACCAACCACAAAACGCTATAGCTAACAAACAATCCTACTACTAACCACAAAACGCTATAGCCAACGAACAATCCTACTACCAACCACAAAACGCTATAGCCAACAAACAATCCTACTACTAACCACAAAACGCTATAGCTAACAAACAATCCTACTACTAACCACAAAACGCTATAGCCAACAAACAATCCTACTACCAACCACAAAACGCTATAGCTAACAAACAATCCTACTACCAACCACAAAACGCTATAGCTAACAAACAATCCTACTACCAACCACAAAACGCTATAGCCAACAAACAATCCTACTACTAACCACAAAACGCTATAGCCAACGAACAATCCTACTACCAACCACAAAACGCTATAGCTAACAAACAATCCTACTACCAACCACAAAACGCTATAGCCAACAAACAATCCTACTACTAACCACAAAACGCTATAGCCAACAAACAATCCTACTACCAACCACAAAACGCTTTAGCCAACAAACAATCCTACTACCAACCACAAAACGCTATAGCCAACGAACAATCCTACTACCAACCACAAAACGCTATAGCCAACGAACAATCCTACTACCAACCACAAAACGCTATAGCCAACAAACAATCCTACTACCAACCACAAAACGCTATAGCCAACAAACAATCCTACTACCAACCACAAAACGCTATAGCCAACAAACAATCCTACTACCAACCACAAAACGCTATAGCCAACAAACAATCCTACTACCAACCACAAAACGCTATAGCCAACAAACAATCCTACTACCAACCACAAAACGCTATAGCCAACAAACAATCCTACTACCAACCACAAAACGCTATAGCCAACAAACAATCCTACTACCAACCACAAAACGCTATAGCCAACAAACAATCCTACTACCAACCACAAAACGCTATAGCCAACAAACAATCCTACTACCAACCACAAAACGCTATAGCCAACGAACAATCCTACTACCAACCACAAAACGCTATAGCCAACGAACAATCCTACTACCAACCACAAAACGCTATAGCCAACGAACAATCCTACTACCAACCACAAAACGCTATAGCCAACAAACAATCCTACTACCAACCACAAAACGCTATAGCCAACGAACAATCCTACTACCAACCACAAAACGCTATAGCTAACAAACAATCCTACTACCAACCACAAAACGCTATAGCTAACAAACAATCCTACTACCAACCACAAAACGCTATAGCTAACAAACAATCCTACTACCAACCACAAAACGCTATAGCTAACTAACAATCCTACTACCAACCACAAAACGCTATAGCCAACGAACAATCCTACTACCAACCACAAAACGCTATAGCCAACAAACAATCCTACTACCAACCACAAAACGCTATAGCCAACAAACAATCCTACTACCAACCACAAAACTCTATAGCCAACAAACAATCCTACTACCAACCACAAAACTCTATAGCCAACAAACAATCCTACTACCAACCACAAAACTCTATAGCCAACAAACAATCCTACTACCAACCACAAAACTCTATAGCCAACAAACAATCCTACTACCAACCACAAAACGCTATAGAGCCGTCTAGATAAGCACCACAGCAGACATTACCGCGATCCGGTTTGAAGGGCGCTGTAGCTAGTGCAATTACTGCGGTAACGATGACGCGCGCAATCCGGTGCAGTATGTAACATCACTCGCAATCAAGTGAAAGTCAAGCGCGTCTAGAAAATTAAAAAAAAAAAAAAAAAAAAGTAATTCAGAGACCGAACGAGTGTGAGCATTACACAAGCGATACGTAGTCACCAAACAACTCGCTGGTGGTAAGTGTCCTGATGGTGACCACTTTAGTGCCGCAGCGCCTACTGTCCTGTCAACTAAATCTAATACGGGATCAGGTTTGACGTGCGTCAAGCCTTTGTAGTCATAAGACTACAAAGGGGTAGGCCGTAGCCTGTAGTCCTTGACGTCAGCTTTGAATCACAACTCAGGAGTCGGAGCTCGTGATGATGATGAGGAGCGAAAATATCACATCATCATCATCAGCGGCTAGACGTCCACTGCTGGACAAAGGATTCCCACACAGATCGTTCCCACTACGCCGGCTCGATTTTCCTTTATCATCGTTAAGTGATGTACTACTACACCGCACTGTACTCGCCTTGAGGCATAAGCTTTTGAGCCTCGTCACTGTATATTCCCTACAGCGCCCTTCAAACCGGATCAGAGTAATGTCTGTCGGCTGCAATAGGCGCTGCGTTGATACCTAGACGGTCTGTAGCAACAGAGACACTACCACCAGTAAGGCCCTTCAAACCGGATCACAGCCATGTCCGCACAGTACTGTCTGTCGGCTGCAACAGGCGCTGTGGCGGTACCTAGACGGTCTCCGGCAACAGAGACACTACCACCAGTAAGGTCCTTCAAACCGGATCACAGCCATGTCCGCACAGTACTGTCTGTCGGCTGCAATAGGCGCTGCGTTGATACCTAGACGGTCTGTAGCAACAGAGACACTATCACCAGTGATAGTTACAGCGCCCTACAAACCGGATCACAGCAATGTCCGCACAGTACTGTCTGTCGGCTGCAACAGGCGCTGCGGCGGTAGCTAGCCGGTCCGTAACAACAGAGACACTATCACCAGTGATAGTTACAGCGCCCTACAAACCGGATCACAGTAATGTCTGTCGGCTGCAATAGGCGCTGCGGCGGTACCTAGACGGTCTCTAGCAACAGAGACACTACTACCAGTAAGGTCCTTCAAACCGATCACAGCAATGTCCGCACAGTACTGTCTGTCGGCTGCAATACGCGCTGCGGCGGTACCTAGACGGTCTGTAGCAACAGAGACACTACCACCAGTAACGTCCTTCAAACCGATCACAGCAATGTCCACACAGTACTGTCTGTCGGCTGCAATAGGCGCTGCGTTGATACCTAGACGGTCTGTAGCAACAGAGACACTATCACCAGTGATAGTTACAGCGCCCTACAAACCGGATCACAGTAATGTCTGTCGGCTGCAATACGCGCTGCGGCGGTACCTAGTCGGTCTCCGACAACAGAGACACTACCACCAGTAGGTCCTTCAAACCGGATCACAGTAATGTCTGTCGGCTGCAACAGGCGCTGCGGCGGTACCTAGTCGGTCTCCGACAACAGAGACACTACTACCAGTAAGGTCCTTCAAACCGGATCACAGTAATGTCTGTCGGCTGCAATAGGCGCTGCGTTGATACCTAGACGGTCTCCAGCAACAGAGACACTACCACCAGTAAGGTCCTTCAAACCGGATCACAGTAATGTCTGTCGGCTGCAATAGGCGCTGCGTTGATACCTAGACGGTCTCCAGCAACAGAGACACTACCACCAGTAACGTCCTTCAAACCGGATCACAGCAATGTCCGCACAGTACTGTCTGTTAGCTGCAATACGCGCTGCGTTGATACCTAGACGGTCTCCGGCAACAGCGACACTGCCACCAGTAAGGTCCTTCAAACCGGATCACAGTAATGTCTGTCGGCTGCAATACGCGCTGCGGCGGTACCTAGACGGTCTCCAGCAACAGAGACACTATCACCAGTGATAGTTACAGCGCCCTACAAACCGGATCACAGCAATGTCCACACAGTACTGTCTGTCGGCTGCAATAGGCGCTGCGTTGATACCTAGACGGTCTCCAGCAACAGAGACACTATCACCAGTGATAGTTACAGCGCCCTACAAACCGGATCACAGTAATGTCTGTCGGCTGCAATACGCGCTGCGGCGGTACCTAGTCGGTCTCCGACAACAGAGACACTATCACCAGTGATAGTTACAGCGCCCTACAAACCGGATCACAGTAATGTCTGTCGGCTGCAATACGCGCTGCGGCGGTACCTAGACGGTCTGTAGCAACAGAGACACTATCACCAGTGATAGTTACAGCGCCCTACAAACCGGATCACAGTAATGTCTGTCGGCTGCAATACGCGCTGCGGCGGTACCTAGTCGGTCTCCGACAACAGAGACACTACCACCAGTAGGTCCTTCAAACCGATCACAGCAATGTCCACACAGTACTGTCTGTCGGCTGCAATAGGCGCTGCGTTGATACCTAGACGGTCTGTAGCAACAGAGACACTATCACCAGTGATAGTTACAGCGCCCTACAAACCGGATCACAGCAATGTCCACACAGTACTGTCTGTTAGCTGCAATACGCGCTGCGGCGGTACCTAGACGGTCTGTAGCAACAGAGACACTATCACCAGTGATAGTTACAGCGCCCTACAAACCGGATCACAGTAATGTCTGTCGGCTGCAATAGGCGCTGCGTTGATACCTAGAAGGTCTGTAGCAACAGAGACACTACCACTAGTTATACCTGCAGCGCCCTTCAAACCGGATCACAGTAATTTCCACACAGTACTGTCTGTCGGCTGCAATAGGCGCTGCGGCGGTACCTAGACGGTCTCCGGCAACAGAGACACTACCACCAGTAACGTCCTTCAAACCGGATTAGAGCAATGTCCGCACAGTACTGTCTGTCGGCTGCAATAGGCGCTGCGGCGGTACCTAGACGGTCTCCGGCAACAGAGACACTACCACCAGTGATAACTAAAGGTCCTTCAAACCGGATCACAGTACTGTCTGTCGGCTGCAATAGGCGCTGCGGCGGTACCTAGACGGTCTCCGGCAACAGAGACACTACCACCAGTGATAGCTATAGATCCTTCAAACCGGATCACAGCAATGTCCGCACAGTACTGTCTGTCAGCTGCAATAGACGCTGCGGCGGTACCTAGACGGTCTCCGGCAACAGAGACACTACCACCAGTGATAGCTATACGTCCTTCAAACCGGATCACAGCAATGTCCGCACAGTACTGTCTGTTAGCTGCAATACGCGCTGCGGCGGTACCTAGACGGTCTCCGGCAACAGAGACACTACCACCAGTGATAGCTATAGATCCTTCAAACCGGATCACAGCAATGTCCGCACAGTACTGTCTGTCGGCTGCAATAGGCGCTGCGGCGGTACCTAGACGGTCTGCAGCAACAGAGACACTACCACCAGTGATAGCTATAGATCCTTCAAACCGGATTATAGTAATGATTACACAGTACTGCGATAGAAGCTAGACGGTCTCCAGCAAGACTACCACCAGTAATAAAAACAAAATCTGTAGTCTTTATACAGTGGCTTCATTACATCCAACTACCCTACATCGCCCTACAAATTAGCTATATAAAGGGTGTTTGAAAACGAAAATATAATATAATCTTCAATAGAAATTGGGACATTAAAAAAAAAAAAATCATCCAAAGTATACACGCCTGTGTTCATTCAGAACCTTTCAGGTTTATTGCCAAAATGATCTGGCACATTCAGCCATTGTACGCGGCGCCGCGACACTGGAAAAACTGTGACCGGAAACGGAAACTCGACGCCCGTTCGAAATATGAACAAGCACCGCCATTTTCTATTCCGCCATTCGATCGTCGAACTTGGCGCGGCAGCTTCAATTTCAACCGGCGGCTCGTTTGTGCGTAGCGTAGCTTCGCGGCTTTCCGATGCTTTCGTATCACGCGATGGTAGGTGACGGTGACGGATGGCCAACCGGACGGTGACCATCTCACCGTTTGATATCTACAAACGGGTAGTGAAGTGACAATTGGTTCCGAAGCTGCCGTAAAAACGAAATGATCGAAAAGCTTTCAATTTCGATTGAACGCTTTCAATGGCGGCTCCTTGTACATTTGGGAACTTAATCATTACTAACAGAAAAACCTCTTATTCACGACCCTCGTCATCATTATTATCGTCTTCATTATCATGATCAATATCCCCATCTTCATTATGATAATTATCATCAACACAATCAGCGAAATCGTTATTATAATCATCATCATTATGAATATCATCGACATTATTGTAATCATCGATATCGTTATTTCAATCATCATCATCATCATCATTATAATTATCAATGTCATCTTTACTGTCAACATTATCAATATCGTTATTCTAATCATCATCATTATGATTATCAGTGTCATCTTTACTGTCGTTATCATCAATATCATCGACATTGTTATAATCATCGATATTGTTATTCTATTCATTATCATTATCATTATCAATATCATCTTTACTGTCAACATTATCAATATCGTTATTCTAATCATCATCATTATGATTATCAGTGTCATCTTTACTGTCGTTATCATCAATATCATCGACATTGTTATAATCATCGATATTGTTATTCTATTCATTATCATTATGATTATCAATATCATCTTTACTGTCGTTATCATCAATATCATCAACATTATTATAATCATCGATATTGTTATTCTATTCATCATCATTATGATTATCAATATCACCTTTACTGACATCATCATCAATATCATCTTTGTTATCATCGTCATCAATATCATTGACATTATTGTAATCATCGAAATTGTTATTATAATCATCATCATCATTATGATTATCAATGTCATCTTTACTGTCAACATCATCAATATCATCGACATTATTGTAATCATCGAAATTGTTATTATAATCATCATCATCATCATTATGATTATCAATGTCATCTTTGCTGTCATCGACATTGTTATAATCATCGATATTGTTATTTTAATCATCATCATTATGATTATCAATATCATCTTTACTGTCGTTATCATCAATATCGTCGACATTATTCTAATCATCATCATCATCAATATCATAATAATCATCAGCTGCAATGCGTTCACTGCACGCACGACACACTTAAGGGCTCAACAGCATCCACTCCTTCCGAGTTTGTGAATCGATTCTGTTCTAAATATTAGTTGCACCTTAAACAATCTGAATGAGAGTTATCTAAACGTATAATAGAATTCCGTTTAATGGCAATGTTCCAGTTTGAAGGGCGTTGCAGCTAGACGACTCATATCTCACAGTGAACGGTACCTTATGTTGCGGAGCAAAACTTTTAAT
Organism: Troides helena; assembly: GCA_029286815.1. Classification (NCBI taxonomy): domain Eukaryota; kingdom Metazoa; phylum Arthropoda; class Insecta; order Lepidoptera; family Papilionidae; genus Troides; species Troides helena. The sequence continues at coordinate 1,562,705 of JAGSMV010000034.1, forward strand.
ATGCATTCTGTCGCTGAATGAAGCTGCGAGGATGATGCACTGATGCGCGGCAGGCCTGCGAAGGACTTCCTTTTGTGCTTGTGGATTCTAGGTGTCGAACAAGAGGACGACAGCCAGTCCTTTTAGAAGTAGAGGACAGGACGATGATGCCTGAGTCACTGTTTTTTTTTTTTTTTTCACCATGCGTAAGTAGTTTATCATTTGTTACTGGAGAAGGTATGGTGTGACTGTGTATTTATACGTGAGCACTGACGCGATCCGGAGCACCTTACTACCCAGTAGTAAGTGATTAATGGAGCCGGTCGCAACAACTGGCAGGTGGTCAAGACTGAGGGTTGGGAGGAAGAAAAATCCGTTTCCTATCAATTTTTTTTTAAATATCACGCCTTTTTCCCAGTGGGGGTAGGCAGAGGTGAATACTACCACTTCGCCGGATGTGGTCAGATTGGGTCCCGTGTAACGGGGGGTGAGTCTGTTGCTGCTTTATCAGGGGCATCACACAAATGTATATAGCTTAAATATTACGTCATCGGTACACGCCGGGATTCGGACCCGCGACCTGCGGAATGAAAGCCGCACGCTCTAACCGTTAGACCAGCGGGGAGCTAGTCAATACCGGGTAATATATTCGGTACCTTGATGTCTTAACTACAGGGGGTTCGAAGTTGATAGTTGTTTTTTTTTTTTTATTAGAATAAAAATTAAATATCAATAATGACCTTAAATTATTAGTTTTTTTTTTTTTTATGGTATACTTTATTCATAGTTAATATCCCTTAGTCATATATCGATAATGAGAACGGAGAGAGAAAAAAAAAATCTCTTTGCTTCGTTAGCGTGTATTCGATTAAACTAATGTATGACAAATTCCGGTTTTAACCAGTTTTATCCAGTTTGAACCTTCATTATGTGCAGGTAAAATTTAACCTTGTATAATAATGATTTAAATTGTTATATATTCATTATTTACTGCCGGAGACAGTCTTTAGTGTGTATACATTGACTTCCGGTTTGAAGGGCGTTGTAGTTAATGTAACTACGGTAGCGAGTTTCGACATCTTATCATCGGAGTATCACTTACCATCGGATGAACCCGCCGCTCGTCTCATCGTATCATTCCGTATATTATTTGTATAAATGTCGTCTCCATAGATTTTTATGTTCGCAGTACTAAAACTTTATTAATCTCACGCGATGTAAAAGTTACGAAATTAAGTTCACAAAAAGAAACCATTAACTTAAATAGGAGGATATAATGAAAAGAGGGGAGGGGGTGGTAGCGAAAATAAATCATTAAAATCCAATCAGCCCGACCTGTTGAACGGAACGCGTGTAACAAGATGGCCGCCTGTCAGACTGACAGGTGAGAAATGCGAGCTCATTCAACGGCAACCAGCTTACGCGGAGCCCCGCCGCGTTTGACTGTTGGACTTATATAACTGTAACGCGAGCTCAACTTATAACGGACGTCCGGGATTCACTTGACTCGGCAAAATATCACTTGACGTTTCATTTTGGCGCGCGCAATTGGCGAGATTTATAAAAAAAAAAAAACGTTGAACGGTGTTTATGGTATTGGTGGTATTAGTGGTGGTGGTACCACCAGTGTTAATTGTGAGTTATAAAAATCACGGGAATGACTATGGGGTAATGCTTTGGAAAGCATTTCGCAATGCGCGGGAAAGAGAGATGCGTGGGTTGTGCGAGTGCGAGCGGGACAGATATATGAATGTTGGCGCTTCAGCTGTTAGCGGTGGGAATAGTGACTGGTGGTAGGAATCCGACGCCATTTATGAATTGGGATAAATGAGGATCTTTGGGGGAGGGGATGTCGAGCAGTGGACGGTTGAGTCCCGTTATCCATGTAATCAAAGCAGCGCTCTTCAAACCGGATCACAGCAATGTCCGCACAGTAGTGTGTTAGCGGCAATAGACGCTGCGGCGGTACCTAGACGGTCTCCGGCAACAGCGACACTGCCACCAGTAAGGTCCTTCAAACCGGATCAAAGCAATATCCGCACAGTACTGTCTGTCGGCTGCAACAGGCGCTGCGGCGGTACCTAGACGGTCTCCGGCAACAGCGACACTGCCACCAGTAAGGTCCTTCAAACCGGATCACAGCAATGTCCGCACAGTACTGTGTTAGCTGCAATAGGCGCTGCGGTGGTACCTAGACGGTCTTCGGCAACAGCGACACTGCCACCAGTAAGGCCCTTCAAACCGGATCAAAGCAATATCCGCACAGTACTGTCTGTCGGCTGCAACAGGCACTGCGGCGGTACCTAGACGGTCTCCGGCAACAGCGACACTGCCACCAGTAAGGTCCTTCAAACCGGATCAAAGCAATATCCGCACAGTACTGTCTGTCGGCTGCAACAGGCACTGCGGCGGTACCTGGAGCGGTCTCCGGCAACAGCGACACCGCCACCAGTAAGGTCCTTCAAACCGGATCAAAGCAATATCCGCACAGTACTGTCTGTCGGCTGCAACAGGCACTGCGGCGTTACCTAGACGGTCTCCGGCAACAGCGACACTGCCACCAGTAAGGTCCTTCAAACCGGATCACAGCAATATCCGCACAGTACTGTTCGTCGGCTGCAACAGGCACTGCGGCGTTACCTAGACGGTCTCCGGCAACCGCGACACTGCCACCAGTAAGGTCCTTCAAACCGGATCACAGCAATATCCGCACAGTACTGTCTGTCGGCTGCAACAGGCACTGCGGCGTTACCTAGACGGTCTCCGGCAACCGCGACACTGCCACCAGTAAGGTCCTTCAAACCGGATCAGCAATATCCGCACAGTACTGTCTGTCGGCTGCAACAGGCACTGCGGCGGTACCTAGACGGTCTCCGGCAACAGCGACACTGCCACCAGTAAGGTCCTTCAAACCGGATCACAGCAATATCCGCACAGTACTGTTCGTCGGCTGCAACAGGCACTGCGGCGGTGCCTAGACGGTCTCCGGCAACAGCGACACTGCCACCAGTAAGGTCCTTCAAACCGGATCACAGCAATATCCGCACAGTACTGTTCGTCGGCTGCAACAGGCACTGCGGCGTTACCTAGACGGTCTCCGGCAACCGCTACACTGCCACCAGTAAGGTCCTTCAAACCGGATCAGCAATATCCGCACAGTACTGTCTGTCGGCTGCAATAGGCGCTGCGGCGGTACCTAGACGGTCTCCGGCAACCGCGACACTGCCACCAGTAAGGTCCTTCAAACCGGATCACAGCAATGTCCGCACAGTACTGTGTTAGCTGCAATAGGCGCTGCGGTGGTACCTAGACGGTCTTCGGCAACAGCGACATTGCCACCAGTAAGGTCCTTCAAACCGGATCACAGCAATGTCCGCACAGTACTGTCTGTCGGCTGCAACAGGCGCTGCGGCGGTACCTAGACGGTCTCCTGCAACAGCGACACTGCCACCAGTAAGGTCCTTCAAACCGGATCACAGCAATGTCCGCACAGTACTGTCTGTTAGCTGCAATAGGCGCTGCGGTGGTACCTAGACGGTCTCCGGCAACAGCGACACTGCCACCAGTAAGGTCCTTCAAACCGGATCACAGCAATATCCGCACAGTACTGTCTGTCGGCTGCAACAGGCGCTGCGGCGGTACCTAGACGGTCTCCGGCAACAGCGACACTGCCACCAGTAAGGCCCTTCAAACCGGATCAAAGCAATATCCGCACAGTACTGTCTGTCGGCTGCAACAGGCACTGCGGCGTTACCTAGACGGTCTCCGGCAACAGCGACACTGCCACCAGTAAGGTCCTTCAAACCGGATCAAAGCAATATCCGCACAGTACTGTCTGTCGGCTGCAACAGGCGCTGCGGCGGTACCTAGACGGTCTCCGGCAACAGCGACACTGCCACCAGTAAGGTCCTTCAAACCGGATCACAGCAATATCCGCACAGTACTGTCTGTCGGCTGCAACAGGCACTGCGGCGGTACCTGAACGGTCTCCGGCAACAGCGACACTGCCACCAGTAAGGTCCTTCAAACCGGATCACAGCAATATCCGCACAGTACTGTCTGTCGGCTGCAACAGGCACTGCGGCGGTACCTAGACGGTCTCCGGCAACCGCGACACTGCCACCAGTAAGGTCCTTCAAACCGGATCAAAGCAATATCCGCACAGTACTGTCTGTCGGCTGCAACAGGCACTGCGGCGTTACCTAGACGGTCTCCGGCAACCGCGACACTGCCACCAGTAAAGTCCTTCAAACCGGATCACAGCAATATCCGCACAGTACTGTCTGTTAGCTGCAATAGGCGCTGCGGTGGTACCTAGACGGTCTTCGGCAACAGCGACATTGCCACCAGTAAGGTCCTTCAAACCGGATCACAGCAATGTCCGCACAGTACTGTATATCGGCTGCAACAGGCGCCGCGGCGGTACCTAGACGGTCTCCTGCAACAGCGACACTGCCACCAGTAAGGTCCTTCAAACCGGATCACAGTAATATGCGCACAGTACAGTGTGTCGGCTGCAATAGTCGCTGCGGCGGTACCTAGACGGTCTCCGGCAACAGAGACACTACAACCAATGATAGCTATAAGGTCCTTCAAACCGATCTCGGTAATATTCGAACTGTACTACTTGTCGCTGCGGCGGAACTCGACGGTGTCCGGCAACGGAGACACTATCACCAATGATAACTATAAGGTCCTTCAAACCGATCTCGGTAATATTCGAACTGTACTACTTGTCGCTGCGGCGGAACTCGACGGTGTCCGGCAACGGAGACACTATCACCAATGATAACTATAAGGTCCTTCAAACCGATCTCGGTAATATTCGAACTGTACTACTTGTCGCTGCGGCGGAACTCGACGGTGTCCGGCAACGGAGACACTATCACCAATGATAACTATAAGGTCCTTCAAACCGATCTCGGTAATATTCGAACTGTACTACTTGTCGCTGCGGCGGAACTCGACGGTGTCCGGCAACGGAGACACTATCACCAATGATAACTATAAGGTCCTTCAAACCGATCTCGGTAATATTCGAACTGTACTACTTGTCGCTGCGGCGGTACCTACACGGTCTCCTGCGACAGAGACACTGCCATCAATGATAGCTATAAGGTCCTTCAAACCGGGTCTCGGTAATATTCGAACTGTACTACTTGTCGCTGCGGCGGTACCTACACGGTCTCCTGCGACAGAGACACTGCCACCAATGATAGCTATAAGGTCCTTCAAACCGGGTCTCGGTAATATTCGAACTGTACTACTTGTCGCTGCGGCGGTACCTACACGGTCTCCTGCGACAGAGACACTGCCATCAATGATAGCTATAAGGTCCTTCAAACCGATCTCGGTAATATTCGAACTGTACTACTTGTCGCTGCGGCGGTACCTACACGGTCTCCTGCGACAGAGACACTGCCATCAATGATAGCTATAAGGTCCTTCAAACCGGAACATACAAGTTAACGCTCTATGTAGGACGCTTACACTTTTATACACGTGGTACAGTCGCCGTATTCATTTCACTAGCTGCAGCGCCCTTCAAACCGGATCAATGTAACCGATACCCAGTAGCAATGTAACGCTAGTTAGTATGTTTACACTGCAACACACTGTGCCGGTTGTGTTCATACAATATTAAGTTCTACCGCGCTAGTTACAGCGCCCTTCAAACCGGAACATACTAATTACGATTGCTACTGTAGTTAGGATATTTACAATGCAATACATGTGCCTCGCTATACACATGGTATAGTTACGCTAGTAATTTCACTAGCTGCAGCGCCCTTCAGACCGGAACATAGTTAATGATAGCATGTGGTACAGTCACCGCATTAATTTTTCGAGATACAGCGCCCTTCAAACCGGAACACGGCAATTTTCGCTTCGAACCCCGACATCACCGCTGCTACGAGCACGCTGCTCCAGCGCATGACCCCCGGACTCTGCCCCTGCCGTGCGCCGGTCGCGCCGCGTGGCCTCCATTTCCGCTTTGTCGCCAACTTCCGGTTCGTTGTAGTTGTGTAAATGCTTTTAGTTAAATCATTTTCTGGCTGCGAAGTTAAACGGCCTGAGGAGTGGGAGGCGCTGGGTGGAGGGTGTGTGGCCGCAGGTGCTCCTGTCTCCTCCTGCCTCTCCGCATCGAGCTGATGCTAAAGCTGCTAAAATTAAATTGGTTTTGTTATCAGTACAACATTGCTATCATCATCATCTTCAGCTTCATCATCATCGTTCTCATCATCTTCGTGGTCATCAGCCTGATCATCACAATCATCGTCTCCAACATGCTGGTCATCTTTCTCATCATTTTCGACTCCATCATCATCTTTGTCTTCATCCTGGTCGTCATCGTCTTCGTATTCATACTAGTCATCATCATCATTATCGTCTTCATAGTCCTGATCATCATCATTATTTTCGACTTCATCATCATCGTTCTCATCATCTTCGTGGTCATCAGCCTGATCATCACAATCATCGTCTCCAACATGCTGGTCATCTTTCTCATCATTTTCGACTCCATCATCTCCGTCTTTATCCTGGTCGTCTTCATCTTCGTATTCATACTAGTCATAATCATCATCTTCGTCTTCATCATTCTGGTCATCGCCATCATCTTCGTCTTCATCCTGGTCATAATCATCTTCGTATTCATACTAGTCATCATCATCATCTTCGTCTTCATCCTGGTCATAATCATCTTCGTATTCATACTAGTCATCATCATCATCATTATCGTTTTCATAGTCCTGATCATCATCATTATTTTCGACTTTATCATCCTGGTCATCATCATCTTCTTTATCATCCTGGTCATCGACATCATTTTCGACTTTACTACTTGTCGCTGCGGCGGTACCTACACGGTCTCCTGCGACAGAGACACTGCCATCAATGATAGCTATAAGGTCCTTCAAACCGGATCTCGGTAATATTCGAACTGTACTACTTGTCGCTGCGGCGGTACCTACACGGTCTCCTGCGACAGAGACACTGCCACCAATGATAGCTATAAGGTCCTTCAAACCGGATCTCGGTAATATTCGAACTGTACTACTTGTCGCTGCGGCGGTACCTACACGGTCTCCTGCGACAGAGACACTGCCACCAATGATAGCTATAAGGTCCTTCAAACCGGGTCTCGGTAATATTCGAACTGTACTACTTGTCGCTGCGGCGGTACCTACACGGTCTCCTGCGACAGAGACACTGCCATCAATGATAGCTATAAGGTCCTTCAAACCGATCTCGGTAATATTCGAACTGTACTACTTGTCGCTGCGGCGGTACCTACACGGTCTCCTGCGACAGAGACACTGCCATCAATGATAGCTATAAGGTCCTTCAAACCGATCTCGGTAATATTCGAACTGTACTACTTGTCGCTGCGGCGGTACCTACACGGTCTCCTGCGACAGAGACACTGCCACCAATGATAGCTATAAGGTCCTTCAAACCGATCTCGGTAATATTCGAACTGTACTACTTGTCGCTGCGGCGGTACCTACACGGTCTCCTGCGACAGAGACACTGCCATCAATGATAGCTATAAGGTCCTTCAAACCGATCTCGGTAATATTCGAACTGTACTACTTGTCGCTGCGGCGGTACCTACACGGTCTCCTGCGACAGAGACACTGCCATCAATGATAGCTATAAGGTCCTTCAAACCGATCTCGGTAATATTCGAACTGTACTACTTGTCGCTGCGGCGGTACCTACACGGTCTCCTGCGACAGAGACACTGCCATCAATGATAGCTATAAGGTCCTTCAAACCGGGTCTCGGTAATATTCGAACTGTACTACTTGTCGCTGCGGCGGTACCTACACGGTCTCCTGCGACAGAGACACTGCCATCAATGATAGCTATAAGGTCCTTCAAACCGATCTCGGTAATATTCGAACTGTACTACTTGTCGCTGCGGCGGTACCTACACGGTCTCCTGCGACAGAGACACTGCCATCAATGATAGCTATAAGGTCCTTCAAACCGGGTCTCGGTAATATTCGAACTGTACTACTTGTCGCTGCGGCGGTACCTACACGGTCTCCTGCGACAGAGACACTGCCATCAATGATAGCTATAAGGTCCTTCAAACCGATCTCGGTAATATTCGAACTGTACTACTTGTCGCTGCGGCGGTACCTACACGGTCTCCTGCGACAGAGACACTGCCATCAATGATAGCTATAAGGTCCTTCAAACCGGGTCTCGGTAATATTCGAACTGTACTACTTGTCGCTGCGGCGGTACCTACACGGTCTCCTGCGACAGAGACACTGCCATCAATGATAGCTATAAGGTCCTTCAAACCGATCTCGGTAATATTCGAACTGTACTACTTGTCGCTGCGGCGGTACCTACACGGTCTCCTGCGACAGAGACACTGCCATCAATGATAGCTATAAGGTCCTTCAAACCGATCTCGGTAATATTCGAACTGTACTACTTGTCGCTGCGGCGGTACCTACACGGTCTCCTGCGACAGAGACACTGCCATCAATGATAGCTATAAGGTCCTTCAAACCGGGTCTCGGTAATATTCGAACTGTACTACTTGTCGCTGCGGCGGTACCTACACGGTCTCCTGCGACAGAGACACTGCCACCAATGATAGCTATAAGGTCCTTCAAACCGATCTCGGTAATATTCGAACTGTACTACTTGTCGCTGCGGCGGTACCTACACGGTCTCCTGCGACAGAGACACTGCCATCAATGATAGCTATAAGGTCCTTCAAACCGGATCTCGGTAATATTCGAACTGTACTACTTGTCGCTGCGGCGGTACCTACACGGTCTCCTGCGACAGAGACACTGCCACCAATGATAGCTATAAGGTCCTTCAAACCGGGTCTCGGTAATATTCGAACTGTACTACTTGTCGCTGCGGCGGTACCTACACGGTCTCCTGCGACAGAGACACTGCCATCAATGATAGCTATAAGGTCCTTCAAACCGATCTCGGTAATATTCGAACTGTACTACTTGTCGCTGCGGCGGTACCTACACGGTCTCCTGCGACAGAGACACTGCCACCAATGATAGCTATAAGGTCCTTCAAACCGGATCTCGGTAATATTCGAAACCTTGACCACGATTATACACGAGGAACAGGTCTTAAGAGGAACGGAGCTGGTGCTGGCTGAATGTTCCACGCAAATAATATTTGAGGAGTACCCTCCAGGATATTAGAGGAGACGGAGACCAGATTGACGTTGACGTGTTGTATATGCAAGAAGTCAAAGGTCAGATCGTTCTTACACGAATGATAGTGATAGGTGTGATGGTAAACCCAGATTTTACTGATGGTAGTGTCGCACAATACTGTGAAGACATTACTGTGATCCGGCTTGAAGGATCTTACTGTTGGTAGTGTCTCTATTGCCGGAGGCCGTCTAGGTATCAACGCAGCGCCCATTGCAGCCGACAGACAGTACTGTGCGGACATTGCTGTGATCTCGTTTGAAGGACCTTACTCGTGGTAGTGTCTCTGTTGCCGGAGGCCGTCTAGGTATCAACGCAGCGTCCATTGCAGCCGACAGACAGTACTGTGCGGACATTGCTGTGATCCCGTTTGAAGGACCTTACTCGTGGTAGTGTCTCTGTTGCCGGAGGCCGTCTAGGTATCAACGCAGCGTCCATTGCAGCCGACGAACGGTACTGTGCGGACATTGCTGTGATCCCGTTTGAAGGACCTTACTCGTGGTAGTGTCTCTCTGTTGCCGGAGGCCGATCTAGGTATCAACGCAGCGTCCATTGCAGCCGACAGACAGTACTGTGCGGACATTGCTGTGATCCCGTTTGAAGGACCTTGCTCGTGGTAGTGTCTCTGTTGCCGGAGGCCGTCTGGAGTATCAACGCAGCGTCCATTGCAGCCGACAGACGGTACTGTGCGGACGTGCTGTGATCCCGTTTGAAGGACCTTGCTCGTGGTAGTGTCTCTGTTGCCGGAGGCCGTCTAGGTATCAACGCAGCGTCCATTGCAGCCGACAGACAGTACTGTGCGGACATTGCTTTGATCCCGTTTGAAGGACCTTACTCGTGGTAGTGTCTCTGTTGCCGGAGGCCGTCTGGAGTATCAACGCAGCGTCCATTGCAGCCGACAGACAGTACTGTGCGGACATTGCTGTGATCCCGTTTGAAGGACCTTACTCGTGGTAGTGTCTCTGTTGCCGGAGGCCGTCTGGAGTATCAACGCAGCGTCCATTGCAGCCGACAGACAGTACTGTGCGGACATTGCTTTGATCCCGTTTGAGGACCTTACTCGTGGTAGTGTCTCTGTTGCCGGAGGCCGTTTAGGTATCAACGCAGCGCCCATTGCAGCCGACAGACAGTACTGTGCGGACATTGCTTTGATCCCGTTTGAAGGACCTTACTCGTGGTAGTGTCTCTATTGCCGGAGACCGTTTAGGTATCAACGCAGCGCCCATTGCAGCCGACAGACAGTACTGTGCGGACATTGCTGTGATCCCGTTTGAAGGACCTTACTCGTGGCAGTGTCTCTATTGCCGGAGGCCGTCTAGGTATCAACGCAGCACGTATTGCAGCCGACAGACAGTACTGTGCGGACATTGCTGATCCCGTTTGAAGGACCTTACTCGTGGCAGTGTCTCTATTGCCGGAGGCCGTCTAGGTATCAACGCAGCACGTATTGCAGCCGACAGACAGTACTGTGCGGACATTACTGTGATCCGGTTTGAAGGACCTTACTCGTGGTAGTGTCTCTCTGTTGCCGGAGGCCGTCTAGGTATCAACGCAGCGTCCATTGCAGCCGACAGACAGTACTGTGCGGACATTGCTTTGATCCCGTTTGAAGGACCTTACTCGTGGTAGTGTCTCTGTTGCCGGAGGCCGTTTAGGTATCAACGCAGCGTCCATTGCAGCCGACAGACAGTACTGTGCGGACATTGCTTTGATCCCGTTTGAAGGACCTTACTCGTGGTAGTGTCTCTGTTGCCGGAGGCCGTCTAGGTATCAACGCAGCGTCCATTGCAGCCGACAGACAGTACTGTGCGGACATTGCTGTGATCCCGTTTGAAGGACCTTACTCGTGGTAGTATCTCTGTTGCCAGAGGCCGTCTAGGTATCAACGCAGTGTCCATTGCAGCCGACAGACAGTACTGTGCGGACATTGCTGTGATCCCGTTTGAAGGACCTTACTCGTGGTAGTGTCTCTGTTGCCGGAGGCCGTTTAGGTATCAACGCAGCGTCCATTGCAGCCGACGAACAGTACTGTGCGGACATTACTGTGATCCGGTTTGAAGGACACTTACTCGTGGTAGTGTCTCTGTTGCCGGAGGCCGTTTAGGTATCAACGCAGCGTCCATTGCAGCCGACGAACAGTACTGTGCGGACGTGCTGTGATCCCGTTTGAAGGACCTTACTCGTGGTAGTGTCTCTGTTGCCGGAGGCCGTCTAGGTATCAACGCAGCGTCCATTGCAGCCGACAGACGGTACTGTGCGGACATTGCTTTGATCCCGTTTGAAGGACCTTACTCGTGGTAGTGTCTCTGTTGCCGGAGGCCGATCTGGAATATCAACGCAGCGTCCATTGCAGCCGACAGACAGTACTGTGCGGACGTGCTGTGATCCCGTTTGAAGGACCTTACTCGTGGTAGTGTCTCTGTTGCCGGAGGCCGTCTAGGTATCAACGCAGCGTCCATTGCAGCCGACAGACGGTACTGTGCGGACATTGCTTTGATCCGTTTGAAGGACCTTACTCGTGGTGGTGTCTCTGTTGCCGGAGGCCGTCTAGGTATCAACGCAGCGTCCATTGCAGCCGACAGACGGTACTGTGCGGACATTGCTGTGATCCGTTTGAAGGACCTTACTCGTGGTAGTATCTCTGTTGCCAGAGGCCGTCTGAGTATCAACGCAGCGTCCATTGCAGCCGACAGACGGTACTGTGCGGACATTGCTGTGATCCCGTTTGAGGACCTTACTCGTGGTAGTGTCTCTGTTGCCGGAGGCCGTCTAGGTATCAACGCAGCGTCCATTGCAGCCGACGAACGGTACTGTGCGGACATTGCTGTGATCCGTTTGAAGGACCTTACTCGTGGTAGTATCTCTGTTGCCAGAGGCCGTCTGAGTATCAACGCAGCGTCCATTGCAGCCGACAGACAGTACTGTGCGGACATTGCTGTGATCCCGTTTGAAGGACCTTACTCGTGGTAGTGTCTCTGTTGCCGGAGGCCGTTTAGGTATCAACGCAGCGTCCATTGCAGCCGACAGACAGTACTGTGCGGACATTGCTGTGATCCCGTTTGAAGGACCTTACTCGTGGTAGTGTCTCTCTGTTGCCGGAGGCCGTCTAGGTATCAACGCAGCGTCCATTGCAGCCGACGAACAGTACTGTGCGGACATTGCTTTGATCCCGTTTGAAGGACCTTACTCGTGGTAGTGTCTCTGTTGCCGGAGGCCGTCTAGGTATCAACGCAGCGTCCATTGCAGCCGACAGACAGTACTGTGCGGACATTGCTGATCCCGTTTGAAGGACCTTACTCGTGGTAGTGTCTCTGTTGCCGGAGGCCGTCTAGGTATCAACGCAGCGTCCATTGCAGCCGACAGACAGTACTGTGCGGACATTGCTGTGATCCCGTTTGAAGGACCTTACTCGTGGTAGTGTCTCTGTTGCCGGAGGCCGTCTAGGTATCAACGCAGCGTCCATTGCAGCCGACAGACAGTACTGTGCGGACATTGCTTTGATCCCGTTTGAAGGACCTTACTCGTGGTAGTGTCTCTGTTGCCGGAGGCCGTCTAGGTATCAACGCAGCGTCCATTGCAGCCGACAGACAGTACTGTGCGGACATTGCTGTGATCCCGTTTGAAGGACCTTACTCGTGGTAGTGTCTCTGTTGCCGGAGGCCGTCTAGGTATCAACGCAGCGTCCATTGCAGCCGACAGACAGTACTGTGCGGACATTGCTGATCCCGTTTGAAGGACCTTACTCGTGGTAGTGTCTCTGTTGCCGGAGGCCGTCTAGGTATCAACGCGGCGTCCATTGCAGCCGACAGACAGTACTGTGCGGACATTGCTTTGATCCCGTTTGAAGGACCTTACTCGTGGTAGTGTCTCTGTTGCCGGAGGCCGTCTAGGTATCAACGCAGCGTCCATTGCAGCCGACAGACAGTACTGTGCGGACATTGCTTTGATCCCGTTTGAAGGACCTTACTCGTGGTAGTGTCTCTGTTGCCGGAGGCCGTCTAGGTATCAACGCAGCGTCCATTGCAGCCGACAGACAGTACTGTGCGGACATTGCTGATCCCGTTTGAAGGACCTTACTCGTGGTAGTGTCTCTGTTGCCGGAGGCCGTCTAGGTATCAACGCAGCGTCCATTGCAGCCGACAGACAGTACTGTGCGGACATTGCTGTGATCCCGTTTGAAGGACCTTACTCGTGGTAGTGTCTCTGTTGCCGGAGGCCGTCTAGGTATCAACGCAGCGTCCATTGCAGCCGACAGACAGTACTGTGCGGACATTGCTTTGATCCCGTTTGAAGGACCTTACTCGTGGTAGTGTCTCTGTTGCCGGAAACCGTCTAGGTACCGCCGCAGCGCCTGTTGCAGCCGACAGACAGTACTGTGCGGACATTACTTTGATCCCGTTTGAAGGACCTTACTCGTGGTAGTGTCTCTGTTGCCGGAGGCCGTCTAGGTATCAACGCAGCGTCCATTGCAGCCGACAGACAGTACTGTGCGGACATTGCTGTGATCCCGTTTGAAGGACCTTACTCGTGGTAGTGTCTCTGTTGCCGGAGGCCGTCTAGGTATCAACGCAGCGTCCATTGCAGCCGACAGACAGTACTGTGCGGACATTGCTGTGATCCCGTTTGAAGGACCTTACTCGTGGTAGTGTCTCTGTTGCCGGAGGCCGTCTAGGTATCAACGCAGCGTACATTGCAGCCGACAGACAGTACTGTGCGGACATTGCTGTGATCCCGTTTGAAGGACCTTACTCGTGGTAGTGTCTCTGTTGCCGGAGGCCGTCTAGGTATCAACGCAGCGTCCATTGCAGCCGACAGACAGTACTGTGCGGACATTGCTGTGATCCCGTTTGAAGGACCTTACTCGTGGTAGTGTCTCTCTGTTGCCGGAGGCCGTCTAGGTATCAACGCAGCGTCCATTGCAGCCGACAGACAGTACTGTGCGGACATTGCTGTGATCCCGTTTGAAGGACCTTACTCGTGGTAGTGTCTCTGTTGCCGGAGGCCGTCTAGGTATCAACGCAGCGTCCATTGCAGCCGACAGACAGTACTGTGCGGACATTGCTTTGATCCCGTTTGAAGGACCTTACTCGTGGTAGTGTCTCTGTTGCCGGAGGCCGTCTAGGTATCAACGCAGCGTCCATTGCAGCCGACAGACAGTACTGTGCGGACATTGCTGATCCCGTTTGAAGGACCTTACTCGTGGTAGTATCTCTGTTGCCAGAGGCCGTCTAGGTATCAACGCAGTGTCCATTGCAGCCGACAGACAGTACTGTGCGGACATTGCTGTGATCCCGTTTGAAGGACCTTACTCGTGGTAGTGTCTCTGTTGCCGGAGGCCGTTTAGGTATCAACGCAGCGTCCATTGCAGCCGACAGACAGTACTGTGCGGACATTGCTGATCCCGTTTGAAGGACCTTACTCGTGGTAGTGTCTCTGTTGCCGGAGGCCGTCTAGGTATCAACGCAGCGTCCATTGCAGCCGACAGACAGTACTGTGCGGACATTGCTGTGATCCGGTTTGAAGGACCTTACTCGTGGTAGTGTCTCTCTGTTGCCGGAGGCCGTCTAGGTATCAACGCAGCGTCCATTGCAGCCGACAGACAGTACTGTGCGGACATTGCTGTGATCCCGTTTGAAGGACCTTACTCGTGGTAGTGTCTCTGTTGCCGGAGGCCGTCTAGGTATCAACGCAGCGTCCATTGCAGCCGACAGACAGTACTGTGCGGACATTGCTTTGATCCCGTTTGAAGGACCTTACTCGTGGTAGTGTCTCTGTTGCCGGAGGCCGTCTAGGTATCAACGCAGCGTCCATTGCAGCCGACAGACAGTACTGTGCGGACATTGCTGTGATCCCGTTTGAAGGACCTTACTCGTGGTAGTGTCTCTGTTGCCGGAGGCCGTCTAGGTATCAACGCAGCGTCCATTGCAGCCGACAGACAGTACTGTGCGGACATTGCTGTGATCCAGTTTGAAGGACCTTACTCGTGGTAGTGTCTCTGTTGCCGGAGGCCGTCTAGGTATCAACGCAGCGTCCATTGCAGCCGACAGACAGTACTGTGCGGACATTGCTGTGATCCAGTTTGAAGGACCTTACTCGTGGTAGTGTCTCTGTTGCCGGAGGCCGTCTAGGTATCAACGCAGCGTCCATTGCAGCCGACAGACAGTACTGTGCGGACATTGCTGTGATCCCGTTTGAAGGACCTTACTCGTGGTAGTGTCTCTGTTGCCGGAGGCCGTCTAGGTATCAACGCAGCGTCCATTGCAGCCGACAGACAGTACTGTGCGGACATTGCTTTGATCCCGTTTGAAGGACCTTACTCGTGGTAGTGTCTCTGTTGCCGGAGGCCGTCTAGGTATCAACGCAGCGTCCATTGCAGCCGACAGACAGTACTGTGCGGACATTGCTTTGATCCCGTTTGAAGGACCTTACTCGTGGTAGTGTCTCTGTTGCCGGAAACCGTCTAGGTACCGCCGCAGCGCCTGTTGCAGCCGACAGACAGTATTGTGAAGACATTACTGTGATCCGGTTTGAAGGACCTTACTGGTGGTAGTGTCTCTGTTGCCGGAGACCGTCTAGGTATCAACGCAGCGCCTGTTGCAGCCGACAGACAGTACTGTGAAGACATTACTGTGATCCGGTTTGAAGGACCTTACTGGTGGTAGTGTCTCTGTTGCTGGAGACTGTCTAGGTATCAACGCAGCGCCTATTGCAGCCGACAGACATTACTGTGCGGACATTGCTTTGATCCCGTTTGAAGGACCTTACTCGTGGTAGTGTCTCTGTTGCCGGAGGCCGTCTAGGTATCAACGCAGCGTCCATTGCAGCCGACAGACAGTACTGTGCGGACATTGCTTTGATCCCGTTTGAAGGACCTTACTCGTGGTAGTGTCTCTGTTGCCGGAGGCCGTCTAGGTATCAACGCAGCGTCCATTGCAGCCGACAGACAGTACTGTGCGGACATTGCTTTGATCCCGTTTGAAGGACCTTACTCGTGGTAGTGTCTCTGTTGCCGGAGGCCGTCTAGGTATCAACGCAGCGTCCATTGCAGCCGACAGACAGTACTGTGCGGACATTGCTTTGATCCCGTTTGAAGGACCTTACTCGTGGTAGTGTCTCTGTTGCCGGAGGCCGTCTAGGTATCAACGCAGCGTCCATTGCAGCCGACAGACAGTACTGTGCGGACATTGCTTTGATCCCGTTTGAAGGACCTTACTCGTGGTAGTGTCTCTGTTGCCGGAGACCGTTTAGGTATCAACGCAGCGCCCATTGCAGCCGACAGACAGTACTGTGCGGACATTGCTGTGATCCGGTTTGAAGGACCTTACTCGTGGTAGTGTCTCTGTTGCCGGAGGCCGTCTAGGTATCAACGCAGCGTCCATTGCAGCCGACAGACAGTACTGTGCGGACATTACTGTGATCCGGCTTGAAGGATCTTACTGTTGGTAGTGTCTCTATTGCCGGAGACCGTTTAGGTATCAACGCAGCGTCCATTGCAGCAGACAGACAGTACTGTGCGGACATTGCTTTGATCCCGTTTGAAGGACCTTACTCGTGGTAGTGTCTCTGTTGCCGGAGGCCGTCTAGGTATCAACGCAGCGTCCATTGCAGCCTACAGACAGTACTGTGCGGACATTGCTTTGATCCCGTTTGAAGGACCTTACTCGTGGTAGTGTCTCTGTTGCCGGAGGCCGTCTAGGTATCAACGCAGCGTCCATTGCAGCCGACAGACAGTACTGTGCGGACATTGCTTTGATCCGGTTTGAAGGACCTTACTCGTGGTAGTGTCTCTGTTGCCGGAGGCCGTCTAGGTATCAACGCAGCGTCCATTGCAGCCGACAGACAGTACTGTGCGGACATTGCTTTGATCCCGTTTGAAGGACCTATAGCTATTACTGGTGGTAGTGTCTCTGTTGCCGGAGACCGTCTAGGTATCAACGCAGCGTCCATTGCAGCCGACAGACAGTACTGTGCGGACATTGCTTTGATCCCGTTTGAAGGACCTATAGCTATTACTGGTGGTAGTGTCTCTGTTGCCGGAGGCCGTTTAGGTATCAACGCAGCGTCCATTGCAGCCGACAGACAGTACTGTGCGGACATTGCTGTGATCCGGTTTGAAGGACCTATAGCTATTACTGGTGGTAGTGTCTCTGTTGCCGGAGGCCGTTTAGGTATCAACGCAGCGTCCATTGCAGCCGACAGACAGTACTGTGCGGACATTGCTGTGATCCGGTTTGAAGGACCTTACTCGTGGTAGTGTCTCTGTTGCCGGAGACCGTCTAGGTATCAACGCAGCGTCCATTGCAGCCGACAGACAGTACTGTGCGGACATTGCTGTGATCCGGTTTGAAGGACCTATAGCTATTACTGGTGGTAGTGTCTCTGTTGCCGGAGGCCGTTTAGGTATCAACGCAGCGTCCATTGCAGCCGACAGACAGTACTGTGCGGACATTGCTTTGATCCCGTTTGAAGGACCTATAGCTATTACTGGTGGTAGTGTCTCTGTTGCCGGAGGCCGTTTAGGTATCAACGCAGCGTCCATTGCAGCCGACAGACAGTACTGTGCGGACATTGCTTTGATCCCGTTTGAAGGACCTATAGCTATTACTGGTGGTAGTGTCTCTGTTGCCGGAGGCCGTTTAGGTATCAACGCAGCGTCCATTGCAGCCGACAGACAGTACTGTGCGGACATTGCTGTGATCCGGTTTGAAGGACCTATAGCTATTACTGGTGGTAGTGTCTCTGTTGCCGGAGACCGTCTAGGTATCAACGCAGCGTCCATTGCAGCCGACAGACAGTACTGTGCGGACATTGCTGTGATCCGGTTTGAAGGACCTATAGCTATTACTGGTGGTAGTGTCTCTGTTGCCGGAGACCGTCTAGGTATCAACGCAGCGTCCATTGCAGCCGACAGACAGTACTGTGCGGACATTGCTGTGATCCGGTTTGAAGGACCTATAGCTATTACTGGTGGTAGTGTCTCTGTTGCCGGAGGCCGTTTAGGTATCAACGCAGCGTCCATTGCAGCCGACAGACAGTACTGTGCGGACATTGCTGTGATCCGGTTTGAAGGACCTATAGCTATTACTGGTGGTAGTGTCTCTGTTGCCGGAGGCCGTTTAGGTATCAACGCAGCGTCCATTGCAGCCGACAGACAGTACTGTGCGGACATTGCTGTGATCCGGTTTGAAGGACCTATAGCTATTACTGGTGGTAGTGTCTCTGTTGCCGGAGGCCGTTTAGGTATCAACGCAGCGTCCATTGCAGCCGACAGACAGTACTGTGCGGACATTGCTGTGATCCGGTTTGAAGGACCTTACTCGTGGTAGTGTCTCTGTTGCCGGAGACCGTCTAGGTATCAACGCAGCGTCCATTGCAGCCGACAGACAGTACTGTGCGGACATTGCTGTGATCCGGTTTGAAGGACCTATAGCTATTACTGGTGGTACCTCGACGGTGTCCGGCAACGGAGACACTATCACCAATGATAGCTATAAGGTCCTTCAAACCGGATCTCGGTAATATTCCGAACTGTACTACTTGTCGCTGCGGCGGTACCTCGACGGTGTCCGGCAACGGAGACACTATCACCAATGATAACTATAAGGTCCTTCAAACCGATCTCGGTAATATTCCGAACTGTACTACTTGTCGCTGCGGCGGTACCTACACGGTCTCCTGCGACAGAACACTGCCACCAATGATAGCTATAGGTCCTTCAAACCGGATCACGGTAATATTCGAACTGTACTACTTGTCGCTGCGGCGGTACCTCGACGGTGTCCGGCAACGGAGACACTATCACCAATGATAACTAGAAGGTCCTTCAAACCGGATCTCGGTAATATTCGAACTGTACTACTTGTCGCTGCGGCGGTACCTCGACGGTGTCCGGCAACGGAGACACTATCACCAATGATAACTAGAAGGTCCTTCAAACCGGATCTCGGTAATATTCGAACTGTACTACTTGTCGCTGCGGCGGAACCTCGACGGTGTCCGGCAACGGAGACACTATCACCAATGATAACTAGAAGGTCCTTCAAACCGGATCTCGGTAATATTCGAACTGTACTACTTGTCGCTGCGGCGGTACCTCGACGGTGTCCGGCAACGGAGACACTATCACCAATGATAACTAGAAGGTCCTTCAAACCGGATCTCGGTAATATTCGAACTGTACTACTTGTCGCTGCGGCGGAACCTCGACGGTGTCCGGCAACGGAGACACTATCACCAATGATAACTATAAGGTCCTTCAAACCGGATCTCGGTAATATTCGAACTGTACTACTTGTCGCTGCGGCGGAACCTCGACGGTGTCCGGCAACGGAGACACTATCACCAATGATAACTAGAAGGTCCTTCAAACCGGATCTCGGTAATATTCGAACTGTACTACTTGTCGCTGCGGCGGTACCTACACGGTCTCTTGCGACAGAGACACTGCCACCAATGATAGCTATAAGGTCCTTCAAACCGGATCACGGTAATATTCGAACTGTACTACTTGTCGCTGCGGCGGTACCTACACGGTCTCCCGCGACAGAGACACTGCCACCAATGATAGCTATAAGGTCCTTCAAACCGGATCTCGGTAATATTCGAACTGTACTACTTGTCGCTGCGGCAGTACCTACACGGTCTCCCGCGACAGAGACACTGCCATCAATGATAGCTATAAGGTCCTTCAAACCGGGTCTCGGTAATATTCGAACTGTACTACTTGTCGCTGCGGCGGTACCTACACGGTCTCCTGCGACAGAGACACCGCCACCAATGATAGCTATAAGGTCCTTCAAACCGGATCTCGGTAATATTCGAACTGTACTACTTGTCGCTGCGGCGGTACCTACACGGTCTCCTGCGACAGAGACACCGCCACCAATGATAGCTATAAGGTCCTTCAAACCGGGTCTCGGTAATATTCGAACTGTACCACTTGTCGCTGCGGCGGTACCTACACGGTCTCCTGCGACAGAGACACCGCCACCAATGATAGCTATAGGTCCTTCAAACCGGATCACGGTAATATTCGAACTGTACTACTTGTCGCTGCGGCGGTACCTACACGGTCTCCCGCGACAGAGACACACTGCCACCAATGATAGCTATAGGTCCTTCAAACCGGATCTCGGTAATATTCGAACTGTACTACTTGTCGCTGCGGCGGAACCTCGACGGTGTCCGGCAACGGAGACACTATCACCAATGATAGCTATAAGGTCCTTCAAACCGGATCTCGGTAATATTCGAACTGTACTACTTGTCGCTGCGGCAGTACCTACGGTCTCCTGCGACAGAACACTGCCATCAATGATAGCTATAGGTCCTTCAAACCGGATCTCGGTAATATTCGAACTGTACTACTTGTCGCTGCGGCAGTACCTACACGGTCTCCTGCGACAGAGACACTGCCATCAATGATAGCTATAGGTCCTTCAAACCGGATCTCGGTAATATTCGAACTGTACTGCTTGTCGCTGCGGCGGTACCTACACGGTCTCCTGCGACAGAGACACTGCCATCAATGATAGCTATAGGTCCTTCAAACCGGATCTCAGTAATATTCGAACTGTACTACTTGTCGCTGCGGCGGTACCTACGGTCTCCTGCGACAGAACACTGCCATCAATGATAGCTATAGGTCCTTCAAACCGGATCTCGGTAATATTCGAACTGTACTACTTGTCGCTGCGGCAGTACCTACACGGTCTCCTGCGACAGAGACACTGCCATCAATGATAGCTATAGGTCCTTCAAACCGGATCTCGGTAATATTCGAACTGTACTGCTTGTCGCTGCGGCAGTACCTACACGGTCTCCTGCGACAGAACACTGCCATCAATGATAGCTATAGGTCCTTCAAACCGGATCTCAGTAATATTCGAACTGTACTACTTGTCGCTGCGGCGGTACCTACACGGTCTCCTGCGACAGAGACACTGCCACCAATGATAGCTATAGGTCCTTCAAACCGGGTCTCGGTAATATTCGAACTGTACTGCTTGTCGCTGCGGCAGTACCTACACGGTCTCCTGCGACAGAGACACTGCCACCAATGATAGCTATAGGTCCTTCAAACCGGATCTCAGTAATATTCGAACTGTACTACTTGTCGCTGCGGCGGTACCTACACGGTCTCCTGCGACAGAGACACTGCCATCAATGATAGCTATAGGTCCTTCAAACCGGGTCTCGGTAATATTCGAACTGTACTACTTGTCGCTGCGGCAGTACCTACACGGTCTCCTGCGACAGAGACACTGCCATCAATGATAGCTATAAGGTCCTTCAAACCGGATCTCGGTAATATTCGAACTGTACTGCTTGTCGCTGCGGCGGTACCTACGGTCTCCTGCGACAGAACACTGCCACCAATGATAGCTATAGGTCCTTCAAACCGGATCTCGGTAATATTCGAACTGTACTGCTTGTCGCTGCGGCAGTACCTACACGGTCTCCTGCGACAGAACACTGCCATCAATGATAGCTATAGGTCCTTCAAACCGGAACCAGCGCCATTTTGTTTCGACACAAACTGCAATACAGGCTCGGTACCGCGCGGACATTTTAATTTATAAGATTGTGAGAAAAAAAAAAAAAAAAAAAAAAAAAAATTAATTTCGCTTCCTTTTATAAATATGGATTACACCGGAAGTGCCGCCGCTGTAGCGGAAACTGAATAAGAAAAGAGAGTAGCCAAGCAACTCGGTACAATTTGTATGAATAAATAGATGTTGATTTAATCATTAACAGTATCCCGCTGGTGTAATGGTTGGAGGTCGCGGGTTCGAATCCCAGCATTGGGCCAGTGCGGTGAGGCTACCAACCCGAGCCCAACAGTGGGAATGCAAGTTGGATGTTGAAAAAAAAAAGTACTCTCGGATTTAACTGTTACTCTCATTATATGTAGTTAGGATGTTTACACTATATATATAGTAGTTTAGCGTTATGGGGGAGTAAGGGGTGGAACGGACACAACACTTTGTACCCCCTTAACCCACTCAACTTCCCCACGTTGGTAGAGCCTATTGAGCAACCAATAAGATTAAAAAAAAAAAAAAAAAAAAATGTTTGGTCTACAAGCGTGCTTGAAGTCTAGAAGGAACCGGTCCACAGTTCCCGGTGTGGGCAACCACCGCCAGTCGGAGTACGTTGGAAAGTCACCACACAGTAGTGATCTTTCCGACCTATGTCCAGCAGTGGACTGTTAAATTAGCTATTTAGAAGAAAAAAAATATCGCATGTAATCCTGGAGTCGAACCTTGTACAACTTCTAACCACTGTGCCTTTATAGACATTTGGGTATCAAAGCAGTAGTACTCTTGCGAGCGCTGGTATGATTGTACTGTTCGTTGCAAATGTCGGCTCATTATTGCCCACAGCTGGACATAGCTTATCCCAATATGTGTAGCATGATGAAAGCGAATTAATTATAAGCCAAATATTCTTTCATACTTATTGACTCGGCGCGGGCGCCGTTGGGGAGGGCGGCGGATGAGTTGGGGATGGGAGAGATCAAAGCCCCGGGGGTAAGAAGCGCCGACATCAAAAGCGCTTTTGATATTTATCCATTTTCGTACATTTTAAACTTTCCTCCCCCGCCACCGTATTCTCGCCGCCTTTGTTACCGGTAACACGGTTAATTTATAAAAAATACCTTTGTTTACTAATCCTATTACCGAGTTTATTACTTGCTTAAGCCTCGAGGTACTTTTCAATTCAGATGAATAATTACTCAAGTGTTTATGAAGCGTCTGTAAGTCGTTGCCCGCTTGCGTAGTGAAGAGACCGTTTCGATTCGATGAACGATTTCATTAATTCGATTATCGAATCGATTATCAAATTTTAGAATAAAATCGATACTATACAAAATCCGATTTACAATCGTAATATCGTAAATCTATCCAATGTGTTGATATAACGGCCATTGTTCAAATGGTGGTAGTGTCTCTGTTACTGTACTCTAGATACCACCGCTGCAATGAAATTACCGTTGCTAAGGTTGCTGTAGTTAGTGAAATTACCGCGGTAACAAAAGTTAACATACCTCAAGAGGATGTCCATAACGTGATGTAGTATATATCTACTTAACTAGCGACAATTTATAATGAAAGGCACTTCTGTTAGTCAAATTACCGCGGTAACAAAAGTTAAAAATATCTTAAAATTATGTTCATAATGTGATGTAGTGTATATCGCCTTAACTAGCACCGATCTTTATTGAAAGGCATTGTTGTTAGTCAAATTACCGCGGTAACGAATGTTAATATATATCTTATTGTGATGTTCATTATATGATGTAATGTATATCATCTTAACTAGCGCCAATTTTTATTGAAAGGAATTGTTGTTAGTCAAATTACCGCGGTAACAAGTTAAAATATCTTAAGGTGAGGTCCATAATGTGATGTAGTGTATATCATAATAACTAGCGCCGAATTACCGAAAGGCGCTGGTGAAATTACTGCGGTAACAGGACTCAATGTATCCATCAGAACGGTGTATATAATGTGGAGTAGTGTAGAGCATCTTAAGTAGCGGTGTATTGGTACCATACCATGGATTTAAATAATATAATAATATTATTTTTAATGCATATGGCGATAGGTCTCGCACTGCTATTAAATACTCGATACGCGCCAACCGGAAGTGGCGCTGCCGACATGTCACCGGCTGACTGACGTTGCATTGTGTAACGTGCGCGAATCGATCGCGTCCCGCTCGCGGGGGCCTACGCGGCCCGCACTGCGACTCTACGAGCCGCGACGCGCGCTACACGCGTCTACGTCGTAGCGCACCGAGCGTTAGAAACTACGTAACGAATATATCGAAACGCGCACAACTCGTAGAACGTCTACGAAAATTTGTAGACTATCTACGCGGCGTAGTTAATAAGCTAATATTGTATGCGATATCATCCTCAAACCTCAATACGAGTCCACTCAGAACTCCATCATCTGGTTGTCTTGATTGGGGTCAAATAGGTGATGGATATAAGTGGGGATAGGTGGTGGGGTGAATTAGGTGAGTCTGTCCATCCAACACATCCATTTCATAAGGTCTACACCAAAAATTTCTCTAACTCAAACTTCCGGTGTAACAGCTGTTGGGTTATAAGTCGGAAGGCCCTAGTTTGATTCCAGGACTAATTGTATTAACACCTTTCTAATTAAAAAGAACTTCAGTCCGGATAGTCAAACCTCTACAAAGTATTCTTAAGTTATGAGTAGTGTGTAAACTTGAAGGGAGGTGTAGCTAGAGTAATTATTAAGGAGGAGAGCTCAGCCGATAGACGTCCACTGCTGGACATAGGCCTCACCCAATATCATTGTAGGGGTTCATATGGGGAGATATGGGTCACCACTCACCATGGTGGCCCAATGCGGGTTGGTGGGAGCCCGTGCCTCAGTTGATTAGCAGGGTGAACCACCAGCAGGTGAGCTTGACTTGGATACGGAAGTTCTACACGAAATATTACACCCCTACTGTTCAGTATTAATATACAAACATTGATGTTTTAGGAGTTATGTCCAGCGGTGGACTACAGTGGGATAGCAATGTGTTCCAGGTCTGCTGATATTGATATTAGTCCAAAAGATATATATATATATATATGTTACAGTAGTAATGATACATTATATATGTTTAATAGTATGGTCTGATAGCCGATGGGGCACTAAGGTCCTCGAATGGCGACCAGTGTTGGTAGGCCCCTCACTAGGTGGTCCGATGATCTGGTGATGGTTGGAAGCGCTGGATCGATCGATGTGGAGAACTTTGAGGGAGGCCTGTGTCCAGCAGTGGACATCTGTAGCATGATGATGATGAAACAGATGTAAATTGTTTATATTTTACGTACGACCAACTCCTAACCCTGTAGTCTCGGTCTATTAAGAATAGGACTAAGGTTTACTACGCCTGTCGTACAAGTCGACTAAAAATCTTCTGGTTCGTAGGCTTTGAGGGTGAGAGCCTTCAGAGCTCAATAAGCGTGTTCTTGTATTTGCCGTAGCACAGCACTGCCCATCCACGGAATGCTTTAGCCGGAGTGCAGGGGGCACCGGTGCGTTCCGTAGCACATCCCGGAGCCCCCCTTCTAATGTACTGACGGAGACCATCGGGGGGATTTCAGTGGGTAAAAGTCCCACATAACTTTGCCTTCCCCCAAAAGTAAAGTATCTTTTAAGATTTCTACAGCAAAGAAAAAAAAGCCGACCAGATCGCCTAGCTTCTAAAGGTATCAAATTTGTTCGGCGAAGTACCGAAATCCGATTCGTATGTTGTTACAGTGGACCGTGCATCCGCACGGTTTACGATGTCTGGAGGGTTGAGAGGAGGGTGTGCTCCCCATACCCCCGTCACCCCGCGGCTAACCCCCTGCAGCCTATCCGCAGTGATTGATTAATAGACACCCCTCGACTCGGGCTCTTACATGAGATTCCGAACGGGCTGTCTACGGCCGGAATTTCATTACTACACATTACTACTGCTAATCGGTAATTCTTTACTAATAAGCAGTTCGTTTTCTCCACTAATAAATATCATCATCATCAGCCGATAGATGTACTGGACATAGCCTTCTTTAGAGATCTCCACAGAGTTCATAGAGGGGAACTCACCTTAGTACCACCACGCTGGTGAAATCCTGGATAAATTGGTAGCTGGACTGATCCTGGTCTGTCCTGGTGAGGATAGACTTGGACTCCATAGGATGTCGGCATAAATATCCTCATATACTAGGAAGTCATTTTTTTTCTAATATTTGTCTGTACTTATAAATTAGGAATACTTTTTTCTTAACTAGAAGGGATTATTGCTTACTAGTAAGCTGTTTTTTTTCTACTAGTGACTAGTATTTTTATCGTATCGTATGAGCTCAACAGTCTGGGTTTAGACCAGGGCTAGGAACTGGAGAAGCCATCTTCTCCCTTAACTCCCTAGCAGAGGGAGCAATTGGACAGCAGCAGTGCGTCTATTATGCTCCATAGATTATGAGAAAGCATTCGATCGTGTTCAACATTAGAAAGTGATGGAGCTTCTCCAGGATAATGGGTTGGATGAGCAGGACTGTAGAGTAATCGCGACTGTCTATTGGTTTCAGGAAGCTGCTGTAAAAGTTAAACGCAAAATATTCAAAGTGGAAAAAAATTCATAGAGGTGTTCTACAAGGATGCATTCTAGGTCCCCTACTCTTTAATATCTATTCTAACGGACCTCCTACTAACTCATCCAGGAGATAAAGTGAATGGAGCACGGATCAGTAATATCAGATACGCTGATGACAACTTGTGACGGGTTCTGCAAGCTGTAGACTGCTGGAGGATGTGGAGTTTGGTGGTGATGCGATGCCTGTTCCTGAAATATACAGGATGTGAAACAAAAATGAAAGCAGTAAATCCATTTAATTATTTATGCTGTTTCACTATGGATTTAGATCATAATGAAGAATTGGAAAAATTAGAAATGTTTTTAATAGGATGTCCAATTTACTGTGACCCCAGGATACCGTCTGCCCATACTACGTCTTCAAATGCTAGGTTTGGTCCGGTTTCTCTATGGTTGTGAGACGTAGACTTTAAAAAAGGACTGTAGTCCAATAAGGGATGTATTAGCAGTAAACCTACAAATGATGATGTAAAGGTGTGGTCTCATTTGCGCTGTTTCTAAATTTTAATTTAGTTCTACCTCCGTGTCCGTTTTTAATAATGATTGAAGTTTTTTTTTTTTTATTACCACTGCCTCCAACCGCATATATTGAACTGACTGAATACGTGTATGCCAAATTGTGTACCGAATAAAAAAAAAAATCTTTCCTTCTTTCTTCTTTCAAGAAGCAGCTTGTCTCTGATCCTGAAGTCCTTGAGAGAGCCAACTGGAATTCCAGGTTGAAGACAATCGCCATCCAAAATTGACTTCGTAGGGGATCCTTTTGTGAGTTTCCAATGTCGATCCTTTTTTTTTATCATGGAAGAAATCTTACTACTGGGGGGATGACAAGGGTTTTGGGCTTCTACCCACTAAAACCCCCTGGGTGGTCTCCGTCAATCTATTAGGAGCTCTGGGATCTACGGAAGGCACCGATGCGCCTCTGGCTAAAACGTCCGGAAGACCAAAGCCCTCAGCACCCACGCTAGCTCTGAACGCCCCCACCCTCAAAGCCCATAAACCGGACGAACGTTTTAGTCGACTTTTACGACACAGAGAATACCTTAGGCCTATTAACAGCTCGAGATTGCAGGGCTGTCCCAAGGTTGATCCTGGAGGGAACGGGATTAAAGAACAGATCAGGATCGAATTGGTTTTATCGACGTGATCCCCAAACTTCGGTTTGAAGAGGGGAACCTAATGATGAGATCTCCCCCAAATCCTCCCCTAAAGTAAATCCACTTTAAGTCGTATCCATCAGACATTTTCTTTAACAACCCTCATATTGACAGTTATAATAAATCGCCATTAAAAAGTTGCCCGTTTGTAGTCTTTAAGTACTTCACTAAGTTAATATTGCCATGTATAAGGAATTAAGTTTTTCACATTACTGTGTTCCGGTTTGAAGGTTGCTGTAATTTGTATAATTACTAGGGTAGAGATTCAACATCGAGTCTTAAGGCGACGAGCGTAATGTGGTGCAGTATATAACATCCTAACTAGCGCTATGATACCCAAGCGTATCACTTATTATCAAGTGAACGTCGCGTTAGCCTCGTTGATTGATTAAATTAAAAAAAAAAAAATTGTGAAAGTAACCTAACCTAACCTAACCATCTAAGTCTGTGGTCTAAGACTATGTTTGTAACGGCTAATCTCGAAAACGGCTGAACCGATTTTGAATAGAGTTTCATTGGTGGATAGCTGACTTCATAGAGAATGATATGGGCTAAAAAAAAATTAGGGTTCCTTAGAAAAACACGCGGAACCCGCCGGAGTAGTTGCAAGTTGCGTACATAGCTCGCGAGGATACAAAGCGACCTTTGACCCCGCCGAGACATTTACAAACAAAAACTCCGACGATGACCGGTGGTGGGGAATGGGGGAGTGGATGGGGGTGTATAAAGCCACATCCACCCCCCAAGAAAATTAAAAAAAAAAAAAATTTACCATGAAGTTATTGGATATGAAAAAGAAAATTATTCAAGTATGATTGGATTTGTTAGAGTAATTTATGTTGCTGTTGCGAATGAATTAGGGGTTGAACGGGGTGGGGGTGCATAGAGCTTATGCTTAGTATAGATTCACCCCCTCCCCTAGCATTTGGGAAAGCACTGACACATATGATAAATCCGGTGTAATTGGATGAGTTGTTATAGTGTTGCTTCAAGCGGGGCACGATGAAGAAGTGATTGGGGGTGTCGGTAGTAAGGGTGGGGGTGGGAGGGTTGAGGGTAAGTTTCTTGGCAGACGCACGAACTGGAACGGAAGTGTATAGCGCGGCGGAAACGATCTCACTCCTTACATATTCTAGATTAGTAACTGGTGCTTTTATATGGTGATAAACCCCACTGAACGGAGTGGAGTCGAACCTGGGACTCGTGTAGCGGCTGAGGAGACGGTATATATACACAACTGTAGCCTTAATGGGTATGGGGATTCGTGGGACTGGTAAGCCCAGCAGTGGGCATCTACTAACAGATGAATAGAACCAACGTTATCCTAAGATGTATGGAAGCGGGCACAGTAATGTATGCACACTACTGCTTTTTTGAGATGGTAAATATCAAGAGCTGATGGTAAGTGATGGCTGGTAGCATGGCGCTGGTTAGGATGTCTACACTGCGTACACTGCACCAGCTACTGCCCTTACTCTACTGGGGTGTAAGGGTCTTGCAAAGCTCACGGGATCGAAGCGAACTTCACTAGCTCCTGTAGCGGCCTGCTGTCTTCCACCGACACGCATTGGGCTGTCATTAGCCCATAAACGCCCACTGCTGGACATAGGCCTTCCCAAAGTATGTCACAATGGACAAGGATTAATATGGGGGGGGGGATTTGGGCTATTTCCCACCACAGACCCAAGTCAACTTCAGGTCGTGGTGTAACTAATCAACAAACGAGGCTCTGGTTTTGATTGATTTACTACCGTGATCCGGTTTGAAGGACTTATAGCTATTACTAGTGGTTGTGTCTCTGTTGCCGGAGACAGTCTAGGTACCGCCGCAGCGCCTATTGCAGCCGACATAGAATACTGTTTTGAAATTACTGTGATCCGGTTTGAAGGACTTTACGGCTGGTAGTGTCTCTGTTGCCGGAGACCGTCTAGGTATCGCCGCAGCACCTATTGCAGCCGACAGACAGTACTGTGCGGACATTGCTGTGATCCGGTTTGAAGGACTTTACGGCTGGTAGTGTCTCTGTTGCCGGAGACCGTCTAGGTACCACCGCAGCGCCTATTGCAGCCGACATAGAGTACTGTTTTGAATTTACTGTGATCCGGTTTGAAGGACTTTACGGCTGGTAGTGTCTCTGTTGCCGGAGACCATCTAGATATCATCGCAGCGCCTATTGCGGCCGACAAACAGTACTGTGCAAACATTAACGTGATCCGGTTTGAAGGGCGCTAGTAGCAGTAATTTACTGGGGTAACGAGACTCAATATCTTAACGCCACGTTGTGAGCGAAAGAGAGAAAAAGGATTTTGGAGACAATGTTTAGAGGTAGAGGTAGAGTGAGGGGGAGGGAGACAGAGAGAGAGATACAGCTCAGAGTAGTCTGCATAGTGTGACTATTCTGATTGATTTGTGAGAACGAGACGGATATGCTGTGGAGGCGGTAAACAGAGAGAGAAAGAGAGATTGAAGATGATAATAAAGAGCGTAAGGAAGATGATTTCATAATGTAATAAATATTCAAACTGTTTCTTCTCTATCTCTCTCTCACTCACATATGTGAATGTCTTCAATAGAGAGAGAGAGACAGAACGATTTATCGATCGATTGATTAACAATGCTTTTATTCGTCTTTGTAGAAATACTCTATAGAAAGAAGAGTAAATTAATATACTGCAGATTTCCATGTTTCTCTCTCTATCGCTCTTCATATATATAGAGCGAGAGGGAGATACATTGCGGAGACTAGCCTGCGTGTAGCAGAGCGTAGACGCACGGTAGGGAGAGTATATACAAAACGCTTTCCATCTCACTCGCACGCGTTAATACATATATATAGCCGTCTCTTTCTTTTCATGAAATCCTATTCATTAGTCGCGTAGGCGTATAAAGAGCTGCAGGATTCCAGGGTTATGATGGAGTTTACATCCTAAAAGGTCAAAGCATCCGAATCCGGTTTAAAGGATTTACCGGCAACCCAAGCACCGAGCTTATGAAGTCTTCTGTAGGCATATCTGTACTACTACAAATTGCAACGCTCGGGCGCAATCGATAAGCTACAGCGATTTCTAAATTATAGAAACAGTGCTTTTTTAAAAAAAAAAAAAAAACTTCCTCCAAGCATTTGTGGACCTGGTCTTCATTTGTTAATTTCCTTCTTCATTCTCACCTTCTATTCTCTTCTTCTATACCATTATAATCTTTTCCTTTCATCTACGCTCCATCACCGCTGCTATCGGCAGCAGTGTGCAAACATTACTGTCTGTATTGAAGGGCTGCCACAAGTGAAACTAGGATCACGCGACTGTCCTACATCTCAAGGGTAAGAGCGCGATGTGCTGCAGTGTAAACATCTCAACTAGCATCCCGTTATGGGCAGGCGTATTACTAGCTGAACGTCTTCCTGGTCTCGTCTTACTGCAGCGTCTACTTCTGCTCCTAAGTTATCTTCACCGCCTTTCAACTTGGAGACCAGTAATATTTGTACTTTACTACTGGACAGTAAAGAGCGCTCTAGTCGTGTATACAAATAGGAAACATGCGATCTCAGTAGCAATATTAAATATTACGAAATCGCTTCCGCTCGTGATTTATATCCGTAAGCGTTTAGAGAGTTATAGTATCAAAGCATTCATTTAGTGCACAGCTAGACGACCTAAATCCCTAGGCACGGCGACGCACTGAGACACGAAAATGGCGTCATTTGCAATTCTTCTTCACATAGCAAATACTCTCAGTCCTCTACGCTGTACTCTTATTATCTTTTTTATTTATCTTTTCTTCCGTCCGTTCTTTAGACTGCTGTGTTCTAGTGATGACGCTGTGGTTATCCGGAGCAGGTGTTTTCTGTTGGTCTTTGTTTGCTAGTGTTTGTTGGTCTTTGTTTGCTGGTGTTTGTTGGTCTTTGTTTGCTGGTGTTTGTTGGTCTTTGTTTGCTGGTGTGTTGGTCTTTGTTTGCTGGTGTTTGTTGGTCTTTGTTTGCTGGTGTTTGTTGGTCTTTGTTTGCTGGTGTTTGTTGGTCTTTGTTTGCTGGTGTTTGTTGGTCTTTGTTTGCTGGTGTTTGTTGGTCTTTGTTTGCTGGTGTTTGTTGGTCTTTGTTTGCTGGTGTTTGTTGGTCTTTGTTTGCTGCTGTTTGTTTGCTGGTGTTTGTTTACTGTAGTTTATTTGCTGTACTTTGCTGCTGTTTGTTTGCTGGTGTTTGTTTACTGTAGTTTATTTGCTGTACTTTGCTGCTGTTTGTTTGCTGGTGTTTGTTGGTCTTTGTTTTGCTGTAGTTTGTTTGCTGTAATTGCTGCTGTTTGCTGCTGTTTGTTTGCTGGTGTTTGTTTACTGTAGTTTATTTGCTGTACTTTGCTGCTGTTTGTTTGCTGGTGTTTGTTTACTGTAGTTTGTTTGCTGGTGTTTGTTTGCTGTACTTTGCTGCTGTTTGTTTGCTGCTGTTTGTTTACTGTTGTTTGTTTACTAGTGTTTGTTTGCTGTGGTTGTTTGCTGTACTTTGCTGCTGTTTGTTTGCTGGTTTGTTTGCTGTGGTTTGTTGCTGTACTTTGCTGCTGTTTGTTTGCTGGTCGTTTGTTTACTGTAGTTTGTTGCTGTAGTTTGTTTGCTGTGCTGCTGCTGTTTGTTTGCTGGTCGTTTGTTTACTGTGGTTTGTTTGCTGTGCTTTGCTGCTGTTTGTTTGTTTTGCTGCTGTTTGTTTACTGTAGTTTGTTTGCTGGTGTTTGTTTGCTGTGGTTGTTTGCTGTGCTTTGCTGCTGTTTGTTTACTGTGGTTTGTTTGCTGTAGTTTGTTTGTTGCTGTAGTTTGTTTGCTTTAGTTTGTTTTGCTGCTGTTTGTTTACTAGTGTTTGTTTGCTTTTGTTTGTTTGCTTTTTGTTTGTTTGCTTTAGTTTGTTTGCTGTAGTTTGTTTGCTTTTTGTTTGTTTGCTTTAGTTTGTTTGCTGGTGTTTGTTTGCTGTAGTTTGTTTGCTTTAGTTTGTTTGCTGTACTTTGCTAGTGTGTGTTTACTGTTGTTTGTTTGCTGGTGTTTGTTTACTGTAGTTTGTTTGCTGTAATCTGCTGCTGTTTGTTTGCTGTAGTTTGCTAGTGTTTGTTTACTGGTGTTTGTTTGCTGCTGTTTGTTTGCTGTAGTTTGTTTGCTGTACTTTGCTGCCGTTTGTTTGCTGCTGTTTGTTTACTGTAGTTTGTTTGCTGTACTTTGCTGCCGTTTGTTTGCTGTTGTTTGTTTACTGTAGTTTGTTTGCTGTAATTTGCTGCCGTTTGTTTGCTGCTGTTTGTTTACTGTAGTTTGTTTGCTGTAGTTTGTTTGCTGTACTTTGCTACTGTTTGTTTGCTGTAATTTGCTGCTGTTTGTTGCTGTAATTTGCTGCTGTTTGTTTTGCTGCTGTTTGTTTGCTGCTGTTTGTTTGCTGTAGTTTGTTTGCTGTACTTTGCTGCCGTTTGTTTGCTGGTGTTTGTTTACTGTAGTTTGTTTGCTGTACTTTGCTGCTGTTTGTTTGCTGTAGTCTGTTTGCTGTAATTTGCTGCTGTTTGTTTGCTGTAATTTGCTGCTGTTTGTTTGCTGTAATTTGCTAGTGTTTGTTTGCTGGTAGTTTGTTTGCTGGTGTTTGTTTGCTGGTGTTTGTTTACTGTAGTTTGTTTGCTGTGGTTGTTTGCTGTACTTTGCTGCTGTTGTTTGTTTGCTGGTCGTTTGTTTGCTGGTCGTTTGTTTTGCTGCTGTTTGTTTGCTGTAGTTTGTTTGCTGTAATTTGCTGCTGTTTGTTTGCTAGTGTTTGTTTGCTGATGTTTGTTTACTGTGGTTGTTTGCTGTACTGCTGCTGTTTGTTTGCTGTGCTGCTGCTGTTTGTTTACTGTGGTTTGTTTGCTGTACTTTGCTGCTGTTTGTTTTGCTGCTGTTTGTTTGCTGTAATTGCTGCTGTTTGTTTGCTGTACTTTGCTACTGTTTGTTTGCTGCTGTTTGTTTGCTAGTGTTTGTTTGCTGCTGTTTGTTTGCTGTAGTTTGTTTGCTGTAATTTGCTGCTGTTTGTTTGCTAGTGTTTGTTTGCTGTAGTTTGTTTGCTGTACTTTGCTACTGTTTGTTTGCTAGTGTTTGTTTGCTGTAGTTTGTTTGCTCGTGTTTGTCTGCTGCAATTTGCTCGTATCAGTTTATTGGTGATTACATATCAAGATCATTCGTGAGTAGACGCTTTCCTAATTGATTTTCTAGCACTGTCTCTTGAAATCGGTATCAGTTCCTCCGTTTGATATTCAGATCTTAATAGATCTGAACATCAG
The DNA here is from genome assembly GCA_029286815.1 of Troides helena. NCBI lineage: Eukaryota > Metazoa > Arthropoda > Insecta > Lepidoptera > Papilionidae > Troides > Troides helena. The sequence goes on from JAGSMV010000034.1 coordinate 1,596,488, forward strand.
ACGGAAGTACTAAGACTATTAGGACATCTAGATCTAGATAATATGGTGATGTTTTGAGGGGTTGCTTATATCATTAGAACAGATTTAATTAAAGTATAATGATATATAAGTATAGTGATATATATGTATGTATGTAAGTCGTTGGTGATATTGTCGAATACTTAATCGGTATGTACAAAGGTCTCGGGTTCGATACCGAAGCACGTATAGGTGAAAAGGATTCCTTAGAATCTGTCTACTGCCTTCATCGCTACAAAGCGGCGAAACGAGCTTTTCAACTAACGGTAAGACTCCAGTTGAGATGTGTACACTGCACCAGACTTCTCTTATAATAATCTTGATCTCCCCAGATTAATTAATTCAGCATCATATAGTAACGGTTCAACTGTTTTTAATCTGGTCTTATTCTGAAAGCCGATTTAGAGGATATTATAAGCTGTAATAAAAAAGAATCGGTTGAGCCGTTTAATACTCTTATATCCAGTTTTATATGTTCACACTGGTGGTAGTGTCTCTGTTGCCGGAGACCGTCTAGGTACCGCCGCAGCGCGTATTGCAGCCGACAGACAGTACTGTGCGGACATTGCTGTGATCGGTTTGAAGGACCTATAGCTATTACTGGTGGTAGTGTCTCTGTTGCTACAGACCGTCTGGAGTACCGCCGCAGCGCTTGTTGCAACCGACAGACAGTACTGTGCGGACATTGCTGTGATCCGGTTTGAAGGACCTATAGCTATTACTGGTGGTAGTGTCTCTGTTGCTACAGACCGTCTGGAGTACCGCCGCAGCGCTTGTTGCAGCCGACAGACGGTACTGTGCCGGACATTGCTGTGATCGGTTTGAAGGACCTATAGCTATTACTGGTGGTAGTGTCTCTGTTGCTGAACCGTCTAGGTACCGCCGCAGCGCTTGTTGCAGCCGACGAACGGTACTGTGCGGACATTGCTGTGATCGGTTTGAAGGACCTATAGCTATTACTGGTGGTAGTGTCTCTGTTGCCGGAACCGTCTAGGTACCGCCGCAGCGCTTGTTGCAGCCGACAGACAGTACTGTGCGGACATTGCTGTGATCCGGTTTGAAGGACCTATAGCTATTACTGGTTGTAGTGTCTCTGTTGCCGGAGACTGTCTAGGTACCACCGCAGCGCTTGTTGCAGCCGACGAACAGTACTGTGCGGTTTGTGCTGTGATCCGGTTTGAAGGACCTATAGCTATTACTGGTGGTAGTGTCTCTGTTGCCGGAGACCGTCTAGGTACCGCCGCAGCGCCTGTTGCAGCCGACAGACAGTACTGTGCGGACATTGCTGTGATCCGGTTTGAAGGACCTATAGCTATCACTGGTGGTAGTGTCTCTGTTGCCGGAGACAGTCTAGGTACCACCGCAGCGCTTGTTGCAGCCGACAGACGGTACTGTGCGGTTTGTGCTGTGATCCGGTTTGAAGGACCTATAGCTATTACTGGTGGTAGTGTCTGTTGCCGGAGACCGTCTGGGTACCGCCGCAGCGCCTATTGCAGCCGACGAACGGTACTGTGCGGACATTGCTGTGATCGGTTTGAAGGACCTATAGCTATCACTGGCGGTAGTGTCTCTGTTGCCGGAGACCGTCTAGGTACCGCCGCAGCGCTTGTTGCAGCCGACAGACAGTACTGTTCGGACATTGCTGTGATCCGGTTTGAAGGACCTATAGCTATTACTGGTGGTAGTGTCTCTGTTGCCGGAGACCGTCTGGGTACCGCCGCAGCGCTTGTTGCAACCGACAGACAGTACTGTGCGGTTTGTGCTGTGATCCGGTTTGAAGGACCTATAGCTATTACTGGTGGTAGTGTCTCTGCTGCCGGAGACCGTCTAGGTACCGCCGCAGCGCCTGTTGCAGCCGACAGACGGTACTGTGCGGACATTGCTGTGATCGGTTTGAAGGACTATAGCTATTACTGGTGGTAGTGTCTCTGTTGCCGGAACCGTCTAGGTACCGCCGCAGCGCTTGTTGCAACCGACAGACAGTACTGTGCGGACGTGCTGTGATCCGGTTTGAAGGACCTATAGCTATTACTGGTGGTAGTGTCTGTTGCCGGAGACCGTCTAGGTACCGCCGCAGCGCTTGTTGCAACCGACAGACAGTACTGTGCGGACATTGCTGTGATCAGTTTGAAGGACCTATAGCTATTACTGGTGGTAGTGTCTCTGTTGCCGGAACCGTCTAGGTACCACCGCAGCGCCTATTGCAGCCGACAGACGGTACTGTGCGGACATTGCTGTGATCGGTTTGAAGGACCTATAGCTATTACTGGTGGTAGTGTCTCTGTTGCCGGAACCGTCTAGGTACCGCCGCAGCGCTTGTTGCAACCGACAGACAGTACTGTGCGGACATTGCTGTGATCCGGTTTGAAGGACCTTTAGCTGTTACTGGTGGTAGTGTCTCTGTTGCCGGAGACCGTCTAGGTACCGCCGCAGCGCCTATTGCAGCCGACAGACAGTACTGTGCGGACATTGCTGTGATCCGGTTTGAAGGACCTATAGCTATTACTGGTGGTAGTGTCTCTGTTGACGGAGACCGTCTAGGTACCGCCGCAGCGCCTATTGCAGCCGACAGACGGTACTGCTGTTTGTTTGCTAGTGTTTGTTTGCTGTAGTTTGTTTGCTGTACTTTGCTACTGTTTGTTTGCTGCTGTTTGTTTGCTAGTGTTTGTTTGCTGCTGTTTGTTTGCTAGTGTTTGTTTGCTGCTGTTTGTTTGCTGTAGTTTGTTTGCTGTAGTTTGTTTGCTAGTGTTTGTTTTGCTGCTGTTTGTTTGCTAGTGTTTGTTTGCTGCTGTTTGTTTGCTGCTGTTTGCTGGTGTTTTGTTTGCTAGTGTTTGTTTGCTGCTGTTTGTTTGCTGCTGTTTGTTTGCTAGTGTTTGTTTGCTGCTGTTTGTTTGCTAGTGTTTGTTTGCTGGTGTTTGTTTGCTGTAGTTTGTTTGCTGTAATTTGCTGCTGTTTGTTTGCTAGTGTTTGTTTGCTAGTGTTTGTTTGCTAGTGTTTGTTTGCTGGTGTTGTTTGCTGGTGTTTGCTGGTGTTTTGTTTCCTGGTGTTTGTTTGCTGCTGTTTGTTTGCTAGTGTTTGTTTGCTGCTGTTTGTTTGCTAGTGTTTGTTTGCTGCTGTTTGTTTGCTGTAGTTTGTTTGCTGTACTTTGCTACTGTTTGTTTGCTGCTGTTTGTTTGCTAGTGTTTGTTTGCTGCTGTTTGTTTGCTGTAGTTTGTTTGCTGCTGTTTGTTTGCTGTAGTTTGTTTGCTGTAGTTTGTTTGCTGCTGTTTGTTTGCTGTAGTTTGTTTGCTGGTGTTTGTTGCTGGTGTTTGTTTGCTGGTGTTTTGTTTCCTGGTGTTTGTTTGCTGGTGTTTGCTGGTGTTTTGTTTCCTGGTGTTTGTTTGCTGGTGTTTGTTTGCTGGTGTTTTGTTTACTGTTGTTTGTTTGCTGGTGTTTGTTTGCTGTACTTTGCTGCTGTTTGTTTGCTGGTGTTTGTTTGCTGTAGTTTGTTTGCTTTTTGTTTGTTTGCTTTAGTTTGTTTGCTGTAGTTTGTTTGCTGTACTTTGCTGCTGTTTGTTTGCTGTAGTTTGTTTGCTGTAATTTGCTGCTGTTTGTTTGCTTTAGTTTGTTTGCTGGTGTTTGTTTGCTGGTGTTTGTTTGCTGGTGTTTGTTTGCTGCTGTTTGCTGGTGTTTTGTTTGCTAGTGTTTGTTTGCTGCTGTTTGTTTGCTAGTGTTTGTTTGCTGCTGTTTGTTTGCTGTAGTTTGTTTGCTGTAATTTGCTGCTGTTTGTTTGCTAGTGTTTGTTTGCTGTAGTTTGTTTGCTCGTGTTTGTCTGCTGCAATTTGCTCGTATCAGTTTATTGGTGATTACATATCAAGATCATTCGTGAGTAGACGCTTTCCTAATTGATTTTCTAGCACTGTCTCTTGAAATCGGTATCAGTTCCTCCGTTTGATATTCAGATCTTAATAGATCTGAACATCAGACGGAAGTACTAAGACTATTAGGACATCTAGATCTAGATAATATGGTGATGTTTTGAGGGGTTGCTTATATCATTAGAACAGATTTAATTAAAGTATAGTGATATATATGTATGTATGTAAGTCGTTGGTGATATTGTCGAATACTAAATCGGTATGTACAAAGGTCTCGGGTTCGATACCGGGAAGCACGTGTGTATAGGTGAAAAGGATTCCTTAGAATCTGTCTACTGCCTTCATCGCTACAAAGCGGCGAAACGAGCTTTTCAACTAATAGTAAGACCCTAGTTGAGATGTGTACACTGCACCAGACTTCTCTTATAATAATCTTGATCTCCCCAGATTAATTAATTCAGCATCATATAGTAACGGTTCAACTGTTTTTAATCTGGTCTTGTTCTGAAAGCCGATTTAGAGGATATTATAAGCTGTAATAAAAAAAATCGGTTGAGCCGTTTAATACTCTTATATCCAGTTTTATATGTTCACACTGGTGGTAGTGTCTTTGTTGCTGCAGACCGTCTAGGTACCGCCGCAGCGCCTATTGCAGCCGACAGACAGTACTGTGCGGACATTGCTGTGATCCGGTTTGAAGGACCTATAGCTATCACTGGTGGTAGTGTCTCTGTTGCTACAGACCGTCTAGGTACCGCCGCAGCGCTTGTTGCAGCCGACAGACGGTACTGTGCGGACATTGCTGTGATCCGGTTTGAAGGACCTATAGCTATCACTGGTGGTAGTGTCTCTGTTGCTACAGACCGTCTAGGTACCGCCGCAGCGCCTGTTGCAGCCGACAGACAGTACTGTGCGGACATTGCTGTGATCCGGTTTGAAGGACCTATAGCTATTACTGGTGGTAGTGTCTCTGTTGCTACAGACCGTCTAGGTACCGCCGCAGCGCCTGTTGCAGCCGACGAACAGTACTGTGCGGACATTGCTGTGATCGGTTTGAAGGACCTATAGCTATCACTGGTGGCAGTGTCTCTGTTGCTACAGACCGTCTAGGTACCACCGCAGCGCCTGTTGCAGCCGACAGACAGTACTGTGCGGACATTGCTGTGATCCGGTTTGAAGGGCCTATAGCTATCACTGGTGGCAGTGTCTCTGTTGCTACAGACTGTCTAGGTACCACCGCAGCGCTTGTTGCAGCCGACAGACAGTACTGTGCGGACATTGCTGTGATCCGGTTTGAAGGACCTATAGCTATCACTGGTGGCAGTGTCTCTGTTGCTACAGACCGTCTAGGTACCACCGCAGCGCCTGTTGCAGCCGACAGACAGTACTGTGCGGACATTGCTGTGATCCGGGTTGAAGGGCCTATAGCTATCACTGGTGATAGTGTCTCTGTTGCTACAGACCGTCTAGGTACCACCGCAGCGCCTGTTGCAGCCGACAGACAGTACTGTGCGGACATTGCTGTGATCCGGTTTGAAGGACCTATAGCTATCACTGGTGGTAGTGTCTCTGTTGCTACAGACCGTCTAGGTACCGCCGCAGCGCCTGTTGCAGCCGACAGACAGTACTGTGCGGACATTGCTGTGATCGGTTTGAAGGACCTATAGCTATTACTGGTGGTAGTGTCTCTGTTGCTACAGACCGTCTAGGTACCGCCGCAGCGCCTATTGCAGCCGACGAACGGTACTGTGCGGACATTGCTGTGATCAGTTTGAAGGACCTATAGCTATCACTGGTGGCAGTGTCTCTGTTGCCGGAGACCGTCTAGGTACCGCCGCAGCGCCTATTGCAGCCGACGAACAGTACTGTGCGGACATTGCTGTGATCAGTTTGAAGGACCTATAGCTATCACTGGTGGCAGTGTCTCTGTTGCTACAGACCGTCTAGGTACCGCCGCAGCGCCTGTTGCAGCCGACGAACGGTACTGTGCGGACATTGCTGTGATCGGTTTGAAGGACCTATAGCTATTACTGGTGGTAGTGTCTCTGTTGCTACAGACCGTCTAGGTACCGCCGCAGCGCCTGTTGCAGCCGACGAACAGTACTGTGCGGACATTGCTGTGATCGGTTTGAAGGACCTATAGCTATTACTGGTGGTAGTGTCTCTGTTGCTACAGACCGTCTAGGTACCGCCGCAGCGCCTATTGCAGCCGACAGACAGTACTGTGCGGACATTGCTGTGATCGGTTTGAAGGACCTATAGCTATTACTGGTGGTAGTGTCTCTGTTGCCGGAGACCGTCTAGGTACCGCCGCAGCGCTTGTTGCAGCCGACGAACAGTACTGTGCGGACATTGCTGTGATCGGTTTGAAGGACCAATAGCTAACACTGGTGGTAGTGTCTCTGTTGCTACAGACCGTCTAGGTACCGCCGCAGCGCCTATTGCAGCCGACGAACGGTACTGTGCGGACATTGCTGTGATCGGTTTGAAGGACCTATAGCTATCACTGGTGGCAGTGTCTCTGTTGCTACAGACCGTCTAGGTACCGCCGCAGCGCCTATTGCAGCCGACGAACAGTACTGTGCGGACATTGCTGTGATCAGTTTGAAGGACCTATAGCTATTACTGGTGGTAGTGTCTCTGTTGCCGGAGACCGTCTAGGTACCGCCGCAGCGCGTGTTGCAGTCGACATACAGTACTGTGCAAACATTACTGTGATCCGGTTTGAAGGACGCTGTAGTTAGTAAAATTGGAACGTGGTGCAGTGTATATCATCCAAACTGGCGCCACGTTATGGGCGAGCGTATCACTAACCATCAGTTGAACCGCCAGCTCGTCACGTCGCTTAATTGAATAAAAAAAAAAAAAAATTCTTAACTCTAAACTGTTCATTGTAAAGAGATATTCTACATTAGCATCGTGTCCGCCATCTTGTGTTACTATTGCGTCCGCCATTTTGTTTAACGATATGTATTCGATTTGTTTCATCTCCGTTTATACTGTACAAACATTGTTTGATGGCATAAGATATTTTATCTCGTTACCGCAGTAATTTCACTAGACATATATTTATTTAGGCTTCTATATATATACACTCGCGAGCAATAATATGGAATCACTTATTTGAATGTGGTTAGAGCGTGCGGCTTTAATTCCGAAGGTCGCGGGTTCGAATCTCTGCATGTACCGATGACTGAATATCTAAGTTATGTACATTTGTGAGCTTTAGTTACAACAGCGAGATACAAACGGTGAAGGAAAACATCGCGAGGAAACTCGCACACTGATATCATCTTTGTGTGTGTGTGTGTGTGTGTGTGTGTGGTCCCAATAAAGTGACAACAGGCTCGCCCCCTGTTACATGGGACCTAATCTGACCATATCTGTCGAAATGTGGGTGTTTATTCACCTCTGCCTACTACTACTGGGAAAAAGGCGTGATAATATATATAAAAAAAAAAAAAAATATAATAAAAATGACATCATTTTAAAGGTTCTACTGTCAGCTTTAAATTGATACCAATTTCATTAAAATCAAGCCAGTAGTTAAGTAGCTATCACGGATTAAGTGAAGGAATAACGAAAAAGACGCGTTGCAATTGTTTGATACGTCGCGAGTTGCGACCCATCGACTCCCTATAAAAGCGCCTGTCATCGGATTTTCATCAGTCGACTTTCACACGTTGACCGGTACACATCGCTGCTGTCGACCCGCCAGCGCCGACAAGCACGCCTTCGATTTGCTCCCACCCATCTTGACTGGGAGATTGAGCAATGGCGACATGTCCTGTTCACGGACGAGAGCAGGATGTGTTTGCGACGGAAGAGGTCGGGTTTATAGGCGGCTTGGGGAGAGATTTGCGCAGTGCTGTTTCGCTGAAACAGTGGCTTATGGCGACTCTTGTATGTGGACCGGTAATGCCTTCGCATTGTTTTCGTGGCTTGTGATGACTGTGTGATATCAGTGATGACTCCCTCCTTATGCAGGATAACCACTGCCCGTGTAACGACCTCGTAGTCGGTTCCGTCACATTGGATTGGCCAGCTGGCAGCCTAACTCGAATCCCATTGACCACAAGTGAGATTAACTGAAGAGGAAGCTTCGCTCCGGAACTCCAGCTCCTTCATGTTCGAATGAGCTGATAACCGCGTTGATTGAGGAGTGGGAAGGTGTCCCAGAAGAATCAATTCGGAGGCTCATCAGGTCAAGAATCGTTTTCGAGCAGTTCTTAGAGAGGAGAAAACACAAAGTACCGACACTTAAAGGCGAAATAAAATATCTATTTATCGTTTTATTCATTCATTATACCTCCATATTTCTTTGTTGTTCTACCCTCATCACTTAATTGGGGATAGCTACGTAACTACTGGCTCGATTTGAATGAATTTGGTATCAATTTAAAGTTTTGTTTTTTTTTTTTTTTTATTTCTGGCTCTATATTAAGTTGACAGTTGAACCTTTATAATGACGTCATATTTATGATAATTAAAAATTTATTTAGTGACTCCAAACTTTTGCTTGCGAGTGTATATATAATATATATGTATATTGTTTGACTAAATAAAGTGACGTTCACTTGATTGTAAGTGATACACTCGCTTATGCTAACGTAGCGCTAGTTAGGATGCTATAAACTGCAGCATAGTGCTGTGATCCGGTTTGAAGGACCTATAGCTATCACTGGTGGTAGTGTCTCTGTTGCCGGAGACCGTCTAGGTACCACCGCAGCGCCTATTGCAGCCGACAGACAGTACTGTGCGAACATTGCTGTGATCCGGTTTGAAGGGCGTTATAGCTAATGAAATTACTGGGGTAACGAGACTTAACATTTTATGTCTTAGGCGAGAAGCGCTATGTAGTGCTGTGTATAGCATACTAAGTACGTTACGTCTTTATCAGTATCACTTACTATCAGATGAACGACGCGTTCGGTCTTTGCTCAATTGAACGAAAAAAAAAAAAAAACGTCTGTAAATAAAATATATAAATATCGAGCAAAGAGTTTGAGGTTTTAATTTGTATGAGACAGCGGCGCCCGCCTACAGATTAGTAGTTTAAATTATTCGTAGCGCTCGTAGCTGTTTCGTAGCCGTTCCGTAGCGCTCGTAGAGTTTCGTAGTAGGATCGTAATATTTAATAGGGCTTATATAGCGCTTTGTGGGGGAGTTGTATTAAGTTGGTTTGTGTGTAAATAATCAAATCGGGTTACCTTATTCCCTCCCCCCCACGACCACGACCACACGCAACTTAAAACCCACTATTTACCCACTAGTGGGCAGAGCAGTGTAATGAATGTAAATCGTATTGGTGAAAGCCGATTTTTTTATTCACGGACGATCACCTAATTTTGAGTGATACGCTCGCGTATAGCAGTGGTGGTAGTTAGGATGTGATACACAGCATCAAATTGCGCTTGTCGTGTAAAACGTTGAGCCTCTGCACCGCAGAAATTTCAACAGCTACAGCGCCCTTCAAACCGGATCACAGGATTCTTTTTATCGCGCTCATCGCTGCGGTGGTACTTAGACGGTTTCAACAGTCCTGTACGAAGTAACAATTAATCAACTGATCGATCTTCGAATCGCTCCTTCTCTCTCTCTCTCCCTCCTCCGCAGTATATCTGTCTCGCTCCCACACGTCTACTACAACAGTTACACTTGGTCCCGTGTGATTATACATTGTTTACTTCCGCTTAAAACCAGAATATTGTTAAAAAAAAAAAAAATTATCGTTGCCGCTTAAACAAGGAGACAATCTTATCTCTCACCACCACCCCCCACCCCCACCAGCAAAACAATTCAAACTTTCTCCCCTTTGTTCGGGCCAGTTTTCGGACGGCCGCCGCTTTATCTCGGCGACTTTATACAACGTGAACTTTGAAAAAAAAAAAAAAAAACGGTTAATATCAGCTGATGTTACAGGTTAAGTTTCCTTTGTACTTCCGGCTTTTGTGCACTTCCTGTTTAGTATATCAAGACTGATAGAGAATATTTTTAATGTAATAACAATCTATAATATTGCTTTCTTATAGTGGTGGGGGTGAGAGGAAAGAAAGGAAACGGAAACGGGGTGGAGGAGTAAGGAACTTCCTCCTTCTAGATACTTCTTTAGGGAGTGTCTATATTCCTAACACTGGATAGGTCATGATGATGCACATACATTATTTAGTCTGTTGCTGACCGTCTAGGTGCTATCAGTGTGCTAACATTACCGTGTTCCAGTTTGAAGTGAGGGTAGGTAAAGAAAATACTATGGTTGTCGCCTGCCTGATCAGATAGTTGAAGAAAAGTATTTATCTAGCCACCATTTTTACATAGATAAGTATATAACTAAATGTAGTATAACAAAAATTGGGACTGAATATGTAGTATAACATAAATTGGGAGTAAATATGTAGTATAACAAAAATTGGGAGTAAATATGTAGTATAACAAAAATTGGGAGTAAATATGTAGTATAACAAAATTGGGACTGAATATGTAGTATAACATAAATTGGGAGTAAATATGTAGTATAACAAAAATTGGGACTGAATATGTGAGTATAACAAAATTGGGACTGAATATGTAGTATAACATAAATTGGGACTGAATATGTAGTATAACATAAATTGGGACTGAATATGTAGTATAACAAAATTGGGAGTAAATATGTAGTATAACATAAATTGGGACTGAATATGTAGTATAACATAAATTGGGACTGAATATGTAGTATAACATAAATTGGGAGTAAATATGTAGTATAACATAAATTGGGACTGAATATGTAGTATAACATAAATTGGGAGTAAATATGTAGTATAACATAAATTGGGACTGAATATGTAGTATAACATAAATTGGGACTGAATATGTAGTATAACAAAAATAGGACTAAATATGTAGTATAACAAAAATTGGGACTGAATATGTAGTATAACAAAAATTAGGACTGAATATGTAGTATAACAAAAATTGGGACTGAATATGTAGTATAACATAAATTGGGACTGAATATGTAGTATAACATAGAATTGGGACTGAATATGTAGTATAACATAAATTGGGACTGAATATGTAGTATAACATAGAATTGGGAGTAAATGTAGTATAACATAGAATTGGGACTGAATATGTAGTATAACATAGAATTGGGAGTAAATATGTAGTATAACATAGAATTGGGACTGAATATGTAGTATAACATAAATTGGGAGTAAATATGTAGTATAACATAAATTGGGACTGAATATGTAGTATAATAACATAAATTGGGACTGAATATGTAGTATATAACAAAATTGGGACTGAATATAGTATAACAAAATTGGGAGTAAATATGGAATGGAATGGAATGGAATGGAATGGAATGGAATGGAATGGAATGGAATGGAATGGAATGGAATGGAATGGAATGGAATGGAATGGAATGGAATGGAATGGAATGGAATGGAATGGAATGGAATGGAATGGAATGGAATGGAATGGAATGGAATGGAATGGAATGGAATGGAATGGAATGGAATGGAATGGAATGGAATGGAATGGAATGGAATGGAATGGAATGGAATTGGGAGTGAATATGTAGTATAACATAAATTGGGACTGAATATGTAGTATAACATAGAATTGGGACTGAATATGTAGTATAACAAAATTGGGACTGAATATGTAGTATAACATAAATTGGGACTGAATATGTAGTATAACATAAATTGGGACTGAATATGTAGTATAATATAAATTGGGACTGAATATGTAGTATAACATAAATTGGGAATTAAATATGTAGTATAACATAAATTGGGACTGAATATGTAGTATAACAAAATTGGGACTGAATATGAGTATAACATAAATTGGGAGTAAATATGGAATGGAATGGAATGGAATATGGAATATGGAATGGAATGGAATGGAATATGGAATGGAATGGAATATGGAATGGAATGGAATGGAATGGAATATGGAATATGGAATATAAATTGGGGAGTAACATGTAGCATAACATAAATCAGAGCAACATGTAGCATAACATAAACTGGGAGCAAATATGTAGCATAACATAAATTGGGACTGAATATGTAGTATAACATAAATTGGGACTGAATATGAGTATAACATAAATTGGGACTGAATATGTAGTATAACAAAAATTGGGACTGAATATGTAGTATAACAAAATTGGGACTGGAATATGTAGTATAACATAAATTGGGACTGAATATGTAGTATAACAAAAATTGGGAGTGAATATGTAGTATAACATAAATTGGGAGTAAATATGTAGTATAACAAAAATTGGGAGTAAATATGTAGTATAACATAAATTGGGACTGGAATATGTAGTATAACATAAATTGGGGAGTAACATGTAGCATAACATAAATTGGGAGTAAATATGTGGTATAACATAAATTGGAGTAAATATGTAGTATATAACAAAATTGGGAGTAAATATGTAGTATAACAAAATTGGGGAGTAACATGTAGTATAACAAAATTGGGACTGAATATGTAGTATAACAAAATTGGGACTGAATATGTAGTATATAACAAAAATTGGGACTGAATATGTAATTATAACATAAATTGGGACTGAATATGTAGTATAACATAAATTGGGAGTAATATGTAGTATAACATAAATTGGGAGTAATATGTAGTATAACATAAATTGGGAGTAAATATGGTATAACATAAATTGGGACTGGAATATGGAATGGAATGGAATGGAATATGGAATATGGAATATGGAATGGAATGGAATGGAATGGAATGGAATATGGAATATGGAATGGAATGGAATGGAATGGAATATGGAATATGGAATGGAATATGGAATATGGAATATGGAATATGGAATGGAATGGAATATGGAATATGGAATATGGAATATGGAATGGAATGGAATATGTAGTATAACAAAAAATTGGGACTGAATATGTAGTATAACATAAATTGGGACTGAATATGTAGTATAACAAAATTGGGACTGGAATATGGAATATGGAATGGAATGGAATGGAATGGAATGGAATGGAATGGAATATGGAATATGGAATATGGAATATGGAATGGAATATGGAATGGAATGGAATATGGAATGGAATGGAATGGAATGGAATATGGAATGGAATATGGAATGGAATGGAATGGAATATGGAATATGGAATGGAATGGAATGGAATATGGAATGGAATGGAATGGAATATGGAATATGGAATATGGAATGGAATGGAATGGAATGGAATATGTAGTATAACATAAATTGGGAGTAAATATGTAGTATAACATAAATTGGGAGTAAATATGGAATGGAATGGAATGGAATATGGAATATGGAATGGAATATGGAATGGAATGGAATGGAATATGGAATATGGAATGGAATATGGAATGGAATGGAATATGGAATATGGAATGGAATGGAATGGAATGGAGTGGAATGGAATGGAATATGGAATGGAATGGAATGGAATATGGAATATGGAATGGAATGGAATGGAATGGAATGGAATGGAGGAATGGAATGGAATATGGAATATGGAATGGAATGGAATGGAATATGGAATATGGAATATGGAATGGAATGGAATGGAATGGAATATGGAATGGAATTGAATGGAATGGAATGGACTGGAATATGTAGTATAACATAAATTGGGACTGAATATGTAGTATAACATAAATCAGAGTAAATATGTAGCATAACATAAATTGGGAGTAAATATGTAGCATAACATAAATTGGGACTGAATATGTGAGTATAACATAAATTGGGACTGAATATGTAGTATAACAAAAATTGGGAGTAAATATGTAATTATAACATAAATTGGAATAAATATGTAGTATAACATAAATTGGGAGTAAATATGTGGTATAACATAAATTGGGACTGAATATGTAGTATAACATAAACTGGGAGTAAATATGTAATTATAACATAAATTGGGAGTAAATATGGAATGGAATATGGAATGGAATGGAATGGAATGGAATATGGAATATGGAATGGAATGGACTGGAATATGTAGTATAACATAAATTGGGGAGTAACATGTAGTATAACAAAAGTGGGACTGAATATGTAGTATAACATAGAATTGGGAGTAAATATGGAATGGAATGGAATGGAATATGGAATATGGAATATGGAATGGAATGGAATGGAATATGGAATGGAATGGAATGGAATATGGAATGGAATGGAATATGGAATGGAATGGAATGGAATATGGAATGGAATGGAATGGAATATGGAATATGGAATGGAATATGGAATGGAATGGAATATGGAATGGAATGGAATGGAATATGTAGTATAACATAAACTGGGACTGAATATGTAGTATAATATAAGTGGGAGTAAATATGGAATGGAATATGGAATATGGAATGGAATGGAATGGAATGGAATGGACTGGAATATGTAGTATAACAAAAATTGGGAGTAAATATGTAGTATAACATAAATTGGGACTGAATATGTAGTATAACATAAATTGGGAGTAAATATGTAGTATAATAAAAATTGGGAGTAAATATGTAGTATAACATAAATTGGGACTGAATATGTAGTATAATATAAATTGGGAGTAAATATGTAGTATAACATAAATTGGGACTGAATATGTAGTATAACATAGAATTGGGACTGAATATGTAGTATAACATAAATTGGGACTGAATATGGTATAACATAAATTGGGAGTAAATATGGAATGGAATGGAATGGAATGGAATGGAATATGGAATGGAATGGAATATGGAATGGAATGGAGTGGAATGGAATGGAATATGGAATGGAATGGAATATGTAGTATAACATAAATTGGGACTGAATATGTAGTATAACATAAATTGGGAGTAAATATGTAGCATAACAAAATTGGGAGTAACATGTAGCATAACATAAATCAGAGTAACATGTAGCATAACATAAACTGGGAGTAAATATGTAGTATAACATAAACTGGGAGTAAATATGTGAGTATAACATAAATTGGGAGTAAATATGTAGTATAACAAAAGTGGGAGTAAATATGTGGTATAACATAAATTGGAATTAAATATGTGAGTATAATATAAATTGGAATTAAATATGTGAGTATAATATAAATTGGAATTAAATATGTAGTATAACATAAATTGGGACTGAATATGTAGTATAACATAGAATTGGGAGTAAATATGGTATAACATAATTGGGACTGAATATGTAGTATAACATAAATTGGGAGTAAATATGTAGTATAACATAAATTGGGAGTAAATATGTAGTATAACATAAATTGGGAGTAAATATGTAGTATAACATAAATTGGGAGTAAATATGTAGTATAACATAAATTGGGAGTAAATATGTAGTATAACATAAATTGGGAGTAAATATGTAGTATAACATAAATTGGGAGTAAATATGTAGTATAACATAAATTGGGACTGAATATGTAGTATAACATAAATTGGGACTGAATATGTAGTATAACATAAATTGGGAGTAAATATGTAGTATAACATAAATTGGGAGTAAATATGTAGGTATAACATAAATTGGGGACTGGAATATGGAATGGAATGGAATGGAATGGAATGGAATGGAATGGAATGGAATGGAATGGAATGGAATGGAATGGAATATGTAGTATAACATAAATTGGGACTGAATACGTAGTATAACATAAACTGGGAGTAAATATGTAGTATAACAAAAGTGGGAGTAAATATGTAGTATAACATAAACTGGGAGTAAATATGTGAGTATAATATAAATTGGGAGTAAATATGTAGCATAACAAAAACTGGGAGTAAATATGTGAGTATAACATAAATTGGAATTAAATATGTACTATAACAAAATTGGGAGTAAATATGTAGTATAACATAAATTGGGACTGAATACGTAGTATAACAAAAATTGGGGAGTAACATGTAGTATAACATAAACTGGGAGTAAATACGTAGTATAACATAAATTGGGACTGAATATGTAGTATAACATAAATTGGAATTAAATATGTGAGTATAACAAAATTGGGAGTAAATATGTACTATAACAAAAAATTGTGAGTAAATATGTGCTATAACAAAATTGGGAGTAAATATGTAGTATAACAAAAGTGGGACTGAATATGTGAGTATAATATAAATTGGGGAGTAACATGTAGCATAACATAAATTGGAATTAAATATGTAGTATAACAAAATTGGGACTGAATACGTAGTATAACATAAATTGGGACTGAATACGTAGTATAACATAAGTGGGACTGAATATGTAGTATAACAAAAGTGGGAGTAAATATGTGGTATAATATAAATTGGAGTAAATATGTAGCATAACATAAATTGGGACTGAATATGTAGTATAACATAGAATTGGGAGTAAATATATGTAGTATAACATAGAATTGGGAGTAAATATGTGGTATAACATAAATTGGGAGTAAATATGTAATTATAACATAAATTGGGAGTAAATATGTAATTATAACATAAATTGGAATTAAATATGTAGTATATAACATAAATTGTGAGTAAATATGTAGTATATAACATAAATTGGGAGTAAATATAGTATAACAAAATTGGGAGTAAATATGTAGTATAACATAAGTGGGAGTAAATATATGAGTATAACATAAGTGGGACTGAATATGTAGTATAATATAAATTGGGAGTAAATATGTAGTATAACATAAATTGGGACTGAATATGTAGTATAACAAAAATTGGGAGTAAATATGTAGTATAACAAAAATTGGGAGTAAATATGTAGTATAACAAAAATTGGGAGTAAATATGTAGTATAACAAAAATTGGGAGTAAATATGTAGTATAACAAAAATTGGGAGTAAATATGTAGTATAACAAAATTGGGAGTAAATATAGTATAACATAAATTGGGAGTAATATGTAGTATAACATAAATTGGGAGTAAATATGTGAGTATAACATAAACTGGGAGCAACATGTAGCATAACATAAACTGGGAGCAACATGTAGTATAATATAAATTGGGAGTAAATATGTAGCATAACATAAATTGGGAGCAACATGCACCATAACAAAATTGGGAGTAAATATGTGGTATAACAAAATTGGGACTGAATATGTAGTATAATATAAATTGGAGTAAATATGTGAGTATAACATAAACTGGGAGTAAATATGTGAGTATAACATAAATTGGGACTGAATATGTGAGTATAACATAAACTGGGAGCAACATGCACCATAACAAAAACTGGGAGTAACATGTAGTATAACATAAGTGGGAGTAAATATAGTATAACAAAATTGGGAGTAAATATGTACTATAACAAAATTGGGGAGTAACATGTAGCATAACATAAATCAGAGCAACATGTAGCATAACAAAATTGGGACTGAATATGTAGCATAACATAAATCAGAGCAACATGTAGCATAACAAAATTGGGACTGAATACGTAGTATAACATAAATTGGGACCGAATATGTAGTATAACATAAACTGGGAGCAACATGTAGCATAACATAAATTGGGACCGAATATGTAGTATAACAAAAATTGGGAGTAACATGTAGCATAACATAAATTGGGACCGAATATGTAGTATAACATAAATTGGGACTGAATATGTAGTATAACATAAATTGGGACTGAATATGTAGTATAACATAAATTGGGAGTAAATATGTAGTATAACATAAATTGGGAGTAAATATGTAGTATAACATAAATTGGGAGTAAATATGTAGTATAACATAAATTGGGACTGAATATGTAGTATAACATAAATTGGGAGTAAATATGTAGTATAACATAAATCAGAGTAAATATGTAGTATATAACATAAATTGGGACTGAATATGTGGTATAACATAAATTGGGAGTAAATATGTAGTATAACATAAATTGGGAGTAAATATGTAGTATAACATAAATTGGGACTGAATATGTAGTATAACATAAATTGGGAGTAAATATGTAGTATAACATAAATTGGGAGTAAATATGTAGTATAACATAAATTGGGAGTAAATATGTAGTATAATATAAATTGGGAGTAAATATAGTATAACAAAATTGGGAGTAAATATGTAATTATAACAAAATTGGGGTAAATATGTAGTATAATATAAATTGGAATTAAATATGTAGTATAACATAAATTGGGACCGAATATGTAGTATAACATAAACTGGGAGCAACATGTAGCATAACATAAACTGGGAGTAAATATGTAGCATAACATAAATTGGGACCGAATATGTAGTATAACATAAACTGGGAGTAAATATGTAGTATAACATAAATTGGGAGTAAATATGTGAGTATAACAAAATTGGGACTGAATACGTAGTATAACATAAATTGGGACTGAATACGTAGTATAACATAAATTGGGAGTAACATGTAGCATAACATAAATTGGGACCGAATATGTAGTACAACATAAATTGGGACCGAATATGTAGTATAACATAAATTGGGACCGAATATGTAGTACAACATAAATTGGGACCGAATATGTAGTATAACAAAAATTGGGAGTAAATATGTAGTATAATATAAATTGGGAGTAAATATGTGAGTATAACAAAAATTGGGAGTAAATATGTGAGTATAACAAAATTGTGAGTAAATATGTACTATAACAAAATTGGGAGTAACATGTAGTATAACATAAATTGGGACCGAATATGTAGTATAACAAAATTGTGAGTAAATATGTACTATAACAAAATTGGGAGTAACATGTAGCATAACATAAATTGGGAGTAAATATGTACTATAACAAAATTGGGACTGAATACGTAGTATAACATAAATTGGGACTGAATATGTAGTATAACATAAATTGGGACCGAATATGTAGTATAACAAAATTGGGACTGAATATGTAGTATAATATAAATTGGGAGTAAATATGTACTATAACAAAATTGGGAGTAACATGTAGCATAACATAAATTGGGAGTAAATATGTAGCATAACATAAACTGGGAGTAACATGTAGCATAACATAAATTGGGAGTAACATGTAGTATAACAAAAATTGGGAGTAAATATGTAGCATAACATAAACTGGGAGTAACATGTAGCATAACATAAATTGGGACCGAATATGTAGTACAACATAAATTGGGAGTAACATGTAGCATAACATAAATTGGGACCGAATATGTAGTACAACATAAATTGGGAGTAACATGTAGCATAACATAAACTGGGAGTAACATGTAGCATAACATAAATTGGGACTGAATATGTAGTATAACATAAACTGGGAGTAACATGTAGCATAACATAAACTGGGAGTAACATGTAGTATAACATAAACTGGGAGTAACATGTAGCATAACATAAACTGGGAGTAACATGTAGTATAACAAAAATTGGGAGTAAATATGTAGTATAACAAAATTAGGACTAAATATGTAGTATAACAAAAATTGGGAGTAAATATGTAGTATAACAAAATTGGGAGTAAATATGTAGTATAACAAAAATTGGGACTGAATATGTAGTATAACAAAAATTGGGAGTAAATATGTAGTATAACAAAATTGGGAGTAAATATGTAGCATAACATAAATTGGGACCGAATATGTAGTACAACATAAATTGGGACCGAATATGTAGTATAACAAAATTGTGAGTAAATATGTAGTATAATATAAATTGGGAGTAAATATGTAGTATAATATAAATTGGGAGTAAATATGTAGTATAACATAAATTGGGACCGAATATGTAGTACAACATAAATTGGGAGTAAATATGTAGCATAACATAAATTGGGAGTAAATATGTACTATAACAAAAGTGGGAGTAAATATGTAGCATAACATAAATTGGGACCGAATATGTAGTACAACATAAATTGGGACCGAATATGTAGTATAACATAAATTGGGAGTAACATGTAGCATAACATAAATTGGGAGTAAATATGTAGTATAACATAAACTGGGAGTAACATGTAGTATAACAAAATTGGGAGTAACATGTAGCATAACATAAACTGGGAGTAACATGTAGCATAACATAAACTGGGAGTAACATGTAGCATAACATAAATTGGGACCGAATATGTAGTATAACAAAATTGGGAGTAACATGTAGTATAACAAAATTGGGACTGAATATGTAGTATAACAAAATTGGGACTGAATATGTAGTATAACATAAATTGGGAGTAACATGTAGCATAACATAAACTGGGAGTAACATGTAGTATAACATAAATTGGGAGTAAATATGTACTATAACAAAAGTGGGAGTAAATATGTAGTATAATATAAATTGGGAGTAACATGTAGTATAACAAAATTGGGACTGAATATGTAGTATAACATAAACTGGGAGTAAATATGTAGCATAACATAAATTGGGACTGAATATGTAGTATAACATAAATTGGGAGTAAATATGTACTATAACAAAATTGTGAGTAAATATGTAGCATAACATAAATTGGGACTGAATATGTAGTATAACATAAATTGGGACCGAATATGTAGTATAACATAAATTGGGACCGAATATGTAGTATAACAAAATTGGGACTGAATATGTAGTATAACAAAATTGGGAGTAACATGTAGCATAACATAAACTGGGAGTAAATATGTAGTATAACATAAATTGGGACCGAATATGTAGTATAACATAAACTGGGAGTAACATGTAGCATAACATAAATTGGGAGTAAATATGTACTATAACAAAATTGGGACTGAATACGTAGTATAACATAAATTGGGACCGAATATGTAGTACAACATAAATTGGGACTGAATACGTAGTATAACATAAATTGGGAGTAAATATGTAGTATAACAAAAATTGGGACTGAATATGTAGTATAACATAAATTGGGACCGAATATGTAGTATAACAAAATTGTGAGTAAATATGTAGTATAACATAAATTGGGACCGAATATGTAGTACAACATAAATTGGGACCGAATATGTAGTACAACATAAATTGGGACTGAATATTTAAAGCGATATTTAAAAAGGCCACAACTGCGCGCGATCTTTGTTCGCGCGTACACCGCCGCGTTGATACGGAGTATCGATATTCGCGATTAAATTACGTACGGTTGTTACGATATAGAAATGTAATTACAGATAGTATATGTATTGTAATATTTTTGGTGTGGTGATATATAATTTTTTTTTTTTTTTTGTTTAAATTAATTTTATTTCACCGGCGGCGAGGGAGCACGCGGCGTGCTGTACGAAGGTACGCGGCATACTGACGACTCTGCAGGCCTCGGACGGTTGTATGCATTGATTGGGCGTAGCTCGGGGCGGTATAGCCGTCCCGCTCTAACGCGCGCATTCGCTCTCCCGCTCGCTCGCGCGGCCAGTCGTCGCTACAGCGAATTTTGGCTTCGCGAAAGCGTCCACGGTTCTCAAACATCGGGTTTGTATTTAATTACAACTAATACATAGTTATGCTTTTTTTTTTTCAGTACCATCGATCCGAACGACACTGACAGGGGTTTTTTTTTTAATTTCAATCTACTTCCGGCGGGTGAGACGACGTTTCATTATATTTTAATGAGGCGACAGATGATTTATATTCACAAACGAAATAACCCTTCAATGTACTTGTATCTATACACAACGAGCATATGACACAGTGACTATGAGCATGATTTCTAAGTCGTCAGTTCGATTCCCGATCATTTGCGTTGTCAGATTGGTGATGGGGTTGTAGCCCTGTAAATAATCTACAACTTCCGTATACATCCGCCGCCATAACGCCATCCCTGTGGCAGTGTTCTGGATGAATACTTCACTACCTTTGTCTCCATTATTCACTCTTAGTATAGAATAACTACGTAGACCAAAAGGATGGGACTTGTGGACTTATACGCCGATTCTGGTCATGTCGTAAAGCTTTATGCCCAGCAGTGGACCCATTTACCCAGCACCATATTCTGTATTTCTTTATACAAGACATGAAGCCCTGTTACCGCAGTAATTTCTTTTGTTATGAAACCCTTCAATATGAATCAACGCTAGTTACCATGTATATACAGCACCACATTGTCCACGTCGTGCGATTTGAGATATTACATCTTATTACCGCGGTAATTATAACACAGCGCTTCTAATACACACAGTACTACTATCAGCTCTTACATTAGGATGTAGTGTATGTTTCTTAATATTATATATGTGTATATTTTCCTCAAATCACAATTTATACTCACATATGACCGTAATGAAACATAAATGTCGTAGCACGTAGCAACGCCTACGAAAATCTGTTAGCGTGCTACGGCGTAGCGGTCTACGAAATGCGATTCGATACTAAGGGAGAAGTATATGTAGTCGCTACATTTGTTTGACTACATTAGACTTCAGATATATGGAGCTTTGAATGGTTCAGTATTCTTCTTCAATATATCATCATCATCAGCCACGTTCAGGTTTATAGGACCCTGAGCCTCGTTTCTTGATCAGCAGGGTTCACGACAGGCTGGTGATGGATTGGATGCTGTGAGCTGTTGTGGTAACCCTCACTCCCCCTCCCCCAATTATTAAAAGAAAAAATGGAAATATTTAAATTTATCTCCCAGTGTATAAGTAACTTCACTGGCGCCGACACACGCTTGGCAAGCGCCGCGGTGTCCTTATCTCTCAATCCCAAGTTCCGGGTTCGAGTCCATTGCCAAATGTTATAAAGAGCTTTCATTATTGTCTACGTCTGATAGTCGTATCTACATCCGGTCACCATCAGCCCACGGACGCCCACAGCTGGACATGGGCCTCAGTGAACGGATAGAAATTCATAGAAGAGGTACTTTTTTTTTTTTTGTGATACACGCCTTCCATAATCTCTCTGCGCTCGCCAGCTTCCAGACTTACAATGGTATGTTAATCGCTGTAATGACACTAGTTGCAGCGCCCTTCAAACCGGAACATAGTAATGTTAGCATAATACCATCTGTCGCTGCAGTTGTACTTGCTCTACCTATATTCTTGTTTTTGATCGGGCTGCAAGCCACAGCGGCTCTTACAGCTCATCTGACACTGGGCTCGTGGACCCGGATCCACGGCCTGAGGTTTTAGAAACTAAAACGTGCTACGCGGGATATAGCTATCTGGCGGATGATTCTGTATATTGTGTGTGTGTCTGGTTCTTGTTGTGCTTTATCTGGCGATTCTACTCGGTCGTCGAGGCCGGGCGTGGGCCCGTTCCCCGACTACCTTCGCCTGTATCGGAATCTCTGGGCGGCGAGGCCCGCCCACGGTCGCGGGTGTACTTAGTGTACGCGGTGTGTGAGTAGCTGCGGCGCCGCGTTCTGTAGCGAGGGCGGCGTGATGCTGATATTCGGAGCGTGTTGGTAGTGTCCGAAGTGTGTGTGGTGACGTCGGTACTGTCGGTGACTGAGGGTATGTGTGTGGTTTGCGGGACCCCTTGGGATGTCGGAATAAGCGCGTGCCGCGGTCTGCGCTTTTTCGTCCTGGGATTCGGAGGTAGCGCGTAGTTGGCCGCGCTGGCCACCAGAGGGTTGGGATGAGTTACCGCCTTAGCGAAGTAGGTCACGGAGCACTCTCTGAAGTGCTCCTTGATCGTTGGGAGTTTAAGGTCGCTGTGGATGTCCACATTGCGCTGGTACCATTCGGCACCAGTCGCGGTGCGGGTGAAACGGTTCTGGAGGGTCTGCAGAGGTTTGAGACGTTCTTCGGACGAATGGGCGAAGACAACGCTTGCGTAAGACATTACAGGTCTTACGCATACCTTGTAAAGGTGAAGCTTGTGTCTGAGAGAGAGCTTGCTCTTCTTACACAGCAAGGGGTATAGCTTGCCCAGTACTTGGGCCGCTTTCTTTCTCGCCTCGCGGATGTTAGCGATAAAATTGAGTCTGGCGTCGAGCGTGACGCCAAGATATTTGACCGAGTTCCTCCATGGGATGGACTGGCCGAAAAGGGAGATATGGCCGAGTTTATGGCCGCTTTTTGTCGCCTTCTTGAGAAGGATAGATGACTTTCGGTGGGTGAAGTGAATATCTTCACTTTTCTCCGGGTTTACGTCCGGAACCACTCGCCTAGGCGGGTGGTCTCGTTCTGTAGGCGCATCGTTATAAGACCCGGGGCTCTGCCGGAGTGATAAAGAGCGGTGTCGTCCGCGAAAAGGGCCATCTTGACAAAGGGGTCTCTGGGTATGTCGCTCGTGTAGAGCGGGAAGAGTAGCGGAGAGAGGCAAGAGCCTTGAGGGACGCTGGCTTTAATCGGCCGGGGCGAGGAGAGAGCGTGCTCGACGTGAAAGCGGAAGGAGCGATTCGAGAGATAGTCTCGAATGACGGTGACTAGACGGTCTGGCACTTTGTGAGAGTAAAGCTTGAATATCAAGCCTTCGTGCCAGACTTTGTCGAACGCCTTCGCGACGTCGAATAGGACGGCGCAGGTGTCGATCGTTTGTCTGTACTCTCTGTCAGTCGGTGCACTTGATAGACGCAAGAGTGGTTGCTCCTGAATCCGAACTGTTCGTCGGGGAGGAGGTTGTTCTCTGCGGTGAAATGGCGCAGACGCTCTAGAATGATGCGCTCGTAAAGTTTGCCCAAGGTGTTCAGTAGGCTGATCGGACGGTAGCTGTTGGGTAGGTTCCTCGGCTTTCCGGGCTTCGGAATACCTATCACTACGGCCTCTTTCCAGGCGTCTGGGAAGGAGCAGTCGGCTAGCAGGGCGTTGAATATGGCCACTAGCAGACCGACGATCGGGGGCGGGAGACTTTTCACAACTCTGTTGGAGATGTTGTCGGATTCCGGGGCTGATCTGGTTTTCAGCCTCTTCATGATGCCAACGACCTCACCGGGGGAAACCGGTTTTAGAGGGGGACCTTCTGGTGGGAGGGCTGCCCTGCGACGCACCTCGTCCTCGACCAACTTGAGGTGATCGGGGTCCACTGGTGCGGTAGAGGGAGTGCACTGGCTCTCTAGACTGTCGGCGAGACAATCTGCTTTTTCGGCATCCTCCAACGCAAGGGAGGAACCATCGCTCATTACGAGGGGAGGCATGCGGGCCATGTTCTCCGCTTTGAGACTGCGGGCCAGACGCCAAAAGTTGGCGCTCGAAGCGCTCCAAGTCGCAAAGCAGATTGTCCCATCTGTCGGATCTGAGTTCGGATGTGCGCTCTTTTACCAGCCTTCAGGCGGCGCAGTTTTATCCTGAGCTCCTCGGATCTGTATCGTGTACAGTCTCATTGTGGCGTTTTTCGCTCTTATCAGCCGACGAATGTCCGCCGGAAGGACCCGAGCAGGTAGTCCGACTCGGGCACCGTTCTCGACGATTCCTCGACGGCTGTGGCGATATGATGCGTTAATGAGTCGATCGCTCGGCTTGCAGCGCCGAGCGAGTCGACCGTATGGGGGTTTCCGTCTAGGTGCTGGGGGTTCGCGGCCTTGAGTTTGACCTCGAGGCTGCGCCAGTTGACGATGGTTTTGGTCAGAGGGACCTCACCAGCCGGCCCAGCTTCATAAGAAGCACGCTTATTGAACAACGCAATGTCTAGTGTGGATGGGTTGTGAAACGCGACGCTAGGGTATCGCGTCGGGGTTTGCGGAGCGACAATGTTGTTGCTCTACTATAAGGGAGACCTACCAATAGTGTATAACCCTTACAAATTTAATAGCATACAAAAGAGATAGACGTTTCAATGCTCCATCTCTTTCTTTAACGTAGTACTCTTTAAATTGTTAGTATAATATGGAGATGATTTTGTATGGAGATTTGTCTTACTGTTCCATTGATGATCAACACAACAGATGATGATGATGATGTTGACTTTTGTTGAATAGCAGGGTCCATCACAAGCTGGTGAGGTAGGCTTGGGTCCCGTTGTGTGGGAGCCATTACACTGTACAGTATAACCCTTACAAATTTAATTGCATACAAAAGAGATAGTCGTTTTAAAGTTCCATCTTTTTCTTTAACGTAGTACTCTTTAAATTGTTAGTATAATATGGAGATGATTTTGTATGGAGATTTGTCTTACTGTATTGACTACAGTGACGTTCACCTGAATCTAAGTGACACTCCCGCCTGTAACGTGGCGCTAGTTAGAATGGTATACACTGCACCACATTGCAATCGTTGTTGCACATAAGACGTTGAGTCAACGCAACGTTGAGACAACGCCCTTCAAACCGGATCAAAGTAGTTTTTACACATTTCTGTTTGACAGTATCAATAGGCGCCGCGGTGGTACCTAGACGGTCTGTAGCAACAGAGACACTACCACCAGTGATAGTTATAGGTCCTTCAAACCGGATCACAGTAATGTCTGCAAAATTCTGTCTGCCGGCTGCAATAGGCGCTGCGTTGATACCTAGACGGTCTGCGGCAACAGCGACACTGCCACCAGTAAGGTCCTTCAAACCGATCACAGTACTGTCTGCCGGCTGCAGTAGGCGTTGCGATGGTAACGACGGTCTCCGGCCACAGAGACATTACCTCTAGTAAGGTCCTTCAAACCGGATCACAGTACTGTCTGCCGGCTGCAATAGGCGTTGCGATGGTAACGACAGTCTCCGGCCACAGAGACATTACCTCTAGTAAGGTCCTTCAAACCGGATCACAGTACTGTCTGCCGGCTGCAATAGGCGTTGCGATGGTAACGACAGTCTCCGGCCACAGAGACATTACCTCTAGTAAGGTCCTTCAAACCGGATCACAGTACTGTCTGCCGGCTGCAATAGGCGTTGCGATGGTAACGACAGGCTCCGGCCACAGAGACATTACCTCTAGTAAGGTCCTTCAAACCGGATCACAGTACTGTCTGCCGGCTGCAATAGGCGTTGCGATGGTAACGACAGTCTCCGGCCACAGAGACATTACCTCTAGTAAGGTCCTTCAAACCGGATCACAGTACTGTCTGCCGGCTGCAATAGGCGTTGCGATGGTAACGACAGTCTCCGGCCACAGAGACATTACCTCTAGTAAGGTCCTTCAAACCGGATCACAGTACTGTCTGCACAGTAAAGCGCACTAACTTAATACAAGCCTATACATTCTTTTCTTGTAGACCACCCACGTCGTATTTGTATGGGTACACCGGCGCCGGCAAGTTATACCACTGCTTTGCTGTTCTAATAAAGAGCGAAGTGCTGCACTAGGGTTGTCCGCTGTTTAAGGATTGATACTCGCCGTGATGGCGGCCATGTTTATTTTTTCTAAACGCATTAAATCTATTTAAAAACTTTTTATGTAATATTGTAAATAAATT
Source organism: Troides helena (assembly GCA_029286815.1). Classification (NCBI taxonomy): domain Eukaryota; kingdom Metazoa; phylum Arthropoda; class Insecta; order Lepidoptera; family Papilionidae; genus Troides; species Troides helena. The sequence goes on from JAGSMV010000034.1 coordinate 1,623,590, forward strand.
ATTATATATAGTAAATAAAATAAAAAAAATCAAAAATGTTTGTTTATGTTATATTTATTTATTTATTATACTATTGTTTTTTTTTTTTTTAAAAGAACCCATAATCTTTCAATGTAACGTTTCTTAATTAAGGCGCCGTTGGCCGTGAAGTGTTGTAACATAATTTTAGACCCTTAGGGGCTTGTTTAAAGGGTACATGTAGACTGAAGGTCGACCTAAGGTCATGCAGCAGACCTTTGATGTATCTTTTAAAGATTGCTTAAAGATAAAAAGATAAGTTATGTTACCTTTACAAGTATATGTAGCGACCGAGCTGAGGCTCGAATCCGCCATCTTGTAGTGCGTTCATTTGTGTGTATAGTAGTCATCGGAAAAGTAATAAAGATAAATAAAAGGGTGAAATAAATAAAAATAAAAGAAATTAATTATGTAATAAATAGTATATAGATAAAATAAGTAGTAATATAAGTAAAACTGTAAAAACAAATTAAAGACGGAAAAAATAAATAAAAACAAACAGCTGGTAGGAGAAATGACGCTGCACAAGTGAAAGAGACATCCTTCGCAAATCGAGAGATCGAGTGAAGGAAGGAAATGGAATGCAGAATGACAGAGAAGTATGGAAGGTTTTTTTGCGTCAAATCATGCGGCACCCAAACATCAAGCTTCTTTTTGTATCCAGCCTTCTGCAGATGGTTTAAAATGGTTTGGTGACTAACTCCCATCTCCTGGGCGATGTCACGAGATGCCACATGCCGGTCTAACTCGATGTAGTCCATGATTTGATCGGTATTTGTCGTCACAGGTCTTCCGCCGGCTGGCTTATCCATGGTGTCGTTTTCACCGGCTCTGAATCGTCGAAACCATTCCTCCGCGGTTCGAAGTGATAGAGTACCATCCCCCAAAACACCATTAATCTCACGGAACGTTTCTCTAGCGGATTTGCCTTTAACGAAGGAAAACTTTAAAATAGCGCGTTTTCGGCGTTAGTGAACTCCATGTTTACACGTTTATAACTGTTGAACGCAATATCCAAACTAATTATGCATAGCGTCGTTTTGTAGGTTATGTCAAGACCTTTCAAATTATGTATAGTATTGCCAGATACGAGCTCTGTAGCGCTTTGTACGTAGCCGCGAAATTCAAAAGACAAAAAGGCGGAAGGGAGTTATTTGACAACCTAATATACAAATGTAAAGATCAATGATATATCTAATGTAATGGTGGTAAATGACTTGTAACCGAAAGGTCTTGACCCAACATACGCAGAGGAATAATTAAAAAAAAAACACTACCACCAGTGATGACTACAGCGTCCTTCAAACCGGATCACAGTGATTTTTGCACAGTATCGCTTATCGAGATTGTAGTGAATTACAGCTACAGTAGGCTTCAATGAAGCTTAAAGTAGTTGAAACATTTCAATGAGGGTATATTGAAATAAATCCTCACTTGGAAGGAATTTAGCGAACGACTTGAAGAACACGCATGAGATGTGTTACACGAGGCCGTATCACGTCAGTTTATGGGCCAAGTTTTGGGACCGGGCGCGCCGCGGAAACTTTCTACGGCCGTTTGGGGGATGGAACATCTGCGTAGGGTGAGGAGGGTAGTTAGATAAGTAGACCGCGTTCGTGTCATTTTTTTTAAACAATTCACAACGCAATCATTTTAAGTTTTTTTTTTTTACACATCACCTTGATCCGGTTTGTAGGGCGTTGTGGCTATTGAAATTACTAGGGTGATGGGACTTAGCGTATTATCTCCACCACGTTGTTATGCTAATCCAAGCCATCATCACCAGCTCGTGGTGAACCCTGGTGATACCCGACTCGCGTCGGGCCAGTGATGGGGATGGTCCAAATCCCTCCATATGAACCGCTATAGACGAGATCTTTAGAGGAGGCCTATGTCCAGCAGTGGACCTCTATCGATCTGATGATGATGATGATGATGATGATGGTATATCTACATCGCGCTTCATATCTATACGTGTGATAGTTCACTAGAAATCGGTTCAACCGTTTACTAGATTACCCACAAATTGCATAGACTAACAGGGTGTCTGGTGGCAGATTTATGTTTTCAAATTTAAATAAAAAATAATATGTTTGACATATAATTTTACTAAAAGCATTAAAAGATAGAGTACAAATGCGGATTTTATTTGTTTAAAGATAATGTCATCCAAATGTCTTCCATCCTGTGCACACACACACTGTTCCAAACGGAGCCTCGTATTCCGTGCCACACGCTGCAGTAAACTTGGCTCAATTGCGCTGATTTCTCGCCGAATATTTTCTTTTAAGTCTGCAACAGTTCGCGTATTGTTGGCGTAAACTCTCTCTTCGAGGTAGCCCCACAAAAACAAATCCATTGGAGTTAGGTCGGGTGAGCTCGGTGGCCACGGGATGTCCCCAAAGCGACTAATCAGTTTTTGAGGGAGGGAGAGGAAATCCGCACGATCGGTGATTCTAATGACACCACCTTCCCCCCGCACTGTTTATAACTTATTGAGATATTCGTTTTTTAAAATATAAATCTGCCGCCAGACACCCTTTATAAAGCGATGAGAGGCGGCAATTCTATTTGATTAAGACACTGGTTGCGAGGAGCGCGTTACCGATGTGGGACTGTTTGGAGGAGGCCTACGTCCAGCAGTGGGCCTCTATAATTGGGATAGATTTTCGTCTCGTTACCTCAGTAATTGCGCTAGTTACGTCTCACAAACTTTAACACAGTAAGATGATAGCAAAGAAGGCTTTTTTTTTTTTTCGAACAAACCACATGAGCGGGATGTTCACCTGATGGTAAGTGATACGCCAATAACAACGTGGTGGTAGTGTGGATGGTATAACACCACATTGCGCTCGACGCCTGACCCCTTTGATGTCAAGTCTCGTTACCGCAGTAATTACTAGCTACAACGCCCTTCAAGCCGGATCACGGTAATGTTCATATAGTACTGTTTGTTGCTGCGCTGGTATCTAAACGGTCTCCGGCAGCAGAGACTACCACCAGTAATAGCTATAGGTCCTTCAAACCGGATCACAGTAACGTTCATATAGTACTGCTTGTCGCTGTGATGCCGAGATAGTCTCCGGCAGCAGAGACACTACCACCAGTAGAATCATATCGGTTCGTTCGCTTGTTCTTAAAGTTAGAAAGAGATAGATAGATACGATCGGACGGGGATGAGTGAGACAGACAGTAGAAACATTTTTGGACGAATTTATCACGTTCGTTAGTTATTTGACGGCAGTTGATGAAGCGGGAAGAGGACGGCGATATGCGACCGCGTAAGTGTGAAAGGAACGGAGATATGAATGAGACGAGTTCGTATGAAAGTAATTAGTAGTTCGGAGCGTAATGGATTCCGATGTGTGGGATATGTTTGGAAGATTACGCCCAGCAGTGGGCATGATAAGGAGTCTCGTACAACTCACTGGATCACAGCCAACCTCACCAGCTCGTGTTATACCCTGCTCAGCACCGGCACCGGCACTGGCTCCCGCCATAATAACAATACAAGCAGCAACTAGAGCCCGGCGGTACTGGATGCCATGCTGACGAGGTGACCTTCGGATGAAGACTGTGGACGTATACCTGCTGATGATGACACCCTGATGGTATAAATATGAAGGTGATGGTATAAAGTACGAAATTTTCCAACTGTGTTAAGTGGAAGTGCTGTCCCAAATAAGGTTATGTATATATTTCGTGTATGGGACCGTCTTCGGGCGGCGCGCCGTGTGCTTGCATACTTTAACCGTAACACCACCCCTTACACCCGCAGCGCCGCGCCTCCACCCGCCGCCGCCGGGGCCCGAGGTATGGGACGTATTTAATAATGAACAAACAAACAGATTGTCACGGCGCCGTACGGCGAGGTAGCGTCAGCAAAAAAAGACGGATTTTTTTTTTTTTTTCACACTGAAATCTTTATCCTGATAATATAACCGACAGCGCCCTTCGATCCGGTACTTGTAGTTTCACATTACTGCAGTAATTGCAATAGATACAGCGCCCTCCAAGCCGGAGAGCAGGTGCTTTCACTGCGCCGCACTACTCTTTTAGAATTTTGACATGTGGCCCTTAAAACCGGAGCATAGGATGTATACACTACACCTAATTCGACTTACCGTCTTGATGCGTAAGATGATAGTTTATATTACCACAGTAATTTAATTAGTTACAGCGCCCTTCAAATCAGATCATAGGATATACACTGGATCAGATGTGTAACGTCAATAATCACAAAAGTTCTACCGTCCTTCAAACCGGACACAGGATGTTTTGATAGCAACATATTAGTGGTAGTGTCTCTGTTGCCGGTGACTGTCTAGGTACTATCGCAGCGACAAGCAACATTTTGCAAGAATTTCTGTGATCCGGTTTGAAGGACGCTGTAGCTAATGTGTAGTGTAACATCCTTACTAGCGCCATATTGTTATGTGTACGCGTATCACTAATATCAAGTGTACATCCGGTTCGTATCGTCCCTTAAAAAAAAAAATCTCTTGTCACTTTGAGACACTATCTTACTACTGCAGCGCCCTTCAAACCGGATCAAGGAAATATTTGCGCAGTACTGCTCATCGCTGCGGCGGTACTTATATATTGCGGCGGTGCTGTTGCAATCAGTGAAACAGTCACATCACCTCATTGTTTTGCTGACGCTACACGCCGGTGCGAAGGTCGTATTGCTCCCATTATTTATGAGCACTCCGCAGGGTCGCGGGCCGATGTTTGCCTCCGGGAGGGACCGCGGTCCTCTGCCACCGGGGACCCTCGCTGCATCAGCTCGCACCATTCCCACCAATACTCATCAGCAGCCGATAGATGCCCACCGCTGGGCATAAGCCACCAAGGATCCACGTACGGAATAGCTTCCGGTACTACAAAGGCGGGGGTAATCATCAAACATGTGAGGCCTGGTGCGTGAGGTACTTCCCCTTAACACTTCTATAGGGGTGGGGAGAAGTACCTCCACCCCGAGACCTGGTCCACATCAAGGTCTCCGAAGCCAGGGTTGTGGTCTTCTGATAAAAGCGAGGAGTGGGAACCTTGAGGTATCAGCGGGTGTCCGGCGTAACTGTTCTGTTGACCCTACAGCAGAAGGATGTCCTATTCAGGATTTCAAGAAGAGGGGTTGTCGTATGTATGGGTTCATGTGGGGGGGATTTGGGTCATTCCCCACCAGGCAGCCCCAATGCGGGTAGCATTAGCAGGCTGCACCACGAGCTGGTGAGGTTGGGTTGGATCCCGTGATATATATATATATATATGCAAACATTACTGTGATCCGGTTTGAAGGATCATCAGTTGTTACTGGTGGTAGTGTCTCTGTTGCCGGAGACCGTAGAGGTACCACCGTAGCGACGAGCAGTAGTGTACGAATATTACTGCGATCCGGTTTGAAGGATCATCAGTCGTTACTGGTGGTAGTGTCTCTGTTACTGACCGTTTAGGTACCACCGCAGGCGAGAAGCAGCCGTGTGCAAACATTACTGCGATCCGGTTTGAAGGGCGCTGTAGCTAGTGCAATTACTGCGGTAATTAGGCTCAACATCTTATGTACATAGGGTCGAGCGCAGTATGGTGCAGTGTATATCATCCTAACTAGCGCCGTGTTATCTGTCGACTGTCCCGCTCGTCCAGTAATCAAGCTGCAGGTAGGTATTTAGATGGTCACCATCAACCTACCACCAGTTGGGAAAAACTGTTTTGATTTCCGTATTCCCACTGCTGGGACTCATGCCCACTCACAAGAGAAGTCATTCACAGTTTTCACAGTCAACTTTTTTTTAAAGTAAACTTACCGTTAACCAGTTATCAAGGTTTACTGTTTTTTTTTTTTTAATACAAATAGGCGATGAGACGAGCGGTAAGTCCACCTGATGGTAAGTTATACGCCTGCCGATAACAAGGCGCTGGTTAGGATACCGTACACAGCACCGCGTTGCGCTTACTTTAAGGCGTAAGATGTTTAGCCTCGTTACCACAGTAATGACACTTCAGCGCCCTTCGAACCGGAGCATAGTAATATTGCACAGTGCTATTCATTCGCCGTAATAAGTCTTCGGTTATAGAGATATTTTTTTTTTGTGTTTTCGATGGGGGGGGGTCTTCGACAGATGCCCTGGTGCTGGAGAGGAAGTCAGGGTTATGTCAGAGACTCCGGGATATCCTGTAGAACTCACCGGTGCCCCTCTACGCGTTGTGGTCAGCACGTCCCTGGAGGTGTAGACCCTCGTAGGCACCATCGCTGAGCAGTACGGTGTCCCACGCAGGTTCGCCTGAGCGATAAAGACCCCCACCCTCAAAGCCCGCGCAACCCTTACACCCTTTTAGTCGACTTATTAAACGTAAACGTCATCACCATAACCGCTCCACCGGCTAAATGATATAACCGACCTTTTGGTTTAATTTTCAAAGTACCCTCCGTTTCTATTTTTTTTTTTGTTATATTCAATTCCTTTTGACTTTTCATTAAGCTCTGCAGACATGACGTAGCCGCCGGGTACTGTCAGCAACACAAAGGTGATTCGATTATAACGTAAATAACCGAACGAATGAAATCAGTTTTTAATATTACCATGCGCGCTACGAACTTGCTACGAAAACTACGTAGACCAATGGAATCTATGTAAACCACTAAGGGCGAATCATGGATCCCACGCTAATCCCACCTGCTAAGAAACGAGGTTCTAGCTCCAAGAAACCCGTATGAACCTAAGTGGTGGGAAATGCTTGAAATCCCCCCCCCCCCATGAACCGCTACAAACTACAGACCCTATTGTCCGGCCGTACCAGAGTACTATGTGGAGATCTTCGAAGGAATTCTGTCTCCAGCAAAGAACGGCTACCTAATCACGAATGTACTAAGTGCTACGAATGTCAATACTGAGGTGCTACGAATAAACTAAGACTGGTACTAAACTCTATACGAAGAGCTACGCAGATGCTACGAAGTCTAACTAAACTCTATACGAAGAGCTACGCAGATGCTACGAAGTCTTACTAAACTCTACACGAAGAGCTACGCAGATGCTACGAAGTCTAACTAAACTCTATACGAAGTGCTATGCAGATGCTACGAAGTCTAAGTAAACTCTATACGAAGAGCTACGCAGATGCTACGAAGTCTTACTAAACTCTACACGAAGAGCTACGCAGATGCTACGAAGTCTAACTAAACTCTATACGAAGTGCTATGCAGATGCTACGAAGTCTAAGTAAACTCTATACGAAGAGCTACGCAGATGCTACGAAGTCTTACTAAACTCTATACGAAGAGCTACGGAGATGCTACGAGCTGTTATAAAACTGTGGAAGTGCTACGGTTGTGCTACGCCGCAGCTATGTATATGCTACGGATCGTAGGTTGATATGTTCAAGTATGTTAAATATCGTCCACTAGTGGACTATCACAGTCTAATAAGTCCAGTAAGTGGAGGAGGTGCCTCTATTGTCGAAAATCGTATAGGTACCACAGCAGCGACAAATAGTAGTGTGCAAACATTACTGTGTTCCGGTTTGAAGGGCGCTGTAGCGAATGAAATTACTGCGGTAACGAGCCTTAACATTCGATGCAGTGTATATCATGCTAACTATCGCCAATTTAAAGAGGTTCTATGTTGGAAACAATCATCGCTTCATATATATATATATATAAGTTAAAGTATATACACAATGCCCGCCGGGTAGCGGCAGTGGCTGGCTATCCATTTGGGAAATCAAGGTGTGTTTACACGTCCCGGTGTACGAGCTCTAAGTGATAAGCGACTAGCTGGTAACTTGTATTGTGACGGTGTGAATCGAATTTTACGAAATGAAAGAGACAGCTATATATATATATATATGTACGTATTAACGCGTGCGAGTGAGACGGAACGAGCTGTGTATAAAACTCTCGCTACCGCGCGTATCTCTCTAATAGTTTCCGCACTGTATCTCCGTCTCACTCTGACTATATATAGAGTGAGAGGGACAGAGAGAAACGTTCGTATCTACAGTACATAATATTACTCTTCTGTAATTCATTCTTTTCAATAGCAATGAATAACGACATTCTCCATTGATCTCTCTCTCTCTTTTTATCATTTCCTAAGAGAGAGAGATAGACACATTGAAATCTGCAGTGCATTATAATCGTTTCTCTTTCACTTGTGGGAATATATCGAAGAATAAAAATACTCTCTCTATGTTTACAGTCTCAACAGTATATCCATCTCTTTCTCAAAAGTTAACCAGTCTCTTACTCTGAATGAATGAAATGAGAGAGAGGGAGAGAGAGATAGGATCATTTAAATCTACAGGACATTATATTACTCTTCTGTAATTCATTCTTTCCTACATCAATCAATAACAACATTGTCAATCAATCGATGAATCTATCTCCCTCTCTTTTTACCATTTCCTGAGAGAGTGAGAGAGAGATAGACACATTGAAATCTGCGGTGCATTATATTCGTTTCTCTTTCACTTGTGGGAATATATGGAAGAATAAACATACTCTCTGTTTACAGTCTTAACAGTATATCCATCTCTTTCTCACAAGTTAACCAGTCTCTCACTGAATATATGAAATGACAGAGAGAGGGAGAGAGAGAGAGAGAGATAGAGAGAACATTGAAATCTATAGTATATTATTTAATATCTTTTATATCTTTGGGTGTAAGGGTAAAGTAAGGGAAAAAATAAATATTTTGTTACAAAATCGCTTCCGCTTATGACTCGCGGCGATCGTTATACGCACACGAGCGACCGCGGTGTAAAATTCATGTCCCGCTCAGATATTACCGAGCGGCCGAGCTACAGGCCCGCGCTGTTACTACACCTGTTACTGGTAACAGGTGACGGTCAAGACCAGATCAAGTGTTTAGTGAGTTATCACATGGTGAATGGTGAACAGTGAATGATGGTGGTAATGGTGGTGATGCGCCGCGGTGGTGATGGTGACCACCGGAGCAAAACCTTCCTACGGACCATACTGTATCGGAACCCGGAACCTTTGCAAGCATACTGTTAACTACTGCGCTATACACACTCATACCTCGAGAGGAGTGCGGGACGTTCACTTGATATTAAGTGACGCTCGCAACATGGCGCTAGTTAGGATGGTATACACAGCATCGCATCGCGCTCGCTTCAGACATAACATGTAGTCTCGTTTTCCCAGTAATTACAATACGGCGCCCTTCAAACCGGATCATAGTAATCAATACACATTGTTAGTCGTTGCCGTGATAGCTACCTACACGGTCTTTGTCAGCCGACAGACAGTACTGTGCGGACATTGCTGTGATCCGGTTTGAAGGACGCTGCAACTATTACCGGTTGTAGTGTCTCTGTTGCCGGAGACCGTCTAGGTACCGCCGCAGCGCCTATTGCAGCCGACAGACAGTACTGTGCGGACATTGCTGTGATCCGGTTTGAAGGACGCTGCAACTATTACCGGTGGTAGTGTCTCTGTTGCCGGAGACCGTCTAGGTACCGCCGCAGCGACAAACAGCAGTGATTAAACATTGCTGTGACCCGGTTTGAAGGGCGTTATTGCTAGTGTAATTACTGAGGTAACGACACTCAATATGAATTACGACGAGCGCAATGTGGTGCAGTGTACCAGGCGAGCGTATCACTTATAATCAGGTGAACGCCTCTAACGGCCGAGCTGAGGGGTTGAAATAAAAAATGGCGGACATTATTTCACATTTGAGAGGTTAATGCTTAATGTTTACTTTTAATTAGAGGCGCGCGGGGCCCGCGGCGGGCGGCGGGCGGCGGGCGGCGGGCTGTTTTTACACAATCAACATCCGCTAATTAATATCGCACAAGTGCCCCACCCCCACCCCCACCCCCACCGCCCCGACCCCAATTTGCAGCGCGTTAAATACTTTTCTCATACCTCTAAATTGGTTCGAATAAAAAAAAAAAATTCGTTTCCGACATCCGCCCCGTTAAATATACACATTGCGCCCGCTAAACGTATCGGTCGGAAGTTTTATGAAAAATGTTGCGAACCCCCCACCCCTTTCAAAAAGTAATATTTTTAATTTAAAAATATTGCACAACCCTAATGTATTATACATATTGTTCAGATCTTTAAAAGTACCGTTAAAAAAAAAAAGAAAATTTTGCGCAACCCTATTGTATTAAACATGTTGTATAGATCTTTAAATGTATTGTTAAAAAGAAAATTTTGCGCAACCCTATTGTATTAAACATGTTCAGATCTTTAAAAGTACCGTTAAAAAAAAAAGAAAATGTTGCGCAACCCTATTGCATTAAACATGTGTAACAACAGTCTTCATACTCGACAGATGGCGCCACCGTGAACAATAGATCACGCTATCATTTGCCGCGGCGCAAATCATTGTAAGGATCGTACATCTTCTTATACATGGCCTTCAGTCAACAGATCATTACGGACTGTATTATTGTATCTATCAACTGGATCTCTTTGAATCTCTGTAATGGCAAGCCTTTGATCTACAAGTCCTTACGGAGTTTATATAATAATTACATCCATTAACTGGATCTCTCTGAATCTTAGTAATGGCAAGCCTTTGGTTAATAAGTCCTTACGGAGTATATAATTACATCCATTAACTGGATCTCTCTGGATCTTAGTTATGGCAAGTCTTTGGTCAATAAGTCCTTACGGAGTATATAGTTATATCTATGAACTTGATCTCTCTGGATCTTAGTAATGGCAAGTCTTTGGTCAATAAGTCCTTACGGAGTATATAATTACATCCATTAACTGGATCTCTCTGGATCTTAGTTATGGCAAGTCTTTGGTCAATAAGTCCTTACGGAGTATATAGTTATATCTATTAACTTGATCTCTCTGGATCTTAGTAATGGCAAGTCTTTGGTCAATAAGTCCTTACGGAGTATATAATTACATCCATTAACTGGATCTCTCTGGATCTTAGTTATGGCAAGTCTTTGGTCAATAAGTCCTTACGGAGTATATAATTACATCCATTAACTGGATCTCTCTGGATCTTAGTTATGGCAAGTCTTTGGTCAATAAGTCCTTACGGAGTATATAGTTATATCTATTAACTTGATCCCTCTGGATCTTAGTAATGGCAAGTCCTTGGTCAATAAGTCCTTACGGAGTATATAGTTATATCCATTAACTGGATCTCTCTGGATCTTAGTTATGGCAAGTCTTTGGTCAATAAGTCCTTACGGAGTATATAGTTATATCTATTAACTTGATCTCTCTGGATCTTAGTAATGGCAAGTCTTTGGTCAATAAGTCCTTACGGAGTATATAATTACATCCATTAACTGGATCTCTCTGGATCTTAGTAATGGCAAGTCTTTGGTCAATAAGTCCTTACGGAGTATATAATTATATCTATCAACTGGATCTCTCTGAATCTTAGTAATGGCAAGCCTTTGGTCAATAAGTTCCATGGAGTATATAATTATATCTATCAACTGGATCTCTCTGAATCTTAGTAATGGCAAGCCTTTGGTCAACAAGCCCTTACGGAGTATATAATTACATCCATTAACTGGATCTCTCTGAATCTTAGTAATGGCAAGCCTTTGGTCAACAAGCCCTTACGGAGTATATAATTATATCTATCAACTGGATCTCTCTGAATCTTAGTAATGGCAAGCCTTTGGTCAATAAGTCCTTACGGAGTATATAATTATATCTATCAACTGGATCTCTCTGAATCTTAGTTATGGCAAGCCTTTGGTCAATAAGTTCCATGGAGTATATAATTACATCCATTAACTGGATATCTCTGAATCTTAGTAATGGCAAGCCTTTGGTCAACAAGCCCTTACGGAGTATATAATTACATCCATTAACTGGATCTCTCTGGATCTTAGTAATGGCAAGTCTTCGGTCAATAAGTCCTTACGGAGTATATAATTACATCCATTAACTGGATCTCTCTGAATCTTAGTAATGGCAAGCCTTTGGTCAACAAGCCCTTACGGAGTATATAATTATATCTATCAACTGGATCTCTCTGAATCTTAGTAATGGCAAGCCTTTGGTCAATAAGTCCTTACGGAGTATATAGTTATCTCCATTAACTGGATCTCTCTGGATCTTAGTAATGGCGAGCCTTTGGCCAATAAGTCCTTACGGAGTATATAATTATATCCATTAACTGGATCTCTCTGAATCTTAGTAATGGCAAGCCTTTGGTCAACAAGCCCTTACGGAGTATATAGTTATATCCATTAACTGACTTCTGAATCTTAGTAATGGCAAGCCTTTGTCAACAAGCCCTTACGGAGTATATAATTACATCCATTAACTGATCTCTGAATCTTAGTAATGGCAAGCCTTTGGTCAACAAGCCTTACGGAGTATATAATACATCCATTAACTGGATCTCTGGATCTTAGTTATGGCAAGTCTTTGGTCAATAAGTCCTTACGAGTATATAATTATATCTATCAACTGGATCTCTCTGAATCTTAGTAATGGCAAGCCTTTGGTCAATAAGTCCTTACGGAGTATATAGTTATATCCATTAACTGGATCTCTCTGAATCTTAGTAATGGCAAGCCTTTGGTCAACAAGCCCTTACGGAGTATATAGTTATATCCATTAACTGATCTCTCTGAATCTTAGTAATGGCAAGTCTTTGTCAATAAGTCCTTACGGAGTATATAATTACATCCATTAACTGGATCTCTGAATCTAGTAATGGCAAGCCTTTGGTCAACAAGCTCCTTACGGAGTATATAATTACATCCATTAACTGATCTCTCTGAATCTCTTAGTAATGGCAAGTCTTCGGTCAATAAGTCCTTACGGAGTATATATAATTACATCCATTAACTGATCTCTCTGAATCTTAGTAATGGCAAGCCTTTGGTCAACAAGCTCCTTACGGAGTATATACTACATCCATTAACTGGATCTCTGAATCTTAGTAATGGCAAGCCTTTGTCAATAAGTCCCATGGAGTATATATAGTTATATCCATTAACTGATCTCTCTGAATCTTAGTAATGGCGAGCCTTTGGCCAATAAGTCCTTACGGAGTATATACTACATCCATTAACTGATCTCTGAATCTTAGTAATGGCAAGCCTTTGGTCAATAAGTTCCATGGAGTATATAGTTATCTCCATTAACTGGATCTCTGGATCTTAGTTATGGCAAGTCTTTGTCAATAAGTCCTTACAGGTATATAATTACAACCATTAACTGGATCTCTCTCTGAATCTTAGTAATGGCAAGCCTTTGGTCAACAAGCTCCTTACGGAGTATATAATACATCCATTAACTGATCTCTCTGAATCTTAGTAATGGCAAGCCTTTGGTCAACAAGCCCTTACGGAGTATATAATTACATCCATTAACTGGATCTCTCTGAATCTTAGTTATGGCAAGTCTTTGTCAATAAGTCCCATGGAGTATATAATTATATCTATCAACTGGATCTCTCTCTGAATCTAGTAATGGCAAGCCTTTGGTCAATAAGTCCTTGCGGAGTATATAATTATATCCATTAACTGGATCTCTCTGAATCTTAGTAATGGCAAGCCTTTGGTCAACAAGCCCTTACGGAGTATATAGTTATATCCATTAACTGGATCTCTCTGAATCTTAGTAATGGCAAGCCTTTGGTCAACAAGCCCTTACGGAGTATATAGTTATATCCATTAACTGGATCTCTCTGAATCTTAGTAATGGCAAGCCTTTGGTCAACAAGCTCCTTACGGAGTATATAATTACATCCATTAACTGGATCTCTCTGAATCTTAGTAATGCTTGAAGCCTTTGGTCAACAAGCCCTTACGGAGTATATAGTTATATCCATTAACTGGATCTCTCTGAATCTTAGTAATGGCAAGCCTTTGGTCAATAAGTCCTTACGGAGTATATAATTATATCTATCAACTGGATCTCTCTGAATCTTAGTAATGGCAAGCCTTTGGTCAATAAGTCCTTACGGAGTATATAATTATATCCATTAACTGGATCTCTCTGGATCTCCGCACCTCACCGCAAGAATTCTACACAAGTAGTTTGGATCTTTAAATGTATTGATTGATATTAAAAAAACAAAAACCTCGAACCGCCGCTCAGTTGTATGTATTCATTTGAACCGCGCGACGCGTGCGTTCGAAATTTAAAAATAGCCCCGCGACCGCCCCTCCGCAATTTTTTTAAATGTGATGATTGATATAAAAACAAAACCTCGAACCGCCGCTCAGTTGTATGTATTCATTTGAACCGCGCGACGCGTGCGTCTGAAATTTAAAATAGCCCCGCGACCGCCCTCCGCAATTTTTTTAAATGTATTGATTGATATAAAAACAAAACCTCGAACCGCCGCTCAGTTGTATGTATTCATTTGAACTGCGCGACGCGTGCGTTCGAAATTTAAAATAGCCCCGCGACCGCCCTCCGCAATTTTTTTTTAAATGTATTGATTGATATAAAAACAAAACCTCGAACCGCCGCTCAGTTGTGGCTGTATTCATTTGAACCGCGCGACGCGTGCGTCTGAAATTTAAAATAGCCCCGCGACTGCCCTCCGCAATTTTTTTAAATGTATTGATTGATATAAAAAAACAAAACCTCGAACCGCCGCTCAGTTGTGGCTGTATTCATTTGAACCGCGCGACGCGTGCGTTCGAAATTTAAAATAGCCCCGCGACCGCCCTCCGCAATTTTTAAATGTATTGATTGATATAAAAACAAAACCTCGAACTGCCGCTCAGTTGTATGTATTCATTTGAACCGCGCGACGCGTGCGTTCGAAATTTAAAATAGCCCCGCGACCGCCCTCCGCAATTTTTTTAAATGTATTGATTGATATAAAAACAAAACCTCGAACCGCCGCTCAGTTGTATGTATTCATTTGAACCGCGCGACGCGTGCGTTCGAAATTTAAAAATAGCCCCGCGACCGCCCCTCCGCAATTTTTTTTTAAATGTATTGATTGATATAAAAAAAAAAACAAAACCTCGAACCGCCGCTCAGTTGTATGTGTATTCATTTGAACCGCGCGACGCGTGCGTTCGAAATTTAAAATAGCCCCGCGACCGCCCCTCCGCAATTTTTTTTAAATGTATTGATTGATATAAAAAAACAAAACCTCGAACCGCCGCTCAGTTGTATGTATTCATTTTGAACTGCGCGACGCGTGCGTCTGAAATTTAAAATAGCCCCGCGACCGCCCCTCCGCAATTTTTTTTAAATGTATTGATTGATATAAAAACAAAACCCGAACCGCCGCTCAGTTGTATGTATTCATTTTGAACTGCGCGACGCGTGCGTTCAGAAATTTAAAATAGCCCCGCGACCGCCCCTCCGCAATTTTTTTTAAATGTATTGATTGATATATAAAAAAAAACAAAAACCTGAACCGCCGCTCAGTTGTATGTATTCATTTGAACCGCGCGACGCGTGCGTTCGAAATTTAAAAATAGCGCCGCGAACCGCCCCTCCGCAATTTTTTTTTTTTAAATGTATTGATTGATATAAAAACAAAACCTCGAACCGCCGCTCAGTTGTATGTATTCATTTGAACCGCGCGCGACGCGTGCGTTCGAAATTTAAAATAGCCCCGCGACTGCCCCTCCGCAATTTTTTTTAAATGTATTGATTGATATAAAAAAACAAAACCTCGAACCGCTGCTCAGTTGTATGTATTCATTTGAACCGCGCGACGCGTGCGTCTGAAATTTAAAATAGCCCCGCGACCGCCCCTCCGCAATTTTTTTTAAATGTATTGATTGATATAAAAACAAAACCTCGAACCGCCGCTCAGTTGTGGCTGTATTCATTTGAACCGCGCGCGACGCGTGCGTCTGAAATTTAAAATAGCCCCGCGACTGCCCCTCCGCAATTTTTTTAAATGTATTGATTGATATAAAAAAACAAAACCTCGAACCGCCGCTCAGTTGTGGCTGTATTCATTTGAACCGCGCGCGACGCGTGCGTTCGAAATTTAAAATAGCCCCGCGACTGCCCCTCCGCAATTTTTTTTAAATGTATTGATTGATATAAAAACAAAACCCTGAACCGCCGCTCAGTTGTATGTATTCATTTGAACCGCGCGACGCGTGCGTCTGAAATTTAAAATAGCCCCGCGACTGCCCCTCCGCAATTTTTTTAAATGTATTGTTAAAAGAAAATGTTGCGCAACCCTATTGTATTAAACATGTTGTATAGATCTTTAAATGTATTGATTGATATAAAAAAAAAAAAACAAAACCTCGAACCGCTGCTCAGTTGTATGTATTCATTTGAACCGCGCGCGACGCGTGCGTCTGAAATTTAAAATAGCCCCGCGACTGCCCCTCCGCAATTTTTAAATGTATTGATTGATATAAAAACAAAACCCTGAACCGCCGCTCAGTTGTATGTATTCATTTGAACCGCGCGACGCGTGCGTTCGAAATTTAAAAATAGCCCCGCGACCGCCCCTCCGCAATTTTTAAATGTATTGATTGATATATAAAAAAAAACAAAACCCGAACCGCCGCTCCAGTTGTATGTATTCATTTGAACCGCGACGCGTGCGTTCGAAATTTAAAAATAGCCCCGCGACTGCCCCTCCGCAATTTTTTTTAAATGTGATGATTGATATAAAAAAAAAACAAAACCTCGAACCGCTGCTCAGTTGTATGTATTCATTTTGAACTGCGCGACGCGTGCGTTCAGAAATTTAAAATAGCCCCGCGACCGCCCTCCGCAATTTTTAAATGTATTGATTGATATATAAAAAAAAACAAAACCTCGAACCGCCGCTCCAGTTGTATGTATTCATTTGAACCGCGCGACGCGTGCGTTCGAAATTTAAAATAGCCCCGCGACCGCCCTCCGCAATTTTTAAATGTATTGATTGATATAAAAACAAAACCCTGAACCGCCGCTCAGTTGTGGCTGTATTCATTTGAACCGCGCGACGCGCGTTCGAAATTTAAAATAGCCCCGCGACTGCCCCTCCGCAATTTTTTTAAATGTATTGATTGATATAAAAAAAAAACAAAACCCTGAACCGCCGCTCAGTTGTATATTCATTTTGAACTGCGCGACGCGTGCGTTCGAAATTTAAAAATAGCCCCGCGACCGCCCCTCCGCAATTTTTTTTTAAATGTATTGATTGATATAAAAACAAAACCTCGAACCGCCGCTCCAGTTGTATGTATTCATTTGAACCGCGCGACGCGATGCGTTCGAAATTAAAATAGCCCCGCGACCGCCCCTCCGCAATTTTTAAATGTATTGATTGATATAAAAACAAAACCCTGAACCGCCGCTCAGTTGTATTCATTTGAACCGCGACGCGTGCGTTCGAAATTAAAATAGCCCCGCGACCGCCCCTCCGCAATTTTTAAATGTATTGATTGATATAAAAAAAAACAAAAACCTCGAACCGCCGCTCAGTTGTATGTATTCATTTGAACCGCGCGACGCGTGCGTTCGAAATTTAAAAATAGCCCCGCGACCGCCCCTCCGCAATTTTTTTTTTTAAATGTATTGATTGATATAAAAAAAAACAAAAACCTCGAACCGCCGCTCAGTTGTATGTATTCATTTGAACCGCGCGACGCGTGCGTTCGAAATTTAAAAATAGCCCCGCGACCGCCCCTCCGCAATTTTTTTTTTTTAAATGTATTGATTGATATTAAAAAAAAAAAACAAAAACCTCGAACCGCCGCTCAGTTGTATGTATTCATTTGAACCGCGCGCGACGCGTGTTCGAAATTTAAAATAGCCCCGCGACCGCCCCTCCGCAATTTTTTTTTAAATGTATTGATTGATATAAAAAAAAAAAAAAAAAAAACCTGAACCGCCGCTCATTTGTATGTATTCATTTTGAACTGCGCGACGCGTGCGTCTGAAATTTAAAATAGCCCCGCGACTGCCCCTCCGCAATTTTTTTTAAATGTGATGATTGATATAAAAAAAAAACAAAAACCTCGAACCGCCGCTCAGTTGTATGTATTCATTTGAACCGCGCGACGCGTGCGTTCGAAATTTAAAAATAGCCCCGCGACCGCCCCTCCGCAATTTTTTAAATGTATTGATTGATATAAAAACAAAACCTCGAACCGCCAGCTCAGTTGTATGTATTCATTTGAACCGCGCGACGCGTGCGTTCAGAAATTTAAAATAGCCCCGCGACTGCCCCTCCGCAATTTTTTTAAATGTATTGATTGATATAAAAACAAAACCTCGAACCGCTGCTCAGTTGTGGCTGTATTCATTTGAACCGCGCGACGCGTGCGTCTGAAATTTAAAATAGCCCCGCGACCGCCCTCCGCAATTTTTTTAAATGTATTGATTGATATAAAAAAACAAAACCTCGAACTGCCGCTCAGTTGTGGCTGTATTCATTTGAACCGCGCGACGCGTGCGTCTGAAATTTAAAATAGCCCCGCGACTGCCCCTCCGCAATTTTTTTTAAATGTATTGATTGATATAAAAACAAAACCTCGAACCGCCGCTCAGTTGTGGCTGTATTCATTTTGAACTGCGCGACGCGTGCGTCTGAAATTTAAAATAGCCCTGCGACTGCCCCTCCGCAATTTTTTTAAATGTATTGATTGATATAAAAAAACAAAACCTCGAACCGCCGCTCAGTTGTATGTATTCATTTGAACCGCGCGCGACGCGTGCGTCTGAAATTTAAAATAGCCCCGCGACCGCCCCTCCGCAATTTTTTTTAAATGTATTGATTGATATTAAAACAAAACCTCGAACCGCCGCTCAGTTGTATGTATTCATTTTGAACTGCGCGACGCGTGCGTCTGAAATTTAAAAATAGCCCCGCGACTGCCCCTCCGCAATTTTTTTTAAATGTGATGATTGATATAAAAAAACAAAACCCTGAACCGCCGCTCATTTGTATGTATTCATTTGAACCGCGCGACGCGTGCGTTCGAAATTTAAAAATAGCCCCGCGACCGCCCCTCCGCAATTTTTTTTTAAATGTATTGATTGATATAAAAACAAAACCTCGAACCGCCGCTCAGTTGTATGTATTCATTTGAACCGCGACGCGTGCGTTCGAAATTTAAAATAGCCCCGCGACCGCCCCTCCGCAATTTTTTTTAAATGTATTGATTGATATAAAAACAAAACCCTGAACCGCCGCTCAGTTGTATGTATTCATTTGAACCGCGCGACGCGTGCGTTCGAAATTTAAAAATAGCCCCGCGACCGCCCCTCCGCAATTTTTTTTAAATGTATTGATTGATATAAAAACAAAACCTCGAACCGCCGCTCAGTTGTATGTATTCATTTGAACCGCGCGCGACGCGTGCGTTCAGAAATTTAAAATAGCCCCGCGACCGCCCCTCCGCAATTTTTTTTAAATGTATTGATTGATATAAAAAAAAAAAAAACAAAAACCTCGAACCGCCGCTCAGTTGTATGTATTCATTTGAACCGCGCGACGCGTGCGTTCGAAATTTAAAAATAGCCCCGCGACCGCCCCTCCGCAATTTTTTTAAATGTATTGATTGATATAAAAACAAAACCTCGAACCGCCGCTCATTTGTATGTATTCATTTTGAACTGCGCGACGCGTGTTCGAAATTTAAAATAGCCCCGCGACCGCCCCTCCGCAATTTTTAAATGTATTGATTGATATAAAAACAAAACCTCGAACTGCCGCTCAGTTGTGGCTGTATTCATTTGAACCGCGACGCGTGCGTCTGAAATTTAAAATAGCCCCGCGACCGCCCCTCCGCAATTTTTTTTTAAATGTATTGATTGATATTAAAACAAAACCTCGAACCGCCGCTCAGTTGTATGTATTCATTTTGAACTGCGCGACGCGTGTTCGAAATTTAAAATAGCCCCGCGACTGCCCCTCCGCAATTTTTTTTAAATGTATTGATTGATATTAAAACAAAACCTCGAACCGCCGCTCAGTTGTATGTATTCATTTGAACCGCGCGACGCGTGCGTTCGAAATTTAAAATAGCCCCGCGACCGCCCTCCGCAATTTTTTTAAATGTATTGATTGATATTAAAACAAAACCTCGAACCGCCGCTCAGTTGTATGTATTCATTTGAACCGCGCGACGCGTGCGTTCGAAATTTAAAATAGCCCCGCGACCGCCCTCCGCAATTTTTTTAAATGTATTGATTGATATAAAAACAAAACCTCGAACCGCCGCTCAGTTGTATGTATTCATTTTGAACTGCGCGACGCGTGCGTCTGAAATTTAAAATAGCCCCGCGACTGCCCCTCCGCAATTTTTTTTAAATGTGATTGATATAAAAAAAAAACAAAACTCGAACCGCCGCTCAGTTGTATATTCATTTGAACCGCGCGACGCGTGCGTTCGAAATTTAAAAATAGCGCCGCGAACCGCCCCTCCGCAATTTTTTTAAATGTATTGATTGATATAAAAACAAAACCTCGAACCGCCGCTCAGTTGTATGTATTCATTTGAACCGCGCGACGCGTGCGTTCGAAATTTAAAATAGCCCCGCGACTGCCCCTCCGCAATTTTTTTAAATGTATTGATTGATATAAAAACAAAACCTCGAACTGCCGCTCAGTTGTATGTATTCATTTTGAACTGCGCGACGCGTGTTCGAAATTTAAAATAGCCCCGCGACTGCCCCTCCGCAATTTTTTTAAATGTGATGATTGATATAAAAAACAAAACCTCGAACCGCCGCTCAGTTGTATGTATTCATTTGAACCGCGCGACGCGTGCGTTCGAAATTTAAAATAGCCCCGCGACCGCCCCTCCACCAATTTTTTTAAATGTATTGATTGATATAAAAACAAAACCTCGAACCGCCGCTCAGTTGTATGTATTCATTTTGAACTGCGCGACGCGTGCGTTCGAAATTTAAAATAGCCCCGCGACTGCCCCTCCGCAATTTTTTTAAATGTATTGATTGATATAAAAAACAAAACCTCGAACCGCCGCTCAGTTGTATGTATTCATTTTGAACTGCGCGACGCGTGCGTCTGAAATTTAAAATAGCCCCGCGACCGCCCTCCGCAATTTTTTTAAATGTATTGATTGATATAAAAACAAAACCTCGAACCGCCGCTCAGTTGTATGTATTCATTTTGAACTGCGCGACGCGTGCGTTCAGAAATTTAAAATAGCCCCGCGACCGCCCTCCGCAATTTTTTTAAATGTATTGATTGGATATAAAAAACAAAACCTCGAACCGCCGCTCAGTTGTATGTATTCATTTGAACCGCGCGACGCGTGCGTTCGAAATTTAAAATAGCCCCGCGACCGCCCTCCGCAATTTTTTTTTTTTAAATGTATTGATTGATATAAAAACAAAACCTCGAACCGCCGCTCAGTTGTATGTATTCATTTGAACCGCGCGCGACGCGTGCGTTCGAAATTTAAAATAGCCCCGCGACTGCCCTCCGCAATTTTTTTTAAATGTATTGATTGATATAAAAAACAAAACCTCGAACCGCTGCTCAGTTGTATATTCATTTGAACCGCGCGACGCGTGCGTCTGAAATTTAAAATAGCCCCGCGACCGCCCCTCCGCAATTTTTTTTAAATGTATTGATTGATATAAAAAAAAACAAAACCTCGAACCGCCGCTCAGTTGTATGTATTCATTTGAACCGCGCGCGACGCGTGCGTCTGAAATTTAAAATAGCCCCGCGACTGCCCTCCGCAATTTTTTTAAATGTATTGATTGATATAAAAAACAAAACCTCGAACCGCCGCTCAGTTGTATGTATTCATTTTGAACTGCGCGACGCGTGCGTTCGAAATTTAAAATAGCCCCGCGACTGCCCTCCGCAATTTTTTTTAAATGTATTGATTGATATAAAAACAAAACCCTGAACCGCCGCTCAGTTGTATGTATATTCATTTGAACCGCGCGACGCGTGCGTCTGAAATTTAAAATAGCCCCGCGACTGCCCTCCGCAATTTTTTTTAAATGTATTGATTGATATAAAACAAAACCTCGAACCGCTGCTCAGTTGTATGTATTCATTTGAACCGCGCGACGCGTGCGTTCAGAAATTTAAAATAGCCCCGCGACTGCCCTCCGCAATTTTTTTTAAATGTATTGATTGATATTAAAACAAAACCTCGAACCGCTGCTCAGTTGTATGTATTCATTTGAACCGCGCGACGCGTGCGTCTGAAATTTAAAATAGCCCCGCGACCGCCCCTCCGCAATTTTTTTAAATGTATTGATTGATATAAAAAACAAAACCTCGAACTGCCGCTCAGTTGTATGTATTCATTTGAACCGCGCGACGCGTGCGTCTGAAATTTAAAATAGCCCCGCGACTGCCCTCCGCAATTTTTTTTAAATGTATTGATTGATATAAAAACAAAACCTCGAACCGCCGCTCAGTTGTATGTATTCATTTTGAACTGCGCGACGCGTGCGTTCAGAAATTTAAAATAGCCCGCGACCGCCCCTCCGCAATTTTTTAAATGTATTGATTGATATAAAAAAACAAAACCTCGAACCGCCGCTCAGTTGTATGTATTCATTTGAACCGCGCGCGACGCGTGCGTTCAGAAATTTAAAATAGCCCGCGACCGCCCCTCCGCAATTTTTTTTAAATGTATTGATTGATATTAAAACAAAACCTCGAACCGCCGCTCAGTTGTATGTATTCATTTTGAACTGCGCGACGCGTGCGTTCAGAAATTTAAAATAGCCCCGCGACTGCCCTCCGCAATTTTTTTTAAATGTGATGATTGATATAAAAAAACAAAACCCTGAACCGCCGCTCAGTTGTATGTATTCATTTTGAACTGCGCGACGCGTGCGTTCGAAATTTAAAATAGCCCGCGACCGCCCCTCCGCAATTTTTTTTAAATGTATTGATTGATATAAAAACAAAACCTCGAACTGCCGCTCAGTTGTATGTATTCATTTGAACCGCGCGACGCGTGCGTTCGAAATTTAAAATAGCCCGCGACCGCCCCTCCGCAATTTTTTTTAAATGTATTGATTGATATAAAAACAAAACCTCGAACTGCCGCTCAGTTGTATGTATTCATTTTGAACTGCGCGACGCGTTCGAAATTTAAAATAGCCCGCGACCGCCCCTCCGCAATTTTTTTTAAATGTATTGATTGATATAAAAAAACAAAACCTCGAACCGCTGCTCAGTTGTATGTATTCATTTGAACCGCGCGACGCGTGCGTTCAGAAATTTAAAATAGCCCGCGACCGCCCCTCCGCAATTTTTTTTAAATGTATTGATTGATATTAAAACAAAACCTCGAACCGCTGCTCAGTTGTATGTATTCATTTGAACCGCGCGACGCGATGCGTTCGAAATTTAAAATAGCCCGCGACCGCCCTCCGCAATTTTTTTAAATGTATTGATTGATATAAAAACAAAACCTCGAACCGCCGCTCAGTTGTATGTATTCATTTGAACCGCGCGCGACGCGTGCGTTCGAAATTAAAATAGCCCGCGACCGCCCTCCGCAATTTTTTTTTAAATGTATTGATTGATATAAAAAAAAAAAAAAAACCTCGAACCGCCGCTCAGTTGTATGTATTCATTTGAACCGCGCGACGCGTGCGTTCGAAATTTAAAATAGCCCGCGACCGCCCTCCGCAATTTTTTTTAAATGTATTGATTGATATTAAAAAAAAAAAACAAAAACCTCGAACCGCCGCTCAGTTGTATGTATTCATTTGAACCGCGCGCGACGCGTGCGTTCAGAAATTTAAAATAGCCCGCGACCGCCCTCCGCAATTTTTTTAAATGTGATTGATATAAAAAAACAAAACCTCGAACCGCCGCTCAGTTGTATGTATTCATTTGAACCGCGCGCGACGCGTGCGTTCGAAATTTAAAATAGCCCGCGACCGCCCTCCGCAATTTTTTTTAAATGTATTGATTGATATAAAACAAAACCTCGAACCGCCGCTCAGTTGTATGTATTCATTTGAACCGCGCGACGCGTGCGTTCAGAAATTTAAAATAACCCGCGACCGCCCTCCGCAATTTTTTTTAAATGTATTGATTGATATTAAAAAAAAAAAACAAAACCTCGAACCGCCGCTCCAGTTGTATGTATTCATTTGAACCGCGCGACGTGCGTTCGAAATTTAAAATAGCCCGCGACCGCCCTCCGCAATTTTTTTTAAATGTGATTGATATAAAAAAAAACAAAACCTCGAACCGCCGCTCAGTTGTATGTATTCATTTGAACCGCGCGACGCGTGCGTTCAGAAATTTAAAATAGCCCGCGACCGCCCTCCGCAATTTTAAATGTATTGATTGATATAAAAACAAAACCTCGAACCGCCGCTCCAGTTGTATGTATTCATTTGAACCGCGCGACGCGTGCGTTCGAAATTTAAAAATAGCCCGCGACCGCCCTCCGCATTTTTTTTAAATGTATTGATTGATATAAAAACAAAACCTCGAACCGCTGCTCAGTTGTATTCATTTTGAACTGCGCGACGCGTGCGTTCAGAAATTTAAAATAGCCCGCGACCGCCCTCCGCAATTTTTTTAAATGTATTGATTGATATAAAACAAAACCTCGAACCGCCGCTCAGTTGTATGTATTCATTTGAACCGCGCGACGCGTGCGTTCGAAATTTAAAATAGCCCGCGACCGCCCCTCCGCAATTTTAAATGTATTGATTGATATTAAAACAAAACCTCGAACCGCTGCTCAGTTGTATTCATTTTGAACTGCGCGACGCGTGCGTTCGAAATTTAAAATAGCCCGCGACCGCCCCTCCGCAATTTTTTTTTTAAATGTATTGATTGATATTAAAAAAAAAAAAAAAAACCTCGAACCGCCGCTCAGTTGTATGTATTCATTTTGAACTGCGCGACGCGTGCGTTCGAAATTAAAATAGCCCGCGACCGCCCCTCCGCAATTTTTTTTTAAATGTATTGATTGATATAAAAAAAAAAAACAAAACCTCGAACCGCCGCTCAGTTGTATGTATTCATTTGAACCGCGCGACGCGTGCGTTCGAAATTTAAAATAGCCCGCGACCGCCCCTCCGCAATTTTTTTTAAATGTATTGATTGATATAAAAAAAAAAACAAAAACCTCGAACCGCCGCTCAGTTGTATGTATTCATTTGAACCGCGCGACGCGTGCGTTCGAAATTTAAAATAGCCCGCGACCGCCCCTCCGCAATTTTTAAATGTATTGATTGATATAAAACAAAACCTCGAACCGCCGCTCAGTTGTATGTATTCATTTGAACCGCGCGACGCGTGCGTTCGAAATTTAAAATAGCCCGCGACCGCCCCTCCGCAATTTTTTTTAAATGTATTGATTGATATAAAAAAAAAAACAAAACCTCGAACCGCCGCTCAGTTGTATGTATTCATTTGAACCGCGCGCGACGCGTGCGTTCGAAATTTAAAATAGCCCGCGACCGCCCCTCCGCAATTTTTTTTAAATGTATTGATTGATATAAAAAAAAAAACAAAACCTCGAACCGCCGCTCAGTTGTATGTATTCATTTGAACCGCGCGACGCGTGCGTTCAGAAATTTAAAATAGCCCGCGACCGCCCCTCCGCAATTTTTTTTAAATGTATTGATTGATATAAAAAAAAAAAACAAAACCTCGAACCGCCGCTCAGTTGTATGTATTCATTTGAACCGCGCGCGACGCGTGCGTTCAGAAATTTAAAATAGCCCGCGACCGCCCCTCCGCAATTTTTAAATGTATTGATTGATATAAAAAAAAAAAACAAAACCTCGAACCGCCGCTCAGTTGTATGTATTCATTTGAACCGCGCGCGACGCGTGCGTTCGAAATTTAAAATAGCCCGCGACCGCCCCTCCGCAATTTTTTTTTAAATGTATTGATTGATATAAAAAAAAAAAAAAAACCTCGAACCGCCGCTCAGTTGTATGTATTCATTTGAACCGCGCGACGCGTGCGTTCGAAATTTAAAATAGCCCGCGACCGCCCCTCCGCAATTTTTAAATGTATTGATTGATATAAAAAAAAAAACAAAACCTCGAACCGCCGCTCGGTTGTATGTATTCATTTGAACCGCGCGACGCGTGCGTTCGAAATTTAAAATAGCCCCGCGACCGCCCCTCCGCAATTTTTTTTTAAATGTATTGATTGATATAAAAAAAAAAAAAACAAAAACCTCGAACCGCCGCTCAGTTGTATGTATTCATTTTGAACTGCGCGACGCGTGCGTTCGAAATTTAAAATAGCCCGCGACCGCCCCTCCGCAATTTTTTTTAAATGTATTGATTGATATAAAAAAAAAAAACAAAACCTCGAACCGCCGCTCAGTTGTATGTATTCATTTTGAACTGCGCGACGCGTGCGTTCGAAATTTAAAAATAGCCCGCGACCGCCCCTCCGCAATTTTTTTTTAAATGTATTGATTGATATAAAAAAAAAAAAAAAACCTCGAACCGCCGCTCAGTTGTATGTATTCATTTGAACCGCGCGACGCGTGCGTTCGAAATTTAAAATAGCCCGCGACCGCCCCTCCGCAATTTTTTTTTTTTTTTTTTTTTTTTTTTTTTTAAATGTATTGTTAAAAAGAAAATTTTGCGCAACCCTATTGTATTAAACATGTTGTTTAGATCTTTAAATGTATTGATTGATATAAAAAAAAAAAAAAAAAAACAAAACCTCGAACCGCCGCTCAGTTGTATGTATTCATTTTGAACTGCGCGACGCGTGCGTTCGAAATTTAAAATAGCCCGCGACCGCCCCTCCGCAATTTTTTTTTTTTTAAATGTATTGTTAAAAGAAAATGTTGCGCAACCCTATTGTATTAAACATGTTGTATAGATCTTTAAATGTATTGTTAAAAGAAAATTTTGCGCAACCCTATTGTATTAAACATGTTGTATAGATCTTTAAATGTATTGTTAAAAGAAAATGTTGCGCAACCCTATTGTATTAAACATGTTGTATAGATCTTTAAATGTATTGTTAAAAGAAAATTTTGCGCAACCCCATTGTATTAAACATGTTGTATAGATCTTTAAATGTATTGATTGATATAAAAAAAAAAACAAAACCTCGAACCGCCGCTCAGTTGTATGTATTCATTTTGAACTGCGCGACGCGTGCGTTCGAAATTTAAAATAGCCCCGCGACCGCCCCTCCGCAATTTTTTTTAAATGTATTGATTGATATAAAAAAAAAAACAAAACCTCGAACCGCCGCTCAGTTGTATGTATTCATTTTGAACTGCGCGACGCGTGCGTTCGAAATTTAAAATAGCCCGCGACCGCCCCTCCGCAATTTTTTTTAAATGTATTGTTAAAAGAAAATTTTGCGCAACCCTATTGTATTAAACATGTTGTATAGATCTTTAAATGTATTGTTAAAAGAAAATTTTGCGCAACCCTATTGTATTAAACATGTTGTATAGATCTTTAAATGTATTGTTAAAAAGAAAATTTTGCGCAACCCTATTGTATTAAACATGTTGTATAGATCTTTAAATGTATTGTTAAAAAGAAAATTTTGCGCAACCCTATTGTATTAAACATGTTGTATAGATCTTTAAATGTATTGATTGATATAAAAAAAAAAAAAAAACCTCGAACCGCCGCTCAGTTGTATGTATTCATTTGAACCGCGCGACGCGTGCGTTCGAAATTTAAAAATAGCCCCGCGACCGCCCCTCCGCAATTTTTTTTTAAATGTATTGATTGATATAAAAAAAAAAAAAACAAAAACCTCGAACCGCCGCTCAGTTGTATGTATTCATTTTGAACCGCGCGACGCGTGCGTTCGAAATTTAAAATAGCCCGCGACCGCCCCTCCGCAATTTTTTTTAAATGTATTGATTGATATAAAAAAAAAAACAAAACCTCGAACCGCCGCTCAGTTGTATGTATTCATTTTGAACTGCGCGACGCGTGCGTTCGAAATTTAAAATAGCCCGCGACCGCCCCTCCGCAATTTTTTTTAAATGTATTGATTGATATAAAAAAAAAAACAAAACCTCGAACCGCCGCTCAGTTGTATGTATTCATTTTGAACTGCGCGACGCGTGCGTTCGAAATTTAAAATAGCCCGCGACCGCCCCTCCGCAATTTTTTTTAAATGTATTGTTAAAAGAAAATTTTGCGCAACCCTATTGTATTAAACATGTTGTATAGATCTTTAAATGTATTGATTGATATAAAAAAAAAAACAAAACCTCGAACCGCCGCTCAGTTGTATGTATTCATTTTGAACTGCGCGACGCGTGCGTTCGAAATTTAAAATAGCCCGCGACCGCCCCTCCGCAATTTTTTTTAAATGTATTGTTAAAAGAAAATTTTGCGCAACCCTATTGTATTAAACATGTTGTATAGATCTTTAAATGTATTGATTGATATAAAAAAAAAAACAAAACCTCGAACCGCCGCTCAGTTGTATGTATTCATTTTGAACTGCGCGACGCGTGCGTTCGAAATTTAAAATAGCCCCGCGACCGCCCCTCCGCAATTTTTTTTAAATGTATTGTTAAAAGAAAATGTTGCGCAACCCTATTGTATTAAACATGTTGTATAGATCTTTAAATGTATTGTTAAAAGAAAATTTTGCGCAACCCTATTGTATTATCTGCACCGTACTGTTTGTCGCTGCGGCGGTACCTGAATCGGTCTCCGGCAACAGAGGCACTACCACCGGTAATAGTTACAGCGCCCTTCAAACCGGATCACGGTAATATCTGCACCATTACTGCTTGTCGCTGCGGCGGTACCTGAATCGGTCTCCGGCAGCAGAGACACTACCACCGGTAATGGTTACAGCGCCCTTCAAACCGATCACGGTAATATCTGTACCGTACTGTTTGTCGCTGCGGCGGTACCTAGTCGGTCTCCGACAACAGAGACACTACCACAAGAAATAGTTACAGCGCCCTTCAAACCGGATCACGGTAATATCTGTACCGTAGTTTGTCGCTGCGGCGGTACCTAGTCGGTCTCCGGCAGCAGAGACACTACCACAAGAAATAGTTACAGCGCCCTTCAAACCGGATCACGGTAATATCTGCCCCGTACTGTTTGTCGCTGCGGCGGTACCTAGTCGGTCTCCGACAACAGAGACACTACCACAAGAAATAGTTACAGCGCCCTTCAAACCGGATCACGGTAATATCTGTACCGTACTGTTTGTCGCTGCGGCGGTACCTAGACGGTCTCCGGCAACAGAGACACTACCACAAGAAATAGTTACAGCGCCCTTCAAACCGGATCACGGTAATATCTGTACCGTAGTTTGTCGCTGCGGCGGTACCTAGTCGGTCTCCGGCAGCAGAGACACTACCACAAGAAATAGTTACAGCGCCCTTCAAACGGATCACGGTAATATCTGTACCGTAGTTTGTCGCTGCGGCGGTACCTAGTCGGTCTCCGGCAACAGAACACTACCACAAGAAATAGTTACAGCGCCTTCAAACCGGATCACGGTAATATCTGTACCGTACTGTTTGTCGCTGCGGCGGTACCTAGTCGGTCTCCGACAACAGAGACACTACCACAAGAAATAGTTACAGCGCCCTTCAAACCGGATCACGGTAATATCTACCCCGTACTGCTTGTCGCTGCGGCGGTACCTAGACGGTCTCCGGCAACAGAGGCACTACCACCGGTAATAGTTACAGCGCCCTTCAAACCGGATCACGGTAATATCTGCCCCGTACTGTTTGTCGCTGCGGCGGTACCTAGTCGGTCTCCGACAACAGAGACACTACCACCGGTAATAGTTACAGCGCCCTTCAAACCGGATCACGGTAATATCTGCACCGTACTGCTTGTCGCTGCGGCGGTACCTAGTCGGTCTCCGACAGCAGAGACACTACCACCGGTAATAGTTACAGCGCCCTTCAAACCGGATCACGGTAATATCTGCACCGTACTGTTTGTCGCTGCGGCGGTACCTAGTCGGTCTCCGGCAGCAGAGACACTACCACAAGAAATAGTTACAGCGCCCTTCAAGCCGGATCACAGTAATATTTGCACAGTACTGCTTGTCGCTGTGACGGTACCTAAAGGGTCTCCGGCTATAGAGAGACTACCACCAATAATAGTTACAGCGCCCTTCAAACCGGATCACGGTAATATTCGAACTGTACTACTTGTCGCTGCGGCGGAACCTCGACGGTGTCCGGCAACGGAGGCACTACCACTGGTAATAGTTACAGCGCCCTTCAAACCGGATCACGGTAATATCTACCCCGTACTGTTTGTCGCTGCGGCGGTACCTAGTCGGTCTCCGGCAGCAGAGACACTACCACCGGTAATAGTTACAGCGCCCTTCAAACCGGATCACGGTAATATCTACCCCGTACTGTTTGTCGCTGCGGCGGTACCTAGTCGGTCTCCGGCAGCAGAGACACTACCACAAGAAATAGTTACAGCGCCCTTCAAACCGGATCACGGTAATATCTGCACCGTACTGCTTGTCGCTGCGGCGGTACCTAGTCGGTCTCCGGCAACAGAGACACTACCACCGGTAATAGTTACAGCGCCCTTCAAACCGGATCACGGTAATATCTGCACCGTACTGCTTGTCGCTGCGGCGGTACCTAGACGGTCTCCGGCAACAGAGACACTACCACAAGAAATAGTTACAGCGCCCTTCAAACCGGATCACGGTAATATCTGCACCGTACTGCTTGTCGCTGCGGCGGTACCTAGTCGGTCTCCGCCAACAGAGACACTACCACCGGTAATAGTTACAGCGCCCTTCAAACCGGATCACGGTAATATCTGCACCGTACTGCTTGTCGCTGCGGCGGTACCTAGTCGGTCTCCGGCAACAGAGACACTACCACCGGTAATAGTTACAGCGCCCTTCAAACCGATCACGGTAATATCTGCCCTGTACTGTTTGTCGCTGCGGCGGTACCTAGACGGTCTCCGGCAACAGAGACACTACCACCGGTAATAGTTACAGCGCCCTTCAAACCGGATCACGGTAATATCTGCCCCGTACTGTTTGTCGCTGCGGCGGTACCTAGACGGTCTCCGGCAACAGAGGCACTACCACCGGTAATAGTTACAGCGCCCTTCAAACCGATCACGGTAATATTCGCACAGTACTGTTCGTCGCTGCGGTGGTACCTACTTATACACTGCACCGCATAGCGCTCGTAGCCTGAGACATAGGAAGCGAAGTATCGTTACCGCGGTAATTGTAGTAGTTGCAGCGCCCTTCAAACCGATCACGGTAATATTCGCACAGTACTGTTCGTCGCTGCGGTGGTACCTACTTATACACTGCACCGCATAGCGCTCGTAGCCTGAGACATAGGAAGCGAAGTATCGTTACCGCGGTAATTGTAGTAGTTGCAGCGCCCTTCAAACCGATCACGGTAATATTCGCACAGTACTGTTCGTCGCTGCGGTGGTACCTACTTATACACTGCACCGCATAGCGCTCGTAGCCTGAGACATAGGAAGCGAAGTATCGTTACCGCGGTAATTGTAGTAGTTGCAGCGCCCTTCAAACCGATCACGGTAATATTCGCACAGTACTGTTCGTCGCTGCGGTGGTACCTACTTATACACTGCACCGCATAGCGCTCGTAGCCTGAGACATAGGAAGCGAAGTATCGTAACCGCGGTAATTGTAGTAGTTGCAGCGCCCTTCAAACCGATCACGGTAATATTCGCACAGTACTGTTCGTCGCTGCGGTGGTACCTACTTATACACTGCACCGCATAGCGCTCGTAGCCTGAGACATAGGAAGCGAAGTATCGTAACCGCGGTAATTGTAGTAGTTGCAGCGCCCTTCAAACCGGATCACGGTAATATTCGCACAGTACTGTTCGTCGCTGCGGTGGTACCTACTTATACACTGCACCGCATAGCGCTCGTAGCCTGAGACATAGGAAGCGAAGTATCGTAACCGCGGTAATTGTAGTAGTTGCAGCGCCCTTCAAACCGATCACGGTAATATTCGCACAGTACTGTTCGTCGCTGCGGTGGTACCTACTTATACACTGCACCGCATAGCGCTCGTAGCCTGAGACATAGGAAGCGAAGTATCGTAACCGCGGTAATTGTAGTAGTTGCAGCGCCCTTCAAACCGGATCACGGTAATATTCGCACAGTACTGTTCGTCGCTGCGGTGGTACCTACTTATACACTGCACCGCATAGCGCTCGTAGCCTGAGACATAGGAAGCGAAGTATCGTAACCGCGGTAATTGTAGTAGTTGCAGCGCCCTTCAAACCGATCACGGTAATATTCGCACAGTACTGTTCGTCGCTGCGGTGGTACCTACTTATACACTGCACCGCATAGCGCTCGTAGCCTGAGACATAGGAAGCGAAGTATCGTAACCGCGGTAATTGTAGTAGTTGCAGCGCCCTTCAAACCGGATCACGGTAATATTCGCACAGTACTGTTCGTCGCTGCGGTGGTACCTACTTATACACTGCACCGCATAGCGCTCGTAGCCTGAGACATAGGAAGCGAAGTATCGTAACCGCGGTAATTGTAGTAGTTGCAGCGCCCTTCAAACCGATCACGGTAATATTCGCACAGTACTGTTCGTCGCTGCGGTGGTACCTACTTATACACTGCACCGCATAGCGCTCGTAGCCTGAGACATAGGAAGCGAAGTATCGTAACCGCGGTAATTGTAGTAGTTGCAGCGCCCTTCAAACCGATCACGGTAATATTCGCACAGTACTGTTCGTCGCTGCGGTGGTACCTACTTATACACTGCACCGCATAGCGCTCGTAGCCTGAGACATAGGAAGCGAAGTATCGTTACCGCGGTAATTGTAGTAGTTGCAGCGCCCTTCAAACCGATCACGGTAATATCTGCCCTGTACTGTTTGTCGCTGCGGCGGTACCTAGACGGTCTCCGGCAACAGAGGCACTACCACTGGTAATAGTTACAGCGCCCTTCAAACCGATCACGGTAATATTCGCACAGTACTGTTCGTCGCTGCGGTGGTACCTACTTATACACTGCACCGCATAGCGCTCGTAGCCTGAGACATAGGAAGCGAAGTATCGTTACCGCGGTAATTGTAGTAGTTGCAGCGCCCTTCAAACCGATCACGGTAATATTCGCACAGTACTGTTCGTCGCTGCGGTGGTACCTACTTATACACTGCACCGCATAGCGCTCGTAGCCTGAGACATAGGAAGCGAAGTATCGTAACCGCGGTAATTGTAGTAGTTGCAGCGCCCTTCAAACCGATCACGGTAATATTCGCACAGTACTGTTCGTCGCTGCGGTGGTACCTACTTATACACTGCACCGCATAGCGCTCGTAGCCTGAGACATAGGAAGCGAAGTATCGTTACCGCGGTAATTGTAGTAGTTGCAGCGCCCTTCAAACCGGATCACGGTAATATTCGCACAGTACTGTTCGTCGCTGCGGTGGTACCTACTTATACACTGCACCGCATAGCGCTCGTAGCCTGAGACATAGGAAGCGAAGTATCGTTACCGCGGTAATTATAGTAGTTGCAGCGCCCTTCAAACCGGATCACAGTAATGTTTGTCGCTGCGGCGGTACCTAGACGGTCTCCGGCAACAGAGGCACTACCACTGGTAATAGTTACAGCGCCCTTCAAACCGGATCACAGTACTGTTTGTCGCTGCGGCGGTACCTAGACGGTCTCCGGCAACAGAGGCACTACCACTGGTAATAGTTACAGCGCCCTTCAAACCGATCACGGTAATATTCGCACAGTACTGTTCGTCGCTGCGGTGGTACCTACTTATACACTGCACCGCATAGCGCTCGTAGCCTGAGACATAGGAAGCGAAGTATCGTTACCGCGGTAATTGTAGTAGTTGCAGCGCCCTTCAAACCGGATCACAGTACTGTTTGTCGCTGCGGCGGTACCTAGACGGTCTCCGGCAACAGAGGCACTACCACTGGTAATAGTTACAGCGCCCTTCAAACCGGATCACGGTAATATTCGCACAGTACTGTTCGTCGCTGCGGTGGTACCTACTTATACACTGCACCGCATAGCGCTCGTAGCCTGAGACATAGGAAGCGAAGTATCGTAACCGCGGTAATTGTAGTAGTTGCAGCGCCCTTCAAACCGGATCACGGTAATATTCGCACAGTACTGTTCGTCGCTGCGGTGGTACCTACTTATACACTGCACCGCATAGCGCTCGTAGCCTGAGACATAGGAAGCGAAGTATCGTAACCGCGGTAATTGTAGTAGTTGCAGCGCCCTTCAAACCGGATCACGGTAATATTCGCACAGTACTGTTCGTCGCTGCGGCGGTACCTAGACGGTCTCCGGCAACAGAGGCACTACCACTGGTAATAGTTACAGCGCCCTTCAAACCGGATCGCGGTAATATTCGCACAGTACTGTTTGTCGCTGCGGCGGTACCTAGACGGTCTCCGGCAACAGAGGCACTACCACTGGTAATAGTTACAGCGCCCTTCAAACCGGATCACGGTAATATTTGCCCTGTACTGTTTGTCGCTGCGGCGGTACCTAGACGGTCTCCGGCAACAGAGGCACTACCACTGGTAATAGTTACAGCGCCCTTCAAACCGGATCGCGGTAATATTCGCACGTTACTGTTATCGGTTTGAAGGACTCTGTAGGACAATAACTGGGGTAACGGGACTCCACATCTTATAGCTCAAGGCGAGCGCAATATGGTACCATACCAACTAGCGCCACGTTACTGTTATCCGGTTTGAAGGACTCTGTGGGACAATAACTGGGGTAACGGGACTCCACATCTTATAGCTCAAGGCGAGCGCAATATGGTACCATACCAACTAGCGCCACGTTACTGTTATCCGGTTTGAAGGACTCTGTAGGACAATAACTGGGGTAACGGGACTCCACATCTTATAGCTCAAGGCGAGCGCAATATGGTACCATACCAACTAGCGCCACGTTACTGTTATCCGGTTTGAAGGACTCTGTAGGACAATAACTGGGGTAACGGGACTCCACATCTTATAGCTCAAGGCGAGCGCAATATGGTACCATACCAACTAGCGCCACGTTACTGTTATCCGGTTTGAAGGGCGCTGTAGCCAATAACTGTGTTAGAGCATCTCATGTCTGAGAAATATTTCACGAATCGTTTGAATAATTCCCATATGAAGTCTGTGTATAGTTTTAACATGTAAAACATTACCGTGATCGGTTTGAAGGGCGCTGTAGCCAATAACTGTGTTAGAGCATCTCATGTCTGAGAAATATTTCACGAATCGTTTGAATAATTCCCATATGAAGTCTGTGTATAGTTTTAACATGTAAAACATTACCGTGATCGGTTTGAAGGGCGCTGTAGCCAATAGCTGTGTTAGAGCATCTCATGTCTGAGAAATATTTCACGAATCGTTTGAATAATTCCCATATGAAGTCTGTGTATAGTTTTAACATGTAAAACATTACCGTGATCCGGTTTGAAGGGCGCTGTAGCCAATAGCTGTGTTAGAGCATCTCATGTCTGAGAAATATTTCACGAATCGTTTGAATAATTCCCATATGAAGTCTGTGTATAGTTTTAACATGTAAAACATTACCGTGATCGGTTTGAAGGGCGCTGTAGCCAATAGCTGTGTTAGAGCATCTCATGTCTGAGAAATATTTCACGAATCGTTTGAATAATTCCCATATGAAGTCTGTGTATAGTTTTAATATGTAAAACATTACCGTGATCCGGTTTGAAGGGCGCTGTGGCCAATAACTGTGTTAGAGCATCTCATGTCTGAGAAATATTTCACGAATCGTTTGAATAATTCCCATATGAAGTCTGTGTATAGTTTTAACATGTAAAACATTACCGTGATCCGGTTTGAAGGGCGCTGTAGCCAATAGCTGTGTTAGAGCATCTCATGTCTGAGAAATATTTCACGAATCGTTTGAATAATTCCCATATGAAGTCTGTGTATAGTTTTAATATGTAAAACATTACCGTGATCGGTTTGAAGGGCGCTGTAGCCAATAACTGTGTTAGAGCATCTCATGTCTGAAATATTTCACGAATCGTTTGAATAATTCCCATATGAAGTCTGTGTATAGTTTTAACATGTAAAACATTACCGTGATCCGGTTTGAAGGGCGCTGTAGCCAATAACTGTGTTAGAGCATCTCATGTCTGAGAAATATTTCACGAATCGTTTGAATAATTCCCATATGAAGTCTGTGTATAGTTTTAATATGTAAAACATTACCGTGATCGGTTTGAAGGGCGCTGTAGCCAATAACTGTGTTAGAGCATCTCATGTCTGAGAAATATTTCACGAATCGTTTGAATAATTCCCATATGAAGTCTGTGTATAGTTTTAATATGTAAAACATTACCGTGATCCGGTTTGAAGGGCGCTGTAGCCAATAACTGTGTTAGAGCATCTCATGTCTGAGAAATATTTCACGAATCGTTTGAATAATTCCCATATGAAGTCTGTGTATAGTTTTAATATGTAAAACATTACCGTGATCGGTTTGAAGGGCGCTGTAGCCAATAACTGTGTTAGAGCATCTCATGTCTGAGAAATATTTCACGAATCGTTTGAATAATTCCCATATGAAGTCTGTGTATAGTTTTAACATGTAAAACATTACCGTGATCGGTTTGAAGGGCGCTGTAGCCAATAACTGTGTTAGAGCATCTCATGTCTGAGAAATATTTCACGAATCGTTTGAATAATTCCCATATGAAGTCTGTGTATAGTTTTAACATGTAAAACATTACCGTGATCGGTTTGAAGGGCGCTGTAGCCAATAACTGTGTTAGAGCATCTCATGTCTGAGAAATATTTCACGAATCGTTTGAATAATTCCCATATGAAGTCTGTGTATAGTTTTAATATGTAAAACATTACCGTGATCGGTTTGAAGGGCGCTGTAGCCAATAACTGTGTTAGAGCATCTCATGTCTGAGAAATATTTCACGAATCGTTTGAATAATTCCCATATGAAGTCTGTGTATAGTTTTAACATGTAAAACATTACCGTGATCGGTTTGAAGGGCGCTGTAGCCAATAACTGTGTTAGAGCATCTCATGTCTGAGAAATATTTCACGAATCGTTTGAATAATTCCCATATGAAGTCTGTGTATAGTTTTAACATGTAAAACATTACCGTGATCGGTTTGAAGGGCGCTGTAGCCAATAACTGTGTTAGAGCATCTCATGTCTGAGAAATATTTCACGAATCGTTTGAATAATTCCCATATGAAGTCTGTGTATAGTTTTAATATGTAAAACATTACCGTGATCCGGTTTGAAGGGCGCTGTAGCCAATAACTGTGTTAGAGCATCTCATGTCTGAAATATTTCACGAATCGTTTGAATAATTCCCATATGAAGTCTGTGTATAGTTTTAACATGTAAAACATCCTTTGTACCGGATATTTAAGAAGTAGCCAAATTAAGCAACTGATGGTAAGTGATACGCCTGCCCATAACACGGCTCTAGTTAGGTTGGTACATAGGATGTTGAGTCTCATTACTACAGTAATTACACTAGCTGCAACGCCCTTCAAACCGGATCACGGTAATATTCGCACAGTACTGTTCGTCGCTGCGGTGGTACCTACTTATACACTGCACCGCATAGCGCTCGTAGCCTGAGACATAGGAAGCGAAGTATCGTAACCGCGGTAATTGTAGTAGTTGCAGCGCCCTTCAAACCGGATCACGGTAATATTCGCACAGTACTGTTCGTCGCTGCGGTGGTACCTACTTATACACTGCACCGCATAGCGCTCGTAGCCTGAGACATAGGAAGCGAAGTATCGTTACCGCGGTAATTGTAGTAGTTGCAGCGCCCTTCAAACCGGATCACGGTAATATTCGCACAGTACTGTTCGTCGCTGTGGTGGTACCTAGGCGATCTCCGACAACAGAGACACTACCACCAGTAATAGCTACAGCGTCCTTCAAACCGGATCACAGCAATGTTCGCACGCTGCATACGGTCAGCAACAGAGATCACTCCCTCCTATATAAATGTATTGAGATATATATCCTCATGCTGTGGTGGTGAAGGTGCAAAGCAGTTAGGGGGAGAATAGTGGGGGTAGCCAGTGGTGGGGATGGTCAGCTGGTGGTAGGTGCAGGAGTCGGGCACCAGCCCCCGGGCTGCGGCTCGGCCCGGGCCTGTACTTGTTCGAGTTAACAACGAACGATGTCGTGAGCAGTGTAACCCGCCGGCGGTGTTGGTGCTCCATTGTTAGTGACGTCACGAGATTTAATATAATTATTTTTTTTTATTATTATCAAACGTTCACCTAATCCTATGTGATAGGATGATATATACTGTATCACATCGTGATCACAGTAATTGTTGTGCAGCGCCTTTCAAACAGGAACAAGGTAATTTTTGTATAATACTATTTGTTGGCTGCAATAGGACATACCGCTAGGGAAAGCTACAGCGCCCTTCAAACCGGATCACATTTATTTTTTCCACAGTACTGTTTGTCGGTTGCTATAGGCGCTACCATGACGATCTCCGGCAACAGAGACACTAACACCAGTAATAGCTATAAGTCCTTTAAACCGGATCACAGTAGAGTCTGCACACTACCGTTTGTTCGCTGCGGTGTTACCTAGACAGCCTTCAGAAACACTAACACCAGTAATAGCTATGTCTATAAGTCCTTTAAACCGGATCACAGTACTGTTAGTCGGTTGCAATAGGCTGTACATAGACGATCTTCGGTAATAGATACTACCACCGGTAACAGCTATAGGCCCTACAAACCGGATCACAGTAAAGTCTGCACACTATCGTTTGTTCGCTTCGGCGGTATCTAGACGGTCTCCGGCAACGGAGACACTACCCGGTGAATATTAAATATAATTGACGCGCGACAATGGGAACGCGCGATGTACAGCGAGGAGCACAGATTGTGTAATTGGGTGCGGTGTAACCCGCGGGCGGTACCCGCGACCTGCCCGTGTCGGAGGTAACCTCGACCCTCCGTCACTTGTAGTGCAGTGTAAATGATCTAGTTGATTTCAGCTATTACTTACCTATAGCTGGTACATATATATACATACATGTATCACGAAGGTCCGGTTTGAAGGGCGCTGGAGAATAAAACTGTTGGAGCATCGCATAACCGAGAATTATTTGACGAATTGTTTGAATAATTCCCATATGAAGTCTGTGTATAGTTTTAATATGTAAAACATTACCGTGATCCGGTTTGAAGGGCGCTGTAGCCAATAACTGTGTTAGAGCATCTCATGTCTGAGAAATATTTCACGAATTGTTTGAATAATTCCCATATCAAGTCTGTGTATAGTTTTAATATGTAAAACATTACCGTGATCCGGTTTGAAGGGCGCTGTAGCCAATAACTGTGTTAGAGCATCTCATGTCTGAGAAATATTTCACGAATTGTTTGAATAATTCCCATATGAAGTCTGTGTATAGTTTTAATATGTAAAACACAATGTGATCCGGTTTGAAGGGCGCTGTAGCCAATAACTGTGTTAGAGCATCTCATGTCTGAGAAATATTTCACGAATCGTTTGAATAATTCCCATATGAAGTCTGTGTATAGTTTTAACATGTAAAACATTATCGTGATCCGGTTTGAAGGGCGCTGTAGCCAATAACTGTGTTAGAGCATCTCATGTCTGAGAAATATTTGAACAATTGTTTGAATAATTCCCATATGCAGTCTGTGTATAGTTTTAATATGTAAAACACAATGTGATCCGGTTTGAAGGGCGCTGTAGCCAATAACTGTGTTAGAGCATCTCATGTCTGGAGAAATATTTGAACAATTGTTTGAATAATTCCCATATGCAGTCTGTGTATAGTTTTAATATGTAAAACATTACCGTGATCCGGTTTGAAGGGCGCTGTAGCCAATAACTGTGTTAGAGCATCTCATGTCTGAGAAATATTTCACGAATCGTTTGAATAATTCCCATATGAAGTCTGTGTATAGTTTTAATATGTAAAACATTACCGTGATCCGGTTTGAAGGGCGCTGTAGCCAATAACTGTGTTAGAGCATCTCATGTCTGAGAAATATTTCACGAATTGTTTGAATAATTCCCATATGAAGTCTGTGTATAGTTTTAACATGTAAAACATTACCGTGATCCGGTTTGAAGGGCGCTGTAGCCAATAGCTGTGTTAGAGCATCTCATGTCTGAGAAATATTTCACGAATTGTTTGAATAATTCCCATATGAAGTCTGTGTATAGTTTTAATATGTAAAACATTACCGTGATCCGGTTTGAAGGGCGCTGTAGCCAATAGCTGTGTTAGAGCATCTCATGTCTGAGAAATATTTCACGAATTGTTTGAATAATTCCCATATGCAGTCTGTGTATAGTTTTAATATGTAAAACATTACCGTGATCCGGTTTGAAGGGCGCTGTAGCCAATAACTGTGTTAGAGCATCTCATGTCTGAGAAATATTTCACGAATCGTTTGAATAATTCCCATATGAAGTCTGTGTATAGTTTTAATATGTAAAACATTACCGTGATCGGTTTGAAGGGCGCTGTAGCCAATAACTGTGTTAGAGCATCTCATGTCTGAGAAATATTTCACGAATCGTTTGAATAATTCCATATGAAGTCTGTGTATAGTTTTAATATGTAAAACATTACCGTGATCCGGTTTGAAGGACTCTGGTGTACTGATGTAACGAGACTCGACATCTTGAATGTATGCTCGCTCATCGCCTATTGGTCTCGACCATTAATTGTATATAAAAGAATGCGTATTTGTATGCGATTCACGTCTGCTACGCCAGCGCTACGTTAAGCTACGACGCGTAGCGGCTGCTACGAAAATTGAAAACAGAACGCTGCTGACTTACCCCCTCGCATGCGTAACTTAAATAACATTGGCGTTAATAATATATACCTATTGTAATGCCTACAGTAATATTTATACTTTGAATGTCGATCTAATTGATATGTTACTGTTTCATAGTAATAATTTTTATTAACTTCGCTGTCACTGTTTATTTGTTGTTGTTCTAGTCCCCAACGTCCATTGGTTCTGTGTGCTACGAGCCTCGTCTGGTAAGAGCGACAGCAGACATGCCACTAGGTGGGCAGACCCACTGAAACAGCAGAAGATCCATCTTTGTGGGACATTACAAGGGACCTATGTCCAGCTGTGGACATCCATCAGTCCAAATGCTGACAATGATTTATTGATTTAATTCATAGCTAAGAAAATTTTAGTACTGGAAGGCTGTTATTCACTTGGACATACATATTATTAACATTAAAGTAGCTAAATGTTTGTTCATGAATATATAGGGAAGTTAAAAAATCTTTATAATGTAGTAACGTTGTTACAGCTTGCCGTTAGATGGCGCTGTAACAAATAAATTGTAAATTTTATCAATTAACTGTTTTCTAAATATCCATCAATTTTTATAATGACTTAAAATATGTTCGCACGGATGTTGTTGAAAAATTTTATTAGAATTATTAATAGATCAATGTTTAGAATTTTTTTCAATGTTTAGATAAGTGTCATCTCTTCTTCAAAAAAAAAAACACGAATTACAATATCGGAACAGACAAAGGTAAAAGTTCTAAAAGATTGCCGTAGATGGCGCTTTTATTAATTAATGAAAGCGCTCTCTATCGAAAATGCTTAGAATTTTCTCTGAGAAGCAATTCTTGGTCATAAAATAAACATTTCATGTGCAATAATCTATATATATAAATGAACACACAACAACAACAACAAAAAAAACCTTAATAAACACACATCAATATTTTTGTTCTTCCGTTCGCAACTACATTTTTTCAAACAAATTAAAACACTATAATTACAACACTACTACTCAATGGTAGAAATGGTAGCAACTATCAAACACGTCATCTTCAAAGACATCACCTGGACATAGGGTGGCTATATACTAATAATAAAGATATTAGTGGCAAGCGATATCCTATATATACTGCGATTCGGTTCGAAGGGCGCTGTGGCTAGTGCATTCACTGGGGTAACGAGACTCAACATATATATGTCATCCTAATCGCCGCCATGTTGTTACGGGCGTATCACTTACCATCAGGTGATGGCTTAATTAAAAAAAAAAAAACTACAGCGGCATTCACTACGCTACAACATTACTTACGTAAATAGTTCCGATGAACAAGAAACATTAGAGGGATGATAGTATTAGGTAATAGTAATTAGGAGAGTATAATGACTAACTGGGGATAGGTCTCTTAGTTGTGACCTTAGGTCGAGTCGATTTTTTTTTTTTTGGGTAGAAGGAAATCTAAAAAGATACCTTGATTGTAGGGGAAAGATGAGTTTATATGGTTATTCTTTCAGCTCTGCAGGAGGACCTAGGATCTCCTATGGAATACACTGGTTCGTCCATTACGCCTAGATCGGGTCCTAGGGAAGCTTACACCCCCAGTACATCAACTAGACCACCTAGTACTTGTACTAGAGAACAATGACCTTTGAAGCCCACGATCCCGAAAACCTCTTCCGTCGTCTTCGACAGTCAGGACTTACCTTAGTCCTATTCTTACCAACCCTAGACTTCAGGACAATAGATCTAACCTTAGGTCTTGACACCAAGTAAACAGTTAACACTAAGTTCTGTCTAGATCCAGTTTATCACCTGAAAGTCAGGAGCGGCGAGAATCGAATTTAACTACTTTCAGCGACGTCACTTAAGCACTAAGCTATTACTAGTTCAAGTTAGTTACATAAACACTATTGTGGACTAAGTGCCTAAGACCTATTGTTAGTATGTACGACAAAAAGAAAATCTAGAATCTAGAATCGGAGAACTAGAAAACAATGATGGTGGAGGTAGTACTGTTCGCTTGCAAATTTTAGATAGAAGCGTTGGAAATAATTCAAATTTGGAAATAATTTGATGGAAAAAAGTTGAAATTAAAAATGGCGTCCAATGTTTTTGATAATATCTATTCGGTTACCATCCTACTGTCCGTCACCGTCGGCTGCGACGGCCACACGCCAGCCAACGACTCAGGAGTGATGGTGACCTACAGCGGGCACAGCGAAGTCGGCAACAGCGGCCGCATATTCTACACCGAACTGAATCAACCGGAAGCGAATTACCGCGGTGAAGCCGGATCCCGGGCCAAAGATCACGATGCAGAAGATAGATCCAGAGTCAAAGATCACGGTAGAGAAGATAGATCCAGGGTTAAAGATCAGGGTGGAGGAGATCGAGCTGAAGTCAAAGATCACAATGAGGTTCGACATTCAAAACATACAGTGACGACGGAAGACATGGTGACTGATGATGTTGTGTTTGTGCCGAACGTGAAACCGGTGGTGAGGAATGAGGATCTGGATGAGGAACACGCTGGTGTCGGCGGTCTGATGATGAGGAAACTCATCGGCGACGTGGCAGAAGAGAAGAGAGTTATCGTAGATACAGGTGGGCTGCCGCTGAATCCGTTCATTTCATAGAAATATTCATCAGAACTCATTCTTCTAAGGTTTTATGCTGATCACCAATAGCTTCACTAGATACAGCGTCCTTCGAACAGGAATAGAGTAATATTTCCACACTATTGCAACAGAGACTTCTTCTCATACTGCCTCTCCATTTCTGGTGTAGTGTAGCTGTAAGTGCAGGCGCAGTTGTAGTATCTAGACGGTCCCCGGCGACAGAGACTTCTCCTTCTCATACTACCTCTCCATTTCTGGTGGAGTGTAGTGTAGCTGTAAGTGCAGGCGCAGTTGTAGTGTCTAGACGGTCTCCGGCGACAGAGACTTCTCCTTCTCATACTGCCTCTCCATTTCTGGTGGAGTGTAGCTGTAAGTGCAGGCGCAGTTGTAGTGTCTAGACGGTCTCCGGCGACAGAGACTTCTCCTTCTCATACTGCCTCCATTTCTGGTGGGTGTAGTGTAGCTGGAAGTGCGGGCGCAGTTGTAGTGTCTGGACGGTCTCCGGCGACTGAGACTTCTCCTTCTCATACTGCCTCTCCATTTCTGGTGTAGTGTAGTGTAGCTGGAAGTGCAGGCACCCAGTTGTAGTGTCTAGACGGTCTCCGGCGACAGAGACTTCTCCTTCTCATACTGCCTCTCTCCATTTCTGGTGGAGTGTAGTGTAGCTGGAAGTGCAGGCGCAGTTGTAGTATCTAGATGGTCT
Source organism: Troides helena (assembly GCA_029286815.1). NCBI lineage: Eukaryota > Metazoa > Arthropoda > Insecta > Lepidoptera > Papilionidae > Troides > Troides helena. The sequence continues at coordinate 1,667,608 of JAGSMV010000034.1, forward strand.
CCGGCGACTGAGACTTCTCTTCTCATACTGCCTCTCCATTTCTGGTGGAGTGTAGTGTAGCTGGAAGTGCGGGCGCAGTTGTAGTGTCTAGACGGTCTCCGGCGACAGAGACTTCTCCTTCTCATACTGCCTCTCCATTTCTGGTGTAGTGTAGTGTAGCTGGAAGTGCGGGCGCAGTTGTAGTGTCTAGACGGTCTCCGGCGACAGAGACTTCTCCTTCTCATACTGCCTCTCCATTTCTGGTGGAGTGTAGTGTAGCTGGAAGTGCGGGCGCAGTTGTAGTATCTAGACGGTCTCCGGCGACTGAGACTTCTCCTTCTCATACTGCCTCTCCATTTCTGGTGTAGTGTAGTGTAGCTGGAGGTGCAGGCGCAGTTGTAGTGTCTAGACGGTCTCCGGCGACAGAGACTTCTCCTTCTCATACTGCCTCTCCATTTCTGGTGGAGTGTAGTGTAGCTGGAAGTGCGGGCGCAGTTGTAGTATCTAGACGGTCTCCGGCGACTGAGACTTCTCCTTCTCATACTGCCTCTCCATTTCTGGTGTAGTGTAGCTGGAAGTGCGGGCGCAGTTGTAGTGTCTAGACGGTCTCCGGCGACTGAGACTTCTCCTTCTCATACTGCCTCTCCATTTCTGGTGGGTGTAGTGTAGCTGGAAGTGCGGGCGCAGTTGTAGTATCTAGATGGTCTCCGGCGACAGAGACTCTCCTTCTCATACTGCCTCTCCATTTCTGGTGGAGTGTAGTGTAGCTGGAAGTGCAGGCACCCAGTTGTAGTGTCTAGACGGTCTCCGGCGACAGAGACTCTCCTTCCTCATACTGCCTCTCCATTTCTGGTGGAGTGTAGTGTAGCTGTAAGTGCAGGCGCAGTTGTAGTGTCTAGACGGTCCCCGGCGACAGAGACTTCTCCTTCTCATACTACCTCTCCATTTCTGGTGGAGTGTAGTGTAGCTGGAGATGCAGGCGCAGTTGTAGTATCTAGACGGTCTCCGGCGACTGAGACTTCTCCTTCTCATACTGCCTCTCCATTTCTGGTGTAGTGTAGCTGGAAGTGCGGGCGCAGTTGTAGTGTCTAGACGGTCTCCGGCGACAGAGACTTCTCCTTCTCATACTGCCTCTCCATTTCTGGTGTAGTGTAGTGTAGCTGGAAGTGCGGGCGCAGTTGTAGTGTCTAGACGGTCCCCGGCGACAGAGACTTCTCCTTCTCATACTGCCTCTCCATTTCTGGTGGAGTGTAGTGTAGCTGTAAGTGCAGGCGCAGTTGTAGTGTCTAGACGGTCCCCGGCGACAGAGACTTCTCCTTCTCATACTGCCTCTCCATTTCTGGTGGAGTGTAGTGTAGCTGTAAGTGCAGGCGCAGTTGTAGTGTCTAGACGGTCCCCGGCGACAGAGACTCTCCTTCCTCATACTGCCTCTCCATTTCTGGTGGAGTGTAGTGTAGCTGTAAGTGCAGGCGCAGTTGTAGTGTCTAGACGGTCCCCGGCGACAGAGACTTCTCCTTCTCATACTACCTCTCCATTTCTGGTGGAGTGTAGTGTAGCTGGAAGTGCGGGCGCAGTTGTAGTATCTAGATGGTCTCCGGCGACAGAGACTTCTCCTTCTCATACTGCCTCTCCATTTCTGGTGGAGTGTAGTGTAGCTGGAAGTGCGGTCGCAGTTGTAGTGTCTAGACGGTCTCCGGCAGCAGAGACTTCTCCTTCTCATACTGCCTCCATTTCTGGTGGAGTGTAGTGTAGCTGGAAGTGCGGGCGCAGTTGTAGTGTCTAGACGGTCTCCGGCGACAGAGACTTCTCCTTCTCATACTGCCTCTCCATTTCTGGTGGAGTGTAGCTGTAAGTGCAGGCGCAGTTGTAGTATCTAGATGGTCTCCGGCGACAGAGACTTCTCCTTCTCATACTGCCTCTTCATTTCTGGTGTAGTGTAGCTGGAAGTGCAGTCGCAGTTGTAGTGTCTAGACGGTCTCCGGCAACAGAGACTTCTCCTTCTCATACTGCCTCTCCATTTCTGGTGTAGTGTAGCTGGAAGTGCGGTCGCAGTTGTAGTGTCTAGACGGTCTCCGGCAACAGAGACTTCTCCTTCTCATACTGCCTCTCCATTTCTGGTGTAGTGTAGCTGGAAGTGCGGGCGCAGTTGTAGTATCTAGACGGTCTCCGGCGACAGAGACTTCTCCTTCTCATACTGCCTCTTCCATTACTGAAGTCAACTCAGTGCTCATGTTAGAACTTCTAACTTTCGCAGAATCACCAAACGTCGATGTAGTTTTTATATCTGGTAAGAATAACGAGCGCGATGGTAAGGAGGAGACGGTGAAGAAGAAAACTAAAGAGAAGGTGGCAGATGCAGAAGAGAAGGTAGTTAGGAGGATCAATTGTACGAATCTAGATTGCGAAACCAATCAGGAGCCAGTGTGCGGCGGTAAGGTGGAACAGAAGAAGTGGAGATACAGGATGTTCTTAAACCGGTGTTTCCTCACCAAAGTGAACTGCGACTTTAGAAATCCAATCAATAGTGAGTACATGAAGCTGTATATCTTCATTCGTCAGCTGATCATTGCCCACTGCTGGGAATAAACCCTTCTGTAGTAGTATGACTCCTCAGGACACGAGTGGGACGTTCACTTGAAATTAAGTGATACGCCTTCTCATAACGTTAGGATGTTTACACTGCTTCCTCAATGTTAGCATTGGTGTGTATCTTCTATGTTGGTACTGCTGTGAACATTACTTAGATCCGGTTTGAAGGACGCTGTGGTTAGCGAATGGGATGAGGCCCAGTGTGATGCAGTATCCTAACTAGTGCCATGATGCCAGTCCAACTTACCATCAGATGAGCATCCCGGTTATCAGCAGCAAATATTGCTGTTCGGGTTTGAAGGGCGCTGTAGCTGCCAATAGATATTTGTAGGAATGGACGGTAGGGTAGTAGTTACTTAGGGTGACCAGCGTACTCTTCATGCGTTCTAGGATACCGGAAGGTCGACATACTAAAGTGCAACGGCGTCGCGCTTAGGTCTCAGGAAAGACCTGAATCTATTCTGCATAAGACCTACCAAGACCTACCACCAAGACCTGTTCAGAACCACACGAGGAGATCTTCACCATCAAGACGGTAACTTACACCACTTCCACCACCATCCAAACTCCGCCTGGAATCGGATCGGTAGTGTCTCTGTTGCTGACCGTCCAGGTACCACCGCAGCGACAAGCGGTACTGTGCGAACATTACTGCGATCCGGTTTGAAGGGCGCTGTATCTAATGAAATTACTGCGGTATCGATGCTTTACGTCGAGCACAATGTGTTGCAGTGTATACATTCTATAATCCGGTTTGAAGCACGCTGCGTCTAGTGAAATTACTGCAGTATTGAGGCTTAACATTTTGTCTCAAAACGACAAGCACAATGTGTAGTAGTGTATACATTCTATGATCCGGTTTGAAGGACGCTGTATCTAGTGAAATTACTATGGCAAGGACACGTAACATCTGATTTCTAAAAGCGACGAGTAGAATGTTATGTAGTGTAAACATCCCGTGTTCAGGTTTAAAGGACGTTGTAGTTAGTGAAATTACTAAGGTAACGACATTTAACATTCTGTCTCAAAGTGACGCCCACAACGTGACGGAGTGTAAATACCCTGTGTTCCGGTTTGAAGGACGTTGTAGCCAGAGAAATTACTGCGGTAACGCGACTCAACATTTCATATCTAAACGCTACAAGTAGAATGTGATTTAGTGCAAACATTCCCTTGTACCGGTTTGAAGGAGGCTGCATCCAGTGTTATTACTGCGGTAATTATTCTAATCATATTGTCTCAAGCGATGCAGTGTAACCGTTCTAATACCATCAGGTCAATGAACCGAGGTGCCGACGGCCAGTTCTGCTCCCACACCTGCCCGTCGAGCTGCACCGAGGAGTACGACCCTCAGTGCGCCGTTTCCGGCGCTGGTGAGAAGCTGGTCTTCCTGAACCACTGTAAGCTGGACTTCAACTCCTGCACGTACGGAACCGGTGAGTGGTGAAGGTGTGATGGTAATACACCAGAACGGAACACCTTCAGAGAATCCATCTATGGTCTCTGCCTTTGTTTTAGTTAGAAGGCCGCTGTAGCTGTGCGTAGTACTTTCATTAGCCACGACGCCCTCTAAACCAGAACATAGGATGTTAACTCTGTACCGCATTTATTCATCGTTTTGAGATGTAATATTAAGTCTCGTTACCACGGTAATTACACTAGCCACAGCGAACTTCAAACCGGACCATAGAATACTTACACTCCACTACATTTATTCATCGTTTTGAGATATAATATTAAGTCTCGTTACCACGGTAATTACACTAGCCACAGCGAACTTCAAACCGGATCATAGAATGCTTACACTGCACCACATTATACCCATCGTTTCGAGATATGATATTAAGTCTCGTTACCACGGTAATTACACTAGCTACAGCGCCCTTCAAACCGGATCATAGAATGCTTACACTGCACCACATTGTACCAATCGTTTTGAGATATAATATTAAGTCTCGTTACCACGGTAATTACACTAGCTACAGCGCCCTTCAAACCGGATCGTAGAATGCTTACACCGCACCACATTGTACCCATCGTTTCGAGATATGATATTAAGTCTCGTTACCACGGTAATTACACTAGCTACTTCACTACACACGGTAATGTCTGCACAGTACCGTCTGGCGGCAGTATCACTACTTGATACTATAACTAGTGACACTATGTATCCAATCCGACCATAGACAATAGTATATGTACTCTAAGCGTGACACAACCACGTGTTCTTTTTGGTTTCCGCAAACGGAAACGGAAACTCATTGTCCTTACACAAACACCGCCATTCGCACAGGCGGACGTTCGCAATGTTTGAATAGAGAACAAACCGCCGCCGGCCGCTTTGTCCTATCTATACGCGCACCGTCCGATACCATAGACAACAAAAAATTCTAACCCTAGTATTATAAACAGGTATACATACTATGTTAAATACTACAATAGATATTAATAAAAAAAAAGTCATGTTATTGACCCAAACAACAGTTTTGAAGATGCTGCATTATCAAAAGCATACAGCCAAAACAAAATGGTGCTTCCAAAATGTATACTGTGACTCTCACCATCACCATAATTAGGTGGATCGGTGGTATAGTGGTGATGGTGAAATGTTCACGTCAGCAATATTCCGGCTGTTTACTGTCACAGCATTGACAACCACTAGTATGACGATACTAGGTATTATACTTAACAGATAAATGTCACTGCTTTCGAAGCTACTGTCGACTTCTTAGAAGGTATTGGTTTTACTATAGTATAGCCTTAACGTATATGAAGTATGAAACATTGCTGCCAAACAATTCCGTGTTCCGGTTCGGAGGGTGCTGTAGTGAAATTACTACAATAAAGATACTTAATATGTTTAAGGTGAGGAGCGTAATGTGGTGTTGTTTGTCTTAACTAACGCCACGTTGTTATGGACAGACCTATCACTTAAGATGAAGTGATCATCTCGTCCGTCTCGTTGCTGGTAGAATAAGAAAATTACTATTTTAATATTGGTAACACAGCAGAGCACAATTTAATTAATTCAATTAATTCAATTATCACTACGTGATCACGAGTACGCGTAACACTTGTTTTCAGGTGAACGCTTCACTCTAACGCGGAGATAATTGTTGTAATTTAAATTCCAGCGTGGCATCGGCGGCCATTAGCTTGGTGCGTCGGCGGCAAGATGGCGGACGCGCGGGAAAACCGCGGCTTCATAGCCTGGATGCAGCGCGCGGGCATCGTCGACCGGAAGGGGAAACTCACACTGCATTGACTTCCTTTAGTTCACGACGAAGCGGTGATACGGGCAATACCTTCACCTGATAATGAGTGATGAGTGAGAGTGAGAGTGACCTGATTTTAATACTTATACATATATCAGAAAAAAGTCCTGTAAACAACGCTTCTATCTTCATATAAACTCAGTCTGTTTAGGCAAGCCGTTGTAACAGTGGAGCGTATATACTATGTAGTATATATTATGTAGTATATACTATGTGATATTTGACCTTCATTTCCATATGTTAAATTACAATGTAGCTGAAGACGGCTGTGGTTGGGACGTCCAGCATATTTTGCATTAACAGCATGCGAATGCGATGCTGTTGGGGGATTTATGATATAGCATGTCGGCTGGTCAGGGATCTATCGCCGGTTCAACAGTATAACTTGCGCCAGCGTGATATGAACCGGATGATCACCGTGTTGCCAAGAAAGGTTTTCAAATTCGACTAAAGATGTGACTGATAATTCGAATGATTACTGACTCAGGATATGAATGATGATGATGATGTGATTAAAGATTTATCTGATGATGTGAGAAATAATGTGACTAGAATGTGATTGATAATGTGACCGATTACATGACACAGAACATGAACGAGAATATAATTTATTATGATGTGACTAAAGATGTGACTGATAATTCGAATGATTATTGACTCAGGATATGAATGATGATGATGATGTGATTAAAGATTTATCTGATGATGTGAGAAATAATGCGACTAGAAATGTGACTGATGATAAGACATGATACGACTAGAAATGTGATTGATTATTTGACTGATTATATGACTCAAAACCTGAATGAGAATATAATTTGTGATGTGACGAACAATATGACATGATGTGAGAAATAATGCGACTAGAAATGTGACCGATTATATGACTCAGGAATGAACGAGAATATCACTCATGGTGTGACAGGTGATGAGACTAAAGATGTGACTGATGATATCACACTATGAGAGAAATGATGCGACTAGAGATGTGATTGATAATGTGACCGATTACATGACACAGAACATGAACGAGAATATAATCTATTATGATGTGACAGATGATGTGACTAAAGATGTGACTGATGATAAGACATGATGCGACTAGAGATGTGACTAATTATATGACTCAGGACATGAACGAGAATATCACTCATGGTGTGACAGGTGATGAGACTAAAGATGTGACTGATGATATCACACTATGAGAGAAATGATGCGACTAGAGATGTGATTGATAATGTGACCGATTACATGACACAGAACATGAACGAGAATATAATTTATTATGATGTGACTAAAGATGTGACTGATGATAAGACATGATGCGACTAGAGATGTGACTAATTATATGACTCAGGACATGAACGAGAATGTCACTCATGGTGTGACAGGTGATGAGACTGATATCACACTATGAGAGAAATGATGCGACTAGAGATGTGATTGATAATGTGACCGATTACATGACACAGAACATGAACGAGAATATAATTTATTATGATGTGACAGATGATGTGACTAAAGATGTGACTGATGATAAGACATGATGCGACTAGAGATGTGACTAATTATATGACTCAGGACATGAACGAGAATATCACTCATGGTGTGACAGGTGATGAGACTAAAGATGTGACTGATGATATCACACTATGAGAGAAATGATGCGACTAGAGATGTGATTGATAATGTGACCGATTACATGACACAGAACATGAACGAGAATATAATTTATTATGATGTGACTAATGATGTGACTGATGATAAGACATGATGCGACTAGAGATGTGACTAATTATATGACTCAGGACATGAACGAGAATGTCACTCATGGTGTGACAGGTGATGAGACTGATATCACACTATGAGAGAAATGATGCGACTAGAGATGTGATTGATAATGTGACCGATTACATGACACAGAACATGAACGAGAATATAATTTATTATGATGTGACTAAGATGTGACTGATGATAAGACATGATGCGACTAGAGATGTGACTAATTATATGACTCAGACATGAACGAGAATATAATTTATTATGATGTGACTAATTATATGACTCAGGACATGAACGAGAATGTCACTCATGGTGTGACAGGTGATGAGACTAAAGATGTGACTGATGATATCACACTATGAGAGAAATGATGCGACTAGAGATGTGATTGATAATGTGACCGATTACATGACACAGAACATGAACGAGAATATAATTTATTATGATGTGACAGATGATGTGACTAAAGATGTGACTGATGATAAGACATGATGCGACTAGAGATGTGACTAATTATATGACTCAGGACATGAACGAGAATGTCACTCATGGTGTGACAGGTGATGTGCCTGATATCACACTATGTGAGAAATGATGCGACTAGAGATGTGATTGATAATGTGACTAATTATATGACTCAGGACATGAACGAGAATATAATTTATTATGATGTGACAGATGATGTGACTAAAGATGTGACTGATGATAAGACATGATGCGACTAGAGATGTGACTAATTATATGACTCAGGACATGAACGAGAATGTCACTCATGGTGTGACAGGTGATGTGCCTGATATCACACTATGTGAGAAATGATGCGACTAGAGATGTGATTGATAATGTGACTAATTATATGACTCAGGACATGAACGAGAATATAATTTATTATGATGTGACTAAAGATGTGATAGATAATGTGACTAATTATATGACTCAGGACATGATTGAGAATATAATTTATTATGATGTGACAGATGATGTCACTAAAGATGTGACTGATGATAAGACATGATGCGACTAAAGATGTGATAGATAATGTGACTAATTATATGACTCAGGACATGATTGAGAATATAATTTATTATGATGTGACAGATGATGTGACTGATGATAAGACATGATGCGACTAGAGATGTGACTAATTATATGACTCAGGACATGAACGAGAATGTCACTCATGGTGTGACAGGTGATGAGACTGATATCACACTATGAGAGAAATGATGCGACTAGAGATGTGATTGATAATGTGACCGATTACATGACACAGAACATGAACGAGAATATAATTTATTATGATGTGACTAAAGATGTGACTGATGATAAGAAATGATGCGACTAGAGATGTGATTGATAATGTGACTAATTATATGACTCAGGACATGAACGAGAATGTCGCTGACGCCGCCACTGAGGACGTGACGCATCTCATATTTGAATGTACTCTTAGAGAAATTAAATTTCTCAAACTTTGATAGCGCTGTTAAAACAACTACGCCCCCTCCCGCTCATCTGGTCGCTTTGTATAATTAAAAAAAAAAAAAAAAAAAAAAAAGAAAGAAAAAGAAAACCATTTTCGTTTTTTCCGTTTCCGCTTCAAACGCCGCCACCCCCGCCGCCACCGGAAGCAACATTTAAAATTCATTCCTTTATAAATATTCATAACATTAAAGTCTCCATTGTCTCTTATCTAATTCTGAACGAAGTTAAGCACGCAAATGGATCCTTTAAGATCCCTCCGCTAGGGTACCGACGGCTCAGTGGCTGCTCGAACTGTACGGTGGCACCGGGTTCGATTCCGGTGAGAAATGATCAGCTGGGTTAGTGATAAAGTCCCTGTCTATCACATTTTGTAACGCAAGACACCAACATCAGTATCATGGTAGTCCACTGCTGGACATAGTGGGGGATGGGGTTTGGGCATAGCTGTGCTTTACAGGGTGGGCATCATATATGTAAGGGTGTGTTATTTTCTATGGAAACACAACGAAGGTAAGAAGCCGTTGGAGTTTAAATAGGGGTGTCTGCGCCAAAGTCGAGTTTAACCCTGTTAAGAATTTGTACCGTCCTTAGGGATAGGGGATGGGGGGGAGGATTGAATAGATGACATCTAGGAGGGCGGACAGAGGGTTGGGGGGAGGGTGTGTGCACTGGCTAATTGGGGCGCGCTGTGTCGTTTACCTCTCCACTGCTTTCATAACTCAACCCTCAAACCCTTCATTTTGAAGCCGTAGGGGATAGTAAATATTTCATTCATATATATATATATATATGTATATGTATGAACAATGTGGGAAGTACTATGTCCAGCAGTGGACATCCATCAGCTGATGATGATGACAGTATATATATATATAAATAGAAATAAAAATGGCGACATATTTTCTTATGACAAAGGATTTAATATAATTTTTTTTTATACTGTGATGACGAGCCTCACCTGATTATGAGTGATACCCTTGTTCATACAATGGCGCTAGTTAGGATGAAATACACTGCACCATATCGCGCTCGCTGTAGATACAAGAAATAATTACACTAGCTACAACGCCTTTCAAACCGGATCACAGTAATATCAGTCGGCTGCAATAGCCGCTGCGGTGGTACCCATCTATATAGTCTCCGACAACAGAGACACTGCCACCGGTGACAGCTAATGGTCCTTCAAACCGGATCACAGTAATATCAGTCGGCTGCAATAGCCGCAGCGGTGGTACCCATCTATATAGTCTCCGACAACAGAGACACTGCCACCGGTGACAGCTAATGGTCCTTCAAACCGGATCACAGTAATATCAGTCGGCTGCAATAGCCGCTGCGGTGAGTACCATCTATATAGTCTCCGACAACAGAGACACTGCCACCGGTGACAGCTAATGGTCCTTCAAACCGGATCACAGTAATATCAGTCGGCTGCAATAGCCGCTGCGGTGGTACCCATCTATATAGTCTCCGACAACAGAGACACTGCCACCGGTGACAGCTAATGGTCCTTCAAACCGGATCACAGTAATATCAGTCGGCTGCAATAGCCGCTGCGGTGAGTACCATCTATATAGTCTCCGACAACAGAACCTGCCACCGGTGACAGCTAATGGTCCTTCAAACCGGATCACAGTAATATCCAGTCGGCTGCAATAGCCGCTGCGGTGAGTACCATCTATATAGTCTCCGACAGCAGAACACTGCCACCGGTGACGGCTAATGGTCCTTCAAACCGGATCACAGTAATATCCAGTCGGCTGCAATAGCCGCTGCGGTGGTACACATCTATATAGTCTCCGACAACAGAACACTGCCACCGGTGACAGCTAATGGTCCTTCAAACCGGATCACAGTAATATCAGTCGGCTGCAATAGCCGCTGCGGTGGTACCCATCTATATAGTCTCCGACAACAGAGACACTGCCACCGGTGACAGCTAATGGTCCTTCAAACCGGATCACAGTAATATCAGTCGGCTGCAATAGCCGCTGCGGTGGTACCCATCTATATAGTCTCCGACAACAGAGACACTGCCACCGGTGACGTAATGGTCCTTCAAACCGGATCACGGTAATATCAGTCGGCTGCAATAGCCGCTGCGGTGGTACCATCTATAGTCTCCGACAACAGAGACACTGCCACCGGTGACGGCTAATGGTCCTTCAAGCCGGATCACAGTAATATCAGTCGGCTGCAATAGCCGCTGCGGTGGTACACATCTATATAGTCTCCGACAGCAGAACACTGCCACCGGTGACAGCTAATGGTCGCTAAACCGGATCACAGTAATATCGGTCGGCTGCAATAGCCGCTGCGGTGAGTACCCATCTATAGTCTCCGACAACAGAACCTGCCACCGGTGACAGCTCATGGTCCTTCAAACCGGATCACGGTAATATCAGTCGGCTGCAATAGCCGCTGCGGTGAGTACCCATCTATATAGTCTCCGACAACAGAACCTGCCACCGGTGACAGCTAATGGTCCTTCAAACCGGATCACAGTAATATCAGTCGGCTGCAATAGCCGCAGCGGTGGTACCCATCTATATAGTCTCCGACAACAGAGACACTGCCACCGGTGACAGCTAATGGTCCTTCAAACCGGATCACAGTAATATCAGTCGGCTGCAATAGCCGCAGCGGTGGTACCCATCTATATAGTCTCCGACAACAGAGACACTGCCACCGGTGACAGCTCATGGTCCTTCAAACCGGATCACAGTAATATCAGTCGGCTGCAATAGCCGCAGCGGTGGTACACATCTATATAGTCTCCGACAGCAGAACACTGCCACCGGTGACGGCTAATGGTCGCTAAACCGGATCACAGTAATATCCAGTCGGCTGCAATAGCCGCTGCGGTGGTACCATCTATATAGTCTCCGACAACAGAGACACTGCCACCGGTGACAGCTAATGGTCGCTTCAAACCGGATCACAGTAATATCAGTCGGCTGCAATAGCCGCTGCGGTGAGTACCCATCTATATAGTCTCCGACAACAGAGCCACTGCCACCGGTGACAGCTAATGGTCCTTCAAACCGGATCACAGTAATATCCAGTCGGCTGCAATAGCCGCTGCGGTGGTACCATCTATATAGTCTCCGACAACAGAACCTGCCACCGGTGATAGCTAATGGTCCTTCAAACCGGATCACAGTAATATCAGTCGGCTGCAATAGCCGCAGCGGTGGTACCATCTATATAGTCTCCGACAACAGAGACACTGCCACCGGTGACAGCTAATGGTCCTTCAAACCGGATCACAGTAATATCCAGTCGGCTGCAATAGCCGCTGCGGTGGTACCCATCTATAGTCTCCGACAACAGAACACTGCCACCGGTGACAGCTAATGGTCCTTCAAACCGGATCACAGTAATATCCAGTCGGCTGCAATAGCCGCTGCGGTGAGTACCCATCTATAGTCTCCGACAACAGAGCCACTGCCACCGGTGACAGCTAATGGTCCTCAAACCGGATCACAGTAATATCGGTCGGCTGCAATAGCCGCTGCGGTGGTACCCATCTATATAGTCTCCGACAACAGAGCCACTGCCACCGGTGACAGCTAATGGTCCTTCAAACCGGATCACAGTAATATCAGTCGGCTGCAATAGCCGCTGCGGTGGTACCCATCTATATAGTCTCCGACAACAGAGCCACTGCCACCGGTGATAGCTAATGGTCCTTCAAGCCGGATCACAGTAATATCAGTCGGCTGCAATAGCCGCTGCGGTGGTACCATCTATATAGTCTCCGACAACAGAGACACTGCCACCGGTGATAGCTAATGGTCCTTCAAACCGGATCACAGTAATATCCAGTCGGCTGCAATAGCCGCTGCGGTGGTACCATCTATATGGTCTCCGACAACAGAGACACTGCCACCGGTGACAGCTAATGGTCCTTCAAACCGGATCACGGTAATATCGGTCGGCTGCAATAGCCGCTGCGGTAGTACCCATCTATATAGTCTCCGACAACAGAGACACACTGCCACCGGTGACAGCTAATGGTCGCTTCAAACCGGATCACAGTAATATCAGTCGGCTGCAATAGCCGCTGCGGTGGTACTCCATCTATATAGTCTCCGACAACAGAGACACCGCCACCGGTGACAGCTAATGGTCCTTCAAACCGGATCACAGTAATATCCAGTCGGCTGCAATAGCCGCTGCGGTGGTACCCATCTATATAGTCTCCGACAGCAGAGACACTGCCACCGGTGATAGCTAATGGTCGCTTCAAACCGGATCACAGTAATATCAGTCGGCTGCAATAGCCGCTGCGGTGGTACCCATCTATATAGTCTCCGACAGCAGAACACTGCCACCGGTGACAGCTAATGGTCCTTCAAACCGGATCACAGTAATATCAGTCGGCTGCAATAGCCGCAGCGGTGGTACCCATCTATATAGTCTCCGACAGCAGAACACTGCCACCGGTGACGGCTAATGGTCCTTCAAACCGGATGCAGTAATATCAGTCGGCTGCAATAGCCGCTGCGGTGGTACTCCATCTATATAGTCTCCGACAACAGAGACACACTGCCACCGGTGACAGCTAATGGTCCTTCAAACCGGATCACAGTAATATCGGTCGGCTGCAATAGCCGCTGCGGTGATACCCATCTATATAGTCTCCGACAACAGAGACACTGCCACCGGTGACAGCTAATGGTCCTTCAGAGCCGGATCACAGTAATATCAGTCGGCTGCAATAGCCGCTGCGGTGGTACCATCTATATAGTCTCGACAACAGAGACACTGCCACCGGTGACAGCTCATGGTCCTTCAAACCGGATCACAGTAATATCAGTCGGCTGCAATAGCCGCTGCGGTGGTACCATCTATATAGTCTCCGACAACAGAGACACTGCCACCGGTGACGGCTAATGGTCCTTCAAACCGGATCACAGTAATATCAGTCGGCTGCAATAGCTGCTGCGGTGGTACTCCATCTATATAGTCTCCGACAACAGAGACACTGCCACCGGTGACAGCTAATGGTCCTTCAAACGGATCACAGTAATATCAGTCGGCTGCAATAGCCGCTGCGGTGGTACACATCTATATAGTCTCCGACAACAGAACACTGCCACCGGTGACAGCTAATGGTCGCTAAACCGGATCACAGTAATATCAGTCGGCTGCAATGGCCGCTGCGGTGGTACACATCTATATAGTCTCCGACAGCAGAGACACTGCCACCGGTGACAGCTCATGGTCCTTCAAACCGGATCGCAGTAATATCAGTCGGCTGCAATAGCCGCAGCGGTGGTACACATCTATATAGTCTCCGACAACAGAGACACTGCCACCGGTGACAGCTAATGGTCCTTCAAACCGGATCACAGTAATATCCAGTCGGCTGCAATAGCCGCTGCGGTGGTACCACATCTATATAGTCTCCGACAACAGAGACACTGCCACCGGTGACAGCTAATGGTCCTTCAAGCCGGATCACAGTAATATCAGTCGGCTGCAATAGCCGCTGCGGTGAGTACACATCTATATAGTCTCCGACAGCAGAACACTGCCACCGGTGACGGCTAATGGTCCTTCAAACCGGATCACAGTAATATCAGTCGGCTGCAATAGCCGCTGCGGTGGTACACATCTATATAGTCTCCGACAACAGAACACTGCCACCGGTGACAGCTAATGGTCCTTCAAACCGGATCACAGTAATATCGGTCGGCTGCAATAGCCGCTGCGGTGGTACCACATCTATATAGTCTCGACAACAGAGACACTGCCACCGGTGACAGCTAATGGTCCTTCAAGCCGGATCACGGTAATATCAGTCGGCTGCAATAGCCGCTGCGGTGGTACTCCATCTATATAGTCTCCGACAACAGAACACTGCCACCGGTGACAGCTAATGGTCCTTCAAACCGGATCACAGTAATATCCAGTCGGCTGCAATAGCCGCTGCGGTGGTACCCATCTATATAGTCTCCGACAGAGACACTGCCGGTGACAGCTAATGGTCCTTCAAACCGGATCACAGTAATATCAGTCGGCTGCAATAGCCGCTGCGGTGGTACCCATCTATATAGTCTCCGACAACAGAGACACTGCCACCGGTGACAGCTAATGGTCCTTCAAACCGGATCTGGTAATATCAGTCGGCTGCAATAGCCGCTGCGGTGAGTACACATCTATATAGTCTCCGACAACAGAGACACTGCCACCGGTGACAGCTAATGGTCCTTCAAACCGGATCACAGTATCAGTCGGCTGCAATAGCCGCTGCGGTGAGTACACATCTATATAGTCTCCGACAACAGAGACACTGCCACCGGTGACAGCTAATGGTCCTTCAAACCGGATCACAGTAATATCAGTCGGCTGCAATAGCCGCTGCGGTGAGTACACATCTATATAGTCTCCGACAGAGACACTGCCACCGGTGACAGCTAATGGTCCTTCAAACCGGATCACAGTAATATCAGTCGGCTGCAATAGCCGCTGCGGTGAGTACCCATCTATATAGTCTCCGACAACAGAGACACTGCCACCGGTGACAGCTAATGGTCCTTCAAACCGGATCACAGTAATATCAGTCGGCTGCAATAGCCGCTGCGGTGATACCATCTATATAGTCTCCGACAACAGAGACACTGCCACCGGTGACAGCTAATGGTCCTTCAAACCGGATCACAGTAATATCCAGTCGGCTGCAATAGCCGCTGCGGTGGTACCCATCTATATAGTCTCCGACAACAGAACCTGCCACCGGTGACAGCTAATGGTCCTTCAAACCGGATCACAGTAATATCCAGTCGGCTGCAATAGCCGCTGCGGTGAGTACACATCTATATAGTCTCCGACAGCAGAGACACTGCCACCGGTGACAGCTAATGGTCCTTCAAACCGGATCACAGTAATATCCAGTCGGCTGCAATAGCCGCTGCGGTGAGTACCCATCTATATAGTCTCCGACAACAGAGACACTGCCACCGGTGACAGCTAATGGTCCTTCAAACCGGATCACAGTATTATCAGTCGGCTGCAGCCAGCCGCTGCGGTGAGTACCCATCTATATAGTCTCCGACAACAGAACACTGCCACCGGTGACAGCTAATGGTCCTTCAAACCGGATCACAGTAATATCAGTCGGCTGCAATAGCCGCTGCGGTGAGTACCCATCTATATAGTCTCCGACAACAGAGACACTGCCACCGGTGACAGCTAATGGTCCTTCAAACCGGATCACAGTAATATCAGTCGGCTGCAATAGCCGCTGCGGTGAGTACCCATCTATATAGTCTCCGACAGCAGAGACACTGCCGCGGTGACAGCTAATGGTCCTTCAAACCGGATCACGGTAATATCCAGTCGGCTGCAATAGCCGCTGCGGTGGTACCCATCTATATAGTCTCCGACAACAGAGACACTGCCACCGGTGACAGCTAATGGTCCTTCAAACCGGATCACAGTAATATCAGTCGGCTGCAATAGCCGCTGCGGTGATACCCATCTATATAGTCTCCGACAACAGAGACACTGCCACCGGTGACAGCTAATGGTCCTTCAAACCGGATCACAGTAATATCAGTCGGCTGCAATAGCCGCTGCGGTGGTACCCATCTATATAGTCTCCGACAACAGAGACACTGCCACCGGTGACAGCTAATGGTCCTTCAAACCGGATCACAGTAATATCAGTCGGCTGCAATAGCCGCTGCGGTGGTACCCATCTATATAGTCTCCGACAACAGAGACACTGCCACCGGTGACAGCTAATGGTCGCTTCAAACCGGATCACAGTAATATCCAGTCGGCTGCAGCCAGCCGCTGCGGTGATACCCATCTATATAGTCTCCGACAACAGAACACTGCCACCGGTGACAGCCACGGTCCTTCAAACCGGATCACGGTAATATCAGTCGGCTGCAATAGCCGCTGCGGTGGTACCATCTATATAGTCTCCGACAACAGAGACACTGCCACCGGTGACAGCTAATGGTCCTTCAAGCCGGATCACAGTAATATCAGTCGGCTGCAATAGCCGCTGCGGTGAGTACCCATCTATATAGTCTCCGACAACAGAACACTGCCACCGGTGACAGCTAATGGTCCTTCAAGCCGGATCACAGTAATATCAGTCGGCTGCAATAGCCGCTGCGGTAGTACCCATCTATAGTCTCCGACAACAGAGACACTGCCACCGGTGACAGCTAATGGTCCTTCAAACCGGATCGCAGTAATATCAGTCGGCTGCAATAGCCGCTGCGGTGAGTACCCATCTATATAGTCTCCGACAACAGAACACTGCCACCGGTGACAGCTAATGGTCCTTCAAACCGGATCACAGTAATATCAGTCGGCTGCAATAGCCGCTGCGGTGGTACCATCTATATAGTCTCCGACAACAGAGACACTGCCACCGGTGACGGCTAATGGTCCTTCAAACCGGATCACAGTAATATCAGTCGGCTGCAATAGCCGCTGCGGTGAGTACCCATCTATATAGTCTCCGACAACAGAGACGCTGCCACCGGTGACAGCTAATGGTCCTTCAAGCCGGATCACAGTATCAGTCGGCTGCAATAGCCGCTGCGGTGGTACCCATCTATATAGTCTCCGACAACGAGACACTGCCACCGGTGACAGCTAATGGTCCTTCAAACCGGATCACAGTAATATCAGTCGGTTGCAATAGCCGCTGCGGTGGTACCCATCTATATAGTCTCCGACAGCAGAGACACTGCCACCGGTGACAGCCAATGGTCCTTCAAACGGATCACAGTAATATCCAGTCGGCTGCAATAGCCGCCGCGGTGGTACCCATCTATAGTCTCCGACAACAGAACACTGCCACCGGTGACAGCCAATGGTCCTTCAAACCGGATCACAGTAATATCAGTTGGCTGCAATAGCCGCTGCGGTGGTACCCATCTATATAGTCTCCGACAACAGAGACACTGCCACCGGTGACAGCTAATGGTCCTTCAAACCGGATCACAGTAATATCAGTTGGCTGCAATAGCCGCTGCGGTGGTACCCATCTATATAGTCTCCGACAACAGAACACTGCCACCGGTGACAGCTAATGGTCCTTCAAACCGGATCACAGTAATATCTGTTGGCTGCAATAGCCGCAGCGGTGGTACCCATCTATATAGTCTCCGACAACAGAGACACTGCCACCGGTGATAAATATCGTATTTTCAATATTCTTTTAAATACCACGTCTAGAAATACTTCCTAGTAAGATACTCGTTATATGAAACAGTATAAAAAAGCACTAAACAAATGTAATAAAGAATAAAATCGATACAAAAATTATTGTTTGGACTCCGTCCGCCTTTTTCATCATCATCATCATTTCAACGGCTGACGGACATACCCACTGTTGGGCATCTCTTGTATTATCCCACAAAGAACAATTAAAGTATTACACAAATTCACGTAACCACTACATACTATGTTAATGTTGGAATAGGTATTGGAGAGTAAATAAATACTACCAATTCGTTCGGCGGTTTTTTTTTCAAATTGGCTGCCAAATATCAATTTGAAGAAAGCACCGCATGGTAATCATATTAATACGCAATGACCACAGATTAAAAATCACTAAAAGATCATTTATACAGTACTACACACAGCATTAAGTATTAAATACTTCATAGTATTTTGACTCCTGTATCTACTAAGAAAGTATAACAGTATTAAATATTTCATAGTATATTGACTCAAGTATCAACTACGCACGCAAAATAGTATAAAGTATTAAATACTTCATAGTAGCCTTCATAGTATTTCGTCTCAAGTATCTACTATGTCGTACGTGAAAAGCGACTAACTTTAGAACCTGTTTTTCTCTGGAACGGCTGAACCGATTTTGATGGGACTTTCACTAGAATGTAGCTTAAGACATAATGCGTAACTTAAGCTTAGCTTAAAGTTGATACTTAAAGTATAACTTAACTTAATAAAAAAAAAAGAATCATAGATTTCATTAGTAATTAGCCGTCTGTACTAGACACAATGCAATTGTTAACAATTGTATTATTTTTATTAAATTAACTATATTTATTATAACGAACAATACACACACACACACACACACACACAATATACTACAATAAGTGTTGTGTATGAACCTATGTCCAGCAGTGGGCAACTATCAGCTGATGACAATCATGATTTTATATACATTTTAATATGAACCTCTACTTTTGATTATTTAAACCTAACCTGTTCCCACTTTAATACTTGCAGTAAAGCTTCAAAATACGTACCAAGTATTTTCCTACTTCATTATCTATGGGCCAGCACTATATCAATATCACGTGATAGTGAGTGACAGTGGAGTTGATGGTGAGAGCTGATGCAGTCTCACTAAGAACACTCCGGAGTCGGACGATTCGAACGGGATCGCATACCGCGCTCGCGTTTATGTATACGATTAAACATCGTTACCACGGTAATTTCGGTAACTGCGGCGCCATTTAAACAGTAACAGGGTAGTATACTTACCTTATTACCTACCTAAACTCTCTCGAATCTATAGAGATACACCAATAAAGTATAACAACAAAGTATGTTGCTAACATCCTCCTTCTAATCTTATTTTACATATGGCGACGTATTGTAGACTTTTGTCTCTTTCCTTTAATTCCCTTTCCATTTGGTTCCGGTTTGAAGGACGCTGTAGCTAGTGTAATTACTGGGATTACGCATCTCAATATTATATATGACAAGGCTATTACAAAGTAGTACAGTGTATAAGATCTTAACTATATGTATCACTTAATATCAAGTGAACGCCCCTTTGTCTCATCGCATAATGAAAAAAAAAAAAAATTTAACTTGCGGACTTTTACTGGTGGTGATGTCAACGCAGCGCACACACAGTACTGAATTCCGGTTTGAAGGGCGCTGTCATCATCATCATCAGTCGATAGACGTCCACTGCTGGATATAGCTCTGGATCGGTCGACTTTCTGCGACCTTTAGTTTTGTATTAGTTTATATGGGGGGGATTTGGGCCATTCCCCACCACGCTGGCCTAATCCGGATCGATGTGAGCCAGAGCCTGGTCTATTGATTATCAGGCTGCACCATGAGCTGGTAATAGCTTGGGTCCCGTGAGCTGTTATACTGGACCCCTTACACCCCAAGGGTGTTACAGCAAGAGTAATTACTGCGGTAACGAGACTCAACATGTTATGTTATAGCGACGAGCGCAATATGGTGTAGTGTATATCGTCCTAATTAGCGCTATGTTATGGAGTAAATCACTTAACATCAGGTGAATATCCCTAGCGTCTCTTCATTGTAAAGAGATGTTCTACATTAGCGTCGTGTCCGCCATCTTGTGTTACTATTACGTCCGCCATCTTGTTTAACGATTTGTATTGAATTTGTTTCATTTGTATACATATTGTGTTTGATACATATACATATATCAAAAGAGCAGTTCCCAAACCAATGTATACTTGAAAACTTTTTTTTTTAATTGTTTTTTTTTTTAATTTCGAACACCTGGTATTGTTTAGGGGTCTATAGATAAATGGAGGACCTCAGCGGCCCTCTGAAATCCGCAGCGCCCGCGGCATCAGCACGATCCAATCAGACACAACAAACACACGTCCACACGAACTCCAGTCCGCGGTCAGTTTGTTGGTGTAACGTTTACGATTGGCCCTGTGGTGCAGTGGTTAGTCGCTCGTAACGCTAGGGTCCCCAGTTTGTTTCCAAGGACTCATAGTTTAATTCATTCTTTATTTCGTTTCTTCATTTGGTGGTAAGTGATACGCCCGCCCAACATCGTAGCGCTGGTTAAGTTAATATACACTGCAACAGATTGCGCTCGTTATCCCAATAAGTACAGTAGCTATAGCACCCTTCAAACCGAATCACAATAATGTGCCCACAGTGCTGTCTGTCGGCTGCAATATACACTGCGCTGGTACCTAGACGGTCTTCAGCAAACCAATCAAAAAAACCTACCACCTTTACGAGCAATAGAGCGCTCCAACCATTACGGGCAATAGACCGCTACCAGCATTACGGGCAATAAAGCGCTCCCACCATTACGAGAAATAGACCGCTACCAGCATTACGGGCAATAGAGCGCTCCCACCATTACCGGCAATAGACCGCTACCAGCATTACGGGCAATAGACCGCTACCACCATTACGGGCAATAGAGCGCTACCAGCATTACGGGCAATAGAGCGCTCCCACCATTACGGGCAATAGACCGCTACCAGCATTACGGGCAATAGACCGCTACCAGCATTACGGGCAATAGACCGCTACCAGCATTACGGGCAATAGAGCGCTCCCACCATTACGGGCAATAGACCGCTCCCACCATTACGGGCAATAGACCGCTACCAGCATTACGGGCAATAGAGCGCTCCCACCATTACGGGCAATAGACCGCTACCAGCATTACGGGCAATAGAGCGCTCCCACCATTACGGCAATAGACCGCTACCAGCATTACGGGCAATAGACCGCTACCACCATTACGGACAATAGAGCGCTCCCACCATTACAGGCAATAGACCGCTCCCACCATTTCGGGCAATAGACCGCTACCAGCATTACGGGCAATAGAGCGCTCCCACCATTACGGGCAATAGACCGCTACCAGCATTACGGGCAATAGAGCGCTACCACCATTACGGCAATAGACCGCTCCCACCATTACCGGCAATAGACCGCTACCAGCATTACGGGCAATACACCGCTACCACCATTACGGGCAATAGAGCGCTACCAGCATTACGGGCAATAAAGCGCTCCCACCATTACGGGAAATAGACCGCTACCAGCATTACGGGCACAGACCGCTACCACCATTACGGGCAATGGACCGCTACCAGCATTACGAGCAATAGAGCGCTCCCACCATTACGGGCAATAGACCGCTACCAGCATTACGGGCAATAGACCGCTACCACCATTACGGACAATAGAGCGCTCCCACCATTACAGGCAATAGACCGCTCCCACCATTTCGGGCAATAGACCGCTACCACCAGCATTACGGGCAATAAAGCGCTCCACCATTACGGAAATAGACCGCTACCAGCATTACGGGCAATAGAGCGCTCCCACCATTACCGGCAATAGACCGCTTCACCAGCATTACGGGCAATAGAGGCGCTCCCACCATTACGGACGATGGACCGCTACCAGCATTACGGCAATAGACCGCTCCCACCATTGCGGGCAATAGACCGCTACCAGCATTACAGACGTAGACCGCTACCAGCGTACGGGCAATAGAGCGCTCCCACCATTACGGGCAATAGACCGCTACCACCATTACCGGCAATAGAGCGCTCCCACCATTACGGGCAATAGACCGCTACCAGCATTACGGGCAATAGACCGCTACCAGCATTACGGGCAATAGAGCGCTACCACCATTACGGGCAATAGAGCGCTACCACCATTACGGGCAATAGAGCGCTACCACCATTACGGGCAATAGAGCGCTCCCACCATTACGGGCAATAGACCGCTACCAGCATTACGGGCACAAAGCGCTCCCACCATTACGGGAAATAGACCGCTACCAGCATTACGGGCAATAGAGCGCCCCACCATTACCGGCAATAGAGCGCCCCACCATTACCGGCACAGACCGCTACCAGCATTACGGGCAATAGAGCGCTCCCACCATTACGGGCAATAGACCGCTACCAGCATTACGGGCAATAGAGCGCTACCACCATTACGGGCAATAGACCGCTACCAGCATTACGGGCAATAGAGCGCTCCCACCATTACGGGCAATAGACCGCTACCAGCATTACGGGCACAAAGCGCTCCCACCATTACGGAAATAGACCGCTACCAGCATTACGGGCAATAGAGCGCTCCCACCATTACGGGCAATAGACCGCTACCAGCATTACCGGCAATAGAGCGCTCCCACCATTACCGGCAATAGAGCGCTCCCACCATTACGGGCAATAGACCGCTACCACCATTACCGGCAATAGACCGCTACCAACATTACGGGCAATAGAGCGCTCCGACCATTACGGAAATAGACCGCTACCAGCATTACGTGGGCAATAGAGCGCTCCCACCATTACCGGCAATAGACCGCTACCACCAGCATTACGGCAATAGACCGCTACCACCATTACGGACAATGGACCGCTACCGGCATTAGGGGCAATAGAGTGCTCCTACCATTACGGGCAATAGACCGCTACCAGCATTACGGGCAATAGACCGCTACTAGCGTAACAGGCAATAGAGCACTCCCACCATTACGGCAATAGACCGCTACCAGCATTACGGGCAATAGAGTTGCCCCACCATTACCGGCAATAGACCGCTACCAGCATTACGGGCACAGACCGCTACCACCATTACGGGCAATAGACCGCTTCACCAGCATTACGGACAATAGAGCGCTCCCACCATTACGGGCACAGACCGCTACCAGCATTACGTGGGCAATAGACCGCTACCACCATTACGGGCAATAGACCGCTACCAGCATTACGGGCAATAAAGCGCTCCCACCATTACGGGAAATAGACCGCTACCAGCATTACGGGCAATAGAGCGCTCCCACCATTACCGGCAATAGACCGCTACCAGCATTACGGGCAATAGACCGCTACCACCATTACGGGCAACAGACCGCTACCAGCATTACGAGCAATAGAGCTCTCGCACCATTACGGGCAATAGACCGCTACCAGCATTACGGGCACAGACCGCTACCAGCATTACAGGCAATAGAGCGCTACCACCATTACGGGCAATAGACCGCTACCAGCATTACCGGCAATAGAGCGTTCCCACCATTACGGGCAATAGACCGCTACCAGCATTACGGGCAATAGACCGCTACCAGCATTACGGGCAATAGAGCGCTTCCACCATTACCGGCAATAGACCGCTACCACCATTACGGGCACAGACCGCTACCAGCATTACGGGCAATAGACCGCTACCACCATTACGGGCAATAGAGCGCTCCCACCATTACCGGCAATAGACCGCTACCACCATTACGGGCAATAGACCGCTACCAGCATTACGGGCAATAGAGCGCTCCCACCATTACGGGCAATAGACCGCTACCACCATTACGGGCAATAGAGCGCTCCCACCATTACCGGCAATAGAGCGCTCCCACCATTACGGGCAATAGACCGCTACCAGCATTACGGGCAATAGACCGCTACCACCATTACGGGCAATAGACCGCTACCAGCATTACGGGCAATAGAGCGCTCCCACCATTACGGGCAATAGACCGCTACCAGCATTACGGGCAATAGACCGCTACCACCATTACGGGCAATAGAGCGCTCCCACCATTACCGGCAATAGACCGCTACCACCATTACGGGCAATAGACCGCTACCAGCATTACGGGCAATAGAGCGCTCCCACCATTACGGAAATAGACCGCTACCAGCGTACGGGCAATAGAGCGCTCCCACCATTACCGGCAATAGACCGCTACCACCATTACGGGCAATAGACTGCTACCAGCATTACGGACAATAGAGGCGCTCCCACCATTACGGGCAATGGGCCGCTACCAGCATTACGGCAATAGACCGCTCCCACCATTACGGGCAATAGACCGCTACCAGCGTACGGGCAATAGACCGCTACTAGCGTAACAGGCAATAGAGCACTCCCACCATTACGGGCAATAGACCGCTACCAGCATTACGGACGATAGACCGCTACCACCATTACCGGCAATGGGCCGCTACCAGCATTACGGGCAATGGAGCCGCTACCAGCATTACGGGCAATAGACCGCTACCAGCATTACCGGCAATAGAGCGCTACCACCATTACGGGCAATGAACCGCTACCAGCATTACGAGCAATAGAGCTCTCGCACCATTACGGGCAATGAGCCGCTACCAGCATTACGGGCAATGGGCCGCTACCAGCATTACGGGCAATAGAGCGCTCCCACCATTACGGGCAATAGACCGCTACCACCATTACCGGCAATAGAGCGCTCCCACCATTACCGGCAATAGAGCGCTCCCACCATTACGGGCAATAGACCGCTACCAGCGTACGGGCAATAGACCGCTACCAGCATTACGTGGCAATAGAGCGCTTCCCACCATTACGGGCAATGGGCCGCTACCAGCATTACGGGCAATAGACTGCTACCAGCATTACGGGCAATAGACCGCTACTAGCGTAACAGGCAATAGAGCGCTCCCACCATTACGGGCAATAGACCGCTACCAGCATTACGGGCAATAGAGCGCTCCCACCATTACGGGCAATAGACCGCTACCAGCATTACGGGCAATAGAGCGCTCCCACCATTACGGGCAATAGACCGCTACCAGCATTACGGGCAATAGACCGCTACCAGCATTACGGGCAATAGAGCGCTCCCACCATTACGGGCAATAGACCGCTACCAGCATTACGGGCAATAGAGCGCTCCCACCATTACGGGCAATAGAGCGCTCCCACCATTACGGCAATAGACCGCTCCCACCATTTCGGGCAATAGACCGCTACCCGCATTACGGACAATAGAGCGCTCCCACCATTACGGGAAATAGACCGCTACCAGCATTACGGGCAATAGAGTTGCCCCACCATTACGGCAATAGAGCGCTCTCACCATTACGGGCAATAGACCGCTACCAGCATTACGGGCACAGAGCGCTCCCACCATTACGGGCACAGACCGCTACCAGCATTACGAGCAATAGAGCTCTCGCACCATTACGGGCACAGACCGCTACCAGCATTACGGGTAATAGACCGTTACTAGCGTAACAGGCAATAGAGCACTCCCACCATTACGGGCACAGACCGCTACCAGCATTACGGGCAATAGAGCGTTACCACCATTACCGGCAATAGACCGCTACCAGCATTACGGGCAATAGACCGCTACCACCATTACGGGCAATAGAGCGCTCCCACCATTACCAGCAATAGAGCGCTCCCACCATTACGGGCAATGAGGCGCTCCCACCATTTCGGGCAATAGACCGCTACCGGCATTACGGGCAATAAAGCGCTCCCACCATTACGGGAAATAGACCGCTACCAGCATTACGGGCAATGGGGCGCTCCACCATTACCGGCAATAGAGCGCTCCACCATTACCGGCAATAGAGCGCTCCCACCATTACGGGCAATAGACCGCTACCAGCATTACGGGCAATAGAGCGCTCCCACCATTACGGGCAATAGACCGCTACCAGCATTACGGGCAATAGAGCGCTCCCACCATTACCGGCAATAGAGCGCTCCCACCATTACCGGCAATAGAGCGCTCCCACCATTACCGGCAATAGAGCGCTCCCACCATTACCGGCAATAGAGCGCTCCCACCATTACGGGCAATAGAGCGTTCCCACCATTACCGGAAATAGAGATCTACCACCAGTAGCAGCAATAGAAACCTACCACCGGTTACCACCCTTCGAGCCTGTTTAACCACTGCCATTGCAAACCGAGGAAGCGCTGGTCAGAGCAACTGAAGCATCTCGCCACCGTCGAAGGTTCCCTTTTCAAGGTTTTTCTAACAAACTAGGGTTCCGTACAATGTAATGAAACATTAAAAAATAATATGTTGCTGATGAATTATAAACGGCACAGGGGTGGTTTGGGGGTTGAGGGCTGAGGGTGGAGGGTAACCCGTTGTTGACTCTGCGAGATGGAAGCGCCTCAGGTGTAACGGGGACGGGTTTATTCACCTGCTCGACGACTATTAGGGTTGGATGTGGATTCGTCTTCGACCACTTCCGGATCCGCTCGTGCGTTGTGCGTGAGCGGGTAAATAAACAGAGTATATTTTTTATAGTATTTTATACCTGTTCCGAATACTTAGTACGGCTTAGTCAAGAAACGAAAGGTTAGTAACGTTATACGTGATAGTAGTTTATTGGCGGTCGGTCTCTGTAGCTGGAGATCGTCTTGATGTGTTCCGGTTTGGAGGACGCTGTAGCTCAGGTTCAGCTTCATATGGCAGGCGATGAGCGCTATATGGTGCAGTGTATATCTGTTATAGGCGGACGTATCACTTACTATCAGGTGATAATACCGCATGTGTCGTCGGTTATATAAAAATAAAAATTATTGTACTCCGGTTTGAAAGGCGCTGTAACATTACTGGTGTAGCTAGGTTTATAAACTTATGTCTCAGACGAGGGCAATGTAGTGTGCGTTATCGTAGTATTATTACAGCGCCCTTCAAACCGGATAACGATAATGTTTGCACAGCACTACACAGCATCACCTTGCGCTCGACGCCCGAGAGAATATATATTGAGTGTCACTACCCTAGCCATTACAACAGTTACAACGCCCTTCAAACCGGATAACACAAATGTTCGCACAGTACTGCTTGCCGCTGCGGCGGTACCCACACGGTCTCCGGCAACAGGGACAGCACTACGGTAGTGATGTTACTTACTCGATATCTCTTCAACTGTTATTATATAACTTAGGTTATATTAAGTTACATTGGAGCTTTAGTCGTGATAAGGGTGGAGTCTGGAATCGAAATGGGGGGTGATATGTCAGTCCAACCCCCAATGCCGGTTTAATGAAGCCCAATCCACCCCTCTCCCTCGCACATTGAATAAAAACTTCTAGAACATACTATGGCAATATGTATGTACCGATAGTAAGTCTACTAGAGACGAAGTACAACAGCAGCGACATACAGTACTGGAATCATTCTCATGATCCGGCTGGAAGGGCCTTAAGCAAGTGTTACTGTGGTAATGATCTTATACAGAACACCTGATTTTAAGTGATACGCAAGACAATAACATAGCGCTAGTTAGGATATCATACGCATTGCGCTCGTTACCTTGAATTATACGTTAAGCGTTACTTTAGCAATTACTTTAACCACAGCGCCCTTCAAACCGGAATATAGAAGTATTCAATATTCAGTTTTGATATATATTAACTGTGACAAACTTCATGCATTCGGTGGAGACTTATGAATATTCTTTATTAGTGTGTAAGTACTACCGCAGCGGTAAGCAGTACTGTGCATATTTTACAGTATTCCGGCTCGAAGGACGTTAAGCAAGTAAAATTGCTGATGTAATGAGACAGCAACAAGGGTAATGTGGTGTTTACCATGTGTAAACTGGCGTATCACTCACCATCAGGTGAAAGAGATCGTTTAATGAAACTAAAACATTCGCAAGCATCCCCCTAACTCGCATGTTGGCACATCGAAAGCCACCCCACAACAGGATTTTCTGGGGGATGTAAAAAAAAATAATGAACATAAACTGTCTTCCAATTTTATTTATTGCCTTTGTGGACTCCCAACTCCTCCGCAGATCGGTTCAGGGGTAATGGAAACTCCATCGCCTACAATAAATTATGGAGCAGGATGTAACCTAATTGAATTTTGTGCTATTAAATTCCCGCAGGCGCTTTGTTAATTATTTCTTCACTTTGCAGAAACAATGCGTGGTCTGAATTATACTCCAAGCTCCAGCCATGGAATGGGTGGTCAGTTTTATTATTCATCAGACCAGCTACACCCTCCATTGTATATTTATCACGAAGCAACAACAGGAGAGGAACAATCACCTGATTATAAGTGATAAGCTTTCTCATAACATGGCGCTAGTATGAATAAAATACATATTCAGATGTTTGATGTAGTATCATTGTGATTTCACTAGTTACGCTCTTCAAACTGGAACACAGTAATGTTTGCACACTACTGCTTGTCCCTGTAGTCACCAGCAACAGACACTGACCAGTTAACAGAGTTTTATAAAGAAAATAGAGAGAGACGGCATGAATCGCTGGCTGTTGTCGACCCGCATGGGTCGGCTGCAGAAATTCCTGTTCCTTTGATCTGGACATCAAAGGAACAGATATATCTTCAGATATTATTAATTAATATAATTAATAGCTCAGTATTCATTATTATTATTATTAGTATTTAGTATTTATTAGTATTTAGTATTTATTAGTATTTATAATTCCGCCGAATCAGAGAGAAAAAGGACTGTATCACGCTGATCGACAACCTTCACTAGTTGGAGAGGCGCTTTAAGAAGAAGAAAGCTCAGTACCTGTCTCTGTCTCCGGTTTGAAGGGCGCTGTAGTCAGTACACTACTCAAAATCTCATGACTCAGGCGACGAGCGCAATATGGTGCAGTGTATTACCTATTTAACGCCATATTATCTGCTATATATATATATATAAGGGACATACAACTTCATTCTATATACGCAGAATTCATTGTTCGTTTAAAAAGAAAAAAAAATATATAAATATACATTAAAATGGATTATAACGTAAATTATAATAAAACCAAGTAATTAATTAATCGAATTATTAATTGAATTATAATTAATTAATTACCTTTTCTATACTTCCGATATTAATTAACATTGATGTGTTTTGAGGTCATGTTAATGAAGAGAACGGAACGTGAATAATATAATAAGAGAAAATCGATACTTTTTTTTTTTTAATTCCAATTAAGCAAAGGAACGAGCTGGACGTTCACCTGATTTTAAGTGATACTCCCGATCATAAGAACGTGGCGCTAGTTAAGACAGTATGCACTGCACCACATTGCGCTCGTCGGCTGAGACGTAATATGTTCAGTGTTGTACTAGCTGCAGCGCCCTTCAAACCGGATCACAGTGTCAGAGACAGTATAGTAGCATCTGGGGAGAATCGTGGGAAGCCATTGGATGCGAGCAACCCTGGACTGATAAATGTGGGCATCTTTGTGGGAGGTCTATGCCCAGCAGTGGGATGTCTATCAGCTGATGATGATGATATAAATACAACCCCTACGTTTTATATATATAGGGGATGTTGTAAAAGGGATGATCACCTTTACTCTAGACTAGTAAGAACATTAAGGTATTGCCCGCCTGTCGTACAAGGCGACTGAGAGAGTTATCGGGTTCGAAGGGCTTTAAGGTAAACTCAGCATGGACCAATACCAGCTGATCCTGCAGCTGAAGTGTGCTGAAGAAAGCTTCAACCCTGGGTCTTGCTTTAATAGACTACCGAAGGGTCTCAAGGGATGACCTCATGTAACCTTATCTTCCCCAGAAGCAGCCTTCTAGAAGATAACCCCCCTCATAAAAAAAGAAGAAGACCTATACTTGGTCTTGGTATCATCATCACGAGGTATACTCCTCGAAATGGAGTATGATGATCAGATTGATGAAACCAACAGGATCATCAGCTGTTCTCTTTAGCTGATATGCCCTCAACCAGTTCCTCCATCCACCAGGTCCAGGATATCGGCTCCAGGATCAAACTTGGGTACGTCAGACGAACTCGGAGCTTCCGATTGCTGGCCGTCATCAGCCCAGGCTGTTTACTCTGTCTAGAACTTGACTCCTGGGAGCTCGTGGAAGACCTGGTCGAGAACCAGACCAGGATCAAGATGGAGCTGTATAGTTCAAGACCAGGACCTAGCAGACAACACCAAGTAACAGCATGGTAACCAGGAAGACCTGAAGATGGCCGTCATCAGCCCAGGCTGTTCACTCTGTCTAGAACTTGACTCCTGGGAGCTCGTGGAAGACCTGGACCGAGAGAACCAGACCAGGATCAAGATGGAGCTGTATAGTTCAAGACCAGGACCTAGCAGACAGCACCAAGTAACAGTATGGTGACGAGGAAGACCTGATGCTTATAATAGTGATGAGCTCACCTTCAGCTTGATGGGTTGCCTGATGACGTAGGGGACGCCCAGCTGTCCAAAAGCCGGTGGCATCATCACCGGCGCGATCACAACCGGAAGTGACTTGCAGCGGCAGCTGTCCAGGACTTCCGCTTGGCGCTGGCAGCAGCAGTGCTTGCAGGAGTCGTGGTCTCTGGAAGGCTTCGGCGGCTCCTCTTCGCACGGGCCGTCCTCGCAGTCGGAACTGTCGCTGCTCTCCTGGCGCTTCCGCTTCCTGCTGGCTTCCGGCGTCTCCAGCAGCGGCTGCCTCCTCTTCAGCTCAGCAGGAGTCTCCAGCAAATATGGCTTCCTTCTACAGAACGGCTGCACCAGGAGCGTCTTCCGGTCGCCCGACCTCCGCGAAGGCCCGCCGGCCTCCGTATACCTTTTCGTATCCAATTTGAACGCTTGCGAACGATCGCCCGCAACAAAGCTACACCGTCAGCGCATACTTAAAACAGTCGACTAAATCACACACTCACTAAAACTGTCCTCGTATTAGTCGACTAAAAGCTAACAATCCAAACAGAGCTCGCGACCTTGAACTACACGTGTTATTGTTTGTCAACAGGTTGCGAGTAAACAACGCGCGGCACAAACACAAAATGTTCACTATAATCGATTTAATAAACACTGAACGTATATCGATATTTATTAACGAGCACATACGCTACATATATCGATTGTAATCGATTGAAAATCGATTAGGATTTTAGAATAAAATCGATTGCGATGACGAGACGTCGTCACTACGCCGCGCCGATTTGGAACTGAGCCGGCGGGGAGTTAGAGGGCGTGTACGGAGGCGGGCTGAAGACACACCCACTTAAGGCTTTTTAATAATTTCAGCGTCTAGACTGCTGCAGTGTCGTGTACACTTCCTGTACAGCGACTTGTGTATACACTGCATCGATTATTAACAACATTAACACGAGATAATCGAGACTAGATATCGATATCTACAAAGAAAACTCTAATAAGTACTTCAATACGGTTTCAGTATGGGCTCTTCGGTAATCAAGAATTTAAACAGATCTTCCAAATCTAGACTTAATACCTAAAATAAACTTTAAAACCTAACACAGACAACCTATACAACTGTCTAATAATAGAAATACTACTACTTTACTAATATTAACATATAAAAGTTAGGATATATACATAGTATCGTAACGTAAATATCGCTTACGTATAATAATCGCTCGTGATACTTCCAAAGTTAGACCACATTTCCAAATCAATATACTAATAAAAATATTAAAAAAAACATCAATAATACCATCAATAATAATAGTTTATATACACTACATCACGATAGTAATGATACACTACATCAAAATGTTATTATAAATATATAATTAACCAATTTAAAAAAAAAAAAAAAACGCTTCATACTTCAAACGTATTGAAAGTATTTTACCTGTTCAAAGTATGAAGCTTTGCTATTAAGATCTATAACTCAACTTATACTGATACACAGTAAAGTATATACACAACAGTATGAGTAAACATGATGATAACATTATGAAGTTGTCATTTAGAAGTAATAAAAACAAAATGGCGGCCGTTAATTAACAGGGCAATAGAATATTTACGCAGTAAACTTATCGTATGTGTTTCTTTGGAGCTAATATGACGTGTTGCGTGTGAGCGGTCGCGTGACGGCTGAGCTGGTGTCACCAAGTGATCTATATCCTGGAGTGGTGGAAGCTGTGCAGCATGAGCTCAGCTAAGTCCTGAACATGGTAAGTACAGTAGAGTATGCACACTGCGCCTTCGGAGACTTGAATACTGTGAGGATGTCCACACGGGATTACAGCTAAAGTAATGTTGGAGGATGTCTGGTGATGGTGGAAGCTGGGAGCTGATGGAGTAGATGGTTGAAGGTGTCATGGCTGATAGATCAAGTAACTGCTTCTCTCTCTCTCTCTCTCTCTCTCTCTACTGCTGTGGAGTAAGATGATAAAACAGAATGACGATGAGTGTTAGAAGACGCGAAACTGCTCTAACTACAATGGTGATGGGCTGATGGTATCACCACCATTTTCACCATCACCGCATCCCCACTCTCACCATTCAATCATCTCTATACCGTCCGTCTACCAAGTCTCCATCCATCATCAATACATCAAGCTTTACCATCTACTGTAGTATTCATTACCATCAAACACCATCGGAACTTTGACAAACCCTCCCCAATACCACCAGAAACACCAAGTACTAAATAATCGACTAAATAGTCTTATTAGTGCACTAAATAATCCAATGGGAAATCTTTTATAATGAAGTATCTAACTAACCAGACCAAAGGAGATCAGATCGTTTGGCGGAAATGTCTTCCTAACTCCTCCATCAGACGGTCTCCAGCTGTGCTGGAAACGGAAGTGTCGTGCTGGTATACCACCGGATATAGCATCAGTGTCTCAAGACCTAGGTATACTAACTGTGGCGCTAATAAAGCTAAGAGATGAGAGGTCATCGATTTACAGCGACGAGGTCTTACGCTGGCCATTATATGCTGACCTCTGTAGTATGCTCCTGTAACAGACGCTCCCGTGTTCCGGTTTGGACGGCGCTGCAGCTAGTGAAGCTATTGCGGTGAACAGCGACGAGCGCAATGCGGTGTGGTGTATATTGTCCTAACTAGCGCCATGTTACAAACAGCCGTATCACTTTCCAAAACAACTAACACTTCCGGTTCCGCACTCTAAGTACCCGTAATGAGTACTTCCACCAGTCTGAACGTCAAATAATTGAAGGTCATTGACCTTCTGACCGCCATTCCATCAACACATATGCCGAGTGTAGGTCAGCTGAGAACGGATGTTATGAAATGCTACCCCCGAAAAGGGGTTGCGAGGGTGAATCGAGGAACAGCTAGTTTACAATATAGTTGTGGTTCCCAATCATGCGGGTTCTGTACAATTAAAACTGATATGTTGAACTCGGCTTCAAACTTGGGACTTCAGGGTTTCAGTTCGTTGTGTTCACTAGATGTCCCCTCCATATCCCCTCCATTGCGCTGCTTGTTACACTTCAGCTACTCCCACTGGTGAAGCAATTTTATAAGATCCATTTCTCAGTTGAAATCTAAACGGAAGAAGCAATATTGCAATAAACTAATGATTAAATTCAATGACAATTAGACCTGTTAGTTATTTTTTTAAAAAAATCCGCTTTTCGCCGATAGATGGCGATAATAATATCATAATCATTTGCATCACCGATGGACGCCCACTGCTAGTTAAGTTCATAGCGGACGATGGAGAGGGTTATGCTTGAAGTGTCTCTGTATGATCAACTAAAAAATTAAGAGTTTTACTGAAGTACTAGGGTCACCGACACAGCACTACTAGTCGTCAGGCTGAAGTGGGAATGGGCGGAACACATGCTCGTAGAACCGATGGACGTTGGTGTCTTAAAGTGCTGGAATAGCGACCTTGCATCCACCATCAAATGGACTTAGGATATAAATTCATAATAAAGGTATTATACCTAAAAATTAATAATATAAAATGGTAAATGTGTTTATCACAAATGTACACAACAATTTTTTTTTTATTTTGGCTATAGTAAGTTAAATAAGTCCAGTGAACTTTTATTTTTTATAGTTCTGCTATCTAACAACAGATGGCGCTAAAAATTCTTAAGAACACTTATTATGACCTCGCAATATATTCACTCCTCATACAAGCAACATTTAATACATACATACATATATATCACGCCTCGTTCCCAGTGGGGTAGGCAGAGACCACCTCTCTCCACCTGCTACGATCCTGGCACACCTCTCTCGCTTCCTCCACTTTCATAAGCGTCTTCATGCACGCTCATCGGTTGCTAGTGCTTTTGACCCGGCCTTTCTTTAGGACATTTCCGATTTGATCGGAATAACATTTAATTGATATATATAATGTATATCTTATATACTTACAGCAAACTGCGCCTTTATCTTTTATCTGTCCTCATTACTAATATTAAGTTGAAGTGGAAGATGTAAAGCTTTCTGTCCGCCATTTTATAATTGTTTGCATAAACAAATTAAATAAAACATATATAATTTTAAATTATTTTATTACATAATGAATATTACGGTGATTACAATGTATTATAATACAATTAATAATTGAACATGTTGTAAATATATAAAATAATATTTAAACACTAAATGAATAGTAGGAAAAGTTTTAACATACATTTTTCTTTTCGATAACAGATGGCGTTCCAGAAGTCGTAATTTTAATATGAAGTATGAAAAGGAGATTTTTTTCATAAGCGACGGGATGATCGTTCGCCTGATTCTGCCGGTGTTCCGGTTTGAAGGGCACTGTAGCCAGTGTTTTTGGTTGCTAATTTGTTTACTGGAGTAGTGAGATTCGACATCTTACGTCTCAGGCAACGAGTGCAATATGCTGCAGTGTATATAATTCTAACTTAAAAAATTAGGCAGTAAACATTACATTATTACACTACACCACATTGCTATCGTTTCCTCTCTGTAATTATGAGTTGCCACAGCGCCCTTCAAACCGGATCACAGCAATGTCCGCACAGTACTGTCTGTCGGCTGCAACAGTCGCTGCGGCGGTACTCAGACGGTCTGTAGCAACAGAGACACTACCACTATTATTTATCTGCGTAAAACAGCTGACTTGTTAAATATATGTAAAGGTGTGTGTGTGTGTGTGTGTGTGTCATCGCAGACATCCCCTAATTGACCGCTCAACCCCTCTTCCCCCTTCCTAATTTTTTCCCTCTTTTTTTTTGACCAGATGGCCCCAATTTATAACACAGACGTTTCGCACCCGGCACAGAGGCGGCATGGCGCGGGGTTCCGAACCATAGCTTTTTTTTTTTAGGGTACCGTTAATAAGGAGTTACAATTTCATTATAATTATTATTCTGTTTATTCCCGTCCGGTTTGCAGGGCGCTGTAGCTAGTGACGGTACTACGGCAACGAGAACAATGTGATGTGTAATAATCCTAACTATATATATGTACATAGACTTCCGGTCTGAAGAGCGCTGTATCTTGGCTTACAATTATAACGATACAAAAAATCATTTTTTTTTTTTAATAAAAATCGAAACGAGGCATTGTTAAAGAAAAAAAAACAATATGATTTATTTATTTTTTTGAGACTAGGCAGAATGGTCTCAAAACCTTTGTTCCCGAGGAAGGGTTGGAAAGAAAAATAAATTCTTTTGCTTTAGCCTCTGTTTTTCTTTTGCAATCTAATTCAACAGAAATATCGATTAGATATTTTTTTTAATATTAATCGATTTCGCGACACATAAAATCGATATTCCTTCTCGATAACGAGCCGTCAAACAACTTTCCTTTGACAGATGATCTAACCTATAATTTATATGGCACCTCATCTGCGCAGTTCATTGGGACATTGTGAAATGTGTATATATATATATATATTACAAAATATCCGGCTTTACTGTACAACATGTTATATTATCGGCTGATGATGATGTTAAACAGTTCACACAGCAACATACTCCGCCATTTTTTATTATGATGATATTTGTGCCGCAGTTTTATTGACAACTATAGCGGCTTCATCGGACTCAGGGCTCGCGGATCCGGTGTCCGCTAAACTAAATACATTAGATATATACATATATATGTAGATAAAGTAGTATGTATGAGGGGGAGGAGAAAGTTGATATTGGATGTGGAAAGGTTGAAGAGTTGGATAATGCTATGAGCGAAGAGAAAGGAGTGTAATTAAATATATACATAGATAAATATCACCGCTCACGCAACTCACACGTTTATATGTAATATCTGCCGCCATATTTTAATAGTGCGAACTGTTCCAGAGTTACATAAATATAGACAGCTCATTTGATATATTATTTAAGACTTCGTCGCGTCTGTAATTTTATAGTATCTACTGTCAATTGGAGTTGCGTTGTAATTGTTAGCTTTAATAAATTTTTTTTTATATAATTCTGTGAATGTTGTTGATACAGCCTCACATGTTAGTGTTTGTCTATGATTAAAACCGCGTGTTGTCTATTGTCCGTATTGATTAATGCGAAGAGACAGATATATAAATTATATACGTATATTATTTGTTCGTCGTATGCAATATTGCGGAGGTCCGTAAAGCAAAAAGCGAGAAGTCGGTTTTTTTGGGGGTCCATCGGGAGCGCAGACCCCCAGCGATAATTTCTCCATTTGCGACCGCGGCGGGGGTCGGGGCCGCGCGTGTGAAGGGGCTGTTGCCGCTCGGGCATCATTTCGGAAACGTTAGCAATATAATTGCGTTTATCATTCAATACGTATGAAGTGCCGATAGCGCAGTGACGGTTAGAAGAGTACCGGGTTCGATTCTCACTTATCTTCAGTTTAAATGGGAGTGTCAACTAAACAATCGGCTACTTAGAGTTGTTTTTTTATTATTCTATTAAGCGGCGACGCGACCGTGACGTTCACTTGATAGTAAGTGTTACGCCGACCCCAAATAACGTGGCTTTAAAATGGTATACACTGTACCGCATTGCGCTTGCCTGAGACTTAAGATATTGATTATCGTCACCCCAGTAATGACACAACCCATAACGTCCTTCAAACCGGATCAATGTCAATCGCGCTACCGTTTGTCACTACGGTAGTACCTAGAGGGTCTCTAACAAAAGCGGCACTAGCACAAGTGTTGCTTAAATTCTAGTTCACCGGGAATCGAACCCGCGCCTCTCGGCTGTAACCGCTGGATTATGATTCTCGTTCTATGCAATTAGAATTCACCGCGCGGCCCAGCTAAACTCCGCTGATGAAGAATTTAAATCAATTCATTTACTTCCGACTTGATATTCAGACGGCGGAAGCCGACGCGATGTGAAAAACCAACAAACCATAAAACCACTGTCGTTGTTTTCAACGATTGAAACATTTGTTTTAATAATTAATTTATTCGACATAAAACCTCTTTGTTTTCGATGATTGGAATATTTTTTTAATAATTAATTTATTCGACATAAAACCTCTTTGTTTTCAATGATTAGAACATTTTTTTAATAATAATTAATTATTCGACATAAAACCTCTTTGTTTTCAATCATTAGAACATATTTTTTTTTAATAATTAATTATTCGACATAAAACCTCTTGTTTTCAATCATTAGAACATTTTTTTAATAATAATTAATTATTCGACATAAAACCTCTTTGTTTTCAATCATTAGAACATATTTTTTTAATAATTAATTATTCGACATAAAACCTCTTTGTTTTCAATCATTAGAACATATTTTTTTTTAATAATTAATTATTCGACATAAAACCTCTTTGTTTTCAATCATTAGAACATATTTTTTTTTAATAATTAATTATTCGACATAAAACCTCTTTGTTTTCAATCATTAGAACATATTTTTTTAATAATTAATTATTCGACATAAAACCTCTTTGTTTTCAATCATTAGAACATATTTTTTTAATAATTAATTATTCGACATAAAACCTCTTTGTTTTCAATCATTAGAACATATTTTTTTAATAATTAATTATTCGACATAAAACCTCTTTGTTTTCAATCATTAGAACATTTTTTTAATAATTAATTATTCGACATAAAACCTCTTTGTTTTCAATCATTAGAACATTTTTTTAATAATAATTAATTATTCGACATAAAACCTCTTTGTTTTCAATCATTAGAACATATTTTTTTAATAATTAATTTATTCGACATAAAACCTCTTTGTTTTCAATCATTAGAACATATTTTTTTAATAATTAATTATTCGACATAAAACCTCTTTGTTTTCAATCATTAGAACATATTTTTTTAATAATTAATTATTCGACATAAAACCTCTTTGTTTTCAATCATTAGAACATATTTTTTTAATAATTAATTATTCGACATAAAACCTCTTTGTTTTCAATCATTAGAACATATTTTTTTAATAATTAATTATTCGACATAAAACCTCTTTGTTTTCAATCATTAGAACATATTTTTTTAATAATTAATTTATTCGACATAAAACCTCTTTGTTTTCAATCATTAGAACATATTTTTTTTAATAATTAATTTATTCGACATAAAACCTCTTTGTTTTCAATGATTGGAATATTTTTTAATAATTAATTTATTCGACATAAAACCTCTTTGTTTTCGATGATTGGAATATTTTTTTAATAATTAATTTATTCGACATAAAACCTCTTTGTTTTCGATGATTGGAATATTTTTTAATAATTAATTTATTCGACATAAAACCTCTTTGTTTTCAATGATTTAACTTTTTTTTTAATAATTAATTTATTCGACATAAAACCTCTTTTTTTTCGATGATTAGAATATTTTTTTAATAATTAATTTATTCGACATAAAACCTCTTTGTTTTCAATGATTGGAATATTTTTTAATAATTAATTTATTCGACATAAAACCTCTTTGTTTTCAATGATTGGAATATTTTTTAATAATTAATTTATTCGACATAAAACCTCTTTTTTTTCAATGATTGGAATATTTTTTTAATAATTAATTTATTCGACATAAAACCTCTTTTTTTTCGATGATTGGAATATTTTTTTAATAATTAATTATTCGACATAAAACCTCTTTGTTTTCAATGATTGGAATATTTTTTTAATAATTAATTTATTCGACATAAAACCTCTTTGTTTTCAATGATTGGAATATTTTTTTAATAATTAATTATTCGACATAAAACCTCTTTGTTTTCAATGATTGGAATATTTTTTTAATAATTAATTATTCGACATAAAACCTCTTTGTTTTCAATGATTGGAATATTTTTTTAATAATTAATTTATTCGACATAAAACCTCTTTTTTTTCGATGATTGGAATATTTTTTTAATAATTAATTTATTCGACATAAAACCTCTTTGTTTTCAATGATTGGAATATTTTTTAATAATTAATTTATTCGACATAAAACCTCTTTGTTTTCAATGATTGGAATATTTTTTAATAATTAATTTATTCGACATAAAACCTCTTTTTTTTCGATGATTGGAATATTTTTTTAATAATTAATTTATTCGACATAAAACCTCTTTGTTTTCAATGATTGGAATATTTTTTTAATAATTAATTTATTCGACATAAAACCTCTTTTTTTTCGATGATTGGAATATTTTTTTAATAATTAATTTATTCGACATAAAACCTCTTTTTTTTCGATGATTGGAATATTTTTTTAATAATTAATTTATTCGACATAAAACCTCTTTTTTTTCGATGATTGGAATATTTTTTTAATAATTAATTTATTCGACATAAAACCTCTTTTTTTTCAATGATTTAAATATTTTTTTAATAATTAATTTATTCGACATAAAACCTCTTTTTTTTCAATGATTGGAATATTTTTTTAATAATTAATTTATTCGACATAAAACCTCTTTGTTTTCAATGATTGGAATATTTTTTAATAATTAATTTATTCGACATAAAACCTCTTTGTTTTCAATGATTGGAATATTTTTTTAATAATTAATTATTCGACATAAAACCTCTTTGTTTTCAATGATTGGAATATTTTTTTAATAATTAATTTATTCGACATAAAACCTCTTTGTTTTCAATGATTGGAATATTTTTTTAATAATTAATTTATTCGACATAAAACCTCTTTTTTTTCGATGATTGGAATATTTTTTTAATAATTAATTTATTCGACATAAAACCTCTTTGTTTTCAATGATTGGAATATTTTTTAATAATTAATTTATTCGACATAAAACCTCTTTGTTTTCAATGATTGGAATATTTTTTTAATAATTAATTTATTCGACATAAAACCTCTTTTTTTTCGATGATTGGAATATTTTTTTAATAATTAATTTATTCGACATAAAACCTCTTTGTTTTCAATGATTGGAATATTTTTTTAATAATTAATTTATTCGACATAAAACCTCTTTGTTTTCAATGATTGGAATATTTTTTTAATAATTAATTTATTCGACATAAAACCTCTTTGTTTTCAATGATTGGAATATTTTTTTAATAATTAATTTATTCGACATAAAACCTCTTTGTTTTCAATGATTGGAATATTTTTTTAATAATTAATTATTCGACATAAAACCTCTTTGTTTTCAATGATTGGAATATTTTTTTAATAATTAATTATTCGACATAAAACCTCTTTGTTTTCAATGATTGGAATATTTTTTTAATAATTAATTTATTCGACATAAAACCTCTTTGTTTTCAATGATTGGAATATTTTTTTAATAATTAATTTATTCGACATAAAACCTCTTTGTTTTCAATGATTGGAATATTTTTTAATAATTAATTTATTCGACATAAAACCTCTTTGTTTTCGATGATTGGAATATTTTTAATAATTAATTTATTCGACATAAAACCTCTTTGTTTTCGATGATTGGAATATTTTTTTAATAATTAATTTATTCGACATAAAACCTCTTTGTTTTCGATGATTGGAATATTTTTTTAATAATTAATTTATTCGACATAAAACCTCTTTGTTTTCAATGATTTAACTTTTTTTTTAATAATTAATTTATTCGACATAAAACCTCTTTGTTTTCAATGATTGGAATATTTTTTAATAATTAATTTATTCGACATAAAACCTCTTTTTGTTTTCAATCATTAGAACATATTTTTTTTACTAATTAATTTATTCGACATAAAACCTCTTTGTTTTCAATCATTAGAACATATTTTTTTTTTTAATAATTAATTATTCGACATAAAACCTCTTTGTTTTCAATCATTAGAACATATTTTTTTAATAATTAATTATTCGACATAAAACCTCTTTATTTTCAATGATTGGAACATATTTTTTAATAATTAATTTATTCGACATAAAACCTCTTTGTTTTCATTGATTAGAACACTAATAACTAAATACACAATGAACTAAATACACTGGTGTTAACGTGCAAGCATTTCTGTTTCGGTTTGAAGGGCGTTGTGGCTAGTGAAATTAGCGGGATACGCAACTCAACACCTTGTCTCAAGGCGACGAGGGCAATGTGGTGCTATATCTATCACCCTAATTAGCGCCACTTACCATCTGGTGAACGTCCCGGATCGTCGAATAAAAAAAAAATGGTAAGCTGCCAGGCTGAAGATGAACGGTCCTTTACCTCTGCTGATGATAATCATTGATGAGGACCAAACTCCAGCCATACAATCACCGTAAAGTCTCTCCTCTTCAGTCAGATCTTGAGGAGTTTGAAGTGACATTGATTAGCGACCCACGGTTCCCCCTCTGTATGCTTATTAGGGTTCCGTACACTTGAACGGGCTCCCCCAACGTTTTATGAGTAAACAAGTTTGAACGTGAACTAATTTTTTTTTATCTTGATTTAATTAAATAAGACGTGAAAAACCGGTGTAGATAAAATAACCTGGTCATCCAGGTAGGTACTACATCACCGAATAATAATGTGCTACGATTCGACAGCTGTAGTTATAAATTTTAATAGCTACAGCGCCCTTCAAACCGGAACATAGAACAGTTTCAAATCGGAACTATCTCTTAGGCCG
This sequence comes from Troides helena, assembly GCA_029286815.1. Lineage (NCBI taxonomy): Eukaryota > Metazoa > Arthropoda > Insecta > Lepidoptera > Papilionidae > Troides > Troides helena. The sequence goes on from JAGSMV010000034.1 coordinate 1,709,935, forward strand.
GTAACAGTAAGAGATTTATGAGATAATGTTTCACTGCGATGGATTTGGTGTAGTGTATATCATGTAGTGTGCAAAAGCAACTGTGTTCCGGTTTGTAGGGCGCTGTAGATAAAGAAATTACTGGAGCAATGAAAGCTTATATCATTCGTTTCAATGCGACGAGCACAATTTGATATTGTATAAACATCCTAACCGTATAAAGAAGCGACGAGACGAGAGTTCACTTGATGGTAAGTGACACGGTCACTCATAATAACGTGACGCTAGTTAAAATTACCTAACATTGTTCTCGTCGCTATAGATATATGTTATGTCGCATTACCGCAGTAATTCCACTAGCGGCTAGTAGTGTGAACATGTTTGTTTTTTTGGGGGGAATTCTGGGGGGAAGTGAGAGCTATGTGGAGATCTTTACCCACTAAAATCCCCTCAATGGTCATCAGCGTATGAAAAGGTCTATGGGATCTCTTGCCGCCTCTCTAATGCTGGTGTTGGGATAATCCATCCCTTGTCCAGTTTTATGCAGTTCCAACCTGGTGAGTACTACAATAGTGGGAGACCACGTCCAGCAATTGACCTTCAGAGTCTCAAGGCGATGAGAACCCCCATCCTGAGCGACAGACCCTAACCGCCCCATTAAGGTAGTAGAACGTGACGGCTTAGTCTTCTAACGGGATCTGTCCTCCCTCGATCTTCATCAGCAGCTTCCTTTACCATGAGTTTCACAGGAGTCTTCGACTCTTGGACTATCTCCAGCCAAGGACAGGTTCCGTCTAAACATGGATGTCTTATGCCATCTCATGTTGTGCTGTGTATATCGCAGGCGCCATATTGGATGTCTTACTGTCAAATTAAAAACAAACATTTATAATCCATTTGATGACTACACGTGTGTGTGTGTGTGTGTAAAAAAACATGGCGACTGCATTAACATTCAATATGCGACATAACTTACGGTTGAAATGTTTCAATATCCGTCCGCTAGGACTTTACCCTCTAATATATATATGTATATATACACACACATATATATATGTAGTCTATATGTCACTACACTACATCCAATATACGCGATTAACACCGCGAATGTAGTGAATATGTTGTATTTGTTAAACCGTATAAACAGTATCATAGGTCGATTTGTGAAAGAGATAGATAGATACGTGAGGTCGTAAACAGAAAGAGAGGGATAGATCGATTGACGGTTGTTTAGGTAATTGTGGGAAGTAATGAGAGTGAGATGAGTAAGATATTGCGCAAATAAAACAGTACTGTGCTTACATTATCGTGTTCCGGTTTGAAAGGCGCTGTGTTTAGTGTTACCTCAGTAGTTACTGGGGTAACGATATTTGATATTTTATGTCTATAGCGACGAGCGTAACGTCGCTGTGTATGTAATCCTAACTAGCGCCACGTTGAGTGAGCGATAGGCTTTCATTGCTCCAGTAATTACATCATCTACAGCGCCCTACGAACCGGAAGACGGTTACTTTTGCACACTACTGATTGTCGAGACCAGTTAGGATGATATACACTGCACGAAATCCGCCGTGAAACACTATTTCATAAATCTCTTACCTAAGCAAGTTACGTTACGGCAGTAGGAGTGAAACGTCTGTTTACTTTGCGAGAGAAAGAGACAGATATATACAGCAGCCAGTGAACAGAAAGAGAGGGATATATTGATTGAAGGTTGTTTCATTGATTGAAATAGACAACATTGAAAGGTATACGAATGTAATTATATATATGTAATAAAAATGGTTTATTTTTGTTCGCGAATCACTCGAAAACAAGTGAAAGTATTTACACTGCGACACGAGCATCCGACGCGGAACGATCTGCAGATGTTTATTGGATTTTTTTTTTTTTAATTTCATATATCCTTCATCGTTTTATAACTGATTAACTTTTGTGAACATTATCGTTTGGTGCTGGCTATGCGGTTGCCATGGTAACGGTTGCGACAACTGGTACAGTCAGCAAACGGGAGAGAGGGGGACAACTGGTACATATATATTATATATTGTTAGAAGAGACGAGTGGTATGATCACCTGGTAGTAAGTATAGTATAGTAAGATTTTGAGCCTTAAACTAGCTACAACGTCCTTCAACCGGATCGCGGTAATGTTTGCACATTGCTGCTTGTAGCCGCGGCGGTACCTACCTAGCCGGTCTCCGGCGGTAGAGACACTACCGCCAGTGATAGCTATAAGTCCTTCAAACCGGATCATGCTAATGTTTGCACATTGCTGCTTGTAGCCGCGGCGGTACCTACCTAGCCGGTCTCCGGCGGTAGAGACACTACCGCCAGTGATAGCTATAAGTCCTTCAAACCGGATCATGCTAATGTTTGCACATTGCTGCTTGTAGCTGCGGCGGTACCTACCTAGCCGGTCTCCGGCGGTAGAGACACTACCGCCGGTGATAGCCATAGATCCTTCAAACCGGATCATGCTAATGTTTGCACATTGCTGCTTGTAGCTGCGGCGGTACCTACCTAGCCGGTCTCCGGCGGTAGAGACACTACCGCCGGTGATAGCCATAGATCCTTCAAACCGGATCATGCTAATGTTTGCACATTGCTGCTTGTAGCTGCGGCGGTACCTACCTAGCCGGTCACCGGCGGTAGAGACACTACCGCCAGTGATAGCCATAGGTCCTTCAAACCGGATCATGCTAATGTTTGCACATTGCTGCTTGTAGCTGCGGCGGTACCTACCTAGCCGGTCTCCGGCGGTAGAACACTACCGCCAGTGATAGCCATAGGTCCTTCAAACCGGATCATGCTAATGTTTGCACATTGCTGCTTGTAGCTGCGGCGGTACCTACCTAGCCGGTCTCCGGCGGTAGAACACTACCGCCAGTGATAGCCATAGGTCCTTCAAACCGGATCATGCTAATATTTGCACATTGCTGCTTGTAGCTGCGGCGGTACCTACCTAGCCGGTCTCCGGCGGTAGAGACACTACCGCCGGTGATAGCTAAAGGTCCTTCAAACCGGATCATGCTAATGTTTGCACATTGCTGCTTGTAGCTGCGGCGGTACCTACCTAGCCGGTCTCCGGCGGTAGAGACACTACCGCCGGTGATAGCTAAAGGTCCTTCAAACCGGATCATGCTAATGTTTGCACATTGCTGCTTGTAGCTGCGGCGGTACCTACCTAGCCGGTCTCCGGCGGTAGAGACACTACCGCCGGTGATAGCCATAGATCCTTCAAACCGGATCATGCTAATGTTTGCACATTGCTGCTTGTAGCTGCGGCGGTACCTACCTAGCCGGTCTCCGGCGGTAGAGACACTACCGCCGGTGATAGCCATAGATCCTTCAAACCGGATCATGCTAATGTTTGCATTGCTGCTTGTAGCTGCGGCGGTACCTACCTAGCCGGTCTCCGGCGGTAGAGACACTACCGCCGGTGATAGCTAAAGGTCCTTCAAACCGGATCATGCTAATGTTTGCACATTGCTGCTTGTAGCTGCGGCGGTACCTACCTAGCCGGTCTCCGGCAGTAGAACACTACCGCCGGTGATAGCTATAAGGTCCTTCAAACCGGATCATGCTAATGTTTGCACATTGCTGCTTGTAGCTGCGGCGGTACCTACCTAGCGGTCTCCGGCGGTAAGAGACACTACCGCCAGTGATAGCCATAGATCCTTCAAACCGGATCATGCTAATGTTTGCACATTGCTGCTTGTAGCTGCGGCGGTACCTACCTAGCCGGTCTCCGGCGGTAGAGACACTACCGCCGGTGATAGCCATAGATCCTTCAAACCGGATCATGCTAATGTTTGCACATTGCTGCTTGTAGCTGCGGCGGTACCTACCTAGCGGTCTCCGGCGGTAGAGACACTACCGCCAGTGATAATACATAGGTCCTTCAAACCGGATCATGCTAATGTTTGCACATTGCTGCTTGTAGCTGCGGCGGTACCACCTAGCCGGTCTCCGGCGGTGAGACACTACCGCCAGTGATAATATAGGTCCTTCAAACCGGATCATGCTAATGTTTGCACATTGCTGCTTGTAGCTGCGGCGGTACCTACCTAGCGGTCTCCGGCGGTAGAACACCACCGCCAGTGATAGCCATAGGTCCTTCAAACCGGATCATGCTAATGTTTGCACATTGCTGCTTGTATGCGGCGGTACCTACCTAGCCGGTCTCCGGCGGTGAGACACTACCGCCGGTGATGGCTATAGGTCCTTCAAACCGGATCATGCTAATGTTTGCACATTGCTGCTTGTAGCTGCGGCGGTACCTACTAGCCGGTCTCCGGCGGTAGAGACACCACCGCCAGTGATAATACATAGGTCCTTCAAACCGGATCATGCTAATGTTTGCATTGCTGCTTGTAGCTGCGGCGGTACCTACCTAGCCGGTCTCCGGCGGTAGAGACACTACCGCCAGTGATAGCCATAGGTCCTTCAAACCGGATCATGCTAATGTTTGCACATTGCTGCTTGTAGCTGCGGCGGTACCTACCTAGCCGGTCTCCGGCGGTAGAGAGACACTACCGCCAGTGATAGCCATAAGGTCCTTCAAACCGGATCATGCTAATGTTTGCACATTGCTGCTTGTAGCTGCGGCGGTACCTACCTAGCGGTCTCCGGCGGTAGAGACACTACCGCCAGTGATAGCCATAGGTCCTTCAAACCGGATCATGCTAATGTTTGCACATTGCTGCTTGTAGCTGCGGCGGTGCCTACCTAGCCGGTCTCCGGCGGTAGAGACACTACCGCCAGTGATAGCCATAGGTCCTTCAAACCGATCATGCTAATGTTTGCACATTGCTGCTTGTAGCTGCGGCGGTACCTACCTAGCCGGTCTCCGGCGGTAGAGAGACACTACCGCCGGTGATAGCTATAAGGTCCTTCAAACCGGATCATGCTAATGTTGCACATTGCTGCTTGTAGCTGCGGCGGCGGTACCTACCTAGCCGGTCTCCGGCGGTAGAACACTACCGCCAGTGATAGCCATAGGTCCTTCAAACCGGATCATGCTAATGTTTGCACATTGCTGCTTGTAGCTGCGGCGGTACCTACCTAGCCGGTCTCGGCGGTAGAGACACCGCCAGTGATAGCCATAGGTCCTTCAAACCGGATCATGCTAATGTTTGCGCATTGCTGCTTGTAGCTGCGGCGGTACCTACCTAGCCGGTCTCCGGCGGTAGAGACACTACCGCCAGTGATAGCCATAGGTCCTTCAAACCGATCATGCTAATGTTTGCACATTGCCGCTTGTAGCTGCGGCGGTACCTACCTAGTTGGTCTCCGGCGGTAGAGACACTACCGCCGGTGATAGCCATAGGTCCTTCAAACCGATCATGCTAATGTTGCACATTGCTGCTTGTAGCTGCGGCGGTACCTACCTAGTTGGTCTCCGGCGGTGAGACACTACCGCCAGTGATAGCCATAGGTCCTTCAAAACCGGATCATGCTAATGTTTGCACATTGCTGCTTGTAGCTGCGGCGGTACCTACCTAGTTGGTCTCCGGCGGTGAGACACTACCGCCGGTGATAGCCATAGGTCCTTCAAACCGGATCATGCTAATGTTTGCACATTGCTGCTTGTAGCTGCAGCGGTACCTACCTAGCGGTCTCCGGCGGTAGAGACACCACCGCCGGTGATAGCCATAGGTCCTTCAAACCGGATCATGCTAATGTTTGCACATTGCTGCTTGCTTAGCTGCGGCGGTACCTACCTAGCCGGTCTCCGGCGGTAGAGACACCACCGCCGGTGATAGCTATAGGTCCTTCAAACCGATCATGCTAATGTTTGCACATTGCCGCTTGTAGCTGCGGCGGTGCCTACCTAGCCGGTCTCCGGCGGTAGAGACACCACCGCCAGTGATAGCCATAGGTCCTTCAAACCGATCATGCTAATGTTTGCACATTGCTGCTTGTAGCTGCAGCGGTACCTACCTAGTTGGTCTCCGGCGGTAGAGACACCACCGCCGGTGATAGCCATAGGTCCTTCAAAACCGGATCATGCTAATGTTTGCACATTGCTGCTTGTAGCCGCGGCGGTACCTACCTAGTTGGTCTCCGGCGGTAGAGAGACACTACCGCCAGTGATAGCCATAGGTCCTTCAAACCGATCATGCTAATGTTTGCACATTGCTGCTTGTAGCTGCGGCGGTACCACCTAGCCGGTCTCCGGCGGTAGAGACACTACCACCGCCAGTGATAATACATAGGTCCTTCAAACCGGATCATGCTAATGTTTGCACATTGCTGCTTGTAGCCGCGGCGGTACCTACCAGCCGGTCTCCGGCGGTAGAGACACTACCGCCAGTGATAGCCATAGGTCCTTCAAACCGGATCATGCTAATGTTTGCACATTGCTGCTTGTAGCTGCGGCGGCGGTACCTACCTAGCGGTCTCCGGCGGTAGAACACTACCGCCAGTATTAGCCATAGGTCCTTCAAACCGGATCATGCTAATGTTTGCACATTGCTGCTTAGCTGCGGCGGTACCTACCTAGCCGGTCTCCGGCGGTAGAGACACTACCGCCAGTGATAGCCATAAGGTCCTTCAAACCGGATCATGCTAATGTTTGCACATTGCCGCTTGTAGCTGCGGCGGTACCTACCTAGCCGGTCACCGGCGGTAGAGACACTACCGCCGGTGATAGCCATAGGTCCTTCAAGCCGGATCATGCTAATGTTTGCACATTGCTGCTTGTAGCCGCGGCGGTACCTACCTAGCCGGTCTCCGGCGGTAGAGAGACACTACCGCCAGTGATAGCCATAGGTCCTTCAAGCCGGATCATGCTAATGTTTGCACATTGCTGCTTGTAGCTGCGGCGGTACCTACTAGCCGGTCTCCGGCGGTAGAGACACTACCGCCAGTGATAGCCATAGGTCCTTCAAACCGGATCATGCTAATGTTTGCACATTGCTGCTTGTAGCTGCGGCGGTACCTACCTAGCCGGTCTCCGGCGGTAGAGACACTACCACCGCCAGTGATAGCCATAGGTCCTTCAAACCGGATCATGCTAATGTTTGCACATTGCTGCTTGTAGCTGCGGCGGTACCTACCTAGCCGGTCTCCGGCGGTAGAGACACCACCGCCAGTGATAGCCATAGGTCCTTCAAACCGGATCATGCTAATGTTTGCATTGCTGCTTGTAGCTGCGGCGGTACCTACCTAGCCGGTCTCCGGCGGTAGAACACTACCGCCGGTGATAGCTATAGGTCCTTCAAGCCGGATCATGCTAATGTTTGCACATTGCTGCTTGCTTAGCTGCGGCGGTACCTACCTGGCGGTCTCCGGCGGTAAGTTACTACCGCCGGTGATAGCTATAGGTCCTTCAAACCGGATCATGCTAATGTTTGCACATTGCTGCTTGTAGCTGCGGTACCTACCTGGCCGGTCTCCGGCGGTGAGACACTACCGCCGGTGATAGCCATGGGTCCTTCAAACCGGATCATGCTAATGTTTGCACATTGCTGCTTGTAGCTGCGGCGGTACCTACCTAGCCGGTCTCCGGCGGTAGAGACACTACCGCCAGTGATAGCCATAGGTCCTTCAAACCGGATCATGCCAATGTTTGCACATTGCTGCTTGTAGCTGCGGCGGTACCTACCTAGCGGTCTCCGGCGGTAGAGACACTACCGCCGGTGATAGCCATGGGTCCTTCAAACCGGATCATGCTAATGTTTGCACATTGCTGCTTGTAGCTGCGGCGGTACCTACCTAGCCGGTCTCCGGCGGTAGAGACACTACCGCCGGTGATAGCTATAAGGTCCTTCAAACCGGATCATGCTATCGTTTGCACATTGCTGCTTGTATGCGGCGGTACCTACCTAGCCGGTCTCCGGCGGTAGAGACACTACCGCCAGTGATAGCTATAGGTCCTTCAAACCGGATCGCGGTAATGTTTGCACATTGCTGCTTGTGGCTGCGGCGGTACCTACCTAGCCGGTCTCCGGCGGTAGAGACACTACCGCCGGTGATAGCCATAGGTCCTTCAAGCCGGATCATGCTAATGTTTGCACATTGCTGCTTGTATGCGGCGGTACCTACCTGGCCGGTCTCCGGCGGTAGAACACTACCGCCAGTGATAGCCATAAGGTCCTTCAAACCGGATCATGCTAATGTTTGCACATTGCTGCTTGTAGCTGCGGCGGTACCTACCTAGCCGGTCTCCGGCGGTAGAACACTACCGCCGGTGATAGCCATAGGTCCTTCAAACCGGATCATGCTAATGTTTGCACATTGCTGCTTGTAGCTGCGGCGGTACCTACCTAGCCGGTCTCCGGCAGTAGAGACACTACCGCCGGTGATAGCCATAGGTCCTTCAAACCGGATCATGCTAATGTTTGCACATTGCTGCTTGTAGCTGCGGCGGTGCCTACCTAGCCGGTCTCCGGCGGTAGAACACTACCGCCAGTGATAGCCATAGGTCCTTCAAACCGGATCATGCTAATGTTTGCACATTGCTGCTTGTAGCTGCGGCGGTACCTACCTAGCCGGTCTCCGGCGGTGAGACACTACCGCCAGTGATAATACATAGGTCCTTCAAACCGGATCATGCTAATGTTTGCACATTGCTGCTTGTAGCTGCGGCGGTACCTACCTAGCCGGTCACCGGCGGTAGAACACCACCGCCAGTGATATGCATAGGTCCTTCAAACCGGATCATGCTAATGTTTGCACATTGCTGCTTGTAGCCGCGGCGGTACCTACCTAGCCGGTCTCCGGCGGTAGAGACACCGCCAGTGATAGCCATAGGTCCTTCAAACCGGATCATGCTAATGTTTGCACATTGCTGCTTGTAGCCGCGGCGGTACCTACCTAGCCGGTCTCCGGCGGTAGAGACACCGCCAGTGATAGCCATAGGTCCTTCAAACCGGATCATGCTAATGTTTTGCACGTACTGCTTGTAGCTGCGGCGGTACCTACCTAGCCGGTCTCCGGCAGTAGAGACACTACCGCCAGTGATATGCATAGGTCCTTCAAACCGGATCATGCTAATGTTTGCACATTGCTGCTTGTAGCTGCGGCGGTACCTACCTAGCGGTCTCCGGCGGTAGAACACTACCGCCGGTGATAGCCATAGGTCCTTCAAGCCGGATCATGCTAATGTTTGCACATTGCTGCTTGTAGCTGCGGCGGTACCTACCTAGCCGGTCTCCGACGGTAGAGACACTACCGCCGGTGATAGCTAAAGGTCCTTCAAACCGGATCATGCTAATGTTTGCACATTGCTGCTTGTAGCTGCGGCGGTACCTACCTAGCCGGTCTCCGGCGGTAGAGACACTACCGCCAGTGATAGCCATAGGTCCTTCAAACCGGATCGCGGTAATGTTTGCACATTGCTGCTTGTAGCCGCGGCGGTACCTACCTAGCCGGTCTCCGGCGGTAGAGACACTACCGCCGGTGATAATATAGGTCCTTCAAACCGGATCATGCTAATGTTTGCACATTGCTGCTTGTAGCTGCGGCGGTACCTACCTAGCCGGTCTCCGGCGGTAGAACACTACCGCCAGTGATAGCCATGGGTCCTTCAAACCGGATCATGCTAATGTTTGCACATTGCTGCTTGTAGCTGCGGCGGTACCTACCTAGCCGGTCTCCGGCGGTGAACACTACCGCCAGTGATAGCCATAGGTCCTTCAAACCGGATCATGCTAATGTTTGCACATTGCTGCTTGTAGCTGCGGCGGTACCTACCTAGCCGGTCTCCGGCAGTAGAACACTACCGCCGGTGATAATATAGGTCCTTCAAACCGGATCATGCTAATGTTTGCACATTGCTGCTTGTAGCTGCGGCGGTACCTACCTAGCCGGTCTCCGGCGGTAGAGACACTACCGCCGGTGATGGCTATAGGTCCTTCAAACCGGATCATACTAATGTTTGCACATTGCTGCTTGTAGCTGCGGCGGTACCTAGCCGGTCTCCGGCGGTAAGAACACTACCGCCGGTGATAGCTATAGGTCCTTCAAACCGGATCATGCTAATGTTTGCACATTGCTGCTTGTAGCTGCGGCGGTACCTAGCCGGTCTCCGGCGGTAGAACCTACCGCCGGTGATGGCTATAGGTCCTTCAAACCGGATCATGCTAATGTTTGCACATTGCTGCTTGTAGCTGCGGCGGTACCTACCTGGCGGTCTCCGGCGGTAGAGACACCACCGCCGGTGATAGCTATAGGTCCTTCAAACCGGATCATGCTAATGTTTGCACATTGCTGCTTGTAGCTGCGGCGGTACCTACCTAGCCGGTCTCCGGCGGTAAGAACACTACCGCCAGTGATAGCCATAGGTCCTTCAAACCGGATCATGCTAATGTTTGCACATTGCTGCTTGTAGCTGCGGCGGTACCTACCTAGCCGGTCTCCGGCGGTAAGAACACTACCGCCGGTGATAATATAGGTCCTTCAAACCGGATCATGCTAATGTTTGCACATTGCTGCTTGTGGCTGCGGCGGTACCTACTAGCCGGTCTCCGGCGGTAAGAACACTACCGCCGGTGATAGCTGTAGGTCCTTCAAACCGGATCATGCTAATGTTTGCACATTGCTGCTTGTAGCTGCAGCGGTACCTACCTAGCCGGTCTCCGGCGGTAGAGACACTACCGCCAGTGATAGCCATGGGTCCTTCAAACCGGATCATGCTAATGTTTGCACATTGCTGCTTGTAGCTGCGGCGGTACCTACCTGGCGGTCTCCGGCGGTAGAGACACTACCGCCGGTGATAGCTGTAGGTCCTTCAAACCGGATCATGCTAATGTTTGCACATTGCTGCTTGTAGCTGCGGCGGTACCTACCTAGCCGGTCTCCGGCGGTAGAGACACTACCGCCGGTGATAGCCATAGATCCTTCAAACCGGATCATGCTAATGTTTGCACATTGCTGCTTGTAGCTGCAGCGGTACCTACCTGGCGGTCTCCGGCGGTAGAGACACTACCGCCAGTGATAGCCATAGGTCCTTCAAACCGGATCATGCTAATGTTTGCACATTGCTGCTTGTGGCTGCGGCGGTACCTACCTAGCCGGTCTCGGCGGTAGAGACACTACCGCCAGTGATAGCCATAGGTCCTTCAAACCGGATCATGCTAATGTTTGCACATTGCTGCTTGTAGCTGCGGCGGTGCCTACCTAGCCGGTCTCGGCGGTAGAGACACTACCGCCGGTGATAGCCATAGGTCCTTCAAACCGGATCATGCTAATGTTTGCACATTGCTGCTTGTAGCTGCGGCGGTACCTACCTAGCCGGTCTCGGCGGTAGAGACACTACCGCCAGTGATAGCCATAGGTCCTTCAAACCGGATCATGCTAATGTTTGCATTGCTGCTTGTAGCTGCGGCGGTACCTAGCCGGTCTCCGGCGGTAGAGACACTACCGCCGGTGATAGCCATAGGTCCTTCAAACCGGATCATGCTAATGTTTGCACATTGCTGCTTGTAGCTGCAGCGGTACCTACCTAGCCGGTCTCCGGCGGTAGAGACACCTACCGCCAGTGATAGCCATAGGTCCTTCAAACCGGATCATGCTAATGTTTGCACATTGCTGCTTGTAGCTGCGGCGGTACTACCTAGCCGGTCTCCGGCGGTAGAGACACTACCGCCAGTGATAGCCATAGGTCCTTCAAACCGGATCATGCTAATGTTTTGCACGGTATTGCTGCTTGTAGCTGCGGCGGTACCTACCTAGCCGGTCTCCGGCGGTAGAGACACCACCGCCAGTGATAGCCATAGGTCCTTCAAACCGGATCATGCTAATGTTTGCACATTGCTGCTTGTAGCTGCGGCGGTACCTACCTGGCCGGTCTCCGGCGGTAGAGACACTACCGCCGGTGATAGCTATAGGTCCTTCAAACCGGATCATGCTAATGTTTGCACATTGCTGCTTGTGGCTGCGGCGGTACTACCTAGCCGGTCTCCGGCGGTAGAGACACCACCGCCAGTGATAGCCATAGGTCCTTCAAACCGGATCATGCTAATGTTTGCACATTGCTGCTTGTAGCTGCGGCGGTACCTACCTAGCCGGTCTCCGGCGGTAGAACACTACCGCCAGTGATAGCCATAGGTCCTTCAAACCGGATCATGCTAATGTTTGCACATTGCTGCTTGTAGCCGCGGCGGTACCTACCTAGCCGGTCTCCGGCGGTAGAGACACTACCGCCGGTGATAGCCATAGATCCTTCAAACCGGATCATGCTAATGTTTGCATTGCTGCTTGTAGCTGCGGCGGTGCCTACCTAGCCGGTCTCCGGCAGTAGAACACTACCGCCGGTGATAGCTGTAGGTCCTTCAAACCGGATCATGCTAATGTTTGCACATTGCTGCTTGTAGCTGCGGCGGTACCTGCCTAGCCGGTCTCGGCGGTAGAGACACCACCGCCGGTGATAGCTATAGGTCCTTCAAACCGGATCATGCTAATGTTTGCACATTGCTGCTTGTAGCCGCGGCGGTACCTACCTAGCCGGTCTCCGGCGGTAGAGACACTACCGCCAGTGATAGCCATAGATCCTTCAAACCGGATCATGCTAATGTTTGCACATTGCTGCTTGTAGCTGCAGCGGTACCTACCTAGCCGGTCTCCGGCGGTAGAGACACCACCGCCAGTGATAGCCATAGGTCCTTCAAACCGGATCATGCTAATGTTTGCACATTGCTGCTTGTAGCTGCGGCGGTACCTACCTAGCCGGTCTCCGGCGGTAGAGACACTACCGCCAGTGATAGCCATAGGTCCTTCAAACCGGATCATGCTAATGTTTGCACATTGCTGCTTGTAGCTGCGGCGGTACCTACCTAGCCGGTCTCCGGCGGTAGAGACACTACCGCCAGTGATAGCCATAGGTCCTTCAAACCGGATCATGCTAATGTTTGCACATTGCTGCTTGTAGCTGCGGCGGTACCTACCTAGCCGGTCTCCGGCGGTAGAGACACTACCGCCAGTGATAATATAGGTCCTTCAAACCGGATCATGCTAATGTTTGCACATTGCTGCTTGTAGCTGCGGCGGTACCTACCTAGCCGGTCTCCGGCGGTAGAGACACTACCGCCGGTGATAGCCATAGATCCTTCAAACCGGATCATGCTAATGTTTGCATTGCTGCTTGTAGCTGCGGCGGTACCTACCTAGCCGGTCTCCGGCGGTAGAACACTACCGCCGGTGATAGCTATAGGTCCTTCAAACCGGATCATGCTAATGTTTGCATTGCTGCTTGTAGCTGCGGCGGTACCTACCTAGCCGGTCTCCGGCGGTAGAGACACTACCGCCAGTGATAGCCATAGGTCCTTCAAACCGATCATGCTAATGTTTGCACATTGCTGCTTGTAGCCGCGGCGGTACCTACCTGGCGGTCTCCGGCGGTAGAGACACTACCGCCAGTGATAGCCATAGGTCCTTCAAACCGGATCATGCTAATGTTTGCACATTGCTGCTTGTAGCTGCGGCGGTACCTACCTAGTTGGTCTCCGGCGGTAGAGACACTACCGCCGGTGATAGCTATAGGTCCTTCAAACCGGATCATGCTAATGTTTGCACATTGCCGCTTGTAGCTGCGGCGGTACCTACCTAGTTGGTCTCCGGCGGTAGAGACACTACCGCCAGTGATAATATAGGTCCTTCAAACCGGATCATGCTAATGTTTGCACATTGCTGCTTGTAGCCGCGGCGGTACCTACCTAGTTGGTCTCCGGCGGTAGAGACACCACCGCCAGTGATAGCCATAGGTCCTTCAAACCGGATCATGCTAATGTTTGCACATTGCTGCTTGTAGCCGCGGCGGTACCTACCTAGCCGGTCTCCGGCGGTAGAGACACTACCGCCAGTGATAGCCATAGGTCCTTCAAACCGATCATGCTAATGTTTGCACATTGCTGCTTGTAGCCGCGGCGGTACCTACCTAGTTGGTCTCCGGCGGTAGAGACACTACCGCCAGTGATAGCCATAGGTCCTTCAAACCGGATCATGCTAATGTTTGCACATTGCTGCTTGTAGCTGCGGCGGTACCTACCTAGTTGGTCTCCGGCGGTAGAGACACTACCGCCGGTGATAGCCATAGATCCTTCAAACCGGATCATGCTAATGTTTGCACATTGCTGCTTGTAGCTGCGGCGGTACCTACCTAGCCGGTCTCCGGCGGTAGAGACACTACCGCCGGTGATAGCTATAGGTCCTTCAAACCGGATCACAGCAATGTCCGCACAGTACTGTCTGTCGGCTGCAATAGGCGCTGCGGCGGTACCTACCTAGCCGGTCTCCGGCGGTAGAGACACTACCGCCGGTGATAGCTATAGGTCCTTCAAACCGGATCACAGTAATGTCTTCACAGTACTATATGTCGGCTGCAACAGGCGCTGCGGCGGTACCTAGACGGTCTCCGGCGACAGAGACACTACCACCAGTGATAGCTCCAGCGCCCTTCAAACCGGATCATGCTAATGTTTGCACATTGCTGCTTGTAGCCGCGGCGGTACCTAGACGGTCTCCGGCGACAGAGACACTACCGCCAGTGATAGCCATAGGTCCTTCAAACCGGATCACAGTAACGTCCGCACAGTACTGTCTGTCGGCTGCAATAGGCGCTGCGGCGGTACCTAGACGGTCTCCGGCGACAGAGACTCTACCACCAGTGATAGCTCCAGCGCCCTTCAAACCGGATTAAGGCAACCTTTGTACAGTGTTTGTTTAGCGGCAGAAATTTTCATTGGTGATAATGTCTCTTGCCGGAGACAGTACTGTGCATACATTACTGTGTTCCGGTTTGAAGGACGCTGTAGTTACCACTGGTGGTAGTGTCTCTGTTGCCGGAGATCTTCTAGGTACCGCCGCAGCGGCTAGCAGTACTGTGTGCCGGCTGCAATAGGCGCTGCGGCGGTACCTACCTAGCCGGTCTCCGGCGGTAGAGACACTACCGCCAGTGATAGCCATAGGTCCTTCAAACCGGATCACAGTAATGTCTTCACAGTACTATATGTCGGCTGCGACAGGCGCTGCGGCGGTACCTAGACGGTCTCCGGCGACAGAGACACTACCGCCGGTGATAGCCATAGGTCCTTCAAACCGGATCACAGTAACGTCCGCACAGTACTGTCTGTCGGCTGCAACAGGCGCTGCGGCGGTACCTAGACGGTCTCCGGCAACAGAGACACTACCGCCGGTGATAGCTATAGGTCCTTCAAACCGGATCACGGTAATGTCTTCACAGTACTATATGTCGGTTGCGACAGGCGCTGCGGCGGTAACTAGACGGTCTCCGGCAACAGAGACACTACCGCCGGTGATAGCCATAGGTCCTTCAAACCGGATCACGGTAATGTCTTCACGGTACTATATGTCGGCTGCAACAGGCGCTGCGGCGGTACCTAGACGGTCTCCGGCAACAGAGACACTACCGCCGGTGATAGCTATAGGTCCTTCAAACCGGATTAGAGCAATGTCCGCACGGTACTGTGTGCCGGCTGCAATAGGCGCTGCGGCGGTAACTAGACGGTCTCCGGCAACAGAGACACTACCACCAGTGATGGCTCCAGCGCCCTTCAAACCGGATCGCAGTAATGTCTTCACGGTACTATATGTCGGCTGCAACAGGCGCTGCGGCGGTACCTAGACGGTCTCCGGCAACAGAGACACTACCGCCAGTGATAGCCATAGGTCCTTCAAACCGATCATGCTAATGTTTGCACATTGCTGCTTGTAGCTGCGGCGGTACCTAGACGGTCTCCGGCGACAGAGACTCTACCACCAGTGATGGCTCCAGCGCCCTTCAAACCGGATTAGAGCAATGTCCGCACAGTACCGTCTGTCGGCTGCAATAGGCGCTGCGGTAGTACCTAGACGGTCTCCGGCAACAGAGACACTACCGCCGGTGATAGCTATAGGTCCTTCAAACCGATCACAGCAATGTCCGCACAGTACCGTCTGTCGGCTGCAATAGGCGCTGCGGCGGTACCTAGACGGTCTCCGGCGACAGAGACTCTACCACCAGTGATAGCTCTAGCGCCCTTCAAACCGATCATGCTAATGTTTGCACATTGCTGCTTGTAGCTGCGGCGGTACCTAGACGGTCTCCGGCAACAGAGACACTACCGCCGGTGATAGCTATAGGTCCTTCAAACCGGATCGCAGTAATGTCTTCACGGTACTATATGTCGGCTGCAACAGGCGCTGCGGCGGTAACTAGACGGTCTCCGGCAACAGAGACACTACCGCCGGTGATAGCTATAGGTCCTTCAAACCGGATCGCAGTAATGTCTTCACAGTACTATATGTCGGCTGCAACAGGCGCTGCGGCGGTAACTAGACGGTCTCCGGCAACAGAGACACTACCACCAGTGATAGCTCAGCGCCCTTCAAACCGGATCGCAGTAATGTCTTCACAGTACTATATGTCGGCTGCGACAGGCGCTGCGGCGGTACCTAGACGGTCTCCGGCGGTAGAGACACTACCGCCAGTGATAGCCATAGGTCCTTCAAACCGATCACAGCAATGTCGCACGGTACTGTCTGTCGGCTGCAATAGGCGCTGCGGCGGTAACTAGACGGTCTCCGGCGACAGAGACACTACCACCAGTGATGGCTCCAGCGCCCTTCAAACCGATCATGCTAATGTTTGCACATTGCTGCTTGTAGCTGCGGCGGTACCTAGACGGTCTCCGGCGACAGAGACACTACCGCCGGTGATAGCTATAGGTCCTTCAAACCGGATTAGAGCAATGTCCGCACGGTACTGTGTGCCGGCTGCAATAGGCGCTGCGGCGGTACCTAGACGGTCTCCGGCGACAGAGACTCTACCACCGGTGATAGCTATAGGTCCTTCAAACCGGATTAGAGCAATGTCCGCACAGTACTGTCTGTCGGCTGCAATAGGCGCTGCGGTAGTACCCAAACAGTCTCCGGCAATAGAGACACTACCGCCAGTGACAGCTATAGGTCCTTCAAACCGATCACAGCAATGTCGCACGGTACTGTCTGTCGGCTGCAATAGGCGCTGCGGCGGTACCTAGACGGTCTCCGGCGGTAGAGACACTACCGCCGGTGATAGCTATAGGTCCTTCAAACCGGATCACGGTAATGTCTTCACAGTACTATATGTCGGTTGCGACAGGCGCTGCGGCGGTAACTAGACGGTCTCCGGCAACAGAGACGCTACCACCAGTAACAGCTAAAGGTCCTTCAAACCGGATCACAGTAACGTCCGCACAGTACTGTCTGTCGGCTGCAACAGGCGCTGCGGCGGTACCTAGACAGTCTCCGGCAACAGAGACACTACCACCAGTGATAGCTCCAGCGCCCTTCAAACCGGATCACAGTAATGTCTTCACAGTACTATATGTCGGCTGCGACAGGCGCTGCGGCGGTACCTAGACGGTCTCCGGCGACAGAGACTCTACCACCAGTGATAGCTCCAGCGCCCTTCAAACCGGATCACAGTAATGTCTTCACAGTACTATATGTCGGCTGCGACAGGCGCTGCGGCGGTACCTAGACGGTCTCCGGCGACAGAGACACTACCACCACCAGTGATAGCTCCAGCGCCTTCAAACCGGATCACAGTAATGTCTTCACAGTACTATATGTCGGTTGCGACAGGCGCTGCGGCGGTAACTAGACGGTCTCCGGCGACAGAGACACTACCACCAGTGATAGCTCCAGCGCCCTTCAAACCGGATCACAGTAATGTCTTCACAGTACTATATGTCGGCTGCAACAGGCGCTGCGGCGGTACCTAGACGGTCTCCGGCGACAGAGACACTACCACTAGTGATAGCTCCAGCGCCCTTCAAACCGGATCACAGTAATGTCTTCACAGTACTATATGTCGGTTGCGACAGGCGCTGCGGCGGTACCTAGACGGTCTCCGGCGACAGAGACACTACCACCAGTGATAGCTCCAGCGCCCTTCAAACCGGATCACAGTAATGTCTTCACAGTACTATATGTCGGCTGCAACAGGCGCTGCGGCGGTACCTAGACGGTCTCCGGCGACAGAGACACTACCACCAGTGATAGCTCCAGCGCCCTTCAAACCGGATCACAGTAATGTCTTCACAGTACTATATGTCGGTTGCGACAGGCGCTGCGGCGGTACCTAGACGGTCTCCGGCGACAGAGACACTACCGCCAGTGATAGCTCCAGCGCCCTTCAAACCGGATCACGGTAATGTCTTCACAGTACTATATGTCGGTTGCGACAGGCGCTGCGGCGGTAACTAGACGGTCTCCGGCGACAGAGACTCTACCACCAGTGATAGCTCCAGCGCCCTTCAAACCGGATCACAGTAATGTCTTCACAGTACTATATGTCGGTTGCGACAGGCGCTGCGGCGGTACCTAGACGGTCTCCGGCGACAGAGACACTACCACCAGTGATAGCTCAGCGCCCTTCAAACCGGATCACAGTAATGTCTTCACAGTACTATATGTCGGCTGCGACAGGCGCTGCGGCGGTACCTGGAGCGGTCTCCGGCGACAGAGACTCTACCACCAGTGATGGCTCCAGCGCCCTTCAAACCGGATCACAGTAATGTCTTCACAGTACTATATGTCGGTTGCGACAGGCGCTGCGGCGGTAACTAGACGGTCTCCGGCGACAGAGACACTACCACCAGTGATAGCCCAGCGCCCTTCAAACCGGATCGCAGTAATGTCTTCACGGTACTATATGTCGGCTGCGACAGGCGCTGCGGCGGTACCTAGACGGTCTCCGGCGACAGAGACACTACCACCAGTGATAGCTCCAGCGCCCTTCAAACCGGATCACAGTAATGTCTTCACAGTACTATATGTCGGTTGCGACAGGCGCTGCGGCGGTAACTAGACGGTCTCCGGCGACAGAGACACTACCACCAGTGATAGCCATAAGTCCTTCAAACCGGATCACAGTAATATTCGCACAGTACTGTCTGTCGGCTGCAACAAGCGCTGCGGCGGTACCTAGACGGTCTCCGGCGACAGAGACACTACCACCAGTGATAGCTCCAGCGCCCTTCAAACCGGATCACAGTAATGTCTTCACAGTACTATATGTCGGCTGCAACAGGCGCTGCGGCGGTACCTAGACGGTCTCCGGCGACAGAGACACTACCACCAGTGATGGCTCAGCGCCCTTCAAACCGGATCACGGCAATGTCCGCACAGTACTGTCTGTCGGCTGCAACAGGCGCTGCGGCAGTACCTAGACAGTCTCCGGCAACAGAGACACTACCACCAGTGATAGCTCCAGCGCCCTTCAAACCGGATCACAGTAATGTCTTCACAGTACTATATGTCGGCTGCAACAGGCGCTGCGGCGGTACCTAGACGGTCTCCGGCGACAGAGACACTACCACCAGTGATAGCTCCAGCGCCCTTCAAACCGGATCACAGTAATGTCTTCACAGTACTATATGTCGGCTGCAACAGGCGCTGCGGCGGTACCTAGACGGTCTCCGGCGACAGAGACACTACCACCAGTGATAGCTCCAGCGCCCTTCAAACCGGATCACAGTAATGTCTTCACAGTACTATATGTCGGCTGCAATAGGCGCTGCGGCGGTACCTAGACGGTCTCCGGCGACAGAGACACTACCGCCAGTGATAGCTGTAGGTCCTTCAAACCGGATCACAGCAATGTCCGCACAGCACTGTCTGTCGGCTGCAATAGGCGCTGCGGCGGTACCTAGACGGTCTCCGGCGACAGAGACACTACCGCCGGTGATAGCTATAGGTCCTTCAAACCGGATCACAGCAATGTCCGCACGGTACTGTCTGTCGGCTGCAATAGGCGCTGCGGCGGTACCTAGACGGTCTCCGGCGACAGAGACTCTACCACCAGTGATAGCTCCAGCGCCCTTCAAACCGGATCATGCTAATGTTTGCACATTGCTGCTTGTAGCTGCGGCGGTACCTAGACGGTCTCCGGCGGTAGAGACACTACCGCCGGTGATAGCTATAGGTCCTTCAAACCGGATCATGCTAATGTTTGCACATTGCTGCTTGTAGCTGCGGCGGTACCTAGACGGTCTCCGGCGACAGAGACTCTACCACCAGTGATAGCTCCAGCGCCCTTCAAACCGGATCATGCTAATGTTTGCACATTGCTGCTTGTAGCTGCGGCGGTACCTAGACGGTCTCCGGCGACAGAGACTCTACCACCAGTGATAGCTCCAGCGCCCTTCAAACCGGATCACAGCAATGTCCGCACGGTACTGTCTGTCGGCTGCAATAGGCGCTGCGGCGGTACCTAGACGGTCTCCGGCGACAGAGACTCTACCACCAGTGATAGCTCCAGCGCCCTTCAAACCGGATCACAGCAATGTCCGCACAGTACTGTCTGTCGGCTGCAATAGGCGCTGCGGCGGTACCTAGACGGTCTCCGGCGACAGAGACTCTACCACCAGTGATAGCTCCAGCGCCCTTCAAACCGGATCACAGCAATGTCCGCACGGTACTGTCTGTCGGCTGCAATAGGCGCTGCGGCGGTACCTAGACGGTCTCCGGCGACAGAGACTCTACCACCAGTGATAGCTCCAGCGCCCTTCAAACCGGATCATGCTAATGTTTGCACATTGCTGCTTGTAGCTGCGGCGGTACCTAGACGGTCTCCGGCGACAGAGACTCTACCACCAGTGATAGCTCCAGCGCCCTTCAAACCGGATCATGCTAATGTTTGCACATTGCTGCTTGTAGCTGCGGCGGTACCTAGACGGTCTCCGGCGACAGAGACTCTACCACCAGTGATAGCTCCAGCGCCCTTCAAACCGGATCACAGCAATGTCCGCACAGTACTGTCTGTCGGCTGCAATAGGCGCTGCGGCGGTACCTAGACGGTCTCCGGCGACAGAGACTCTACCACCAGTGATAGCTCCAGCGCCCTTCAAACCGGATCATGCTAATGTTTGCACATTGCTGCTTGTAGCTGCGGCGGTACCTAGACGGTCTCCGGCGACAGAGACTCTACCACCAGTGATAGCTCCAGCGCCCTTCAAACCGGATCATGCTAATGTTTGCACATTGCTGCTTGTAGCTGCGGCGGTACCTAGACGGTCTCCGGCGACAGAGACACTACCGCCAGTGATAGCCATAGGTCCTTCAAACCGATCATGCTAATGTTTGCACATTGCTGCTTGTAGCTGCGGCGGTACCTAGACGGTCTCCGGCGACAGAGACTCTACCACCAGTGATAGCTCCAGCGCCCTTCAAACCGGATCATGCTAATGTTTGCACATTGCTGCTTGTAGCTGCGGCGGTACCTAGACGGTCTCCGGCGACAGAGACTCTACCACCAGTGATAGCTCCAGCGCCCTTCAAACCGGATCATGCTAATGTTTGCACATTGCTGCTTGTAGCTGCGGCGGTACCTAGACGGTCTCCGGCGACAGAGACTCTACCACCAGTGATAGCTCCAGCGCCCTTCAAACCGGATCACAGCAATGTCCGCACAGTACTGTCTGTCGGCTGCAATAGGCGCTGCGGCGGTACCTAGACGGTCTCCGGCGACAGAGACTCTACCACCAGTGATAGCTCCAGCGCCCTTCAAACCGGATCATGCTAATGTTTGCACATTGCTGCTTGTAGCTGCGGCGGTACCTAGACGGTCTCCGGCGACAGAGACTCTACCACCAGTGATAGCTCCAGCGCCCTTCAAACCGGATCATGCTAATGTTTGCACATTGCTGCTTGTAGCTGCGGCGGTACCTAGACGGTCTCCGGCGACAGAGACTCTACCACCAGTGATAGCTCCAGCGCCCTTCAAACCGGATCATGCTAATGTTTGCACATTGCTGCTTGTAGCTGCGGCGGTACCTAGACGGTCTCCGGCGACAGAGACTCTACCACCAGTGATAGCTCCAGCGCCCTTCAAACCGGATCATGCTAATGTTTGCACATTGCTGCTTGTAGCTGCGGCGGTACCTAGACGGTCTCCGGCGACAGAGACTCTACCACCAGTGATAGCTCCAGCGCCCTTCAAACCGGATCACAGCAATGTCCGCACGGTACTGTCTGTCGGCTGCAATAGGCGCTGCGGCGGTACCTAGACGGTCTCCGGCGACAGAGACTCTACCACCAGTGATAGCTCCAGCGCCCTTCAAACCGGATCATGCTAATGTTTGCACATTGCTGCTTGTAGCTGCGGCGGTACCTAGACGGTCTCCGGCGACAGAGACTCTACCACCAGTGATAGCTCCAGCGCCCTTCAAACCGGATCACAGCAATGTCCGCACGGTACTGTCTGTCGGCTGCAATAGGCGCTGCGGCGGTACCTAGACGGTCTCCGGCGACAGAGACTCTACCACCAGTGATAGCTCCAGCGCCCTTCAAACCGGATCATGCTAATGTTTGCACATTGCTGCTTGTAGCTGCGGCGGTACCTAGACGGTCTCCGGCGACAGAGACTCTACCACCAGTGATAGCTCCAGCGCCCTTCAAACCGGATCATGCTAATGTTTGCACATTGCTGCTTGTAGCTGCGGCGGTACCTAGACGGTCTCCGGCGACAGAGACTCTACCACCAGTGATAGCTCCAGCGCCCTTCAAACCGGATCACAGCAATGTCCGCACAGTACTGTCTGTCGGCTGCAATAGGCGCTGCGGCGGTACCTAGACGGTCTCCGGCGACAGAGACTCTACCACCAGTGATAGCTCCAGCGCCCTTCAAACCGGATCATGCTAATGTTTGCGCTCTAATTGTGTATTACGGCCATCGGACGGGGAATTGCTATATATATATATATATATATATATATATATATATATATATATATATATATATATATATATATATATATATATATATATATATATATATATATATATATATATATATATATATATATATATATATATATATATATATATATATATATATATATATATATATATATATATATATATATATATATATATATATATATATATATATATATATATATATATATATATATATATATATATATATATATATATATATATATATATATATATATATATATATATATATATATATATATATATATATATATATATATATATATATATATATATATATATATATATATATATATATATATATATATATATATATATATATATATATATATATATATATATATATATATATATATATATATATATATATATATATATATATATATATATATATATATATATATATATATATATATATATATATATATATATATATATATATATATATATATATATATATATATATATATATATATATATATATATATATATATATATATATATATATATATATATATATATATATATATATATATATATATATATATATATATATATATATATATATATATATATATATATATATATATATATATATATATATATATATATATATATATATATATATATATATATATATATGTGATGATGATGATGATGATGATGATGATATAGAACTATCACTCTGTGTAAAAACAAAATTAATATTATAAACATATTAACTACACTATGCGTAGACAGTTCATTGACCCTGAGAACACGGCCGCCATTTTGTTGCGATACTTAGTCATCCGTTGCCATAGTAACCGCATTACTGGTGGCCTTTTCAGTTTACTGCTGGTAGTCTCTGTTGCCGGAGACCATCTAGACTGTTGTGCGAATATTACTGTGATCCGGTTTGAAGGACGCTGTAGTTATCAGTGGTGGTAGTGTCTCTGTTGCCGGAGATCTTCTAGGTACCGCCGCAGCGGCTAGCAGTACTGTGCGAATATTACTGTGATCCGGTTTGAAGGACGCTGTAGTTATCAGTGGTGGTAGTGTCTCTGTTGCCGGAGATCTTCTAGGTACCGCCGCAGCGGCTAGCAGTACTGTGCGAATATTACTGTGATCCGGTTTGAAGGACGCTGTAGTTATCACTGGTGGTAGTGTCTCTGTTGCCGATCTTCTGGGTACCGCCGCAGCAGCTAGCAGTACTGTGCGGATATTACTGTGATCCGGTTTGAAGGACGCTGTAGTTATCAGTGGTGGTAGTGTCTCTGTTGCGGAGATCTTCTGGTACCGCCGCAGCGGCTAGCAGTACTGTGCGGATATTACTGTGATCCGGTTTGAAGGACGCTGTAGTTATCACTGGTGGTAGTGTCTCTGTTGCCGGAGATCTTCTGGTACCGCCGCAGCGGCTAACGGTACTGTGCGGATATTACTGTGATCCGGTTTGAAGGACGCTGTAGTTATCAGTGGTGGTAGTGTCTCTGTTGCCGAGATCTTCTAGGTACCGCCGCAGCGGCTAGCAGTACTGTGCGGATATTACTGTGATCCGGTTTGAAGGACGCTGTAGTTATCATTGGTGGTAGTGTCTCTGTTGCCGGAGATCTTCTAGGTACCGCCGCAGCGGCTAGCAGTACTGTGCGGATATTACTGTGATCCGGTTTGAAGGACGCTGTAGTTATCACTGGTGGTAGTGTCTCTGTTGCCGATCTTCTAGGTACCGCCGCAGCGGCTAGCAGTACTGTGCGAATATTACTGTGATCCGGTTTGAAGGACGCTGTAGTTATCACTGGTGGTAGTGTCTCTGTTGCCGGAGATCTTCTAGGTACCGCCGCAGCGGATAAGAGTACTATGCGGATATTACTGTGATCCGGTTTGAAAGACGCTGTAGTTATCACTGGTGGTAGTGTCTCTGTTGCCGGAGATCTTCTAGGTACCGCCGCAGCGGCTAGCAGTACTGTGCGGATATTACTGTGATCCGGTTTGAAGGACGCTGTAGTTATCACTGGTGGTAGTGTGTGTCTCTGTTGCCGGAGATCTTCTGGTACCGCCGCAGCGGCTAGCAGTACTGTGCGGATATTACTGTGATCCGGTTTGAAGGACCTTTGTAGTTATCACTGGTGGTAGTGTGTGTCTCTGTTGCCGGAGATCTTCTAGGTACCGCCGCAGCGGCTAGCAGTACTGTGCGGATATTACTGTGATCCGGTTTGAAGGACGCTGTAGTTATCAGTGGTGGTAGTGTCTCTGTTGCCGGAGATCTTCTAGGTACCGCCGCAGCGGATAAGAGTACTATGCGGATATTACTGTGATCCGGTTTGAAAGACGCTGTAGTTATCAGTGGTGGTAGTGTCTCTGTTGCGGAGATCTTCTGGGTACCGCCGCAGCAGCTAGCAGTACTATGCGGATATTACTGTGATCCGGTTTGAAGGACGCCAGAAGTTATCACTGGTGGTAGTGTCTCTGTTGCCGGAGATCTTCTAGGTACCACCGCAGCGGCTAGCGGTACTGTGCGGATATTACTGTGATCCGGTTTGAAGGACGCTGTAGTTATCACTGGTGGTAGTGTGTGTCTCTGTTGCGGAGATCTTCTAGGTACCGCCGCAGCGGCTAGCAGTACTATTGCGGATATTACTGTGATCCGGTTTGAAGGACGCTGTGGTTATCACTGGTGGTAGTGTCTCTGTTGCCGGAGATCTTCTAGGTACCGCCGCAGCGGCTAGCAATTACTGTGCGGATATTGCTGTGATCCGGTTTGGAAGGACGCTGTAGTTATCATTGGTGGTAGTGTCTCTGTTGCCGGAGATCTTCTAGGTACCGCCGCAGCGGCTAGCAGTACTGTGCGGATATTACTGTGATCCGGTTTGAACGACGCTGTAGTTATCACTGGTGGTAGTGTCTCTGTTGCCGGAGATCTTCTAGGTACCGCCGCAGCGGCTAGCAGTACTGTGCGGATATTACTGTGATCCGGTTTGAACGACGCTGTAGTTATCACTGGTGGTAGTGTCTCTGTTGCCGGAGATCTTCTAGGTACCGCCGCAGCGGCTAGCAGTACTGTGCGGATATTACTGTGATCCGGTTTGAAGGACGCTGTAGTTACCACTGGTGGTAGTGTCTGTTGCCGGAGATCTTCTGGGTACCGCCGCAGCGGATAGCAATTACTGTGCGGATATTACTGTGATCCGGTTTGAAGGACGCTGTAGTTATCACTGGTGGTAGATGTCTCTGTTGCCGGAGATCTTCTGGGTACCGCCGCAGCGGATAGCAGTACTATGCGGATATTACTGTGATCAGTTTGAAGGACGCTGTAGTTATCAGTGGTGGTAGTGTCTGTTGCCGGAGATCTTCTAGGTACCGCCGCAGCGGCTAGCAGTACTGTGCGGATATTACTGTGATCCGGTTTGAAGGACGCTGTAGTTACCACTGGTGGTAGTGTCCCTGTTGCCGGAGATCTTCTGGGTACCGCCGCAGCAGCTAGCAGTACTGTGCGAATATTACTGTGATCGGTTTGAAGGACGCCAGTTATCACTGGTGGTAGTGTCCTGTTGCCGGAGATCTTCTAGGTACGCCGCAGCGGCTAGCAGTACCGTGCGGATATTACTGTGATCGGTTTGAAGGACGCCGTAGTTATCACTGGTAGTGTCTCTGTTGCCGGAGATCTTCTAGGTACCGCCGCAGCGGCTAGCAGTACTATTGCGGATATTACTGTGATCGGTTTGAAGGACGCTGTAGTTACCACTGGTGGTAGTGTGTGTCTCTGTTGCCGGAGATCTTCTGGGTACCGCCGCAGCGGCTAGCAGTACTATTGCGGATATTACTGTGATCCGGTTTGAAGGACGCTGTAGTTATCACTGGTGGTAGTGTCTCTGTTGCCGGAGATCTTCTAGGTACCGCCGCAGCGGCTAGCAGTACTGTGCGAATATTACTGTGATCCGGTTTGAAGGACGCTGTAGTTATCACTGGTGGTAGTGTGTGTCTCTGTTGCGGAGATCTTCTAGAGTACCGCCGCAGCGGCTAGCGGTACTGTGCGGATATTACCAGATCCGGTTTGAAGGACGCTGTAGTTACCACTGGTGGTAGTGTCTGTTGCCGGAGATCTTCTAGGTACCGCCGCAGCGGCTAGCAGTACTATTGCGGATATTACTGCGGATCCGGTTTGAAGGACGCTGTAGTTACCACTGGTGGTAGATGTCTCTGTTGCCGGAGATCTTCTGGGTACCGCCGCAGCGGCTAGCGGTACTGTGCGGATATTGCTGTGATCCGGTTTGAAGGACGCTGTAGTTATCACTGGTGGTAGTGTCTCTGTTGCCGATCTTCTAGGTACCGCCGCAGCGGCTAGCAGTACTGTGCGGATATTACTGTGATCCGGTTTGAAGGACGCTGTAGTTACCACTGGTGGTAGTGTCTGTTGCCGGAGATCTTCTAGAGTACCGCCGCAGCGGCTAGCAGTACTATTGCGGATATTACTGTGATCGGTTTGAAGGACGCTGTAGTTACCACTGGTGGTAGTGTCTCTGTTGCCGGAATCTTCTAGGTACCGCCGCAGCGGCTAGCAGTACTATTGCGGATATTACTGTGATCCGGTTTGAAGGACGCCGTAGTTATCACTGGTGGTAGTGTCTGTTGCCGGAGATCTCTAGGTACCGCCGCAGCGGCTAGCAGTACTGTGCGAATATTACCGTGATCCGGTTTGAAGGACGCTGTAGTTATCAGTGGTGGTAGTGTCTCTCTGTTGCCGGAGATCTTCAGGTACGCCGCAGCGGCTAGCGGTACTGTGCGGATATTACTGTGATCGGTTTGAAGGACGCCGTAGTTATCACTGGTGGTAGTGTTCTGTTGCCGGAGATCTCTAGGTACCGCCGCAGCAGCTAGCAGTACTGTGCGGATTAACTGTGATCCGGTTTGAAGGACGCTGTAGTTATCACTGGTGGTAGTGTGTGTCTCTGTTGCCGGAGATCTTCTAGGTACCGCCGCAGCGGCTAGCAATTACTGTGCGGATATTACCGTGATCCGGTTTGAAGGACGCTGTAGTTACCACTGGTGAGTAGTGTCTCTGTTGCCGGAGATCTTCTGGGTACCGCCGCAGCGGCTAGCGGTACTGTGCGAATATTACTGTGATCAGTTTGAAGGACGCTGTAGTTATCACTGGTGGTAGTGTCTCTGTTGCCGGAGATCTTCTAGGTACCGCCGCAGCGGCTAGCAATTACTGTGCGGATATTACTGTGATCCGGTTTGAAGGACGCTGTAGTTATCAGTGGTGGTAGTGTGTCTCTGTTGCCGGAGACCGTATAAGTAGCACCGCAGCGGCTAGCAGTACTGTGCGGATATTACTGTGATCGGTTTGAAGGACGCTGTAGTTATCAGTGGTGGTAGTGTGTCTCTGTTGCCGGAGATCTTCTGGGTACCGCCGCAGCGGCTAAGCAGTACTGTGCGGATATTACTGTGATCCGGTTTGAAGGACGCTGTAGTTATCAGTGGTGGTAGTGTCTCTGTTACCGGAGATCTTCTAGGTACCGCCGCAGCGGCTAGCGGTACTGTGCGGATATTACTGTGATCCGGTTTGAAGGACGCTGTAGTTATCAGTGGTGGTAGTGTCTCTGTTGCCGGAGATCTTCTGGGTACCGCCGCAGCAGCTAGCAGTACTGTGCGGATATTGCTGTGATCCGGTTTGAAGGACGCTGTAGTTATCACTGGTGGTAGTGTCTCTGTTGCCGGAGATCTTCTAGGTACCGCCGCAGCGGCTAGCAGTACTGTGCGGATATTACTGTGATCCGGTTTGAAGGACGCTGTAGTTATCACTGGTGGTAGTGTCTCTGTTGCCGGAGATCTTCAGGTACCGCCGCAGCGGCTAACGGTACTGTGCGGATATTACTGTGATCGGTTTGAAGGACGCTGTAGTTATCACTGGTGGTAGTGTCTCTGTTGCCGGAATCTTCTAGGTACCGCCGCAGCGGATAGCAATTACTGTGCGGATATTACTGTGATCGGTTTGAAGGACGCTGTAGTTATCACTGGTGGTAGTGTGTCTCTGTTGCCGGAGATCTTCTAGGTACCGCCGCAGCGGCTAGCAGTACTGTGCGAATATTACTGTGATCGGTTTGAAGGACGCTGTAGTTATCAGTGGTGGTAGTGTGTGTCTCTGTTGCCGGAGATCTTCTAGGTACCGCCGCAGCGGCTAGCAGTACTGTGCGGATATTACTGTGATCCGGTTTGAGGACGCTGTAGTTATCAGTGGTGGTAGTGTCTCTGTTGCCGGAATCTTCTAGGTACCGCCGCAGCGGATAGCAGTACTATGCGGATATTACTGTGATCCAGTTTGAAGGACGCTGTGGTTATCACTGGTGGTAGTGTCTCTGTTGCCGGAGATCTTCTAGAGTACCGCCGCAGCAGCTAGCAGTACTGTGCGGATATTACTGTGATCCAGTTTGAAGGACGCTGTAGTTATCACTGGTGGTAGTGTGTGTCTCTGTTGCCGGAGATCTTCTAGAGTACCGCCGCAGCGGCTAGCGGTACTGTGCGGATATTACCGTGATCCGGTTTGAAGGACGCTGTAGTTATCAGTGGTGGTAGTGTCTGTTGCCGGAGATCTTCTAGGTACCGCCGCAGCAGCTAGCAGTACTGTGCGGATATTACTGTGATCGGTTTGAAGGACGCTGTAGTTACCACTGGTGGTAGTGTCTCTGTTGCCGGAGATCTTCAGGTACCGCCGCAGCGGCTAGCAATTACTGTGCGGATATTACCAGATCCGGTTTGAAGGACGCTGTAGTTATCATTGGTGGTAGTGTCTCTCTGTTGCCGGAGATCTTCTAGAGTACCGCCGCAGCGGATAGCAGTACTATGCGGATATTACTGTGATCAGTTTGAAGGACGCTGTAGTTACCACTGGTGGTAGTGTCTCTCTGTTGCCGGAGACCGTATAAGTAGCACCGCAGCGGCTAGCAGTACTGTGCGGATATTGCTGTGATCCGGTTTGAAGGACGCTGTAGTTACCACTGGTGGTAGTGTCCCTGTTGCCGGAGACCGTATAAGTAGCACCGCAGCGGCTAGCAGTACTATTGCGGATATTACTGCGGATCCGGTTTGAAGGACGCTGTAGTTACCACTGGTGAGTAGTGTCTCTGTTGCCGGAGACCGTATAAGTAGCACCGCAGCGGCTAGCGGTACTGTGCGGATATTACTGTGCGAATATTACCGTGATCCGGTTTGAAGGACGCTGTAGTTACCACTGGTGGTAGTGTCTCTCTGTTGCCGGAGATCTTCTAGAGTACCGCCGCAGCGGCTAGCAGTACCGTGCGGATATTACTGTGCGAATATTACTGTGATCCGGTTTGAAGGACGCCAGAAGTTATCACTGGTGGTAGTGTCCCTGTTGCCGGAGACCGTATAAGTAGCACCGCAGCGGCTAGCAGTACTGTGCGGATATTACTGTGATCCGGTTTGAAGGACGCTGCAGTTATCACTGGTGGTAGTGTGTCTCTGTTGCCGGAGACCGTATAAGTAGCACCGCAGCGGCTAGCAGTACTGTGCGGATATTACTGTGATCCGGTTTGAAGGACGCTGTGGTTATCACTGGTGGTAGTGTCCCTGTTGCCGGAGACCGTATAAGTAGCACCGCAGCGGCTAAGCAGTACTGTGCGGATATTACTGTGATCCGGTTTGAAGGACGCTGTAGTTACCACTGGTGAGTAGTGTCTCTGTTGCCGGAGACCGTATAAGTAGCACCGCAGCGGCTAGCAGTACTGTGCGGATATTACCGTGATCCGGTTTGAAGGACGCTGTGGTTATCACTGGTGGTAGTGTGTCTCTGTTGCGGAGATCTTCTGGTACCGCCGCAGCAGATAGGAGTACTATGCGGATATTACTGTGATCGGTTTGAAGGACGCTGTAGTTATCACTGGTGGTAGTGTGTCTCTGTTGCCGGAGATCTTCTAGGTACCGCCGCAGCGGCTAGCAGTACTGTGCGGATATTACTGTGATCCGGTTTGAACGACGCTGTAGTTATCACTGGTGGTAGTGTCTCTGTTGCCGGAGATCTTCTAGGTACCGCCGCAGCAGATAGGAGTACTATGCGGATATTACTGTGATCCGGTTTGAAGGACGCTGTAGTTATCATTGGTGGTAGTGTCTCTCTGTTGCCGGAGATCTTCTAGGCACCGCCGCAGCGGATAGCAGTACTATGCGGATATTACTGTGATCAGTTTGAAGGACGCTGTAGTTACCACTGGTGGTAGTGTCTCTCTGTTGCCGGAGACCGTATAAGTAGCACCGCAGCGGCTAGCAGTACTGTGCGGATATTACTGTGATCCGGTTTGAAGGACGCTGTAGTTACCACTGGTGGTAGTGTCCCTGTTGCCGGAGACCGTATAAGTAGCACCGCAGCGGCTAGCAGTACTGTGCGGATATTACTGTGATCCGGTTTGAAGGACGCTGTAGTTACCACTGGTGGTAGTGTCCCTGTTGCCGGAGACCGTATAAGTAGCACCGCAGCGGCTAGCGGTACTGTGCGGATATTACTGTGATCGGTTTGAAGGACGCTGTAGTTATCAGTGGTGGTAGTGTCTCTGCTGCCGGAGATCTCTAGGTACCGCCGCGGCGGCTAGCAGTACTGTGCGGATATTGCTGTGATCCGGTTTGAAGGACGCTGTAGTTATCACCGGTGGTAGTGTCTGTTGCCGGAGACCGTATAAGTAGCACCGCAGCGGCTAGCAGTACCGTGCGAATATTACTGTGATCCGGTTTGTAGGACGCTGTAGTTATCACCGGTGGTAGTGTCTGTTGCCGGAGATCTTCTAGGTACGCCGCAGCGGCTAACGGTACTGTGCGGATATTACTGTGATCCGGTTTGAAGGACGCCGTAGTTATCACCGGTGGTAGTGTCTGTTGCCGGAGACCGTATAAGTAGCACCGCAGCGGCTAGCAGTACTGTGCGGATATTACTGTGATCCGGTTTGAAGGACGCTGTAGTTATCAGTGGTGGTAGTGTCTGTTGCCGGAGATCTCTAGGTACCGCCGCAGCGGATAGCAGTACCATGCGGATATTACCGTGATCCGGTTTGAAGGACGCTGTGGTTATCACTGGTGGTAGTGTGTCTCTGTTGCGGAGATCTTCTAGGTACTGCCGCAGCGGCTAGCGGTACTGTGCGGATATTACCGTGATCCGGTTTGTAGGACGCTGTAGTTATCACCGGTGGTAGTGTTCTGTTGCCGGAGATCTTCACAGGTACCGCCGCAGCGGATAGCAGTACTATGCGGATATTACTGTGATCCGGTTTGAAGGACGCTGTAGTTATCACCGGTGGTAGTGTCTGTTGCCGGAGATCTTCAGGTACCGCCGCAGCGGATAGCAGTACCATGCGGATATTACCGTGATCCGGCTTGAAGGACGCTGTAGTTATCACTGGTGGTAGTGTCTGTTGCCGGAGATCTTCTAGGTACTGCCGCAGCGGCTAGCAGTACTGTGCAGATATTACTGTGATCCGGTTTGTAGGACGCTGTAGTTATCACTGGTGGTAGTGTCTGTTGCCGGAGACCGTATAAGTAGCACCGCAGCGGCTAGCAGTACCGTGCGAATATTACCGTGATCCGGTTTGAAGGACGCTGTAGTTATCACTGGTGGTAGTGTCTGTTGCCGGAGATCTTCTAGGTACGCCGCAGCGGCTAGCAGTACTGTGCGAATATTACTGTGATCCGGTTTGAAGGACGCTGTAGTTATCAGTGGTGGTAGTGTCTGTTGCCGGAGATCTTCTGGGTACCGCCGCAGCGGCCAGCAGTACCGTGCGGATATTACTGTGATCGGTTTGAAGGACGCCAGTTATCACTGGTGGTAGTGTCTCTGCTGCCGGAGATCTTCTAGGTACTGCCGCAGCGGCTAACGGTACTGTGCGGATATTACTGTGATCCGGTTTGAAGGACGCTGTAGTTACCACTGGTGGTAGTGTCTGTTGCCGGAGATCTTCTGGGTACCGCCGCAGCGGCTAACGGTACTGTGCGGATATTACTGTGATCCGGTTTGAAGGACGCTGTAGTTATCAGTGGTGGTAGTGTCTGTTGCCGGAGACCGTATAAGTAGCACCGCAGCGGCTAGCAGTACTGCGCGAATATTACCGTGATCCGGTTTGTAGGACGCTGTAGTTACCACTGGTGGTAGTGTCTCTGTTGCGGAGATCTTCTAGGTACGCCGCAGCGGCTAGCAGTACCGTGCGAATATTACTGTGATCGGTTTGAAGGACGCTGTAGTTATCAGTGGTGGTAGTGTCCCTGTTGCCGGAGATCTTCAGGTACCGCCGCAGCGGCTAGCAGTACTGTGCAGATATTACTGTGATCCGGTTTGAAGGACGCCGTAGTTATCACTGGTGGTAGTGTGTCTCTGTTGCCGGAGATCTTCTGGGTACCGCCGCAGCGGCTAGCAGTACCGTGCGGATATTACCGTGATCCGGTTTGAAGGACGCTGTAGTTATCAGTGGTGGTAGTGTCTCTGTTGCCGGAGATCTCTAGGTACCGCCGCAGCGGCTAGCGGTACTGTGCGAATATTACCGTGATCCGGTTTGTAGGACGCTGTAGTTACCACTGGTGGTAGTGTCCCTGTTGCCGGAGATCTTCAGGTACCGCCGCAGCGGCTAGCAGTACTGCGCGAATATTACCGTGATCCGGTTTGAAGGACGCCGTAGTTATCACTGGTGGTAGTGTCCCTGTTGCCGGAGATCTTCTGGGTACCGCCGCAGCGGATAGCAGTACTATGCGGATATTACTGTGATCCGGTTTGAAGGACGCTGTAGTTATCAGTGGTGGTAGTGTTCTGTTGCCGGAGATCTTCTAGGTACCGCCGCAGCGGCTAGCAGTACTGTGCGAATATTACTGTGATCCGGTTTGAAGGACGCTGTAGTTATCACTGGTGGTAGTGTCTCTGTTGCCGGAGATCTTCTAGGTACCGCCGCAGCGGCTAGCAGTACTGTGCGAATATTACTGTGATCCGGTTTGAAGGACGCTGTAGTTATCACTGGTGGTAGTGTCTCTGTTGCGGAGATCTTCTAGGTACCGCCGCAGCGGATAGCAGTACTGTGCAGATATTACTGTGATCCGGTTTGAAGGACGCCGTAGTTATCACTGGTGGTAGTGTCTCTGTTGCCGGAGATCTTCTAGGTACCGCCGCAGCGGCTAGCAGTACTGTGCGGATATTACTGTGATCCGGTTTGAAGGACGCTGTAGTTACCACTGGTGGTAGTGTCCCTGTTGCCGGAGACCGTATAAGTAGCACCGCAGCGGCTAGCAGTACTGTGCGGATATTACTGTGATCCGGTTTGAAGGACGCTGTAGTTACCACTGGTGGTAGTGTCTCTGTTGCCGGAGATCTTCTAGGTACCGCCGCAGCGGCTAGCAGTACTGTGCGGATATTACTGTGATCCGGTTTGAAGGACGCTGTAGTTATCACTGGTGGTAGTGTTCTGTTGCCGGAGACCGTATAAGTAGCACCGCAGCGGCTAGCAGTACCGTGCGGATATTACTGTGATCGGTTTGAAGGACGCTGTAGTTATCACCGGTGGTAGTGTCTCTGCTGCCGGAGATCTTCTAGGTACTGCCGCAGCGGCTAGCGGTACTGTGCGAATATTACTGTGATCGGTTTGAAGGACGCTGTAGTTACCACTGGTGGTAGTGTTCTGTTGCCGGAGATCTTCAGGTACCGCCGCAGCGGCTAGCAGTACTGTGCGGATATTACTGTGATCGGTTTGAAGGACGCTGTAGTTACCACTGGTGGTAGTGTCTCTGCTGCCGGAGATCTTCTAGGTACGCCGCAGCGGCTAGCAGTACCGTGCGAATATTACCGTGATCCGGTTTGAAGGACGCTGTGGTTATCACTGGTGGTAGTGTTCTGTTGCCGGAGACCGTATAAGTAGCACCGCAGCGGCTAGCAGTACTGTGCAGATATTACTGTGATCGGTTTGAAGGACGCTGTAGTTACCACTGGTGGTAGTGTCTCTGCTGCCGGAGATCTTCAGGTACCGCCGCAGCGGCTAGCAGTACTGTGCGGATATTACTGTGATCGGTTTGAAGGACGCTGTAGTTATCAGTGGTGGTAGTGTCCCTGTTGCCGGAGATCTTCAGGTACCGCCGCAGCGGCTAGCAGTACTGTGCGAATATTACCGTGATCCGGTTTGAAGGACGCTGTAGTTACCACTGGTGGTAGTGTTCTGTTGCCGGAGATCTTCAGGTACCGCCGCAGCGGATAGCAGTACTGTGCGAATATTACTGTGATCGGTTTGAAGGACGCTGTAGTTATCACCGGTGGTAGTGTCTCTGTTGCCGGAGACCGTATAAGTAGCACCGCAGCGGCTAGCAGTACTGTGCGAATATTACTGTGATCCGGTTTGAAGGGCGCCGTAGCGAGTGTAATTACTGGTGTAATGAGACTCAACATCTTGAGTCTTAGGTGGTGAACGCAATAAGGTGACTAAAAGCAAATTTCTCATTACACAGGCCAAGACTGGCTGGATCCAGAGCCTGTTTTATTGATTATTATAGTTTTGTTTTTTTTATTTTGTTTATTGATTATTATAGTTTTGTTTTTTATTTTGTTTATTGATTATTATAGTTTTGTTTTTTATTTTGTTTATTGATTATTATAGTTTTGTTTTTTATTTTGTTTATTGATTATTATAGTTTTGTTTTTTATTTTGTTTATTGATTATTATAGTTTTGTTTTTTATTTTGTTTAATGAATATTATAGTTTTATTTTTTATTTTGTTTATTGATTATTATAGTTTTGTTTTTTATTTTGTTTAATGAATATTATAGTTTTGTTTTTTATTTTGTTTAATGATTATTATAGTTTTGTTTTTTATTTTGTTTATTGATTATTATAGTTTTGTTTTTTATTTTGTTTAATGAATATTATAGTTTTGTTTTTTATTTTGTTTAATGAATATTATAGTTTCATTTTTTATTTTGTTTATTGATTATTATAGTTTTGTTTTTTATTTTGTTTATTGATTATTATAGTTTTGTTTTTTATTTTGTTTAATGAATATTATAGTTTCATTTTTTATTTTGTTTAATGAATATTATAGTTTCATTTTTTATTTTGTTTATTGATTATTATAGTTTTGTTTTTTATTTTGTTTATTGATTATTATAGTTTTGTTTTTTATTTTCTTTATTGATTATTATAGTTTTGTTTTTTATTTTGTTTATTGATTATTATAGTTTTGTTTTTTATTTTGTTTGATGATTATTATAGTTTTGTTTTTTATTTTGTTGATTGATTATTATAGTTTTGTTTTTTATTTTCTTTATTGATTATTATAGTTTTGTTTTTTATTTTGTTTAATGATTATTATAGTTTTGTTTTTTATTTTGTTTAATGATTATTATAGTTTTGTTTTTTATTTTGTTTATTGATTATTATAGTTTTGTTTTTTATTTTGTTTAATGATTATTATAGTTTTGTTTTTTATTTTGTTTAATGATTATTATAGTTTTGTTTTTTATTTTGTTTAATGATTATTATAGTTTTGTTTTTTATTTTGTTTAATGAATATTATAGTTTTATTTTTTATTTTGTTTATTGATTATTATAGTTTTGTTTTTTATTTTGTTTATTGATTATTATAGTTTTGTTTTTTATTTTGTTTATTGATTATTATAGTTTTGTTTTTTATTTTGTTTAATGAATATTATAGTTTTATTTTTTATTTTGTTTATTGATTATTATAGTTTTGTTTTTTGTTTTGTTTATTGATTATAATATTTTTGTTTTTTATTTTGTTTATTGATTATTATAGTTTTGTTTTTTATTTTCTTTATTGATTATTATAGTTTTGTTTTTTATTTTGTTTATTGATTATTATAGTTTTGTTTTTTATTTTGTTTAATGATTATTATAGTTTTGTTTTTTATTTTGTTTAATGATTATTATAGTTTTGTTTTTTATTTTGTTTAATGATTATTATAGTTTTGTTTTTTATTTTGTTTAATGATTATTATAGTTTTGTTTTTTATTTTGTTTAATGATTATTATAGTTTTGTTTTTTATTTTGTTTAATGATTATTATAGTTTTGTTTTTTATTTTGTTTATTGATTATTATAGTTTTGTTTTTTATTTTGTTTAATGATTATTATAGTTTTGTTTTTTATTTTGTTTAATGATTATTATAGTTTTGTTTTTTATTTTGTTTATTGATTATTATAGTTTTGTTTTTTATTTTGTTTAATGATTATTATAGTTTTGTTTTTTATTTTGTTTAATGATTATTATAGTTTTGTTTTTTATTTTGTTTAATGATTATTATAGTTTTGTTTTTTATTTTGTTTAATGATTATTATAGTTTTGTTTTTTATTTTGTTTAATGATTATTATAGTTTTGTTTTTTATTTTGTTTAATGATTATTATAGTTTTGTTTTTTATTTTGTTTAATGATTATTATAGTTTTGTTTTTTATTTTGTTTAATGATTATTATAGTTTTGTTTTTTATTTTGTTTATTGATTATTATAGTTTTGTTTTTTATTTTGTTTAATGATTATTATAGTTTTGTTTTTTATTTTGTTTAATGATTATTATAGTTTTGTTTTTTATTTTGTTTATTGATTATTATAGTTTTGTTTTTTATTTTGTTTATTGATTATTATAGTTTTGTTTTTTATTTTGTTTAATGATTATTATAGTTTTGTTTTTTATTTTGTTTAATGATTATTATAGTTTTGTTTTTTATTTTGTTTAATGATTATTATAGTTTTGTTTTTTATTTTGTTTATTGATTATTATAGTTTTGTTTTTTATTTTGTTTAATGATTATTATAGTTTTGTTTTTTATTTTGTTTATTGATTATTATAGTTTTGTTTTTTATTTTGTTTAATGATTATTATAGTTTTGTTTTTTATTTTGTTTGATGATTATTATAGTTTTGTTTTTTATTTTGTTGATTGATTATTA
The DNA here is from genome assembly GCA_029286815.1 of Troides helena. Classification (NCBI taxonomy): domain Eukaryota; kingdom Metazoa; phylum Arthropoda; class Insecta; order Lepidoptera; family Papilionidae; genus Troides; species Troides helena. The sequence goes on from JAGSMV010000034.1 coordinate 1,747,552, forward strand.
TAGTTTTGTTTTTTATTTTGTTTAATGAATATTATAGTTTCATTTTTTATTTTGTTTATTGATTATTATAGTTTTGTTTTTTATTTTGTTTATTGATTATTATAGTTTTGTTTTTTATTTTGTTTAATGATTATTATAGTTTTGTTTTTTATTTTGTTTAATGATTATTATAGTTTTGTTTTTTATTTTGTTTATTGATTATTATAGTTTTGTTTTTTATTTTGTTTAATGATTATTATAGTTTTGTTTTTTATTTTGTTTATTGATTATTATAGTTTTGTTTTTTATTTTGTTTAATGATTATTATAGTTTTGTTTTTTATTTTGTTTAATGATTATTATAGTTTTGTTTTTTATTTTGTTTAATGATTATTAGCAGCCGATAAACTACTGTGCACACACTGCTGTGATCCGGTTTGAAGGGCGCTGTAGCTAGTTTAATTACAGGGGTAATGAAACTCAACATCTTAAGTCTTAGACGACGAGCGCTATATGGACACCACTACCAAATAAAAAAGCCTATTGCAGCCGACAAACTACTGTGCACACACTACTTTGATCCGGTTTGAAGGGCGCTGCAGCTAGTTTAATTACAGGGGTAATGAAAGTCAACATTTAAATCTTAGACGATGTACGCAATATGGCTATTACCACTAAGTGAAAAAGTCTATTACAGCCGAAAACTACTGTGATCCGGTTTGAAGGGCGCCGTAGCTAGTTTAATTACAGGGGTAATGAAAGTCAACATTTAAATCTTAGACGATGTACGCAATATGGCTATTACCACTAAGTGAAAAAGTCTATTGCAGCCGAAAACTACTGTGATCCGGTTTGAAGGGCGCCGTAGCTAGTTTAATTACAGGGGTAATGAAAGTCAACATCTTAAGTCTTAGGCGACGAGCGCTATATGGACACCACAACCAAATAAAAAAGCTTATTACAGCCGACAAACTACTGTGATCCGGTTTGAAGGGCGCTGTAGCTAGTTTAATTACAGGTAATGAAAGTCAACATTTAAATCTTAGACGATGTACGCAATATGGCTATTACCACTAAGTGAAAAAGTCTATTACAGCCGACAAACTACTGTGATCCGGTTTGAAGGGCGCTGTAGCGATTTTAATTACAGGGGTAATGTAACTCAACATCTTAAGTCTTAGGCGACGAGATATATAGACACCACAACCAAATAAAAAAGCTTATTACAGCCGACAAACTACTGTGATCCGGTTTGAACGGCGCTGTAGCGATTTTAATTACAGGGGTAATGTAACTCAACATCTTAAGTCTTAGGCGACGAGCGCTATATGGACACCACAACCAAATAAAAAAGCCTATTACAGCCGACAAACTACTGTGATCCGGTTTGAAGGGCGCTGTAGCTAGTTTAATTACAGGGGTAATGTAACTCAACATCTTAAGTCTTAGGCGACGAGCGCTATATGGACACCACAACCAAATAAAAAAGCTTATTACAGCCGACAAACTACTGTGATCCGGTTTGAAGGGCGCTGTAGCGATTTTAATTACAGGGGTAATGTAACTCAACATCTTAAGTCTTAGGCGACGAGCGCTATATGGACACCACAACCAAATAAAAAGCCTATTACAGCCGACAAACTACTGTGATCCGGTTTGAAGGGCGCTGTAGCGATTTTAATTACAGGAGTAATGTAACTCAACATCTTAAGTCTTAGGCGACGAGCGCTATATGGACACCACAACCAAATAAAAAGCTTATTACAGCCGACAAACTACTGTGATCCGGTTTGAAGGGCGCTGCAGCTAGTGTAATTACAGGGGTAATGAAACTCAACATCTTAAGTCTTAGACGACGAGCGCTATATGGACACCACTACCAAATAAAAAGCTTATTACAGCCGACAAACTACTGTGATCCGGTTTGAAGGGCGCCGTAGCTAGTTTAATTACAGGGGTAATGAAAGTCAACATTTAAATCTTAGACGATGTACGCAATATGGCTATTACCACTAAGTGAAAAAGTCTATTGCAGCCGAAAACTACTGTGATCCGGTTTGAAGGGCGCCGTAGCTAGTTTAATTACAGGGGTAATGTAACTCAACATCTTAAGTCTTAGGCGACGAGCGCTATATGGACACCACAACCAAATAAAAAGCTTATTACAGCCGACAAACTACTGTGATCGGTTTGAAGGACGCTGTAGTTACCACTGGTGGTAGTGTCTCTGTTGCCGGAGATCTCTAGGTACCGCCGCAGCGGATAGCAGTACTATGCGGATATTACTGTGATCGGTTTGAAGGACGCTGTAGTTATCAGTGGTGGTAGTGTCTCTGTTGCCGGAGATCTCTAGGTACCGCCGCAGCGGATAGCAGTACTATGCGGATATTACTGTGATCGGTTTGAAGGGCGCTGTAGCGATTTTAATTACAGGGGTAATGTAACTCAACATCTTAAGTCTTAGGCGACGAGCGCTATATGGACACCACAACCAAATAAAAAAGCCTATTACAGCCGACAAACTACTGTGATCCGGTTTGAAGGGCGCTGTAGCTAGTTTAATTACAGGGGTAATGTAACTCAACATCTTAAGTCTTAGGCGACGAGCGCTATATGGACACCACAACCAAATAAAAAGCTTATTACAGCCGACAAACTACTGTGATCCGGTTTGAAGGGCGCTGTAGCGATTTTAATTACAGGAGTAATGTAACTCAACATCTTAAGTCTTAGGCGACGAGCGCTATATGGACACCACAACCAAATAAAAAGCTTATTACAGCCGACAAACTACTGTGATCCGGTTTGAAGGACGCTGTAGTTACCACTGGTGGTAGTGTCTCTGTTGCCGGAGACCGTATAAGTAGCACCGCAGCGGCTAGCAGTACTGTGCGAATATTACTGTGATCGGTTTGAAGGACGCTGTAGTTATCAGTGGTGGTAGTGTCTCTGTTGCCGGAGATCTCTAGGTACCGCCGCAGCGGATAGCAGTACTATGCGGATATTACTGTGATCCGGTTTGAAGGGCGCTGTAGCGATTTTAATTACAGGGGTAATGTAACTCAACATCTTAAGTCTTAGGCGACGAGCGCTATATGGACACCACAACCAAATAAAAAGCTTATTACAGCCGACAAACTACTGTGATCCGGTTTGAAGGGCGCTGTAGCGATTTTAATTACAGGGGTAATGTAACTCAACATCTTAAGTCTTAGGCGACGAGCGCTATATGGACACCACAACCAAATAAAAAGCTTATTACAGCCGACAAACTACTGTGATCCGGTTTGAAGGACGCTGTAGTTATCAGTGGTGGTAGTGTCTCTGCTGCCGGAGATCTTCAGGTACCGCCGCAGCGGATAGCAGTACTATGCGGATATTACTGTGATCCGGTTTGAAGGGCGCTGTAGCGATTTTAATTACAGGGGTAATGTAACTCAACATCTTAAGTCTTAGGCGACGAGCGCTATATGGACACCACAACCAAATAAAAAAAAAAAAACTACTTTAATATTCTATATATGTATGTGACTTGATAGAGAATAAAAAATGAGGATGCTCTGTAGCCATACTTATGAATAGGGGTGGACATTGCTGCTTGGCCGGGGTGAGATTTTTTTTTTATTTATGGTTCAGTATAGTTTTGTTTTTATTTTGTTTATTGATTATTATAGTTTTGTTTTTTATTTTGTTTATTCATTATTATAGTTTTGTTTTTTATTTTGTTTATTGATTTCATTATAGTTTTGTTTTTTATTTTGTTTAATGAATATTATAGTTTTATTTTTATTTTGTTTATTGATTATTATAGTTTTGTTTTTTTATTTTGTTTATTGATTATTATAGTTTTGTTTTTTATTTTGTTTGATGATTATTATAGTTTTGTTTTTTTTATTTTGTTTAATGAATATTATAGTTTTGTTTTTATTTTGTTTATTGATTGTTATAGTTTTGTTTTTTATTTTGTTTTTATTTTGTTTTTATTTTGTTTATTGATTATAGTTTTGTTTTTTTATTTTGTTTAATGAATATTATAGTTTCATGTTTTTATTTTGTTTATTGATTATTATAGTTTTGTTTTTTATTTTGTTTATTGATTATTATAGTTTTGTTTTTTATTTTGTTTAATGAATATTATAGTTTTATTTTTTATTTTGTTTATTGATTATTATAGTTTTGTTTTTATTTTGTTTATTGATTATTATAGTTTTGTTTTTTTATTTTGTTTATTGATTATTATAGTTTTGTTTTTATTTTGTTTGTTGATTATTATAGTTTTGTTTTTTATTTTGTTTAATGAATATTATAGTTTTATTTTTTATTTTGTTTATTGATTATTATAGTTTTGTTTTTTGTTTTGTTTATTGATTATAATATTTTTGTTTTTTATTTTCTTTATTGATTATTATAGTTTTGTTTTTTATTTTCTTTATTGATTATTATAGTTTTGTTTTTTATTTTGTTTATTGATTATTATAGTTTTGTTTTTTATTTTGTTTAATGAATATTATAGTTTTATTTTTTATTTTGTTTATTGATTATTATAGTTTTGTTTTTTGTTTTGTTTATTGATTATTATAGTTTTGTTTTTTATTTTCTTTATTGATTATTATAGTTTTGTTTTTTATTTTGTTTATTGATTGTTATAGTTTTGTTTTTTATTTTGTTTATTGATTGTTATAGTTTTGTTTTTATTTTGTTTATTGATTAGTACAGTAATGTTCTTCTCCGTGTGTAGTAATATGGACTTTGAGTCTGAAATATAGCTGTTTTATATTTTAAAAAAAAACTTTTAATCCTGATCATATATTATATTTTATAAAGTGATAGGCTTCTACATAATATGCTAATTGGAATGTTATACACAACACCGCATTGCGATCGTCGCCTCGGGGCAGCATAGTAGTATAGTCTCATTACTCTAGTAATTACACTAGCTACAACGCCCTTCAAACCGGAGCACAGTACTGTTTGACAGCTGCAATTGGCCATTTTATATGGTGGTAGGTCTTTGGTGCCGGAGACTGTCTAAATACCACCCCAGCAATTTCTCCTGCCGAACAGTAATATGTAAACATTACTGTGTTCCGGTTTGAAGGCATCTGATGACGATGGGCACAATGTAGAATATCCTAAACTTGTCATGTTATGTGCGGACGTATCACTAACCATCAGGTGAACGTCCTGCTTTTATTGTCGCATAATAGTATAAAAATTAATGTGTTCCGGTTTGAGGGACTCTTTAACAAGTGAAATTAATGGGGTAACGAGACTCAGCATCTCATGTCACAAGGCGGCGAGCACAATGTGGTGCAGTGTATAACATGCTAAATACCATGTTATGAGTATCACTTACCATAGAGTCGTAGTAAGAAAAATTCTTAGTTAAGCATAAATGCGCGGGGTACATCACTAGTAATTATATATATATATATATATAAATGTATAAAAAAAAAAAAACTTTGAACCGCCAAAGCATTACGCCGCCATCAACATAATTAGGGGCCATGACACTGAAAATAAGCCTGCAACTTTTCCCATAAGGCTTTTACTCTGACGCCTGCGGAAGTACGTAAGTGGGCAACTTTCCGGAAGTCGGAGCAGCCGGCTAATTTGCAAGCGGATGGCCAGCGGACATTCCGCGCGGCGGCGGGGGTGAGAGTGAGGGTGGGGGTGGACGGGACGGGGATATGGAGGACGGGGGTAGACGGAGATAGGCGGCGTTAATTAGCGAAGTAGATTGCTAATATTTTTATGGGTTTAGAGGTTTGAATAATAATTCTGCTGGTGGTACTGTGCGGACATTGCTGTGATCCGGTTTGAAGGGCCTATAGCTATCACTGGCGGTAGTGTGTCTGTTGTCGGAGACCGTCTAGGTACAGCCGCCACGCCTATTGCAGCCGAGAGACAGTACTGTGCGGACATTGCTGTGATCCGGTTTGAAGGGCCTATAGCTATCACTGGCGGTAGTGTGTCTGTTGTCGGAGACCGTCTAGGTACCGCCGCAGCGCCTGTTGCAGCCGACAGGCAGTACTGTGCGGACATTGCTGTGATCCGGTTTGAAGGGCCTATAGCTATCACTGGCGGTAGTGTGTCTGTTGTCGGAGACCGTCTAGGTACCGCCGCAGCGCCTGTTGCAGCCGACAGGCAGTACTGTGCGGACATTGCTGTGATCCGGTTTGAAGGGCCTATAGCTATCACTGGCGGTGGTGTGTCTGTTGTCGGAGACCGTCTAGGTACCGCCGCAGCGCCTGTTGCAGCCGACAGACAGTACTGTGCGGACATTGCTGTGATCGGTTTGAAGGGCCTATAGCCATCACTGGCGGTAGTGTGTCTGTTGTCGGAGACCGTCTAGAGTACCGCCGCAGCGCCTGTTGCAGCCGACAGGCAGTACTGTGCGGACATTGCTGTGATCCGGTTTGAAGGGCCTATAGCTATCACTGGCGGTAGTGTGTCTGTTGTCGGAGACCGTCTAGAGTACCGCCGCAGCGCCTGTTGCAGCCGACAGGCAGTACTGTGCGGACATTGCTGTGATCCGGTTTGAAGGGCCTATAGCTATCACTGGCGGTAGTGTGTCTGTTGTCGGAGACCGTCTAGGTACCGCCGCAGCGCCTGTTGCAGCCGACAGGCAGTACTGTGCGGACATTGCTGTGATCCGGTTTGAAGGGCCTATAGCTATCACTGGCGGTGGTGTGTCTGTTGTCGGAACCGTCTAGGTACCGCCGCAGCGCCTGTTGCAGCCGACGAGCAGTACTGTGCGGACATTGCTGTGATCCGGTTTGAAGGGCCTATAGCTATCACTGGCGGTAGTGTGTCTGTTGTCGGAGACCGTCTAGGTACCGCCGCAGCGCCTATTGCAGCCGAGAGACAGTACTGTGCGGACATTGCTGTGATCCGGTTTGAAGGGCCTATAGCTATCACTGGTGGTAGTGTGTCTGTTGTCGGAGACCGTCTAGGTACAGCCGCCACGCCTATTGCAGCCGAGAGACAGTACTGTGCGGATATTGCTTGATCCGGTTTGAAGGACCTATAGCTATCACTGGTGGTAGTGTGTCTGTTGTCGGAGACCGTCTAGGTACAGCCGCCACGCCTATTGCAGCCGAGAGACAGTACTGTGCGGATATTGCTGTGATCCGGTTTGAAGGACCTATAGCTATCACTGGTGGTAGTGTGTCTGTTGTCGGAGACCGTCTAGAGTACCGCCGCAGCGCCTGTTGCAGCCGACAGGCAGTACTGTGCAGACATTGCTGTGATCGGTTTGAAGGGCCTATAGCTATCACTGGTGGTAGTGTGTCTGTTGTCGGAGACCGTCTAGGTACAGCCGCAGCGCCTGTTGCAGCCGACAGGCAGTACTGTGCAGACATTGCTGTGATCCGGTTTGAAGGGCCTATAGCTATCACTGGCGGTAGTGTGTCTGTTGTCGGAGACCGTCTGGAGTACCGCCGCAGCGCCTGTTGCAGCCGACAGGCAGTACTGTGCGGACATTGCTGTGATCCGGTTTGAAGGACGCTGTAGTTATCACTGGTGGTAGTGTGTCTGTTGTCGGAGACCGTCTGGGTACCGCCGCAGCGCCTGTTGCAGCCGACAGACAGTACTGTGCGGACATTGCTGTGATCCAGTTTGAAGGGCCTATAGCTATCACTGGCGGTAGTGTGTCTGTTGTCGGAGACCGTCTAGAGTACCGCCGCAGCGCCTGTTGCAGCCGACAGGCAGTACTGTGCGGACATTGCTGTGATCGGTTTGAAGGGCCTACAGCTATCACTGGTGGTAGTGTATCTGTTGCCGGAGACCGTCTAGGTACCGCCGCAGCGCCTGTTGCAGCCGACAGACAGTACTGTGCAGACTTTACTGTGATCCGGTTTGAAGGGCCTACAGCTATCACCGGCGGTAGTGTGTCTGTAGCCGGAGACCGTTCAGGTACCGCCGCAGCGCCTGTGCAGCCGAGAGACAGTACTGTGCGGACATTGCTGTGATCCGGTTTGAAGGACCTATAGCTATCACTGGTGGTAGTGTGTCTGTAGCCGGAGACCGTCTAGGTACCGCCGCCGCGTCTATTGCAGCCGAGAGACAGTACTGTGCGGATATTACTGCGATCCGGTTTGAAGGGCGCTGTAGCTACTGTAATTGCTGATGTAACGAGCCCTGCATAATTACTGATCTAATTGAGGAATCTTAATGCCATTTTGTTATTGGCGGGCGTATCACTCACTATCAGGTGAACGTCTCGCTCGTGTAATCGTACCCTAAGATTAAAAAATATATATATTATCTGTGAAACATGGCGTCCACTTTCACCTCCAAATAATGGTGAGGATACACTAGGGCGTTATAATTTTAAAGCTTTATTTCTATATAATGAAAATTATTGGAGTAACTAATCATAATCCTTTGCGTGTCAAGGTCACTAATCGTCATCGTCAGCTGAGAGATGCCCACTGCTGGGCATGGGCTTCCCACAAATATGTCTACAGCGATCGGTTCTGCCTCCCATCTAGTGGGTTCCAGCGATTCTCACCAGATCCTCAGTCCACCCGTTTGAGTCCTCCAAACACTGCGTCACGAATAAGTAGTTTTTTTTTTTTTATATAGATCTTTATATAAAGGCTGATATTTATCATTCACTCAAAAACGAGTGTGCGCTATACGGAACCCTGGGCAAACGGCGATAAGAGACGATGTAATAGGATTGTAACACTAGTGGCCATGATTGAGGAGACGTCCGAAGGGCGAAGGAATTTATGACGGCGCCATCAATTATTTACTTTATAGAACACCATCTATATACGGAAGGTCAAGTAAGTCAGGGGTCGTCAACCTTTTTTTTTGCGGGTCATTGAAAGTCAACTTTTTTTTAATAAATGCGATGACACGATTGAAAAGTTCACGTTCAGTACATACAACATTAGGTTGTGTATACTGCAATATTAACACTGCGACGCCCTTCAATCCGGAGCACAGTAATGTATGCGCAGTGCTGTTTACCTATCCGGTGGTATTTACTTAGTTTATTTAATGTTGTATATAATTTAGTGATTTAGAACCACGTGTTGACGACCACTGATCTGAATCGTATGGATTTCTTCAAGCGGTATTAGCCTGTTAGTACTACTGCAAGTCATAATTCGATAACTAAATAGTAGTATGCAAATATTACTATGATCCGGTTTGAAGGGCGCTGCAGTTAGTGACATCACAAAGCTTATCACAATTTGGTGTAGTGTATATGTTGGAAACTTTTTAATGTTCTTTCGGCAATGATAATATTTTGGGCGCCATTTTGGTTTTTTTTTTTTTTATTCAACGAAGCGATAAGATGTTTGAGACGTTCACCTGATGGTAAGTATGACCCTTCTGGTACTCCTGCTTCCTGGTTCCTTTCCAGATCTGATGAAGGAAATGATCGTAGATCATCGTCACCACCGCCGAGGAAACCTGATAGAAGTCTAGCTCACAGCGCGACAGAGAAGACCTAACTCTTAGGTGCACTATTTGCAGCATTCAATTACAAACGACTGAGAACCCGCACCACCTACTGTACCCACATGCAGCAATTCCAAGCCGGAAGTTCGGATAAGGCTGAACGAAATCCGGTGTGAGGTGTTTTTACACGTAGAAAAGCCAAGTGATCCGGATAGTGTGCAGCGGTGGTACAATCTGTCACTTGCCTACATGAAAAGAACAGTTCCGTCTTCATGAATGGTAATGTCCGCCTCATATCTAGAAGACCTAACAGGTCTGACCTGGATTATAGACTAATTCCTACCTCCATCTTCTCTAAACTGCTAGAATTAGTGATCAACAAACAGCTCCTCATCCACCTTGAAGAGAACAGTTTATTAAGCTGTATACTCACTGCAGCGGTGATCTTCTATCTCTTGAGAATGGAGGAGAGGCTATGAAGTCAGTTTGGACATAGACAAGGCATTCGATAGGGTATGGCACCGCGGTCTTCATATAAAGTTACCATCTTACGGACTTCCCGAAGGATTGTGTCTATGGATACCTAGCTTTCTATCCTACAGAAGCATACGAGCTGTCGTTGACAGCAACAGCTCTATTAGCATGGCGATGGACTCGGGTGTTCCGCAAGGCTCTGTGCTGTCGCCGCTGTTTTTACTCCATATAAATGGAATGTCAAACGGCATTCAATGGTTCCAATTCAAAAATGGAACGCGTGAATTAGTCCGCGGAACGTTCCATTTTCAAATGCGTGAAGCATCGATGCGTCGCTTTCTTTATCTTCCCAGAACATTCTAGAATATTCGATAGAATATATATATATGCTCGGGTCTGATATATAGAATACTTTTATATCCAATTCACATTGTCTACGCCTCTCCGCCATAAATCAGTCAGGGTTCGCGTATCGGCCGCTCCGCCCTTATCTACCGGATGTACGCAAAGCTTCTCGTTGAAGCTTCCTCAACCGCCTCAGTCCCGAGTTCGATTCCCAATGACCTTCACTTCCGGCGGAGACAAACATCGCGAGGAAACGGACGCGTTCTAACAGCTGTTTTAGTTAACAGGGATCATATCAAGATTAAATATTTTTAATTGCCTGTGACTCAGTGGTTATGTTTCTGTTATAACAGTTCACAGTTCGTTTCCTGGTCCATTGGTTTTACTGGTGGTAGTGTCTCTGTTGCTACAGACCGTCTAGGTACCGCCGCAGCGCCTGTTGCAGTCGACAGACAGTACTGTGCAGACATTGCTGTGATCCGGTTTGAAGGTCATATGGTTTCACTGGTGGTAGTGTCTCTGTTGCTACAGACCGTCTAGAGTACCGCCGCAGCGCCTGTTGCAGCCGACAGACAGCACTGTGCGGACATTGCTGTGATCCGGTTTGAAGGACGCTGTAGTTATCACTGGTGGTGGTGTCTCTGTTGCCGGAGACCGTCTAGGTACCGCCGCAGCGCCTATTGCAGCCGACAGACAGCACTGTGCGGACATTGCTGTGATCCGGTTTGAAGGTCATATGGTTTCACTGGTGGTAGTGTCTCTGTTGCTACAGACCGTCTAGGTACCGCCGCAGCGCCTGTTGCAGTCGACAGACAGCACTGTGCGGACATTGCTGTGATCGGTTTGAAGGTCCTTATGGTTTCACTGGTGGTAGTGTCTCTGTTGCTACAGACCGTCTAGAGTACCGCCGCAGCGCCTGTTGCAGCCGACAGACAGCACTGTGCGGACATTGCTGTGATCCGGTTTGAAGGACCTTATGGTTTCACTGGTGGTAGTGTCTCTGTTGCTACAGACCGTCTAGGTACCGCCGCAGCGCCTGTTGCAGTCGACAGACAGTACTGTGCGGACATTGCTGTGATCCGGTTTGAAGGACCTTATGGTTTCACTGGTGGTAGTGTCTCTGTTGCTACAGACCGTCTAGAGTACCGCCGCAGCGGCTAGCAGTACTGTGCGAATATTACTGTGATCCGGTTTGAAGGACCTATAGCTATCACTGGTGGTAGTGTCTCTGTTGCCGGAGATCTTCTAGGTACCGCCGCAGCGCCTGTTGCAGCCGACGAACGGTACTGTGCGGACATTGCTGTGATCGGTTTGAAGGACCTATAGCTATCACTGGTGGTAGTGTCTCTGTTGCTACAGACCGTCTAGGTACCGCCGCAGCGCCTGTTGCAGCCGACGAACAGTACTGTGCGGACATTGCTGTGATCCGGTTTGAAGGTCCTTATGGTTTCACTGGTGGTAGTGTCTCTGTTGCTACAGACCGTCTAGGTACCGCCGCAGCGCCTGTTGCAGCCGACAGACAGCACTGTGCGGACATTGCTGTGATCCGGTTTGAAGGTCCTTATGGTTTCACTGGTGGTAGTGTCTCTGTTGCCGGAGACCGTCTAGGTACCGCCGCAGCGCCTGTGCAGCCGACGAACAGTACTGTGCGGACATTGCTGTGATCGGTTTGAAGGTCCTTATGGTTTCACTGGTGGTAGTGTCTCTGTTGCCGGAGACCGTCTAGGTACCGCCGCAGCGCCTATTGCAGCCGACGAACAGCACTGTGCGGACATTGCTGTGATCCGGTTTGAAGGACCTTATGGTTTCACTGGTGGTAGTGTCTCTGTTGCTACAGACCGTCTGGAGTACCGCCGCAGCGCCTGTTGCAGCCGACAGACAGCACTGTGCGGACATTGCTGTGATCCGGTTTGAAGGACCTTATGGTTTCACTGGTGGTAGTGTCTCTGTTGCTACAGACCGTCTGGAGTACCGCCGCAGCGCCTATTGCAGCCGACAGACAGCACTGTGCGGACATTGCTGTGATCAGTTTGAAGGACCTTATGGTTTCACTGGTGGTAGTGTCTCTGCTGCTACAGACCGTCTAGAGTACCGCCGCAGCGCCTGTTGCAGCCGACAGACGGTACTGTGCGGACATTGCTGTGATCCGGTTTGAAGGACCTTATGGTTTCACTGGTGGTAGTGTCTCTGTTGCCGGAGACCGTCTAGGTACCGCCGCAGCGCCTGTGCAGCCGACAGACAGCACTGTGCGGACGTGCTGTGATCCGGTTTGAAGGACCTTATGGTTTCACTGGTGGTAGTGTCTCTGTTGCTACAGACCGTCTAGAGTACCGCCGCAGCGCCTATTGCAGCCGACGAACAGCACTGTGCGGACATTGCTGTGATCAGTTTGAAGGACCTTATGGTTTCACTGGTGGTAGTGTCTCTGTTGCTACAGACCGTCTAGGTACCGCCGCAGCGCCTATTGCAGCCGACAGACAGCACTGTGCGGACGTGCTGTGATCCGGTTTGAAGGACCTTATGGTTTCACTGGTGGTGGTGTCTCTGTTGCTACAGACCGTCTAGAGTACCGCCGCAGCGCCTGTTGCAGCCGACGAACAGCACTGTGCGGACATTGCTGTGATCCGGTTTGAAGGTCCTTATGGTTTCACTGGTGGTAGTGTCTCTGTTGCTGCAGACCGTCTAGAGTACCGCCGCAGCGCCTATTGCAGCCGACAGACAGTACTGTGCGGACATTGCTGTGATCCGGTTTGAAGGACCTTATGGTTTCACTGGTGGTAGTGTCTCTGTTGCTACAGACCGTCTAGGTACCGCCGCAGCGCCTATTGCAGCCGACAGACAGCACTGTGCGGACATTGCTGTGATCCGGTTTGAAGGACCTTATGGTTTCACTGGTGGTAGTGTCTCTGTTGCTACAGACCGTCTAGGTACCGCCGCAGCGCCTGTGCAGCCGACAGACGGCACTGTGCGGACGTGCTGTGATCCGGTTTGAAGGACCTTATGGTTTCACTGGTGGTGGTGTCTCTGTTGCTACAGACCGTCTGGGTACCGCCGCAGCGCCTATTGCAGCCGACAGACGGCACTGTGCGGACATTGCTGTGATCGGTTTGAAGGACCTATGGCTATCACTGGTGGTAGTGTCTCTGTTGCTACAGACCGTCTGGGTACCGCCGCAGCGCGTATTGCAGCCGACGAACAGCACTGTGCGGACATTGCTGTGATCGGTTTGAAGGACCTTATGGTTTCACTGGTGGTAGTGTCTCTGTTGCTACAGACCGTCTGGAGTACCGCCGCAGCGCCTATTGCAGCCGACAGACAGCACTGTGCGGACATTGCTGTGATCCGGTTTGAAGGACCTTATGGTTTCACTGGTGGTAGTGTCTCTGTTGCCGGAGACCGTCTAGGTACCGCCGCAGCGCCTGTTGCAGCCGACGAACAGCACTGTGCGGACATTGCTGTGATCCGGTTTGAAGGACCTTATGGTTTCACTGGTGGTAGTGTCTCTGTTGCTACAGACCGTCTGGAGTACCGCCGCAGCGCCTATTGCAGCCGACAGACAGCACTGTGCGGACATTGCTGTGATCCGGTTTGAAGGACCTTATGGTTTCACTGGTGGTAGTGTCTCTGTTGCTACAGACCGTCTAGAGTACCGCCGCAGCGCCTATTGCAGCCGACAGACAGCACTGTGCGGACATTGCTGTGATCGGTTTGAAGGACCTTATGGTTTCACTGGTGGTAGTGTCTCTGTTGCTACAGACCGTCTAGAGTACCGCCGCAGCGCCTATTGCAGCCGACAGACAGCACTGTGCGGACATTGCTGTGATCCGGTTTGAAGGACCTTATGGTTTCACTGGTGGTAGATGTCTCTGTTGCTGCAGACCGTCTAGGTACCGCCGCAGCGCCTGTTGCAGCCGACAGACGGCACTGTGCGGACATTGCTGTGATCCGGTTTGAAGGACCTATGGTTTCACTGGTGGTAGTGTCTGTTGCTACAGACCGTCTAGAGTACCGCCGCAGCGCCTATTGCAGCCGACAGACAGCACTGTGCGGACATTGCTGTGATCCGGTTTGGAAGGACCTTATGGTTTCACTGGTGGTAGTGTCTCTGTTGCCACAGACCGTCTAGAGTACCGCCGCAGCGCCTATTGCAGCCGACAGACAGCACTGTGCGGACATTGCTGTGATCCGGTTTGAAGGACCTTATGGTTTCACTGGTGGTAGTGTCTCTGTTGCTACAGACCGTCTAGGTACCGCCGCAGCGCCTATTGCAGCCGACAGACGGCACTGTGCGGACATTGCTGTGATCGGTTTGAAGGACCTTATGGTTTCACTGGTGGTAGTGTCTCTGTTGCTACAGACCGTCTAGGTACCGCCGCAGCGCCTATTGCAGCCGACGAACGGTACTGTGCGGACATTGCTGTGATCGGTTTGAAGGACCTTATGGTTTCACTGGTGGTAGTGTCTGTTGCTACAGACCGTCTAGGTGCCGCCGCAGCGCCTATTGCAGCCGACAGACAGCACTGTGCGGACATTGCTGTGATCCGGTTTGAAGGACCTTATGGTTTCACTGGTGGTAGATGTCTCTGTTGCTGAACCGTCTAGGTACCGCCGCAGCGCCTATTGCAGCCGACAGACAGCACTGTGCGGACATTGCTGTGATCCGGTTTGAAGGACCTATAGCTATCACTGATGGTAGTGTCTCTGTTGCTACAGACCGTCTGGAGTACCGCCGCAGCGCCTATTGCAGCCGACAGACAGCACTGTGCGCGGACATTGCTGTGATCCGGTTTGAAGGACCTTATGGTTTCACTGGTGGTAGTGTCTCTGTTGCTACAGACCGTCTGGAGTACCGCCGCAGCGCCTGTTGCAGCCGACAGACAGCACTGTGCGGACATTGCTGTGATCGGTTTGAAGGACCTTATGGTTTCACTGGTGGTAGATGTCTCTGTTGCTACAGACCGTCTAGGTACCGCCGCAGCGCCTATTGCAGCCGACAGACAGCACTGTGCGGACATTGCTGTGATCGGTTTGAAGGACCTTATGGTTTCACTGGTGGTAGTGTCTCTGTTGCCACAGACCGTCTAGGTACCGCCGCAGCGCCTGTTGCAGCCGACAGACAGTACTGTGCGGACATTGCTGTGATCCGGTTTGAAGGACCTTATGGTTTCACTGGTGGTAGATGTCTCTGTTGCTACAGACCGTCTGGTACCGCCGCAGCGCCTATTG
Source organism: Troides helena (assembly GCA_029286815.1). Taxonomy (NCBI): domain Eukaryota; kingdom Metazoa; phylum Arthropoda; class Insecta; order Lepidoptera; family Papilionidae; genus Troides; species Troides helena. The sequence goes on from JAGSMV010000034.1 coordinate 1,762,995, forward strand.
CAGCCGACAGACAGCACTGTGCGGACATTGCTGATCCGGTTTGAAGGACCTTATGGTTTCACTGGTGGTAGTGTCTCTGTTGCTACAGACCGTCTAGGTACCGCCGCAGCGCCTATTGCAGCCGACAGACAGTACTGTGCGGACATTGCTGTGATCCGGTTTGAAGGACCTTATGGTTTCACTGGTGGTAGTGTCTCTGTTGCTACAGACCGTCTAGAGTACCGCCGCAGCGCCTGTTGCAGCCGACAGACAGCACTGTGCGGACATTGCTGTGATCGGTTTGAAGGACCTTATGGTTTCACTGGTGGTAGTGTCTCTGTTGCTACAGACCGTCTGGTACCGCCGCAGCGCCTATTGCAGCCGACAGACAGCACTGTGCGGACATTGCTGTGATCCGGTTTGAAGGACCTTATGGTTTCACTGGTGGTAGTGTCTCTGTTGCTACAGACCGTCTGGGTACCGCCGCGGCGCCTATTGCAGCCGACAGACGGTACTGTGCGGACATTGCTGTGATCCGGTTTGAAGGACCTTATGGTTTCACTGGTGGTAGTGTCTCTGTTGCTACAGACCGTCTAGGTACCGCCGCAGCACCTATTGCAGCCGACAGACAGCACTGTGCGGACATTGCTGTGATCGGTTTGAAGGACCTTATGGTTTCACTGGTGGTAGTGTCTCTCTGTTGCTACAGACCGTCTAGGTACCGCCGCAGCGCCTATGCAGCCGACAGACAGCACTGTGCGGACATTGCTGTGATCCGGTTTGAAGGACCTTATGGTTTCACTGGTGGTAGTGTCTCTGTTGCTACAGACCGTCTGGAGTACCGCCGCAGCGCCTATTGCAGCCGACGAACAGTACTGTGCGGACATTGCTGTGATCCGGTTTGAAGGACCTATGGTTTCACTGGTGGTAGTGTCTCTGTTGCTACAGACCGTCTAGGTACCGCCACCAGCGCCTATTGCAGCCGACAGACAGCACTGTGCGGACATTGCTGTGATCCGGTTTGAAGGACCTTATGGTTTCACTGGTGGTAGTGTCTCTGTTGCTACAGACCGTCTGGGTACCGCCGCAGCGCCTGTTGCAGCCGACAGACAGCACTGTGCGGACATTGCTGTGATCGGTTTGGAAGGACCTATAGCTATCACTGGTGGTAGTGTCTCTGTTGCCACAGACCGTCTGGGTACCGCCGCAGCGCCTATTGCAGCCGACGGACAGCACTGTGCGGACATTGCTGTGATCCGGTTTGAAGGACCTTATGGTTTCACTGGTGGTAGTGTCTCTGTTGCTACAGACCGTCTAGGTACCGCCACCAGCGCCTATTGCAGCCGACGAACAGTACTGTGCGGACATTGCTGTGATCCGGTTTGAAGGACCTTATGGTTTCACTGGTGGTAGTGTCTCTGTTGCTACAGACCGTCTAGAGTACCGCCGCAGCGCCTATTGCAGCCGACAGACAGCACTGTGCGGACATTGCTGTGATCGGTTTGGAAGGACCTATAGCTATCACTGGTGGTAGTGTCTCTCTGTTGCCGGAGACCGTCACAGGTACCGCCGCAGCGCGTATTGCAGCCGACGAACAGTACTGTGCGGACATTGCTGTGATCCGGTTTGAAGGACATATGGTTTCACTGGTGGTAGTGTCTCTGTTGCTACAGACCGTCTAGGTACCACCGCAGCGCGTATTGCAGCCGACAGACGGTACTGTGCGGACATTGCTGTGATCCGGTTTGAAGGACCTTATGGTTTCACTGGTGGTAGTGTCTCTCTGTTGCCGGAGACCGTCTAGGTACCACCGCAGCGCGTATTGCAGCCGACGAACAGTACTGTGCGGACATTGCTGTGATCCGGTTTGAAGGACCTTATGGTTTCACTGGTGGTAGTGTCTCTGTTGCTACAGACCGTCTAGAGTACCGCCGCAGCGCGTATTGCAGCCGACAGACAGCACTGTGCGGACATTACTGTGATCCGGTTTGAAGGACCTTATGGTTTCACTGGTGGTAGTGTCTCTGTTGCCGGAGACCGTCTAGGTACCGCCGCGGCGCCTATTGCAGCCGACGAACGGTACTGTGCGGACGTGCTGTGATCCGGTTTGAAGGACCTTATGGTTTCACTGGTGGTAGTGTCTCTGCTGCTACAGACCGTCTAGGTACCGCCGCAGCGCCTGTGCAGCCGACAGACAGTACTGTGCGGACATTGCTGTGATCCGGTTTGAAGGACCTTATGGTTTCACTGGTGGTGGTGTCTCTGTTGCTACAGACCGTCTAGGTACCACCGCAGCGCGTATTGCAGCCGACGAACAGTACTGTGCGGACATTGCTGTGATCAGTTTGAAGGACCTTATGGTTTCACTGGTGGTAGTGTCTCTGTTGCTACAGACCGTCTAGGTACCACCGCAGCGCGTATTGCAGCCGACGAACAGTACTGTGCGGACATTGCTGTGATCCGGTTTGAAGGACCTTATGGTTTCACTGGTGGTGGTGTCTCTGTTGCTACAGACCGTCTAGGTACCGCCGCAGCGCGTATTGCAGCCGACAGACAGCACTGTGCGGACGTGCTGTGATCCGGTTTGAAGGACCTTATGGTTTCACTGGTGGTAGTGTCTCTGTTGCTACAGACCGTCTAGGTACCACCGCAGCGCGTATTGTAGCCGACAGACAGTACTGTGCGGACATTGCTGTGATCCGGTTTGAAGGACCTATAGCCATCACTGGTGGTAGTGTCTCTGTTGCTACAGACCGTCTAGGTACCACCGCAGCGCCTATTGCAGCCGACAGACAGTACTGTGCGGACATTGCTGTGATCCGGTTTGAAGGGCGCTGTAACTATCACTGGTGGCAGTGTCTCTGTTGCTACAGACCGTCTAGGTACCGCCGCAGCGCCTGTGCAGCCGACAGACAGTACTGTGCGGACATTGCTGTGATCCGGTTTGAAGGACCTTATGGTTTCACTGGTGGTAGTGTCTCTGTTGCTACAGACCGTCTAGGTACCGCCGCAGCGCCTATTGCAGCCGACAGACAGTACTGTGCGGACATTGCTGTGATCCGGTTTGAAGGACCTTATGGTTTCACTGGTGGTAGTGTCTCTGTTGCTACAGACCGTCTAGGTACCGCCGCAGCGCCTGTTGCAGTCTACAGACAGTACTGTGCGGACATTGCTGTGATCCGGTTTGAAGGGCCTATAGCTATCACTGGTGGTAGTGTCTCTGTTGCTACAGACCGTCTAGGTACCGCCGCAGCGCCTGTTGCAGCCGACAGACACTACTGTGCGGACATTGCTGTGATCCGGTTTGAAGGACCTTATGGTTTCACTGGTGGTAGTGTCTCTGTTGCTACAGACCGTCTAGGTACCACCGCAGCGCGTATTGCAGCCGACAGACAGTACTGTGCGGACATTGCTGTGATCGGTTTGAAGGACCTATAGCTATCACTGGTGGTAGTGTCTCTGTTGCTACAGACCGTCTAGGTACCACCGTAGCGCGTATTGCAGCCGACAGACGGTACTGTGCGGACATTGCTGTGATCCGGTTTGAAGGGCGCTGTAGCTAATGGTATAGTTACAAAAAGTTTACTGTACAGTTAACTTTTAACATTACTTCAAAAATATTTACTGCTGCCCAGTAAACTTTTCAGATCGATTTGAAAATATTTACCGACAATCAGTCAGCTTTTCATGTCAAACTAACAAACTTTACTGGTATTCAGTAAACTTTTTTGACAGACCAAAAATGTTTACTGGCACCCAGTAAACTTCGCTGAAAACATAACGACACTCGGCTAAGTTATTAGTTTGCGCAAAGTTTACTGGTAGGCGGTAAAGTTTTTGTGTTGTTTATAACAGTTTACTGGGTGTCAGTAAGGTTTTTTTTTTCGTCCGCCCCCGAAGCTGGTAAGACACGACGCGTAATTGAAACAGAAGTATAAGAGGGGTCGTGTAATTGTCCAATGAAGCGATTTTTCCGTCGCACTGTTTGCTCCGCGTCCGGGCGGAGGTGCGCAGCGGAAGGGGAGGATAAGGGGGTGCGAGAGGGTGAATTGACATTATATTAAGCCATGAAATTATACAGTCCGTTTCGCAGGGCTTTCGGTGTATTTAATAAAGGCGTATATATTGTACGCGCGTCTCTCTTGCGAGCGTTTATCCGGTACTTGTGCGGGTAGGGTTTATATTTTTTTTTTTTTTAAAAAGATACCATGCCTATACCAATATGGCGTTAGGATTATATACACTGCACTACATTGCGCTCGCCGCCTTCAGACGTATTAATTATCCTAATAATTTCACTAGTTACAGCGCCCTTCAAACCGGAACACAATAATCTTTGTCGCTATAGAGACTTACTAATTATGCCTACCGCCAGTGTATGACGTCACATATATATATTTGATAAAACTATCACCAACTTATACTTGAAGACGAGGTGTGTGATGATGGCTTTATAAAAAATAGGGTTCCGTAACAAAAAAAAAAAAAGAAATACTGTCCAACCAGTTTCTCTGCATCATTATTAAAAAAAAAGAAATACTGTCCAACCAGTTTCTCTGCATCATTATTAAAAAAAAAAAAATACTGTCCACCCAGTTTCTCTGCATCATTATTAAAAAAAAAAGAAATACTGTCCAACCAGTTTCTCTGCATCATTATTAAAAAAAAAGAAATACTGTCCAACCAGTTTCTCTGCATCATTATTAAAAAAAAAGAAATACTGTCCAACCAGTTTCTCTGCATCATTATTAAAAAAAAAGAAATACTGTCCACCCAGTTTCTCTGCATCATTATTAAAAAAAAAGAAATGCTGTCCGCCCACGTTCTCTGCATCATTATTAAAAAAAAAGAAATACTGTCCACCCAGTTTCTCTGCATCATTATTAAAAAAAAAGAAATACTGTCCACCTACATTCTTTGCATCACCATCAAAAAAAAAAAAGAAATACTGTCAACCAGTTTCTCTGCATCATTATTAAAAAAAAAGAAATGCTGTCCGCCCACGTTCTCTGCATCATTATTAAAAAAAAAGAAATACTGTCAACCAGTTTCTCTGCATCATTATTAAAAAAAAAGAAATGCTGTCCACCCACGTTCTCTGCATCATTATTAAAAAAAAAGAAATACTGTCAACCAGTTTCTCTGCATCATTATTAAAAAAAAAGAAATGCTGTCCACCCACGTTCTCTGCATCATTATTAAAAAAAAAGAAATACTGTCAACCAGTTTCTCTGCATCATTATTAAAAAAAAAGAAATGCTGTCCACCCACGTTCTCTGCATCATTATTAAAAAAAAAGAAATACTGTCAACCAGTTTCTCTGCATCATTATTAAAAAAAAAGAAATACTGTCAACCAGTTTCTCTGCATCATTATTAAAAAAAAAGAAATACTGTCAACCAGTTTCTCTGCATCATTATTAAAAAAAAAGAAATGCTGTCCGCCCACGTTCTCTGCATCATTATTAAAAAAAAAGAAATACTGTCAACCAGTTTCTCTGCATCATTATTAAAAAAAAAGAAATGCTGTCCACCCACGTTCTCTGCATCATTATTAAAAAAAAAGAAATACTGTCAACCAGTTTCTCTGCATCATTATTAAAAAAAAAGAAATGCTGTCCACCCACGTTCTCTGCATCATTATTAAAAAAAAAGAAATACTGTCAACCAGTTTCTCTGCATCATTATTAAAAAAAAAGAAATACTGTCAACCAGTTTCTCTGCATCATTATTAAAAAAAAAGAAATGCTGTCCACCCACGTTCTCTGCATCATTATTAAAAAAAAAGAAATGCTGTCCACCCACGTTCTCTGCATCATTATTAAAAAAAAATAAATGCTGTCCACCCAGTTTCTCTGCATCATTATTAAAAAAAAAGAAATACTGTCCACCCAGTTTCTCTGCATCATTATTAAAAAAAAAAAAATGCTGTCCACCCAGTTTCTCTGCATCATTATTAAAAAAAAAGAAATACTGTCCAACCAGTTTCTCTGCATCATTATTAAAAAAAAAGAAATACTGTCCACCCACGTTCTTTGCATCACCATCAAAAAAAAAAAAGAAATGCTGTCCGCCCACGTTCTCTGCATCATTATTAAAAAAAAAGAAATGCTGTCCACCCACGTTCTCTGCATCATTATTAAAAAAAAAGAAATGCTGTCCACCCACGTTCTCTGCATCATTATTAAAAAAAAAGAAATACTGTCAACCAGTTTCTCTGCATCATTATTAAAAAAAAAGAAACATATATAATTCCATCTTTGTTTCAAAGCGCTCGTGAATATATTTCGAAAGGCGGGCACACTGCAATGAATATGAAATTATTACCGTCGAGTTTATTTCATAGCGCGAATAAATCGGGGACGGTGGCGGGTGGGTATGGGGAGAAGGCACGGGCGAGGAGCGAGCGCGAATTGCAATTTTATTCATGGACAGCGCGCCCCCTTAAATCTCGGGTTACGTATCCCGGATATAAACGTCGCGGACGGGGTCCGTGTGCGGCTTAGCCGGCGGTAGAGCCGATGGTGGTTCAGCCGGCGGTCGGACCCATCGCGTCTAGATATCGCGACGACAACAGCGCCAACATTACTACTACTAAGTTAGTACGAGCTATATGATGCGGTAAGCAACTAGACAGCCCACACAATATTCCCACAGCTGGGACTTTGTTGTCTTAAATACAATGATAAGATCATTCAACCAACGACAATAGATGTGATTTCAACTATAAACAAACCGCCCACTGAATGCTCCCAATGCTGGGACTATACCACCAATGACAAGGAAAGAAAGCATATATACAACTGTGTGTTGATTGACGAATATCGTATGTCTACTGTAAATAAACAGCAAAATCAACATTCCCACAGCTGGGACTATAAACCATATATCAGAAGAAAACAGAAGATGAATTATTTTACAAGAATATATGTAATTTACACGACACGCTATTGGACCATACGCTACGCTACGGCATACGTAACGCGCGTGTAAATTAATAATATTCAACTTTTTCTGTAACGTACTGTAATAACATTAAACATGAAACAGAAAATAAAAAAACAAATATCGTCCACTCACATCTCCGCATAATCATTATATAAAAGAGATACTGTCCACCCACATTCTTTGCCTCACCATCAAAAAAAAAAAAAGGAAATATTGTCGACCCATATACAATGCAACACTATAAAAAAAAAGAAATACTGTCCAAACAGTTTCTCTGCATCATTATTAAAAAAAAAAAATAAATGCTGTCCACCCAGTTTCTCTGCATCATTATTAAAAAAAAAAAAAGAAATACTGTCCACCCAGTTTCTCTGCATCATTATTAAAAGAAATACTGTCAACCAGTTTCTCTGCATCATTATTAAAAAAAAAAAAGAAATACTGTCCACCCAGTTTCTCTGCATCATTATTAAAAAAAAAAAATACTGTCCACCCAGTTTCTCTGCATCATTATTAAAAAAAAAAATACTGTCCACCCAGTTTCTGCATCATTATTAAAAAAAAAGAAATACCGTCCAACCAGTTTCTCTGCATCATTATTAAAAGAAATACTGTCCAACCAGTTTCTCTGCATCATTATTAAAAAAAAAAGAAATACTGTCCAACCAGTTTCTCTGCATCATTATTAAAAGAAATACTGTCCAACCAGTTTCTCTGCATCATTATTAAAAAAAAATAAATGCTGTCCACCCAGTTTCTCTGCATCATTATTAAAAAAAAAAAAAAATACTGTCCAACCAGTTTCTCTGCATCATTATTAAAAAAATAAATGCTGTCCACCCAGTTTCTCTGCATCATTATTAAAAAAAAAGAAATACTGTCCAACCAGTTTCTCTGCATCATTATTAAAAAAAAAAAAGAAATACTGTCCACCCAGTTTCTCTGCATCATTATTAAAAAAATAAATGCTGTCCACCCAGTTTCTCTGCATCATTATTAAAAAAAAAGAAATACTGTCCACCCACATTCTCTGCATCACCATTAAAAAAAAAGAAATACTGTCCACCTACATTCTTTGCATCACCATCAAAAAAAAAAAAAGAAATACTGTCCACCCACATTCTCTGCATCACCATTAAAAAAAAAAAAGAAATACTGTCCACCCACATTCTCTGCATCATCATTAAAAAAAGAAATACTGTCCACCTACTTTCTTTGCATCACCATTAAAAAAAGAAATACTGTCAACCAGTTTCTCTGCATCATTATTAAAAAAAGAAATACTGTCCAACCAGTTTCTCTGCATCATTATTAAAAAAAGAAATACTGTCAACCAGATTCTCTGCATCATCATTAAAAAAAAAAAAATACTGTCCACCCACATTCTTTGCATCACCATTAAAAAAAAAAATACTGTCCACCCACATTCTTTGCATCACCATCAAAAAAAGAAATACTGTCCACCCACGTTCTCTGCATCCGCCATTACAAAAAAAAGAAAAATACTGTCCACCCACATTCTCTCTGCATCACCATTAAAAAAAGAAATGCTGTCCACCTACATTCTTTGCATCACCATCAAAAAAAGAAATACTGTCCACCCACATTCTCTGCATCACCATTACAAAAAAAAGGAAATACTGTCCACCTACATTCTTTGCATCACCATCAAAAAAAAAAGAAATGCTGATCACCACGTTCTCTGCATCATCATTAAAAAGAAATGCTGTCCACCCACATTCTCTGCATCATCATTAAAAAAAGAAATGCTGATCCGCCACGTTCTCTGCGTCGTCGTTAAAGAATGCTGTCCGCCACGTTCTCTGCATCACCATTACAAAAAAAAGAAATACTGTCCACCCATTCTCTGCATCATCATTAAAAAAAGAAATGCTGATCCGCCACGTTCTCTGCGTCGTCGTTAAAGAATGCTGTCCGCCACGTTCTCTGCATCCGCCATTACAAAAGGAAATGCTGTCCGCCCACGTTCTCTGCATCATCATTAAAAAAGGAAATACTGTCCACCTACGTTCTTTGCATCACCATCAAAAAAAGAAATGCTGATCCGCCACGTTCTCTGCATCACCATTACAAAAAAAAGAAATGCTGATCACCCACGTTCTCTGCGTCGTCGTTAAAGAATGCTGTCCACCTACTTTCTTTGCATCACCATTAAAAAAAAGAAAAATACTGTCCACCCACATTCTCTGCATCATCATTAAAAAAAGAAATACTGTCCACCCACATTCTTTGCATCACCATCAAAAAAAAAAAAAAGAAATACTGTCCACCCACATTCTCTGCATCACCATTACAAAAAAAAGAAATACTGTCCACCTACATTCTCTGCGTCGTCGTTAAAGAATGCTGTCCACCCACGTTCTTTGCATCACCATCAAAAGAAATGCTGTCCGCCACGTTCTCTGCATCATTATTAAAAAAAGAAATGCTGATCCGCCACGTTCTCTGCATCATCATTAAAAAAAGAAATGCTGTCCACCTACGTTCTTTGCATCACCATCAAAAGAAATGCTGTCCACCCACGTTCTTTGCATCACCATCAAAAGAAATGCTGATCCGCCACGTTCTCTGCATCATTATTAAAAAAAGAAATACTGTCAACCAGTTTCTCTGCATCATCATTAAAAAAAGAAATGCTGTCCACCTACGTTCTTTGCATCACCATCAAAAGAAATACTGTCCACCCACATTCTCTGCATCACCATTACAAAAAAAAGGAAATACTGTCCACCTACATTCTTTGCATCACCATCAAAAGAAATGCTGTCCACCCACATTCTTTGCATCACCATCAAAAGAAATGCTGTCACCCACGTTCTTTGCATCACCATTAAAAAAAAAAAAAGAAATGCTGTCCACCTACGTTCTTTGCATCACCATTACAAAAAAAAAGAAATGCTGTCCACCCACGTTCTCTGCGTCGTCGTTAAAGAATGCTGATCACCCACGTTCTCTGCATCATCATTAAAAAAAAGGAAATACTGTCCACCCACATTCTCTGCATCATCATTAAAAAAAGAAATGCTGATCACCCACGTTCTCTGCGTCGTCGTTAAAGAATGCTGATCACCCACGTTCTCTGCATCATCATTAAAAAAAGAAATAATTGTCCACCTACATTCTTTGCATCACCATCAAAAAAAAGGAAATACTGTCCACCTACTTTCTTTGCATCACCATAAAAAAAGAAATACTGTCCACCCACATTCTCTGCATCACCATTACAAAAAAAAGGAAATACTGTCCACCTACATTCTTTGCATCACCATCAAAAAAAAAAAAAAAACTGTCCACCCACATTCTCTGCATCATCATTAAAAAAAAAAAAAAAAAAAGAAATACTGTCCACCTACATTCTTTGCATCACCATTACAAAAAAAAAGAAATACTGTCCACCCAGTTTCTCTGCATCATTATTAAAAAAAAAAGAAATACTGTCCACCCATTCTCTGCATCACCATTAAAAATAGAAAAATACTGTCCACCCACATTCTCTGCATCATCATTAAAAAAAGAAATAATTGTCCACCCACATTCTCTGCATCACCATTAAAAAAGAAATACTGTCCACCTACATTCTTTGCATCACCATTAAAAAAGAAATACTGTCCACCCACATTCTCTGCATCACCATTACAAAAAAAAAGAAATACTGTCCACCCACATTCTCTGCATCATCATTAAAAAAAAAAAAAAAAAAAAAAGAAATACTGTCCAATCTAATTTCTCTCTCTAATAACATACATACTTTTACAGTAAATATTCCCACTCAATATTCCCACTGCTGGGACTAGATCATACAAATTATAATTTCAAATACTTCGTGTGAAACAGTACTTCCGCTCGGTACTGTTCTGTTTTTTTTTTTCTGTAATTACATCAGCTACAACGCCTTTCAAACCGGATCACGGCAACATCCGCACCGGATAACATAGCCATAGGATGGTATACACAGCACCATATTGCGCTTGTCGCTATAGACATAACATGTTAAATCTGGTCACTAACAATTTCACTAGCTACAGCGCCCTTCAAACCGGATCACAGCAACATCCGCACCGGATAACATAGCCATAGGATGGTATACACAGCACCATATTGCGCTTGTCGCTATAGACATAACATGTTAAATCTGGTCACTAACAATTTCACTAGCTACAGCGCCCTTCAAACCGGATCACAGCAACATCCGCACCGGATAACATGGCGATAGGATGGTATACACAGCACCATATTGCGCTTGTCGCTATAGACATAACATGTTAAATCTGGTCACTAACAATTTCACTAGCTACAGCGCCCTTCAAACCGGATCACAGCAACATCCGCACCGGATAACATAGCCATAGGATGGTATACACAGCACCATATTGCGCTTGTCGCTATAGACAACATGTTAGATCTGGTCACTAACAATTTCACTAGCTACAGCGCCCTTCAAACCGGATCCGCAGCAACATCCGCACCGGATAACATGGCGATAGGATGGTATGCACAGCACCATATTGCGCTGTCGCTATAGACATAACATGTTAAATCTGGTCACTAACAATTTCACTGGCTACAGCGCCCTTCAAACCGGATCCGCAGCAACATCCGCACCGGATAACATGGCGATAGGATGGTATACACAGCACCATATTGCGCTTGTCGCTATAGACATAACATGTTAAATCTCGTCACTAACAATTTCACTAGCTACAGCGCGCCCTTCAAACCGGATCACAGCAACATCCGCACCGGATAGCATGGCGATGGGATGGTATACACAGCACCATATTGCGCTTGTCGCTATAGACATAACATGTTAAATCTGGTCACTAACAATTTCACTGGCTACAGCGCCCTTCAAACCGGATCACAGCAACATCCGCACCGGATAACATGGCGATGGGATGGTATACACAGCACCATATTGCGCTTGTCGCCATAGACATAACATGTTAAATCTCGTCACTAACAATTTCACTAGCTGGCGCCCTTCAAACCGGATCACAGCAACATCGCACCGGATAACATAGCCATGGGATGGTATACACAGCACCATGTGCGCTTGTCGCTATAGACATAACATGTTAAATCTCGTCACTAACAATTTCACTGGCTACAGCGCCCTTCAAACCGGATCACAGCAACATCCGCACCGGATAACATGGCGATAGGATGGTATACACAGCACCATATTGCGCTTGTCGCTATAGACATAACATGTTAAATCTGGTCACTAACAATTTCACTAGCTACAGCGCCTTCAAACCGGATCCGCAGCAACATCCGCGCCGGATAACATAGCCAGGATGGTATACACAGCGCCATATTGCGCTTGTCGCTATAGACATAACATGTTAAATCTGGTCACTAACAATTTCACTAGCTACAGCGCCCTTCAAACCGGATCACAGCAACATCCGCACCGGATAACATAGCCATAGGATGGTATACACAGCACCATATTGCGCTTGTCGCTATAGACATAACATGTTAAATCTGGTCACTAACAATTTCACTAGCTACAGCGCCCTTCAAACCGGATCCGCAGCAACATCCGCACCGGATAACATAGCCATAGGATGGTATACACAGCACCATATTGCGCTTGTCGCTATAGACATAACATGTTAAATCTCGTCACTAACAATTTCACCAGCTACAGCGCCCTTCAAACCGGATCCGCAGCAACATCCGCACCGGATAACATAGCCATGGGATGGTATGCACAGCACCATATTGCGCTTGTCGCTATAGACATAACATGTTAAATCTGGTCACTAAGAATTTCACTAGCTACAGCGCCCTTCAAACCGGATCACAGTAACATCCGCACCGGATAACATGGCGATAGGATGGTATACACAGCACCATATTGCGCTTGTCGCTATAGACATAACATGTTAAATCTGGTCACTAACAATTTCACTAGCTACAGCGCCCTTCAAACCGGATCACAGCAACATCCGCACCGGATAACATAGCCATAGGATGGTATACACAGCACCATATTGCGCTTGTCGCTATAGACATAACATGTTAAATCTGGTCACTAACAATTTCACTAGCTACAGCGCCCTTCAAACCGGATCACAGCAACATCCGCACCGGATAACATGGCGATAGGATGGTATACACAGCACCATATTGCGCTTGTCGCTATAGACATAACATGTTAAATCTGGTCACTAACAATTTCACTAGCTACAGCGCCCTTCAAACCGGATCACAGCAACATCGCACCGGATAACATGGCGATGGGATGGTATACACAGCACCATATTGCGCTTGTCGCTATAGACATAACATGTTAAATCTGGTCACTAACAATTTCACTAGCTACAGCGCCCTTCAAACCGGATCACAGCAACATCCGCACCGGATAACATGGCGATAGGATGGTATACACAGCACCATATTGCGCTTGTCGCTATAGACATAACATGTTAAATCTGGTCACTAACAATTTCACTAGCTACAGCGCCCTTCAAACCGGATCACAGCAACATCCGCACCGGATAACATGGCGATAGGATGGTATACACAGCACCATATTGCGCTTGTCGCTATAGACATAAGATGTTAAATCTCGTCACTAACAATTTCACTAGCTACAGCGCCCTTCAAACCGGATCACAGCAACATCCGCACCGGATAACATGGCGATAGGATGGTATACACAGCACCATATTGCGCTTGTCGCTATAGACATAACATGTTAAATCTCGTCACTAACAATTTCACTAGCTACAGCGCCCTTCAAACCGGATCACAGCAATATCCGCACCGGATAACATGGCGATAGGATGGTATACACAGCACCATATTGCGCTTGTCGCTATAGACATAACATGTTAAATCTCGTCACTAACAATTTCACTAGCTACAGCGCCCTTCAAACCGGATCACAGCAACATCCGCACCGGATAACATGGCGATAGGATGGTATACACAGCACCATGTGCGCTTGTCGCTATAGACATAACATGTTAAATCTGGTCACTAACAATTTCACTAGCTACAGCGCCCTTCAAACCGGATCACAGCAACATCCGCACCGGATAACATGGCGATAGGATGGTATACACAGCACCATATTGCGCTTGTCGCTATAGACATAACATGTTAAATCTGGTCACTAACAATTTCACTAGCTACAGCGCCCTTCAAACCGGATCACAGTAATGATTTCACACTGCGGGTTGTCTCCGCGGTGGTACCTAGACGGTTTCCGGCAACAGAGACACTACCACCAGTAACAGGTACAGCGCCCTTCAAACCGGATCACAGCAAATATCCGCACCGGATAACATAGCCATGGGATGGTATACGCAGCACCATATTGCTTGTCGCTATAGACATAACATGTTAAATCTCGTCACTAACAATTTCACTAGCTACAGCGCCCTTCAAACCGGATCACAGCAAATATCCGCACCGGATAACATAGCCATAGGATGGTATACACAGCACCATATTGCTTGTCGCTATAGATATAACATGTTAAATCGTCACTAACAATTTCACTAGCTACAGCGCCTTCAAACCGGATCACAGCAAATATCCGCACCGGATAACATAGCCATAGGATGGTATACACAGCACCATATTGTGCTTGTCGCTATAGATATAACATGTTAAATCGTCACTAACAATTTCACTAGCTGGCGCCCTTCAAACCGGATCACGGCAACATCCGCACCGATAACATGGCGATAGGATGGTATACAGCACCATATTGCGCTTGTCGCTATAGATATAACATGTTAAATCTGGTCACCAACAATTTCACTAGCTACAGCGCCTTCAAACCGGATCACAGCAAATATCCGCACCGGATAACATAGCCATAGGATGGTATACAGCACCATATTGCTTGTCGCTATAGATATAACATGTTAAATCTGGTCACTAAGAATTTCACTAGCTGGCGCCCTTCAAACTGATCACAGCAACATCGCACCGGATAACATGGCGATAGGATGGTATACAGCACCATATTGCTTGTCGCTATAGATATAACATGTTAAATCGTCACTAACAATTTCACTAGCTGGCGCCCTTCAAACCGGATCACAGCAAATATCCGCACCGGATAACATGGCGATAGGATGGTATACAGCACCATATTGCTTGTCGCTATAGACATAACATGTTAAATCTGGTCACTAACAATTTCACTAGCTACAGCGCCCTTCAAACCGGATCACAGTAATGATTTCACACTGCGGGTTGTCTCCGCGGTGGTACCTAGACGGTTTCCGGCAACAGTCAGTACACAACCGGACCTCATCTAATATAACTTAATGACCAGGAACCCTTGAACCGCAGTCAAGATTAACTCACTCCAGGTAGACGCATTAAACGTCCGTCAATCCAAATTAAACCTACCCACCCACCGGTTATTCCCCGAACTAGTTAAAGGGGAACTCCATTCACCGTACGCAATATACTTGTTATTTATCTACACACAAAGCATCATAAAAATAACACCTGTTACTTAACAGCTGGTACTTTACATACATCAATACAGTACTTTCGGAATAGTATATGTTCGTTTCGTGTTATCTCCGAAACGGCTTGACCGATTTCATTGGAACTTTCTTTGTTATATAGCTTATATTATTGAGCATGTTTTAAGCTATTATATATATACATATATACCTATTTGTATATATATATATATGTCTAAATGAAGGCTTTAAATTGTTATAGGTCGCAATTGTTTGAAACTAGTACTAGTATTAACTATATATATATATATGTTTAATTTATAGAAAATACGTATATATTACTATTTCTTTTTTATTTTATTATAGAATTAGGTTTATAGTTTTTTTTTATTACTAGTAACACTCAAAATCACGTGATACAATGATAATGAAGTGATGAACGTTGAATCGCGATCGCTGTCGAGTCGGTTGTATCTTACGTTAGCAGTATTATCGACGTTACTATATTACTGTTATCAAGCAGTTTAACTATAGCAGAGTAAACTTACTGAGCATTTAACTGTTTAGTTAATAACTTAAACTTTAACTTGTTAGTTTCGGGCTTAACTGTGTAGTTAACTTTGTAAGTTGAAGTTAAACCTTTTGTCTGAATTTACTATGGGATTACTACGGAGTTGGATTAGTACTCGTGGTCTAAATATATCGACTCGCACTTGGCCAATGTGGTGAATGTGTGACCTTGACTCCGTTGTGTGAGCACATCGATTCCCAGCTGTGGGAATGTTAAGTGGGCTGTGTGTTTATTATATTTATTAAGGCGTAATACTCGGTAATAAAATGCTAGTACTCCCAAAACAAAAGCGATCTTTTAAGTAGCTGACGTTTTATACAGATTTTTTTTTTTAGTAAAATGCTAAAACGGAAGTTGAATTAATGGCGTTAGGATGTGCACATAACGTCAGCTTCTTTGTGGAATTGAGGCGGAAATATTTAAATCCAGTTATGGGAGTGGTATCCGTATTCAGATTGTCTAATAAAAATTAATATTTAATCTGTGTGAACTTGCCAAATGCCAAATAAACCGGAAGTTACACGGCGGGTTGCCGCCATTATGAAGCGACCCCTTCCGGTTCACTCGGGGACCTAATCGCTCGACAAATTACTTTGCGGGCTTAATTAGAAGTTACGGCTGTACTTTGAGTTGTAATTGCACGGACGCTTAGGATTTGTGGTGCGAAAGGTATCCGGTTCGAATCCGTTTGCACAAGGAGTGGATTTCGACGAAGCGACGATAGCAGCAAGACATTGACTAGATAAGTCATACGCTTGCGACGACGTAGCGCTAGTTACGATGATATACACCTGCATCTGGCATCATCTGCAAAAGGCTGGATACAAAAAAAAGCTTGATGTTTGGGTGCCGCATGATTTGACGCAAAAAAACCTTCTGGACCGAATCAACGCCTGCGATATGCTGCTGAAACGGAACGAACTCGACCCATTCTTGAAGCGGATGGTGACTGGCGACGAAAAATGGATCACATACGACAATATCAAGCAAAAACGGTCGTGGTCGAGCGGCCAAGCCGGGATTGACGGCTAGGAAGGTTTTGCTGTGTGTTTGTTGGGATTGGAAGGGAATCATCCACTATGAGCTGCTCCCATATGGCCAGACGCCTAATTCTACCATCTACTGCGAACAACTGGACCGCTTGAAGCAGGCGATCGACCAGAAGCGTCCAGAATTGGCCAACAGGAAGCGTGTAGTGTTCCACCAGGACAACGCCAGACCACACACTTCGTTGATGACTCGTCAGAAGCTACGGGAGCTCGGATGGGAGGTTTTATCGCATCCACCATATAGCCCGGACATAGCGCCAAGTGATTACCACCTGTTCCTGTCCATGGTGAACGCCCTTGGTGGTGTAAAGTTGAACTCAAAAGAGGCTTTTGAAAAGTGGCTGTCCGAGTTCTGCAAATAAGGAGGGGGGCTTCTACGAGGGAGGTATTATGAAGTTGCCGTCTAGATGGAAACAGATTATCGAACAAAACGGCGCATATTTGAACTAAATCCGATCACTGTAACACTTTTTATAAATCATTGAATAAAGAGCAAATTAGCGGAAGGGAGATATTTGCCAATCTAATATTAGCAGCGCGACGACGACGCGCGTACTTAGTCGGTTAATACAGCTCCATTTGTTTGATCAGATTCGAACTGTGCGCTCTATAGCATAAAGTGCATTTAAATGAGCGCATCAGGTAGACGAGTGTGCAGCGCCGCGACGCGGGAATTATTACACGGCTAAATGAAAGTGTCGCAACGTTCATATATACTGTCGCTGCGGCGACGACGCGTGCACTTAGGCGGTTAATACAGTTCCATTTGTTTAATCAGATTTCAGCTTTATTCTCAGTTGATTTTAGTAAGCATTTTATATAGGCGATTGTTGCGCGGGAATTATTACGCGACTATATTAAAAGTTCATAAAGTACAATATGGCCGACGTCCAGCTGTGGACGTGTATCGGCTGATGATGACGAATGTTCAATATCCACTACATCTACAGCTCATTCGTTCAAACAAATTTGAATTTTATGTATCATGTTATACAGTTCATATAAATATGCGTTTTATATAGATCAGTACTGCTAGACGCGACGCGGGAAATAAGACACGGCTATATTAAACGGTCGCAACGTTCATATATATTAGCAGCGCGACGACGACGCGCGCACTTAGTCGGTTAATACAGTTCCATTTGTTTAATCAGATTTCAGCTTTATTTTCAGTTGATTTTAGTAAGCATTTTATATAGGCGATTGTTGCGCGGGAATTATTACACGGCTAAATTAAACGGTCGCAACGTTCATATATATTAGCAGCGCGACGACGACGCGCGCACTTAGTCGGTTAATACAGTTCCATTTGTTTAATCAGATTTCAGCTTTATTTTCAGTTGATTTTAGTAAGCATTTTATATAGGCGATTGTTGCGCGGGAATTATTACACGGCTAAATTAAACGGTCGCAACGTTCATATATATTAGCAGCGCGACGACGACGCGCGCACTTAGTCGGTTAATACAGTTCCATTTGTTTAATCAGATTTCAGCTTTATTTTCAGTTGATTTTAGTAAGCATTTTATATAGGCGATTGTTGCGCGGGAATTATTACACGGCTAAATTAAACGGTCGCAACGTTCATATATATTAGCAGCGCGACGACGACGCGCGCACTTAGTCGGTTAATACAGTTCCATTTGTTTAATCAGATTTCAGCTTTATTTTCAGTTGATTTTAGTAAGCATTTTATATAGGCGATTGTTGCGCGGGAATTATTACACGGCTAAATTAAACGGTCGCAACGTTCATATATATTAGCAGCGCGACGACGACGCGCGTACTTAGTCGGTTAATACAGTTCGATTTGTTTGATCAGATTCGAACTGTGCGCTCTATAGCATAAAGTGCATTTAAATGAGCGCATCAGGTAGACGAGTGTGCAGCGCCGCGACGCGGGAATTATTACACGGCTAAATTAAAGTGTCGCAACGTTCATATATACTGTCAGCGCGACGACGACGCGTGCACTTAGGCGGTTAATACAGTTCCATTTGTTTAATCAGATTTCAGCTTTATTCTCAGTTGATTTTAGTAAGCATTTTATATAGGCGATTGTTGCGCGGGAATTATTACACGGCTAAATTAAACGGTCGCAACGTTCATATATATTAGCAGCGCGACGACGACGCGCGCACTTAGTCGGTTAATACAGCTCCATGTGTTTGATCAAGTTCGAACTGTGCGCTCTATAGCATAAAGTGCATTTAAATGAGCGCATCAGGTAGACGAGTGTGCAGCGGCGCGACGCGGGAATTATTACACGGCTAAATTAAACGGTCGCAACGTTCATATATATTAGCAGCGCGACGACGATGTATACATATAATCGGTTAATACAGTACAATTGTTCAATCAAATTTGAGTTTTATACTTTATAACATAGAGTTCACTGGAATAAGCTTTTTGTACTGTACAGAGATGTGAAGTAGGAAAGTGCTTAGAATTAACTTCAAGCGAATTAGGTCTTTAGCACCTATTCAATAGAGTTGATTTTGCAATAGTTGTGTATATCAACATTATACTGCCCGCTGTCTGCGAGATGATGACGTCACGTCAACAAGTCAAGATTGTTGTTGTTGTTGACTTCGTGTTAAGCAGACTTCTCACCGGTTATTTTGCCTACCACGATATACTCCCGCCGAAGTACTGGTCGTAGTGTCTGTTGCCGGAGACCGTATGGGTACCACCGCAGCGACAAGCGGTAGTGCGCGGACATTACTGTGATCCGGTTTGAAGGACCTTTAGCTGTTACTGGTGGTAGTGTCTCTGTTGCCGGACACCGTCTAGGTACCGCCGCAGCGCCTATTGCAGCCGACAGACAGTACTGTGCGGACATTGCTGTGATCCGGTTTGAAGGACCTTTAGCTGTTACTGGTGGTAGTGTCTCTGTTGCCGGACACCGTCTAGGTACCGCCGCAGCGGCTATTGCAGCCAACAGACAGTACTGTGCGGACATTGCTGTGATCCGGTTTGAAGGACCTTTAGCTGTTACTGGTGGTAGTGTCTCTGCTGCCGGAGACCGTCTAGGTACCGCCGCAGCGCCTATTGCAGCCGACAGACAGTACTGTGCGGACATTGCTGTGATCCGGTTTGAAGGACCTTTAGCTGTTACTGGTGGTAGTGTCTCTGTTGCCGGACACCGTCTAGGTACCACCGCAGCGGCTATTGCAGCCAACAGACAGTACTGTGCGGACATTGCTGTGATCCGGTTTGAAGGACCTTTAGCTGTTACTGGTGGTAGTGTCTCTGTTGCCGGACACCGTCTAGGTACCGCCGCAGCGCCTATTGCAGCCGACAGACAGTACTGTGCGGATATTGCTGTGATCCGGTTTGAAGGACCTTTAGCTGTTACTGGTGGTAGTGTCTCTGTTGCCGGACACCGTCTAGGTACCGCCACAGCGCCTATTGCAGCCGACAGACAGTACTGTGCGAACATTGCTGTGATCCGGTTTGAAGGACCTTTAGCTGTTACTGGTGGTTGTATTTCTGTTGCCGGACACCGTCTAGGTACCACCGCAGCGGCTATTGCAGCCGACAGACAGTACTGTGCGGACATTGCTGTGATCCGGTTTGAAGGACCTTTAGCTGTTACTGGTGGTAGTGTCTCTGTTGCCGGACACCGTCTAGCTAGGTACCACCGCAGCGGCTATTGCAGCCGACAGACAGTACTGTGCGGACATTGCTGTGATCCGGTTTGAAGGACCTTTAGCTGTTACTGGTGGTAGTGTCTCTGTTGCCGGACACCGTCTAGGTACCACCGCAGCGGCTATTGCAGCCGACGAACGGTACTGTGCGGACATTGCTGTGATCCGGTTTGAAGGACCTTTAGCTGTTACTGGTGGTAGTGTCTCTGTTGCCGGACACCGTCTAGGTACCACCGCAGCGGCTATTGCAGCCAACAGACAGTACTGTGCGGACATTGCTGTGATCCGGTTTGAAGGACCTTTAGCTGTTACTGGTGGTAGTGTCTCTGTTGCCGGACACCGTCTAGAGTACCGCCGCAGCGGCTATTGCAACCGACAGACAGTACTGTGCGGACGTGCTGTGATCCGGTTTGGAAGGACCTTTAGCTGTTACTGGTGGTAGTGTCTCTGTTGCCGGACACCGTCTAGGTACCGCCGCAGCGGCTATTGCAGCCGACAGACAGTACTGTGCGGACATTGCTGTGATCCGGTTTGAAGGACCTTTAGCTGTTACTGGTGGTAGTGTCTCTGTTGCCGGACACCGTCTAGAGTACCGCCGCAGCGGCTATTGCAGCCGACAGACAGTACTGTGCCGACATTGCTGTGATCCGGTTTGAAGGACCTTAGCTGTTACTGGTGGTAGTGTCTCTGTTGCCGGACACCGTCTAGGTACCACCGCAGCGGCTATTGCAGCCGACAGACGGTACTGTGCGGACATTGCTGTGATCCGGTTTGAAGGACCTTTAGCTGTTGTTACTGGTGGTAGTGTCTCTGTTGCCGGACACCGTCTAGGTACCACCGCAGCGGCTATTGCAACCGACAGACAGTACTGTGCGGACATTACTGTGATCCGGTTTGAAGGACCTTTAGCTGTTACTGGTGGTAGTGTCTCTGTTGCCGGACACCGTCTAGGTACCGCCGCAGCGGCTATTGCAACCGACAGACAGTACTGTGCGGACATTACTGTGATCCGGTTTGAAGGACCTTTAGCTGTTACTGGTGGTAGTGTCTCTGTTGCCGGACACCGTCTGGAGTACCGCCGCAGCGCCTATTGCAACCGACAGACGGTACTGTGCGGACATTGCTGTGATCCGGTTTGAAGGACCTTTAGCTGTTACTGGTGGTAGTGTCTCTGTTGCCGGACACCGTCTAGAGTACCGCCGCAGCGGCTATTGCAGCCGACGAACAGTACTGTGCGGACATTGTTGTGATCCGGTTTGAAGGACCTTTAGCTGTTACTGGTGGTAGTGTCTCTGTTGCCGGACACCGTCTAGGTACCACCGCAGCGGCTATTGCAGCCGACAGACAGTACTGTGCGGACATTGCTGTGATCCGGTTTGAAGGACCTTTAGCTGTTACTGGTGGTAGTGTCTCTGTTGCCGGACACCGTCTAGGTACCGCCACAGCGGCTATTGCAACCGACAGACGGTACTGTGCGGACATTGCTGTGATCCGGTTTGAAGGACCTTTAGCTGTTGTTACTGGTGGTAGTGTCTCTGTTGCCGGACACCGTTAAGTTAGGTACCACCGCAGCGGCTATTGCAGCCGACAGACGGTACTGTGCGGACATTGCTGTGATCCGGTTTGAAGGACCTTTGGCTGTTACTGGTGGTAGTGTCTCTGTTGCCGGACACCGTCTGGAGTACCGCCGCAGCGGCTATTGCAGCCGACAGACAGTACTGTGCGGACATTGCTGTGATCCGGTTTGAAGGACCTTTAGCTGTTACTGGTGGTAGTGTCTCTGTTGCCGGACACCGTCTAGGTACCGCCGCAGCGGCTATTGCAGCCGACAGACAGTACTGTGCGGACATTGCTGTGATCCGGTTTGAAGGACCTTTAGCTGTTACTGGTGGTAGTGTCTCTGTTGCCGGACACCGTCTAGGTACCGCCGCAGCGCCTATTGCAGCCGACAGACAGTACTGTGCGGACATTGCTGTGATCCGGTTTGAAGGACCTTTAGCTGTTACTGGTGGTAGTGTCTCTGTTGCCGGACACCGTCTAGGTACCACCGCAGCGGCTATTGCAGCCGACAGACAGTACTGTGCGGACATTGCTGTGATCCGGTTTGAAGGACCTTTAGCTGTTACTGGTGGTAGTGTCTCTGTTGCCGGACACCGTCTAGGTACCACCGCAGCGGCTATTGCAGCCAACAGACAGTACTGTGCGGACATTGCTGTGATCCGGTTTGAAGGACCTTTAGCTGTTACTGGTGGTAGTGTCTCTGTTGCCGGACACCGTCTAGCTAGGTACCACCGCAGCGGCTATTGCAACCGACAGACAGTACTGTGCGGACATTGCTGTGGATCCGGTTTGAAGGACCTTTAGCTGTTACTGGTGGTAGTGTCTCTGTTGCCGGACACCGTCTGGGTACCGCCGCAGCGCCTATTGCAGCCGACGAACGGTACTGTGCGGACATTGCTGTGATCCGGTTTGAAGGACCTTTGGCTGTTACTGGTGGTAGTGTCTCTGTTGCCGGACACCGTCTGGAGTACCACCGCAGCGGCTATTGCAGCCAACAGACGGTACTGTGCGGACATTGCTGTGATCGGTTTGAAGGACCTTTGGCTGTTACTGGTGGTAGTGTCTCTGTTGCGGACACCGTCTAGCTAGGTACCACCGCAGCGGCTATTGCAGCCAACAGACAGTACTGTGCGGACATTGCTGTGATCCGGTTTGAAGGACCTTTGGCTGTTACTGGTGGTGGTGTCTCTGTTGCCGGACACCGTCTAGGTACCGCCGCAGCGGCTATTGCAGCCGACAGACGGTACTGTGCGGACATTGCTGTGATCGGTTTGAAGGACCTTTAGCTGTTACTGGTGGTAGTGTCTCTGTTGCCGGACACCGTCTAGGTACCACCGCAGCGGCTATTGCAGCCGACGAACAGTACTGTGCGGACATTGCTGTGATCGGTTTGAAGGACCTTTGGCTGTTACTGGTGGTGGTAGTGTCTCTGTTGCCGGACACCGTCTAGAGTACCGCCGCAGCGGCTATTGCAGCCGACAGACGGTACTGTGCGGACATTGCTGTGATCCGGTTTGAAGGACCTTTAGCTGTTACTGGTGGTAGTGTTCTGTTGCCGGACACCGTCTAGCTAGGTACCACCGCAGCGGCTATTGCAGCCAACAGACAGTACTGTGCGGACATTGCTGTGATCCGGTTTGAAGGACCTTTAGCTGTTACTGGTGGTAGTGTCTCTGTTGCCGGACACCGTCTGGGTACCACCGCAGCAGCTATTGCAGCCAACAGACAGTACTGTGCGGACATTGCTGTGATCCGGTTTGAAGGACCTTTGGCTGTTACTGGTGGTAGTGTCTCTGTTGCCGGACACCGTCTGGGTACCACCGCAGCAGCTATTGCAGCCGACAGACGGTACTGTGCGGACATTGCTGTGATCGGTTTGAAGGACCTTAGCTGTTACTGGTGGTAGTGTCTCTGTTGCGGACACCGTCTAGGTACCACCGCAGCGGCTATTGCAGCCGACGAACAGTACTGTGCGGACATTGCTGTGATCCGGTTTGAAGGACCTTTAGCTGTTACTGGTGGTAGTGTCTCTGTTGCCGGACACCGTCTAGCTAGGTACCACCGCAGCGGCTATTGCAGCCAACAGACAGTACTGTGCGGACATTGCTGTGATCGGTTTGAAGGACCTTTAGCTGTTACTGGTGGTAGTGTCTCTGTTGCCGGACACCGTCTAGGTACCACCGCAGCGGCTATTGCAGCCAACAGACAGTACTGTGCGGACATTGCTGTGATCCGGTTTGAAGGACCTTTAGCTGTTACTGGTGGTAGTGTCTCTGTTGCCGGACACCGTCTAGGTACCGCCGCAGCGCCTATTGCAGCCGACAGACAGTACTGTGCGGACATTGCTGTGATCCGGTTTGAAGGACCTTTAGCTGTTACTGGTGGTAGTGTCTCTGTTGCCGGACACCGTCTAGGTACCGCCGCAGCGCCTGTTGCAGCCAACAGACAGTACTGTGCGGACATTGCTGTGATCCGGTTTGAAGGACCTTTAGCTGTTACTGGTGGTAGTGTCTCTGTTGCCGGACACCGTCTAGGTACCACCGCAGCGGCTATTGCAGCCGACAGACAGTACTGTGCGGACATTGTTGTGATCCGGTTTGAAGGACCTTTAGCTGTTACTGGTGGTAGTGTCTCTGTTGCCGGACACCGTCTAGGTACCGCCGCAGCGCCTATTGCAGCCGACAGACAGTACTGTGCGGACATTGCTGTGATCCGGTTTGAAGGACCTTTAGCTGTTACTGGTGGTAGTGTCTCTGTTGCGGACACCGTCTAGCTAGGTACCACCGCAGCGGCTATTGCAGCCAACAGACAGTACTGTGCGGACATTGCTGTGATCGGTTTGAAGGACCTTTAGCTGTTACTGGTGGTAGTGTCTCTCTGTTGCCGGAGACCGTCTGGGTACCGCCGCAGCGCCTATTGCAGCCGACGAACAGTACTGTGCGGACATTGCTGTGATCCGGTTTGAAGGACCTTTAGCTGTTACTGGTGGTAGTGTCTCTGTTGCGGACACCGTCTAGAGTACCACCGCAGCGGCTGTTGCAGCCAACAGACAGTACTGTGCGGACATTGCAGTGATCCGGTTTGAAGGACCTTTAGCTGTTACTGGTGGTAGTGTCTCTGTTGCCGGACACCGTCTAGGTACCGCCGCAGCGCCTGTGCAGCCGACAGACAGTACTGTGCGGACATTACTGTGATCCGGTTTGAAGGGCGCTGCAGCTATTACTGGTGGTAGTGTCTCTGTTGCCGGACACCGTCTAGCTAGGTACCACCGCAGCGCCTATTGCAGCCGACAGACAGTACTGTGCGGACGTGCTGTGATCGGTTTGAAGGACCTTTAGCTGTTACTGGTGGTAGTGTCTCTGTTGCCGGACACCGTCTAGGTACCGCCGCAGCAGCTATTGCAGCCGACAGACGGTACTGTGCGGACGTGCTGTGATCGGTTTGAAGGACCTTAGCTGTTACTGGTGGTAGTGTCTCTGTTGCCGGACACCGTCTAGAGTACCACCGCAGCGGCTATTGCAGCCGACGAACGGTACTGTGCGGACATTGCTGTGATCCGGTTTGAAGGACCTTTGCTGTTACTGGTGGTAGTGTCTCTGTTGCCGGACACCGTCTAGGTACCACCGCAGCGGCTATTGCAACCGACAGACAGTACTGTGCGGACATTGCTGTGATCGGTTTGAAGGACCTTTAGCTGTTACTGGTGGTGGTGTCTCTGTTGCCGGACACCGTCTAGCTAGGTACCACCGCAGCGGCTATTGCAGCCGACAGACAGTACTGTGCGGACATTGCTGTGATCCGGTTTGAAGGACCTTTAGCTGTTACTGGTGGTAGTGTCTCTGTTGCCGGACACCGTCTAGGTACCGCCACAGCGGCTATTGCAGCCAACAGACAGTACTGTGCGGACATTGCTGTGATCCGGTTTGAAGGACCTTTAGCTGTTACTGGTGGTAGTGTCTCTGTTGCCGGACACCGTCTAGGTACCGCCGCAGCGGCTATTGCAGCCGACAGACAGTACTGTGCGGACATTGCTGTGATCGGTTTGAAGGACCTTTAGCTGTTACTGGTGGTAGTGTCTGTTGCCGGACACCGTCTAGGTACCACCGCAGCGGCTATTGCAGCCAACAGACAGTACTGTGCGGACATTGCTGTGATCCGGTTTGAAGGACCTTTAGCTGTTACTGGTGGTAGTGTCTCTGTTGCCGGACACCGTCTAGGTACCACCGCAGCGGCTATTGCAGCCAACAGACAGTACTGTGCGGACATTGCTGTGATCCGGTTTGAAGGACCTTTGCTGTTACTGGTGGTAGTGTCTCTGTTGCCGGACACCGTCTAGAGTACCACCGCAGCGGCTATTGCAGCCAACAGACAGTACTGTGCGGACATTGCTGTGATCGGTTTGAAGGACCTTTGCTGTTACTGGTGGTAGTGTCTCTGTTGCCGGACACCGTCTGGAGTACCGCCGCAGCGGCTATTGCAACCGACAGACAGTACTGTGCGGACATTGCTGTGATCCGGTTTGAAGGACCTTTAGCTATTACTGGTGGTAGTGTCTCTGTTGCGGACACCGTCTAGGTACCGCCACAGCGGCTATTGCAGCCAACAGACGGTACTGTGCGGACATTGCTGTGATCCGGTTTGGAAGGACCTTTAGCTGTTACTGGTGGTAGTGTCTCTGTTGCCGGACACCGTCTGGAGTACCACCGCAGCGGCTATTGCAGCCGACAGACAGTACTGTGCGGACATTGTTGTGATCAGTTTGAAGGACCTTTAGCTGTTACTGGTGGTAGTGTCTCTGTTGCCGGACACCGTCTGGGTACCGCCGCAGCGCCTGTTGCAGCCGACAGACAGTACTGTGCGGACATTGCTGTGATCCGGTTTGAAGGACCTTTAGCTGTTACTGGTGGTTGTATTTCTGTTGCCGGACACCGTCTAGGTACCACCGCAGCGGCTATTGCAGCCAACAGACAGTACTGTGCGGACATTGCTGTGATCCGGTTTGAAGGACCTTTAGCTGCTACTGGTGGCAGTGTCTCTGTTGCCGGAGACCGTCTAGGTACCGCCGCAGCGCCTGTTGCAGCCGACAGACAGCACTGTGTGGACATTGCTGTGATCCGGTTTGAAGGACCTTTAGCTGTTACTGGTGGTAGTGTCTCTGTTGCCGGACACCGTCTAGGTACCGCCGCAGCGCTTGTTGCAGCCGACAGACAGCACTGTGTTAAAAGTACTGTGATCCGGTTTATAGGGCGCTGCAGCTAGTGTAATAACTGGGGGTAGCGATACTCATTATCTTACGTCTCAACGTGACGAGCGCAATGCGATGCAGTGTATAACATCCTAACTAGCGACTTGTTTTTCTAGAGAGAGGAGGAGAAAGTGTGGGTAGTTATAGAATAGATACATAAATAAATATATATAATATTTGTTCAAACATTTGATTTAGCGAAACAATTTTATTTAAATATACATTTTTTTTTATCAACAATCACGCTATCACACATTAACACGCGGTATCACTCATAAATAAGTGTTGTGTACGTAGTTCGTGTTATTCATTCACAAGCTCAACACTTGCCAAAAGTCAGTACAAAGATGCCGACGTAATAACGGTACCAGGTTTTAAAAACAGGTATTTACTTACTAGTATTTTTGGAACGAAATACTATCAAGTATTTAAGGTAAAGATTTTTTTTTTATTTTACTGGTGGTAGTTTCTCTGTCGCCGGATACCGTCTAGGTACCACCGCAGCGGCTATTGCAGCCAACAGACGGTACTGTGCGGACGTGCTGTGATCCGGTTTGAAGGGCGCTGCAGCTATTACTGGTGGTAGTGTTCTGTTGCCGGACACCGTCTAGGTACCGCCGCAGCGGCTATTGCAGCCAACAGACAGTACCGTGCGGACATTGCTGTGATCGGTTTGAAGGACCTTAGCTGTTACTGGTGGTAGTGTCTGTTGCCGGACACCGTCTAGGTACCGCCGCAGCGGCTATTGCAGCCAACAGACGGTACTGTGCGGACATTGCTGTGATCAGTTTGAAGGACCTTAGCTGTTACTGGTGGTAGTTTCTCTGTCGCCGGATACCGTCTAGGTACCACCGCAGCGGCTATTGCAGCCGACAGACAGTACTGTGCGGACATTGCTGTGATCGGTTTGAAGGACCTTAGCTGTTACTGGTGGTAGTTTCTCTGTCGCCGGATACCGTCTAGGTACCACCGCAGCGGCTATTGCAGCCAACAGACAGTACTGTGCGGACATTGCTGTGATCCGGTTTGAAGGACCTTAGCTATTACTGGGGGTAGTTGCTCTGTCGCCGGATACCGTCTAGGTACCGCCGCAGCGGCTATTGCAGCCAACAGACAGTACTGTGCGGACATTGCTGTGATCCGGTTTGAAGGACCTTTAGCTGTTACTGGTGGTAGTTTCTCTGTCGCCGGATACCGTCTAGGTACCACGCAAGAGACAAACGGTACTAGTCAGGCTTGAAGGGCGCTGTAGCTAGTACTAAAAAATACTTGTTACAAGTGTATTACTTACCATCAGAACGAAAAAAAAACCTGAGAAATTTCCATGGAGTTCGAAACTTAACATCTTTTAGGACAACGAGCGCAATGTGGTGCAGTGTAAACATTCTAAATAGCGCCACATTGTTACAAGCGTATTACTTACCATCAGAACAAAAAAAAAACTGACAATTTTTCATAGAGTTCGAAACTTAAAATCTCTTAGAGCAAAGAGCGCAATGTGGTGCAGTGTAAACGTTCTAACTAGCGCCACATTGTTACAAGCGTATTACTTACCATCAGAACAAAAAAAAAACTGACAATTTTTCATAGAGTTCGAAACTTAACATCTTTTAGGACAACGAGCGCAATGTGGTGCAGTGTAAACATTCTAACTAGCGCCACATTGTTACAAGCGTATTACTTACCATCAGAACAAAAAAACTGTCAATTTTACATAGAGTTCGAAACTTAACATCTCTAGGGCAAAGAGCGCAATGTGGTGCAGTAAACGTTCTAACTAGCGCCACATTGTTACAAGCGTATTACTTACCATCAGAACAAAAAAAAAACTGACAATTTTTCATAGAGTTCGAAACTTAACATCTCTTAGGGCAAAGAGCGCAATGTGGTGCAGTGTAAACGTTCTAACTAAGCGCCACATTATTTACAAGCGTATTACTTACCATCAGAACAAAAAACTGACAATTTTTCATAGAGTTCGAAACTTAACATCTCTTAGGGCAAAGAGCGCAATGTAGTTGCAGTGTAAACGTTCTAACTAGCGCCACATTGTTACAAGCGTATTACTTACCATCAGAACAAAAAAAAAACTGACAATTTTTCATAGAGTTCGAAACTTAAAATCTCTTAGAGCAAAGAGCGCAATGTGGTGCAGTGTAAACGTTCTAACTAGCGCCACATTGTTACAAGCGTATTACTTACCATCAGAACAAAAAAAAAACTGACAATTTTTCATAGAGTTCGAAACTTAACATTTCTTAGGGCAAAGAGCGCAATGTGGTGCAGTGTAAACGTTCTAACTAAGCGCCACATTGTTACAAGCGTATTACTTACCACCAGAACAAAAAAAAACTGACAATTTTTCATAGAGTTCGAAACTTAGCATCTCTTAGGGCAAAGAGCGCAATGTGGTGCAGTGTAAACGTTCTAACTAAGCGCCACATTGTTACAAGCGTATTACTTACCATCAGAACAAAAAAAACTGACAATTTTTCATAGAGTTCAAAACTTAACATCTCTTAGGGCAAAGAGCGCAATGTGGTGCAGTGTAAACGTTCTAACTAGCGCCACATTATTTACAAGCGTATTACTTACCATCAGAACAAAAAAAAACTGTCAATTTTACATAGAGTTCGAAACTTAACATCTCTTAGGGCAAAGAGCGCAATGTGGTTGCAGTGTAAACGTTCTAACTAAGCGCCACATTGTTACAAGCGTATTACTTACCATCAGAACAAAAAAAAACTGTCAATTTTACATAGAGTTCGAAACTTAGCATCTCTTAGGGCAAAGAGCGCAATGTGGTGCAGTGTAAACGTTCTAACTAGCGCCACATTGTTACAAGCGTATTACTTACCATCAGAACAAAAAAAAACTGTCAATTTTACATAGAGTTCGAAACTTAGCATCTCTTAGGGCAAAGAGCGCAATGTGGTGCAGTGTAAACGTTCTAACTAGCGCCACATTGTTACAAGCGTATTACTTACCATCAGAACAAAAAAAAACTGACAATTTTTCATAGAGTTCGAAACTTAAAATCTCTTAGAGCAAAGAGCGCAATGTGGTGCAGTGTAAACGTTCTAACTAGCGCCACATTGTTACAAGCGTATTACTTACCATCAGAACAAAAAAAAACTGACAATTTTTCATAGAGTTCGAAACTTAACATCTTAGGGCAAAGGCGCAATGTGGTGCAGTGTAAACGTTCTAACTAGCGCCACATTGTTACAAGCGCATTACTTACCATCAGAACAAAAAAAAAACTGACAATTTTTCATTGAGTTCGAAACTTAAAATCTCTTAGAGCAAAGAGCGCAATGTGGTGCAGTGTAAACGTTCTAACTAAGCGCCACATTGTTACAAACGTATTACTTACCACCAGAACAAAAAAAAAAAAAAAAACTGACAATTTTTCATAGGTTCGAAACTTAACATCTCTTAGAGCAAAGAGCGCAATGTGGTGCAGTGTAAACGTTCTAACTAGCGCCACATTGTTACAAGCGCATTACTTACCATCAGAACAAAAAAAAACTGACAATTTTTCATAGAGTTCGAAACTTAACGTCTCTTAGGGCAAAGAGCGCAATGTGGAGCAGTGTAAACGTTCTAACTAGCGCCACATTGTTACAAGCGTATTACTTACCATCAGAACAAAAAAACTGACAATTTTTCATAGAGTTCGAAACTTAACATCTCTTAGGGCAAAGAGCGCAATGTGGTGCAGTGTAAACGTTCTAACTAGCGCCACATTGTTACAAGCGTATTACTTACCATCAGAACAAAAAAAACTGACAATTTTTCATAGAGTTCGAAACTTAACATCTTAGGGCAAAGAAGCGCAATGTGGTGCAGTGTAAACGTTCTAACTAGCGCCACATTGTTACAAACGTATTACTTACCATCAGAACAAAAAAAAAAACTGACAATTTTTCATAGAGTTCGAAACTTAACATCTCTTAGGGCAAAAGGCGCAATGTGGTTGCAGTGTAAACGTTCTAACTAGCGCCACATTGTTACAAGCGTATTACTTACCATCAGAACAAAAAAAACTGACAATTTTTCATAGAGTTCGAAACTTAACATCTCTTAGGGCAAAGAGCGCAATGTGGTGCAGTGTAAACGTTCTAACTAGCGCCACATTGTTACAAGCGTATTACTTACCACCAGAACAAAAAAAAAAAAACTGACAATTTTTCATAGAGTTCGAAACTTAACATCTCTTAGGGCAAAGAGCGCAATGTGGTGCAGTGTAAACGTTCTAACTAGCGCCACATTGTTACAAGCGTATTACTTACCATCAGAACAAAAAAAACTGTCAATTTTTCATAGAGTTCGAAACTTAACATCTCTTAGGGCAAAGAGCGCAATGTGGTGCAGTGTAAACGTTCTAACTAGCGCCACATTGTTACAAGCGCATTACTTACCATCAGAACAAAAAAAAAACTGACAATTTTTCATAGAGTTCGAAACTTAACATCTCTTAGGGCAAAGAGCGCAATGTGGTGCAGTGTAAACGTTCTAACTACCGCCACATTGTTACAAGCGTATTACTTACCATCAGAACAAAAAAAAAACTGACAATTTTTCATAGAGTTCGAAACTTAACATCTCTTAGGGCAAAGAGCGCAATGTGGTGCAGTGTAAACGTTCTAACTGGCATCGCATTACTACGAGCAAAGTACTAACCATCAGAATTAAAAAATATATATCTTATAGTACGAATGCCGGTATATAATCTATGAAGAAATTTATACAAGCGCCAATGTTGGTGATTGGTGTTGGAAGGTTGGCTGTTGGTAGTCAATCGATGTTGGCCAGCGCCGCGAATTTGTTCGCGACGGCCGCCCCGGCCGCGTCGCTCTCGTCGCCGGACGACTCGGAGCCGGATCCGGACGCGTCCGACTGTCCGGACGCGTCGGATGGCCCCGCCCCGGCGGCGTCGCCGGTCAGCGCCTGCACCCACCTGACGTACTCCAGCTCCTCGCAGCTCTCGTACTCGGCTGCACCAGGAACAAAGTATCAGACTGCTTGAACGGCTCCAGGGGTGTGTAGCTTGATGACGTCATCAGGTCAGGTAGTCAAGGTAGACGTCACCACCTACCTCTCCTCTCCGTGAATCCAGGTGGCGGAAGCCAGAGGCATATCCTGCCATCCAGCGCCATCCGCAGCAAGCTGTTGGCAGCCCTGTACGTGTCCAACCTGCAATAGATAATATATCATCATCAGACGCCCACTGCTGGACATAACCCTCCACAAAAGACCTCCACATCGATCAGTCCGCAGTCAGCATGACCTTCGGTACTGCCGAGCACTAGGTGCCGTTTGTAGGGGTTCAAATGGGGGGGGATTTGGGTCATTTCCCACAACGCTGGCTTTATGCGGGGTGGTGGGAGCCAGAGCCTCGTTAGCTGATTAACAAGCTACACCATGAGCTGCTGAGGATGCCATGGTTCTCGTGAGTTGTTCAGCGCAGACCCTTACTCCTCATATGATATATATACATCTGTTATTTTCCCGCCAATTTTGCCGGTTAGGATGCTTACACTACATCATACTGACGCGTTCCGCAGCGAAGATAGTTGTATGGTGTCCAGTATATGAAGAACCACAGCATGTCTTTGCTATGAAACGGTAGCGTATGAACATTTTTTGTAGTTTGAAGGACGCTGTAGCTAACATATTTCATTAGCTACAGCACTCTTCAAAGTTACGTTACGTGGGTTAATATATTCTCAAGGCGAAGAACAACTGGTGCAGTGTGCACATCCTAACCAGCACCATTTTATAATGATCAAAGTCAGACATACCTCGCGGCCTTAGCGGTAAGGTAGCCACGCTTCTTGGCCCACCCGTCGCAGATGTCTCTAGGCGACCAGGTGTCATCGTTGTCTGGATGGTCGATGCGCAGGAGACGCGGCAGGTCCATCCTCTCAGCTAAGTACCTGCGTCACGATCATCATCAGCAAATGGTTGGACTGGTTACATCTGGCTTCACTGGTTTCCTCGACCCCAAAGCTGACCTTATAGTTGTGTAGGGTTCTCTCAGCTGAGCTATGGGGTAAGAGCCCATGAGTATCTGGATGGGACGTGGGACCTTGGACGGGAAGACGAGACCTGGACAATCGCAGAGACGAACCTGGAATACAGAGACATATATGAACACTTGAAATTAGTACTCAAACTTTTTTTTTTTAATTTCTTCTTCAAAGACGAGACGAGCGAGTTGTTCGCCTGATAGTATATACTGTATACCCAGTAATTTAATCAGGTACAACGTCCTTCAAACCGGATTATAGTAATTTTTGCATACTGCTGTGCGTCAATAGGCGCTGTGGTGGAACCAACCTATACAGTCTACGGTAAACAATGCTATAATGTGATCCGGTTTGAAGGGCGCCGTAGCTAGTGTTATTACTGGGGTAACGAGACTTTATATCTCAGGCTGGCTCAATCTGGTGCAGAATATCACTTTTTATTAGGTGATCGTCCCCCTCGTCTCGTTGCCTAATAAAAAAAAAAAAAAGTGAAGGACGCTGTAGCTAATAAGCGAAAACCACAGTATTAAGTGGGGGGGAAATGCCTTCGCATAACTACCCTCGCGGGGACAAAGAGGGGTTGTGTCGGACTTGCATCGACTGAAACCCTCACCATATTCCACCGTCGTCAATTCACGGCAGGGCTACGAGAACGCCTTCTCACACCTCCACATCCCCACCAGCACCAGCTGCACCGAGCAGCTCCATCTCGAGGATAGAGACCCCTACCCCATTTCTACCTCGGGAAGTTCCAGCTCGCACTCCTCGGCCTCTTATCAGCGGAACTTAAAGCCAACATAAAATAACTACCAGGCATAGTTCCCACTGCTGGGATATCCCATGGGAATCAAGAGAAGCAGAGAGTGAGAAATGGAGAGGGAGTAAGAGTATAAGAGAGTGAGGGTTTAGGAGAGCATGAGAAAGAGAATATGAAGAGAGTGGGAAAGTAGGAGAGAGAGAGAGTGATCTTTCTCTCTCTCTTTGAAAGAGTAAGAGAGAGAGAACTCTCCCTCACTCCCTCATCATTATAAATCATGGGTTGGTGATAATCTAACCTGTGACTACCACCTGGTCCATTACCTGCTGAGTGAGATATATGGTTTGGAAGTGCTTGGTGTGGCCTGGTGTCCTGGACACGGAGACCACCTTCCTGCCCATGATCGCGTTCATCAGCGACGACTTGCCCACGTTGGGCTGGCCCACGCATCCTATTGTTAGTACCCCGTTCTTGTACTTCTCGTGGCTGTAGTACGTGGTGTCGGCCTTCTCCAATATCGTCTCGCCTGGAAGCATAAACAACATTCTCTTTGTGAGATCCTACCGTCCGGATAACGCTGGTGGTGGGACTCTCCTCTCCTCTGCTATTGGAATTACCAGGGTTATGCTACATGTATCCCAACGCTACGTCATGCTTGTTGTAGTGCATCATCCTAACATAGGGATTAAAAAAAAAAAAACCTTAAGGACTCCATGACTAGTCTCTATCAAGATTAAGAAGTATAAAGAAGTTGGTTTGATTAAAGAAGATCGTTCACCAGAGACAATAGACCTGATGGTATTGGTACTTCTTAGGGTCAAAACTCCAGAAAAACGTTTTCACAGACAGTAGAACTTTGCATTATGGTTAAATTTGAGAGAATGAGATAGATACACCGCGGAGGCCTTAAACAGAGAGAGTGAGAGAGAGAGAGGAAGAAAAAGAAATGGTAGAAACAGAGAGAAAGGAAAAATTACAAATGGAATTAGAAAGAAAAATAAAAGGAGAAAGGTAAAAGATAAATGGTTAATGAAAAGAGAGAAAATAGAGAAAGAGAAAGGGAGATAGGTGCTTTCTCTCTTTACATATATTCAAAGTCAGATATGTATACAGTATAGAGATTAATCAGGTTGGTGTACGGAGGAGTGTATGCGGTACGGAGGGTATATGCTCTCCGTCTCACTTGCACGCGTTAATATTTATATATAGCTGTCTCTCTCTCTCTCTCGCATTATAGAACCTATTCACACTGTCACTTAACAAGGTTTACTTAACAGCGATCTCTAGTTTACTGATTGGTAGTGTCTCTGTTGCTACAGGCCGTCTAAGCGCTTATTGTGGCCGACGAACATTACTGTGATCCGGTTTGAAGGACCTATAGCTATTACTGCTGGTAGTGTCTCTGTTGCCGGAGACCGTCTAGGTACCGCCGCAGCGACTATTTCAACCGGCAAAGAGTATTGTATAAACATTAGTGTGATCCGGTTTGAAGGATCTTTAGCTATTACTGGTGGTGGTGTCTCTATTGCCAAAGATCATCTAGGTACCACCGCAGCGCCTATTGCAGCCGACAGACAGTACTGTGTAAACATTACTGTGATCCGGTTTGAAGGATCTTTAGCTATTACTGATGGTGGTGTCTCTATTGCCAAAGATCATCTAGGTACCACCGCAGCGCCTATTGCAGCCGACAGACAGTACTGTGCGGACATTGCTGTGATCCGGTTTGAAGGACCTTTAGCTGTTACGGGTGGTAGTGACTCTGTTGCCGGAGACCGTCTAGGTACCACCGCAGCGTCTATTGCAACCGCCACTTTATATGTCAAGTGATGGACTCGTTGTGGTGCAGTGTACAACATCCTAACTAGCGCCACGTTATAGGCGTATCACTTACTATCAGGTGAACGTTCCATCTCGCCATTTAATTAAAAAAAAAAAATTATGTAGTAAGTACTTTAAGAGCAGTACATACCGACTTCCGTCTCATCGTCATCATCGAACTCAACATCCGTTTCCTCGGCGATCTTCCTCTCCCAGGAGCCGAGGTCCACCTGGCCGTTGACCAGCTCCTTGCAGGCATCGAGGAGCTTCGTAGCTCCCTCGGCGCACATCCGCTGCCGACCCTTGCGCCTCCTCACTTGAAGACCTGATGACCATGAACATGGAGACCATCCATACATATAACAAAGGAACTTTTTTTTTTATCCAAAGGCCGATCAATAGGTTAATGGAACGGCTCGCGATCAGCCACTTGGTAACCTGGTGAAGGTACCATCAATACACAGTATAAGAGCTGCGGTGCAGTGTGCACATCCTAACTGGTGCCTCATTCGGTCGAGATCTTCACCAAAGCTCGCTACCAAACAGCTGTGTACAAACTCCGTGTTGAAGGACTTTCCTCGTCATCGTCAAATCGTATTCCTCACGAGGGTAGCGACTACCACCACCTATTGATTGGGGTAGATAGATAACGTATGAAATGTAGTGCAGTGTAGATATCCTAACTATCGCTTTTCAAAATGGTAAATTAACGTAGTAAGCTAAAGCCCTGACCCGAAGTACGCAGAAAAAAAAAAAAAACTATCGCTTTTATCTGTTATGAACTTTTTGCTCGTTTGGTCTCTTCATTGAATTAAAAAAAAAAGACTCGCTTTTATCTGTTATGAACTTTTTGCTCGGTTGGTGTCTTCATTGAATTAAAACTATCGCTTTTACCTGTTATGAACTTTTTGCTCGTTTGGTCTCTTCATT